>CM039689.1:47500-1247500 GCA_022530915.1 Paspalum notatum
GGCGAGTGAGAAAAATGGGTTGAAACATCACCCGGCACCCCTCCGACACGTTTTGAGAAAACCCGTCCGGCCGTGTTCGAACGGGTCTCGGGAGCTGCGGGAGCACCAAAATGGCCTGTTTTGGGCCAAAAACCACCAGAAAACCCATTTCACCCGCTCCCAGGAACCTGAAAGCGAGTGACGGAAAAAAGGAGTTTCTGGCCAAAAACGTGAGCTATAGCTCATGCTCGGTGAGAAAAATGGGTTGAAACATCACCCGGCACCCCTCCGACACGTTTTGAGAAAACCCGTCCGGCCGGGTTCGGGACGGGTCCCGGGAGCCGCGCGAGCACCAAAATGGCCTGTTTTGGGCAAAAAACCACCTGAAAACCCATTTCACCCGTCCCAGGAACCTGAAAGCGAGTGACGGAAAAAACGAGTTTGAGGCCAAAAACGTGAGCTATAGCTCATGCTCGGTGAGAAAAATGGGTTGAAACATCACCCGGCACCCCTCCGACACGTTTTGAGAAAACCCGTCCGGCCGGGTTCGGGACGGGTCCCGGGAGTTGCGGGAGCACCAAAATGGCCTGTTTTGGGCCAAAAACCACCTGAAAACCCATTTCACCACCATTCTGGCAAAACCTGGAAATTGTGCGCCCAGTGGGCTAAAAATCCCCAGAACTTCTGGGGGGGCTGTATGCCCCTCTGGTATAGTAGGGAGAGTAGGGCCTTGGAGAAACACTGTCCGGCCATGGAAAACTGTGTGGTTTCCACACGTTTCCTATGCGTCGGTAGTGCCCCCCAACCCACTCCCCCGACCCGTTGGATTCGTCCAACAAATGTACTCCAGCGTATTGTTTGCCTATGGAAATGCTTGGTTTACCCATGTTTCCTATGGTTTTCAATGCGCTGTTGTACATGTTTCGTGTAGTATATTTTAAACTAGTCCACCAATGTACACCTAGTCGGATTTTAATACGCAATTGGGTACACCTAGTCGGATTTTATGACAAATATGATGCGAGATGGAATATTACAGTAATCTGATGCGAGATGGATATTTCTAAAAAGTTGCATTCATTTGGAATTTCTAAAAAACTTTCATGTGTTGGATATTTCATGTGTTTCATGCCATATTGGGACAATTTGGAATTAGCTATGGGTTTGGGAGTCCACCAATATGTCATCGCATTTTTAGTCCACCAAATTCTATGCAATTGGCTGGTCCTACTTGGATTTTATAAAAATATGATGCATCCTTTGGATTTAGTTGGATTGGATAAAATGTCGACATACCATGTTGGACTTCCCTGAATGTTTGGAGGCCAGGACTCATGCTATACTTCCCAGACTATTTGGAGTAGTTCCGTATGTCCAACTACCTGACCGCACCCAATTTAAGAGAATATGTAACCATGCTGTCACAGAACCTGTCTGCCACATTGATAACACTAGTCACCTTCTACATAGCCCAGTACGGTCAACACGGACCCACACTCAATTCCATGGTGTGGATTCGTTTCAAAATCCATCATATAACCACGATGTCAGCGGATTAGCTTAAAGGAACATGAATAGTGTGGTTCGAAGATGACGCAAGCAGTTTACTGACCTCTTCTTTATTTATTGCCAGCATCTTCGCATGAATTCGTGGCAGTCTTGTTTTGCCTAGAATTTTGTGACCCGCCTTGTTTATCTTCAAACCACTAATTACTATATATCAACGAAAATTAAATATAGGACGCCTTTCATTCAATGACCTGACTAACCACATACTCGCTACGGAAACAAGTCAATTGCGACTGTAACCTTTTCTGTGTATGGATGACAGACTATACTCCATGTCCCACAAAACCATTCTGCGCATATCCAAACCGCTGCTGGAATAGGTATAGAGCTGCAACATGTCAAAAATGAGATCAGTTAGAGGGCTGCACTAACGCTACTCATATCACGCCAAGTTCTTCTCGTTCTTTCTTTGTTGTAATGATTGATTTCATTAGGGCATTAGGCATGAGCCATATGGTCAACAGGGTTATCTAGACGAATCTCGGGGCCATGACATCCATTAGTTATCTCGACAAATCTCACGAAGAGCATTGCTTGGTGTGAGATCCACCTTTATATTTGCATGTATCTTAGGTAGTTTGGATATCATCTAATTGCTTAGTTTACCTTAAGCTCTGGTTAGTTAATTATCAATTAGTTCGTTTTTTGGACTGACAAAACCCATGAAACTCATCCTGGGAAAAAGCTACACACGATACTGTCGCTCGCAGTATAAGGATTGCCGTGCTTAAGTGCCGTCAACAAGCTTTACTGGCACCGTTGCCGGGGAACTAAGCAGTGGACTACAAATCTTTTATCTATTATTTTGTGCCTTTTATTTATTTTTAGTTTATATTCTATTTACTTTCTTGCATTTAATTTTATAATAAGATGGTTTTGATAAGTTTTCCTCCTTTATTAGTTTAATCTTTTATAAACACTATTAGAATATAGTTTCTCCTATATATAACATTATAGAAAAAATGAACCTCGGTCCAATAAAAAAAATCTTTTCCAACCCAACTCTTTAATAGTAGGTGCTAACGCTTTTAGTGGCCTATGTCTGTTTTTGAGTTTTTCTTCAATGGTGTTAAAGGTATGTCTGCAGAGTCAAATAAGTTTTTTTAAGACTAATGCTCTTTGAAGGTTGTTTAATTTTAGCCGAGAAGGTTCCAGAATCTAAGGATTGCTTAAGTACAAGAAAGATGAAGACACGCAACGAATGCTAACTTTCAGAAAAGACAAGTATTCTTCTCCAACACTTGATGGTTCATGCAATTATGGCATTCCAACGAAGAAGATGAAGCCACCATAGTCAAAGATTGCTTGTGTTTGATTAGAAATGTTTCATAATGATCATTAAAAGGTTGATTGTTATCCTCCTATCATTTCTTGTGTTTTGTTTTTAACTTTTTGTGAAAACTTGGTTCTCTTAATTCATACCATGAGAATCATTTAGACTAGCTTCTTGTTTATTCATGATGCATGATCTATGAATTTGTAATGCTTAATTCTAGCATGATACTCTGGCCAAGATTAAGTACTTTTATGCTCTTTTAGTATATCTTTTTACCCTGATTGGTTGATTGAATCTGCTCATGCTTACAGATGGTTGAGTGGTTTGGTTCAGGTTTCATTTTTGTGCAAATTGCTTTTGAAATTTTAAACATGAATCTGTGCATGTTTATCATGACTTATTATTTGTGCACAATATTATCTTTGAAATTTTAAATTTTCAAAACGTTTGGTCTCTCTACAGAAAGAACCCTTGTTATCATGAAGCAAATGTTTGCTTAAACCAATCAACCATGTGACTCTGCTTTTATCTCTAATCATTGCCATGATGCTATTATATTATAGTATATATGTGCGCACTTTGAGCTAACCATGCAGAGAAATTCACATTTCATTTAAAACAATGAGGTCAATGTGTAAAAGAGTAAAAGACAAATTCATGATATTGATAGCATTTAACAAGATTTGAAGACATCATCAGAATTTGCAATAATTAGATTGAGTTTAAAATAGAAGAGTGAGTGGACTGAAAGGAGGAGGAATTGAAGACAAGAATCAAACCTATGAACCTTCAAAATCAACAATGATGGACTCAGGTAATTTTCACAAAGACCCAAGTCCAAAACGTTGAAGATTGTCAACATCGGAGAGCTGAAAATAGCAAGCTGAAGATGTCATCAACATCAAGCTCGACCTCAGAAGGCAAAGACAGAATATTTTCTTATATTTGGAAAGCCCATGAAGTCCTCTTTCCAATTGGAGATTTCTAAAAGGAGCAATGTGCAAATCATTGAAGGCTGCGCGAGCTGAATTGAATTTTGGACAGAACACAGTGCTTGAGTAAAAAGGGCATAACTTCTTCATACGGAATCGGATTTTTACGCATAAGTGCTCGTTGGAAAGATAATTTCAAAGGCTATCTAATGGGTCTATTGTTTGAGGTACATTCTAATCGAGACCAATGAGATATACCACAAGGAAGTAGGAAAATTTTGAGTTCTGAATTTTGAGAATCGAAGTTCCTAGAAAAATTATAGGAACCGAACCCTAATAGACCGAAAATTTCGGTTCGGTCTATTCGGTTCCCCGAAATAACCGAAAAGAACCACTTCTCACAAATCAGACAATGAGATAAACAGAGACAGAAATTGACTTAGATACTAGGAAATAACTTAACCACAGTACCAGTACCACAATACGTCACCACAGGACGATAGACTAGGAAATACTTAACAAGTTCATGACAAACAAATTTAAAAGTCTTGACAAACACCAGGTGACAAGCTCCATCCTTAATCATCCAAAGAAAAAGCAACTTGCCAACACCTTCCAGGCTTCCACCCGTCTCCGTGACTCCATACATGCATGTTGGCTATAACAGCACACACCAGCAGCCAGCACAAGCAACCAAAGCAAATGAAACCTTAGATTTATCAAATTTGTTTTTCAAATAAGTTGGATCAAGATTGTTTTCTAGGGGTATGAGACTTAGAAGCTGGTTATTCATTAGCGTATCTTTTCTTTGCTAGCCTTTCTATCCATGTATTGTATCTCTCTACATTAGAGAGAATTCAAACTTCGCTGGATATCCATACTTAAACCAAAATTATCTTTTTGTGTATCCTCCTTGACCACAACCTATTTTTATTTCTGGAGTATAAAAAGGTTAAAATTTATTTCATTAGACGAGCTCTATCCTCTAAGTTAAATTGTTTTAGAGATATATACTCAAAGGCGAGGGTGAGTATTATTCAAGAGTGGGGATGGAGAGCTGCCATATATAGTGTTTTTTTATATATAGAAAGATTTTTGAGGAGGCAAAAGAAAAAATAAAAAAACCATGTGGTCGCCAAAAAAAAAAGAAAAAAAATGAAAGCTCCTCAAAAATCTCCTGTTATTTTAAGTTATTAGTATTAATGAGGGTTATGTTGTTTATTTATACTCCAGAAATTTTCCAACCATGTGCAATCCAATAGTAAGGACTTCATTTGTGCCTTGAGATCATCCATTGACACTTGCACATGTCCACCCTTCTGAATGTGTGTGTTTCATCCTTTCCCTCTCAACATTATTTTATTCCATGATCTTTTTGACAAGTCTGAGTAAAACCAGCAGATTTCTTTCTTGATTTGACAATATTTTGAAAACAAATTTTGATTAGGATTCATACCAAGCTCCAGATAAGCTTTCACCTTATATATATATATATATTTACTGAATACTATTTAGATATTGAGAGACTGGAGAGTTGAGTGTGTTCCTTGGCTTTGCAAGAATTTTTTTCTAAATGTTTGATTATCTTTTTCAAAAAAAAAACAAAATGCTAAAATAAGGAAATGTGTTATTGATAAATTTGAACTCTTGCTAATTTTTTTATTGTGGGATGAGCTTAGCTGAATATCTTTCCTTTCATGATTTGCTGGTGCACACTAAAATTTTGAGAGAGCCCGTCAATTTGATTGATTAAGACTTTCTTTCATGATTTGCTGGTGCACACTAAAATTTAGCTGAATATCTAAATGTTTGATTGATTGAAAAAGTTAATGTAGGGTAACGCTGACTTACTCGAGGACGAGCCAGGTTTAAGAGTGGGGATGTTGTTGACACGGCTTATGAACGAATATTTTGTATCATTTTACATAGTTTATCATTGATTTTAAGCGTCAACTATATCTTTAACTAGTATTTATCACTGATTATTGTGGATTTTGCAACATTGTCTTGGAAATATGCTATATGTGATTTTTACCGGTTTTTGACCAATTTTCGCAAAATTCACAACAACCTACGTCGAGTGAGAAAAGACCTATGAGATGACATTCATTGAAGATGATGAACAAGGAAGGCTTGGTTGATTCATGACCCCCTCTGTGTAATCAAGGCTTTCTAATCAGAAGCTTCAAGAAGGTATCAAGAACTACGAGGCATTAGAAATAATTACATAATAAGACGTCAATTATATCAAAGACTAGAAAATTCCGTCAAGTCTCGGCCCATACCGAAGATTCCAGAAGCCCAAGAGTCCGAGAGGGCCCGTACAAGTATTTATTAGGCCACAAGCAACGTCCCCGCGAAAGATGGAAACGACCGAGCGAGGGAGGAGTCCTGGTCGGCCGACCAGACCCCTCCTAGTTGGCCGACCTCACATATTCCTACGTCGGTTCGAGGTTTCCTTTCTACCATGTCTTCTCTAGGGTATAAATAGCGAGTATAGGCCCCGAGATGAGGCATCCAATTCATTATCAAGGCGACAATATGTAGAGTAGAGGGATATCCACTAGAGGAGAGCTAAGGGTCGAGTTCTAGGCTAGGGATTAGAGGCTCTTCTATTTCCTAGAGGTGATTAGAGACCTTGCATGGCTTTCTAATTACCTAGCTCTAGAGGTCTAATCATGTCATTGTGGGAGGTATGATCACGGTTGTATACTTTGATATGATTATTAATGAAGTATTGATCTTGCTCTAATTATCATGTTCTTGGTCTAATTATGCATGCTCTTGCTCTAATTAGCCTTAGTTCTAGATGCATGTTAATTTGATCATGTTCTTAAAGGTCATGTTTTTCTAGCGATCTTGGTCTTTGATCTTACTTACTAGTAATATGGTTGCGTACCTAGTTCTTGTGATCATGGCGATTAGAAGTCTAGTTATGTTTATTATGTTATTAGACTATGCGTAAGTGTATGCCTTATGAGAGTTTCTCATCGATTAACTGGTTCTAGTGACAGTAGGGCTGGAGAAAGGTTAAGCTTAATTGAGGGGGTTTGGTTAATGACCTTGGTTTAATTATGCTATGAGGAGCAGGCTTGATAATGCTTATATCTGCCTTGAGTTGCTAGTTATCTCGAGTGCTCTAATCTCTTAGTTGTTTCTATCACGCTTGTTTTGGATCCAATTAGGGTTTGATTAGACGTTGTTTAGTTCCTCCTATTTGGTGTTCTAGTTATGTTCTAATTGTTTATCTTCTAACTCTGACGTAGTTTACACATAGATTAGGGGTAGATTAGATGTAGTTTAGATATCATCTAATTGCTTAGTTTACCTTAAGCTCTTGTTAGTTAACTAGGTCTATGCCCGTGCGTTGCCACGGGAACATCAAAATGGCCCCTTATGGATTGCCATAGACCGGCCACATGAGCCAATCCATAGACCGGCCACATGAGCCAACAAAATTTACTTATGGATCGGTGTCGCTTCTGCTAATCAACATAGTTGAGAAAAGAAAAGAGAAGACGCATCCATTATTCTCCTAGAAATAAGAACTGAGTCAACTGTTGGTTTCCCTTTAACATGAGTTTTCTATAAATTCCTTTTCTAAAGAATCATTTTCCAAACAACTTTATATATATCTGAAACACTGAAACATACCTTATAAATATAGTGTTACAAACAACTTTCTTTTCAACATTAGAAGAGCACAGCCACAGCAATGCTATTCATCTTACGGCAACAAAGCTTGCAACTCATTTGCATACATGGTATAGTATTGAATTTATGTGGACTTTTGTCTGTATGTTGAGGAAATGGCTTCACAGTAGCCTTACTGATTGTACACCAAAATCTCCAAAATAAAAAGAAGATTAGGTAGATGGAAACCGGGGAAAAGGAAATAATGACCTAATTTATTGAAACCCCTTCTATGAACTATGAAGTATTCCATCAAACAATGTCAGCGCAGTTGACAATTAGTTCATGGGATGGTGAACAATTCACAAACAAACCACAAAGCCATGAGCAGTAAGTTTCTGTAGTGCAGGTCCTAGGCCACCTGCCCACCACCACCCCTGCTGCCAACTACATGAGCAGCAGGTTCGTGCTGGGCCAGGGCCAACACCATGTTGCAGATTCCCCAAGCAGTCCTCGGTCACCATTGGGCATGCACCACCAAAGGTATTTCGCGACGGTCTCCTCGGTTCAAGCTTCTCCAATGCTCTGAAGACCAATCACCACACAATTTGTTATGTGGCAAGGCCTTCTTAGCTAACCTCATGACAGAAAGTACCTTTACAGACATGTACATGTGCCTGAAAGAACACTACAAAACCTACATCAGGTATGAATCATAGCAAACAAGTATTTCAGCATGTTAAGCAATTATTTACCAGGCTCACTATACGATGTTTCCCAAGCTCAGCTGTGTGAAACATAGGGGCCATATAATTTTAGGTAAAATATGCACTCCTATGTTGTTAACGGCGAATTTTACGAAGGCCATACAAATTTCTAAAAGATGGCTTTGGAACCAAACTATACTATGACGACGGTGTTTTTACATCCATTTTCATGTCAATACAGCCTAGTGTAAAAACAGAGACACCTAGTTGGCTAAAGACTATTAAGTACTGTATTTAGCATTTTTAAATTGCGAAATCATATGGGCTCATAACTTCCAAGTTACTTAGGTACTTCTCTACCAGCGGCCCGCGTAACCAGCTGAAATAATCTTGACGGGGTAAGCAGATTGGCTCCAATTTCTCTAATGAGTATGCTTTGTGACTTTAGCTTGCAGGCTACAGACCAAGGCCAATACATTAGCCCATAAGCTAAGGTATTGGACAACATTACTCCTATATATAAGCGTCAACAATAGAAAAAATCACTTATGGTAGAATTGTTCAGCTTCAGATATAACGTACTTGGTGCCGCACCTGATGTAGCTGACTGTAAGCACAGAGCACGCCATGGCCGGCAACAACACCATGCCCTGCCTTATATTTGAATCCCTCACCGTGGAAGCATGGCACAACAACATTTGGGGCGCAAACAGGCAGGCTCCAACAACCAACATTTGGGGCGCAGATAGGCAGGCTCCAACAACCAGCGTTAGCAGCATGACCAAAAGTCCGTGCTTGACGAGCAACACACCAAGGTTGAGGAGCGGGAACAAGTGGGCCAGCACTCGATATGATACGACACAAGGAGCATGTGCAGCTCGCCATTGCCGTTGTCCTGAGTCCTCGTTTCCATGGGCAACAAACCTCACCACCTGAGAGCTGCTACAGGCTGATGGATGTTAATTGGACATCTACAAAAGGTCATCACCAATCCAAAAGAAATCCAATCCAATGAAGCTCAAATCGGAAAAAACAATTGGACTTGGATTGTGCCACTCCCACCTCTAGACGCAGCCAGCACACACAACCAGATCCAAGATGAGGGGAGGGAGATGGGCAAGGAGAGGATTTAAGGGAGTGAGAGAGATGTAGAGTAGGGGGTTAACAGGCTGACCTCTGTTTACCTGCGCTCGCGCACGCCGAGGATGGTGGGGGTGGGGGACGGGTCAGGGACCGGGCAGAGGTGGGGCACGAGCGGGCCGAGGGACGCGGCCGGGGAGGGAGTGGAGGGGGTGACGGACTGATGGGGGCCGATGCTCGCAGGGGCGACATCGCGGCATGGACGGGGCGGTGATGGCGGGCGCAGGGCATGCTGGGGCGAAGATTGGGGGTGGGGCGTGAGTAGGCCGCGGGGGCACGGGAGGTGAGCGGGGGCACGCACTGGTGGTGGACGCCCCCCTTACTGTCTTAATAGATAGTAGAGATTCTCAATTAGTTCGTTTCCTGGATTGACAAAAACCATGATACTCATCCTGGGGAAAAGCTACACGCGATACTGTTGCTTGCAGTATAAGGTTTGCCGTGCTCAAGTGCCGTCAACACACTGCACAGGATTTGGGAAAGGGTGCAGTCCTCTCGGCAGCGTGTGTGGAGTAAGCCACTCTCCACCACGGGAGGAGTGTGAGTCACATCAGGAAGGAGAGCAGCCCTCTGACCCTCCTGCCTGCGGAGCCCCCTCACGATGGTATTCTAAAACATGATTATAAGCATAAGGTATTCAATTAGTTACAACGTTGCCCGACAGTGATATTTGGCATTCTCACACCTGGTGAGCATCAGCGATTCGAATCGATTTTTAATTTCTGGGAATAACTAAAAATGCCAGGAGTATATGCTTACTAACCCTCGGCGTTCTCACATATATCCCCCATCTCATCCTGACCCATCCCAAGATTCAAAACGCCCCCACCTAACCCCCGGGTTGTGCCGTCTTAGGAGCGATACCACATATGCTGGGTCAGCCCTCCCTCGACTACATGCGCTCCTGAGTACATTGGCCTCCATCAATTGGATGGGGGGCATCCTGAACACTCCAGACATCTCAGCAGAAACTTTCACCAGTCCCATGGCCTTGATAAACACTCTAGCAATGTTATGCCAATCAGTAGACAAACAACGGACGAGCCTTATACGACTCTGGCGGAGTCCATAGTGCGACATCATGAAAAGTAAATACTAAATGATATCTCCGCCTGGTCTCCATTTAAATCTTGAGCACAATAATAACTTCAACAATAGTGAGATTTCTTGTGATTTTGAAAAATCGCCTACGCGACTGTGTATGTGGATGTGTAGCACCCTTGGTAGGCTAACACAATAGAGCCGGGAGGTGTATGTGGACGTAAAGGTCTCTCCTCCTTGTTCCGGCTCACGATCGGCTGAAACAACTAGCCGATCGACTGGCGGTGGTGATTGGGCGTGCCACCTGGTTGATGACCTAACCAGGAAGGTTGTGATCGCAGTGGTGGTGGCGATGGTCATCTCCTGTTCCCCTGCAAAGACAACACAGACACAGACATACAAAACGTTAGATACTAGCCAGATCGCTCGGATCGGCTCTCTCCACATCGGATCTTCTGCATCGGCTTTAACATGCTTGCCGATGATACATTCAAGTTATTTATAAAAATATGCAATGAGAAGGAAATAAAAGCCGATCTAGATCTATACTAGACAAGCAAACTCCAGCCTAATACTTCCATGCTTTTAGAGCAGAACTTGTACATAGAGATTATACTAATATATCAACAAAAAGGGCGAAACTCTATAAATATCGGCAAAAGACAAGAACATGGAGATATCGGCTCTTCTCTAGCAATAACTGATCTGTAGGTATATCTTCTAAAGACAGATCATGCTTGAACATCAAACTTGCATTATGCTAATCTTACGATATAAACCATGTAGCATAGGAGCATACATCATAAAGATCATTAACATAAAGCGTGTTGTATATGAACCTATGTGCATCGGCTCATTGCACGTGAACCAATCTATGACATGAAGCATGTATATACGAAAAGATCAGCAAACATACAAAGGTAAAGACAGATCTCGTGGCTTGTCGCGAGATTCGTCTGGATAAATGATAGATCTCGTGCCGAGCTAGGCTCGCGCGAGATTCATCGAGATAACTAATAGATCTCGGGCCAAGCTAAGCTTGGCGCGAGATTCATCGTGATAACTAGCAAAACGTGCCATAAAAAACGCTTCAGTACACGATCTGCCAGGCGACTAACGTCTAATGCACTAACGAAGTAAATCATTAGAGCAGCATGACGATTATCTAAAACTCTAGTCGCTAGAGGTGGCGATGCGCCGAGGGAATATGGAGACAACTGCTGCTTGATGAATGTGTGTCGTCAATTTTTTTCAATAACATAGGTACATATTTATAGTCCTGTGGACTTGGGCGGCAAGCTTGCCCTTTCCTCAATTAACGCTAAAACCCTAACCGACTCGATTCCGAACTGGACTCTTTTTAACTTGAATTACTAAACTATGATACAAGGCTTGGCGGCCTACTCAGACTTGATGCATGCCATCGCTTCCCTAGATAGCTCTTCTCAGCCCCAAGCCGATTTAAACCCATTAACTCGGTCGGCTAAATCCTGTGCCAACACATGCCCCCTGGTTTTGGCAAATAATACTTTTTATTTCAAAACCAACATAAGGAGGAACCTCTGGCCCAGACGTCCCGTCGAACTGAACAGCCACGCGGTCTCCAATGGAAACCGCATTGATGACCCGCATGACCCTTCAGTTTTCCCGTACGGCGCCTCTTCACCTTCCTTCACCTCTCACTTAATAAAAGGCGCGGCTCCCCTGCCTCTTCATCGGCATCTACTCTTCTCCTTCCTCCAGCCAAAAAGAGCCGAGCCACAACTCTCTTTCCCGCCATGTCTTCCATCCGCAGCAACATCCCCTCAGAGCCCCCTTCTCCTTCCTCCGTGTTGGGACCTCGAAAGCCCACTCCACCAACCTCGCCTTCCTTTACCTCAGCCGAGGGTGCAACGGCTCCAGCCGCCAATGCGCAAGCCTCGCCGCCGCCCGGCCTTGATACGCTGCCGGACTCTGCTCCCTTGCCAGTGGCGGAAGCCGATCAGGCTCCTCCGGCTGTGCCGGCGGACGACGAAGAGGGCTCGTCGAACCAGGCCACCAAGGCCTGGTTGAAGATCTTCGGCCCTGACATCCCGGACCCTCCGTCCGGGGTGTGGGTGAACCTCGGGTGCGCCAAGAACTCGGAGGACGTGGTAGCGTCTCCTCTGTGGAACCCTCCTCCCCCACAGCAGTCGCCAACGCCGGAGCGCCCCGCTAAGAGGAGGCGGGTGGAGGCACCGTCGGCCGACGAGGACGAGTGCGACGAGGAGGAGGATGACGACGACGAGGACGGCGACAACAAGGATGGTGACGGCGACGAGGAGGATCCAAATGAGGACGTAGACTCCCTCGGGAGTAAAGACGCCGGCGATGAGGTCGACGGCGGCAATGAAGAAGCCGACAACGAGTCAGCCGATGACAGTGATGCTTAGAGCATCACTATTTAACAAAAAATAGGATTAGTTAGATTTTTAGTAATAGCCGTTGCATTGGCTCCTAGGAAGAAAAATCCCCAAATTTTGGAGATTCACAGCCGTAATGTTGGCTCGGGGGATGTAAATATATTTTGCTATGTAAATTATTGAAATTTCCTTCCTAAAATATTGTTTTCTTTTGCCGATTTCCTCTTGCCTTAGTGCTTTCACCGTAGCAAAAATCGGCTCAGTGGCAACGCACCGACTTGTGAACTCCCAGGATCGGCTTTGACTAACGACACAACAAGCCGATCCGCTTAATCAGCCGATTCTCAATAAAATCGACTCGTTAGTAGACCTTGGATCGGCTCCGACCAAAACATTGACTTAGTCCAAACTAATGCAGTGGGCCGATCTAGCCAAAGGCGCACTTCCTCTAGCTGAAATTTCCAAATTCCACGCGGGCCAGCACCCTATGAGAGCACACGTGCCGAGCCTAAAGCACCTCTCCCATCTTTCATCACTGAAATTATCTTACCACCACAACCCTGCTCCAAACAACTTGCGAAATGGCGGTGTCCAACAACACAACGCAAGAAGTAACCCTTTGCGAACGCGTCTTTGGATTGAAGGTAAAGAAGTTGCCTCTTTCTAAAACCCCATGATACTTGCATGACTGTCCCCTTTACCTTGACTTTTGTTTTCAATTATTCAGGCCGATGAAATGTTAATTCCAACGTCGGCCAACTCTAAATCTTTCAGTTTAGGACCCAAATCCTATAAGCCTCCATACGAACTGGCTAGAACCGAGACCAAGCGCTTTCCTTTTGTTCATGTCAACCCAGACCTAGATCTGTGGACAAACCAACTCTGTGCCTGGCCGTTTCCCATGGACGGGTGGGTTGAATGGTACAAACGCGTCGAGCATGTACATAGTTCCATTTGGCAAACCACCCGTATAGCCGATGCTTTAACTTTATCTCTTTCTCCCATGGAGAAAGATGATAACCTTCTTAGATCCATCGGCTATTTCTGGTCGGACAGCCTGAACTATTTTCTGTTCAGCTCTGGACCCATGACGCCTACTCTGATGGACGTTGTCATGATCTTAGGTCTAGATGTGCAATCCACCTGCCCTTCTCCCTTTTTCTTGGCTGAATGCCCCCATAAGAAAATAGTAGAGAAAAGTAGCACTCGAAACTGGAGCCAGTATATCAGCCAGCATAATAAACAAACCGGCTCAGTCAAAGAGAAAGAACACATCGGCTTTCTAAACCTTTGGCTTGACCATTTCCTCTTCAATGGCCCTTCTCTAGCCCTAACAAAGAATTACCTTATTTTAGCCACTGCTTTAGCCAAAGGCCAGACCTTTGCTCTAGGAAAGCTCTTCCTAGGTGTGTTACGCCATCACCTTTCTCTAAATACCTAGCACATTCCGGCTGGACCTTGGTGGTTTGTTCAGCTCTAGATTCAACTGTATTTTCATAATGAAATTCCAGACTTTCCACAGCTTGAGTCTCAGTCTTTTCCAGACCTTTTAGGCAAATCTATCTGCTGTATTTCATTTGGCCAAGCCTTGCACCAATTGCCCATAACCCAAACTGATGCAGCCAAAATAACCAAATGGTACAAATGCTTATACAGCTCTCAAACCACCCCTGTATATGACGCATATGCCGAATCTGAGCAATTTGAGAACCCATCTTTCTTCAGACTAGATAATTTTGGGTTTGATGAGGATTCTCACACAATATTCGGCATTATGGTTACTCCGTGTCTTCTCCCAGTCAGCATGAGCACTAGCAACAGAATCAATAAGCCAGGATATGAGTCATACCAACCTGTTCTAGCTGCTCGTCAACTCGGCTTGAACCAGACTTCTCCCCACCTGATTATCCATGAGAAAATTTAAAGCCGAGCCGGACTGACTGACTCTCTTGTAGCCTCCAAAGCCTCCTCCATTTTTTCTGACCTCACACTGAACATATCCGATGAAATGGAGTTCGTCCGCGCAACCGATGTCTTCAACCTTTGTGGGACTTCTGGAAGCCTCACCTTTTCCAGCGTGCATTGGCATCAGCTCTCCTTGCAATCCACTCAGATTACAAGACTACACCTGAGGAGGTAAATTTTCATTCGGCTTGTTCTTTCCTTACCATACTGCCTTGTTTTAACTGAACTCCCTCTCTGTTCAGACACAGGAAAGTCCTATTCCAACTAACGAAACTGGCCAGCCATTTAAATACCTTGAAATGGCCCCATTGCCTATATATCAAGCTAAAGCACCTTCCTTTGACAAGGTCATCTTTGCTGCTCCTGAATGCAAACGCAAACGAGAAGGAAAAGGACCTCGCCAGCCGAGGCTCAAGAGAATTTCCACTAAGATTCCAATCGTTGCCTCGGCTCCACCATCTCCTTCAAATTGACCAGTAAAAATCCATCAGCAATCTAGACTCTTATTGCTCACTGAACCTTGCATTCAATTATGCATTTTGCTTGTTGTACAGGACAATAGTTCTCATAGCCAAGAGCAAGAAGCTGACAGAGAAGAAGTCTCCCATGGCCAGACTCATGTAGGACCGAGACGTGCGACTAGAGGGGGGTGAATAGGAGCACCTAAAAACTCAAACTCACAACCTCCTGGTGCAAAATGACACACTTCACACAACAACCTCTAGACACCGTCCACTGAAAGGAAACGTGTCTAGCAAGCACTTGGTGTCGCCCACTGAACGGGAACACATCAAGCGAGCAGAAGCACAAGACTCAATGATCACGAGTCGCAAGTCAAGCGAAACAACGACTCACGCACTAGTGCCTTGCCCGCCACTCAACGCACCAAAATGCGCCTTACTGGTTCACAACAAGTTAAGAGTATGGGCAGCAGCAAGGAACACTAAAAGCGAGATCGAAGCAAAGAGCCAAACACCAAAAGCACCAAAGAAAGGCAGGGCTGCATGGGAACACCGGATGATCCGGTAGGAGTTATCGGATGTTCTGATAGTCTCCACCGGATATTCCGGTGGGTACTATCGGATATTCCGATAGACTCGCCCAAGGCTGAATAGCCGGTTGTTCCGGTAGGGGCTACCGGATGTTCCGGTAGTTCCACTGGATGTTCCGGTAGCTCCGCCGGATGTTCCGGTGATGCCAGAAACAGCCCTTGTTCTTGAGCTCTCAAACCTCAAACTTGACCAAATCTTCTCTAAACTTCACGAAAATTGGCACAGGCTATCCTAGCACCATTCCAAAGCTATTCCCAAAAGATCTATGGAAAAAGATCACGGGAATAGCGGGAATTTCAAATCTCGTGAAGAGGTGAGTATTTGGGCAAGAAAGTGAAAAACTCAAGAACGACTTGCTCGTGGCAAACCTGAAGGTTTGAGATGATCTAAGTCATAATCTCCACATCCTTGCAAGTCCAAAACACCAAAAGAAATGGGGAAAACTCGTAGGCAAAGCAAAGCACCAAAAGCCTTTGAGAGTTCACCCAAAAACCAAACTAGAGAAAGGGAAGGGAGAGGGCTGCACACAAGCACTTCAATTTCAAGGGAATATTGCTGGACTAATCATGAAATTGAGTTCATACAAAGGTTCCTACAGCCTACCACCCTTCATCCTCCCTCTTGATGTGAAGAACCCTAGCTAGGGGACTCAAAACCTAGCCTCAAGCTCTCCTTTCTCTCTTTGGCACATAGCTGTATGGAAACTAAGCCTAGGGTTTTCTAATGGTGGAAGAGTCACCTAAATGACCAGCCACAAGGCTATTTATATCCAAGGCCTAACAACACCGTTTAACAGTAAGACCCTTACTCTAGAATGCCCGGAAGGGGCTGAAATGAAAATGATACAATCGGATGACTACGATGACGCTTTGATCTTCTTCTTCTCCACGCCTCGCTTGGATGTACGCCACGTAGCCAGTAGTCTGGAAGCTTCCCTTGGTTTTGAAGTCAAAAACCGGAAAACTTTATTCTACGGGCTTCCTAGGCCGGGTCTTGGCCCAATCTTCTATCTTGTCGAGTCGGAGCCCAACCCACCAAGTCATTTGAACTTGGGTGGCGGTTTTGAGCCAAAGCCGCCAAAGACTCCCTCGCACGTCTTTGCGCCATGCACTCGGGTTGGAGCACCACGGTGGCACCCGGCTTCTCCAGTCCATCGGAGTCGCCACACGGTCCATCGGAGGGCTTACATCACCGTTGCCGAACAGCTCCTCCATGTACCGAGCTCCCATGGCCGACCGATGCCGAGCATTGCCTTTGGTCCATTGGAGGGCTTTTGCCACAGTCTATCGAGGTCTTCATCATCTATCTCCAGTCCATCGGAGGGCCTCTAGTCCATCGGAGGACTTGAGCTCGTTGACAATCACTCATCATACCAGAAGAGCAATGAGGCCGGTCCATTGGCTCTCAATCTCCCCCTTGATGAGTGCATTGACAACACCTTCAACCTGTAACCTGAAATAGAACAAAGACAAGAGAAAAGCGTAAGACCGAAAAAGAAAGAAAGAAAGAAGAAAGTTGCTCAAAATGCCCAAGAACCAAATACAAGCAAAGAAACAGGGCACAATGAGACAACAAAAGAAAATAAAACATCGGCTCCTCAAGACAGAGGCAAAAGGCTCAACGCACTGATGCAAAGAGCATGCTAAAAGCTCAACTCCCCCTGAAATGCATCCTAAAAAATGAATGCAAAGCTCCCCCTCAACTAAATCTCTCCCGAAGTCCTTCCCCTGTGTCCAATACTCCAAAATCTCTCCCCCTTGTTGACAATGGACACATCAAGTGTTCCTAGGACTCCCCCTGAACTAAGCAAGGAGTGTAACTGAAAGAGCTCATAAGGGATGGAAAGCTAGTAATCACAAGTTCTAGCATATAGAGCAAGTGAGGAAGGAAGCATGCAACAAGCTCAAATGAATCTATCTTACACAGATCAAGAGCATGTTTTTTAGGGTTATTGAAAAGAAAGCATCACCAACATGAATAGCACCTAGCAAGATAGGCATGAACAACAAGATGCTAGCATTGCATACAAGGTGTGCTACTCTCAACCAAAGCATACATAACCAGCCATAAGCATTTTAGAGACTTGCATATTTCAGATTTAATCATTTGTATTATATGAGCAAGTTCCATATTGTGCCATGGGTTATTTACTTATCTTTTGCCACTTCTTACCAACCAATGCCAAGCCTAGGTTCAAAGAACCATCAGAAGCTTAAGACAAGGTTTTGGTCATACACAACCTAGTTCAAGTTCATGTCAATGACAAGCAGTCTCAAACTAGATCAGTATGACAAGCAAACCCACTTGGATCTTTCTCAATTTAGCACATAAGACACCACTTGTAAGCATTTTAATTCAGATTTCAATTTAAGCAAGGTGTCATAAAAGCTTAGGCATTAACTGAGCAAAGGCATACAACTAGCATATCCAGGTATGTAAAGATAGCATAGCATTCAACACTCCACATGCTAGGTAGCCAAGTTGAGTGGTGATCATGTTTTTGATTTTCAGAAAAGCAAAAGACTTAGCTCACTATTAGTATTCAACAGACTCAAGAGAGCTTAGCCAACCATGATCAAGCAAGCATCTGTACAAACTAGCACAAGCAAGTACTAACTCATCGTTCCAAAAGAGCTCTAGTGCTAGTGAAGTGAAAATGCATATGACACAATGCAATGCATGATATGATACAAAATGCAAAAGAAACAAAGAGGAATAAAAGCAATATAAAAGCAAAATCTAAACTACAGAAGCTATGCCTTACTAAAAGGAATAGCACACTATCCCTGACTAAAAGGGATAGCATACTCTAAGCTCACCTCTCAAGCGCGCAAAAGGGCCAAACTCTAGGGGCTTGGTAAAGATATCTGCCAACTGGTTTTTAGATGCTACATGGACTAAGTCTATGTCCCCCTTCTCATAGTGATCTCTCAGAATGTGAAAACCTCATGTCTATATGTTTGGTTCTACAGTGCAAGATGGGGTTCTTAGCTACAGAAATAGTAGAAGTAGAGTCAACTAGAAGAGGGATTTTTCCAAACCTAAGGCCAAAATCACTAAGGGTGTCTTTCATCCATAAAAGTTGGGAACAGCAGCTAGCAGCAGCTATATACTCTACTTCTATGGTGGACAGGGATACGCTAGCTTGCTTGCGAGAGGACCAAGAGACAAGAGAGGTTCCTAAGAGTTGGCATGTGCCGGAGGTTGACTTACGATCAATCCGGCAGCCAGCATGGTCAGCATCTGAAAACCCTCTAAGAGAAAGAGAAGAACCCGAGGAATACCAAATACCAAGCTCAGGAGTGAATTCCAGATACCTGAAAATGCGCTTCACCACTTGACGGTGCGATGTCCTGGGAGAGGCCTGGTAATGCGCACAAAGGCAAACCGCGAACTGAATGTCCGGTCTGGTCGCCATCAGGTACAGAAGTGAGCCGATCATCCCTCGAAATTCCTTCTAATCCACCGCCTCCCCATCTTCATCAGCATCAAGTGCTGTGTTTGTACTCATAGGAGTTGTCATGGGTTTAGAGTCACCCATGTTAAACTTCTTGAGTATGTCCCTTGTGTACTTGGCTTGATGGACGAAGGTACCCTCAAGGCTTTGCTTGATCTGCAGCCTGAGGAAGAACTGGAGCTCACCCATGAGACTCATGTCAAATCCCTGCTCATCTGTTCAGCAAAACTAGACACCAAAGCGTGAAATGAACCACCAAAGATTATATCATCAACATATATCTGAACTATCAGGGTGTCACCGCCACGACTCAACAAAAATAAGGTCTTGTCTACTGAACCCATCACAAACCTAGATTTGAGCAGGAAACTCTTCAACCTAGCATACCAAGCTCTTGGAGCTTGCTTCAGACCATAAAGGGCTTTCCTCAACTTATATACCCGGTCTAGAAACTTAGCACTCTCAAAGCCAGGAGGTTGTCTCACATAAACCTCCTCCTCTATAAACCCATTTAGGAAGGCTGACTTGACATCCATCTGCTGTAATTTGAAGCCTTTGATGGCAACAAAAGCAAGCAGAATCCTAATGGCTTCCAAACGAGCTACAGGGGCAAAGGTCTCCTCATAATCTATCCCCTCCTTCTGACAGAAACCCTAGGCTACCAATCTCGCTTTGTTCCTAACAACCATCCCATTCTCACCCTATTTGTTTTTGAAAACCCACTTGGTACATACAGGGCGGCAGTTTGGTGGAGGCTCAACTATATTCCAGACATGGTTTCTCTCAAAATTCTCCAACTCCTCATGCATGGCGTTCATCCAGTTAGGATCAGATAATGCATGTGACACATCCTGGGGTTCAAAAGTAGCAACATATGCAGAGTGGAAGAAAAAGGCTAGAGAGTTAACTGAAGAGCATGTGACACGCTGATGAATGTCTCCAATCATCCTGTGTGGAGGGTGATCCCGCTGGACCTACCGAGATGGAACAATCTCGGAAGTCACCTCCCCTACGTCCTTAGCGGGGCCAGCCTCTGCTTGAGCTTGCTGTCGGGGGAGTGAGGAGGAAGCCGTAGGCAAGGATCCTCCATCATCATCAGAGCTCGTAGCAGAGGGGGCAGGAGCTGCAGCCGGTGCAGTGGCTCCTGCATCACCAACATCAACCGTACCTTCCTTATCCTCAAAGTCTGAAAGCTCAAAAGCAGGGGTTGTGCAGGACATAGTCTCATCAAAAGAAACCTCACAAGTCTCAACAACTTGCTTGGCCTCCAAAATCCACATACGAAAAGCCCTAGAACTAGAAGCATACCCCAAAAAAATCCCATCCAAACAACGAGACTCAAACTTGTCCGTATGACCCGCCTTCTTCAGCACAAAGCACCTACAGCCAAACGCTCGCAAATGATTGACACTGGGCTGCCTACCAAACCGAAGTTCATACGAGGTCTTCCGAAGGAAAGCTCGCAAGAAGATCCGGTTCGCAATGCAACAGGCCATATTCACTGCCTCAACCCAAAAGCACCTCGGAGTCCTATGCTCATCGAGCATCTCCGTGCCATCTCAACAAGTGTGCGGTTCTTGCGTTCCACAACACCGTTCTACGGTGGGGTATATGGAGAAGAAAACTGGTGCTCAAGACCTAGGTCACGACAGAAGTTTTCGAACCAAGAGTTTCTAAATTCTCCGCCATTGTCACTGCGGATAGCCCTCATGGCCTTATGACTCTCGTTTCTCAACCTCAGTACCAGATCCCGAACAAAACCAAACGCCTCATCCTTAAACTCCATGAAAAATACCCACGAGAACCGCGAAAAATCGTCCACAACGACAAGCACGTACCACTTCCCACTGACCGACGCCACCCGAGCGGGACCTACTGTATCCATATGGAGTAGCTCACCCGGATAGGAGGTCATAACCTGAGACACAGGAGTGTGAGAAGTAGCAACCATCTTACCATGACGACATGGGTGGCACACTAAGTCCTTCTTAGCTTTCAATTTGGGCAATCCTCGGATTAGGCCCATTGAACTCAACCTGACTAGCAGATCAAAGCTCAAGTGACCAAGTCTCCTATGCCACTTCCATATATCAGCAAAAGGACTAGCAACCAAACAACGCACAGGGCCAGAAATAGATGTGAGGTCAACCCGAAAAACCTGACCAAAAGGCAACAAAGAGCAAACAAGGGTCTCCTCAGCATCAAGAACGCGACACGCACCCTTCTTTAAACGAACCTCAAAACCTTCATCGAGGAGTTGCGAAACAGAGACCAAATTGAACCCCAGATTCCAGACAAAAGCAACTTCTCTTAGGGAAAGCTTAGCAGAGAGCGAAACAGAATCTAACACCCAACACTTTACCTTGACCACTGTCCCCGAATGTGATGTACTCCTTGGTGCTCACGGGGTTGAGGCTGGAGAACCACCTGCGGTGCCCTATCATGTGCTTAGAGAAACCGGAGTCCATGATCCACACATCCTCCATGCCTCGATCCTGCAAAGTCAAGTAAAGCGACGGTGAGCAAACGGTCTAGCACTAGGGTTAGTACCAAAACTGCTATATCAGTGCCGAGCCATCTGCTCAAAAGTGGGGTAAGCATAGTCAAAGAAATCACCGCGACTGGAGTAACCACGACCCTCAAAGCGTGGCCTCTCAAGCTCTCTCACAAACCCTCAGTCATGAGGTCCGTAGCCACACTGGAAACGACTAGGAGCTCGACCGACAAAGCGTCTCTCACCACCAGGAGCACGAGCTTGAAAGCCACCTGCTCTCTCACCACCAGCAAAGCAGTCTCTCATCTCACCGCGGTGGGGAGGCTCCTGCCTGTCACCCTAGTAGAACCGATCCTGGTTTCCCCAAGCTCTCTCCTATCTCTCAATCCGCTTCCTCCTAAAGCAAAACTCCTCTAAGTGGTCATTCCGCTGGCAAAACTCACAGTGGTAGACAGGCCTCCTAGGAACTGGGTTAGGCTGGGACTTGGACTTAGGTGGTGTGGCCTTGGGTGGCTCAGGATGCTGGACTGGCTTCTTGCCCTTGGGCTTAAGCTCTTACTCTATTATCTTGTCCAGCTTAGCCTTAGAAGGCTTGGGTGTCCAATACAGCTTCTTTGGGGCAGCTTTGGGTGGCTCATGGTAAACCCCATCAACGGTCTCACCTGGCTGGGTAGGTACAGTCTTGATCTTAATTGGGGCACTCTTCTCACCCGAGGTACTGCACTCTCCAAACCCAAAACACTCATGTCACCCTCAGCTCTCTTGGTGCTCTCTATAATCATCTCTAGTTGGGGTTGCCTCGCATACACCCAACTCATCACCCCTCTCAACCTGCTGTTGTCATTTTGTAAGGACAACACTTCCTCCGTCAGATCCTCCAAAACTACAGTCTGCGCAGCACAAGTGTCACACTCTATGGAGGGTATCGTGGGAGTACCTTTCTCCAACTTCCTAATGGTGGCATCCCTATCCATCAGCTGTATCCTAAGGGTCAGACAGTTCTCACATGTGTCAGTAAGCACTGAAAGCACCTCAAAGTCAGCTCTCAACTGCTCTAACTCACCTCTCAAAGTAGGACAGACCATACACGCACCCAAAAGCGCAGGTCTTGCCCTAAGCTCCTCAAGCTCCTTGAGCTGCCCCTCAAACTTATCCTTCAGCACAGCTAGCTCTCTAGCTAAATGTTGACACGGCTTATGTACGAATATTTTGCATCATTTTATATGGTTTTTCACTGTTTTTATGTGTCAACTATATCTTTTACTGACAATTATCACCGATTATTGTGGATTTTGCAACATTGTCTTGGAAATATGCTATATATGATTTTTGCAGGTTTTTGACCTATTTTTCGCAAAAATTATAACAATATACGTCGAGTGAGAAAAGACCTCTGAGACGACATTCATTGAAGATGATGATTAAGGAAGGCGTGGTTGACTCATGCCTCCCTCTGTGTTAATCAAGGTTTCCTAATCAGAAGTTTCAAGAAGGTGTCAAGAGCTACAAGGAATTGGAGATAATTATTCAATAAAATCATCAAATATGTCAAAGACTAGAAGACTTCGTCAAATCTCGGTCCATAAAGAAGATTCCAGAAGCCCAAGAGTCCAAAAGACCCCGCATGAACATTACTTAGGCATCAAGCCACGTCCCCGCGAAAGATGGAAACAAACCGACGCAGGAAGAGTTCTGGTCGGCCGACCGGACTCCCCCCGGGTCGGCCGACCAGACCTACCCGTACGTCGGTTTGAGGTTTCCTTTCTACCACGTCTTCTCTAGGGTATAAATAGCGACCATAGGCCCCAGGACAAGGCATCCAATTCATTATCAAGGCGACAAGATGTAGAGATGAGGGACAACAACTAGATAAGAGTAGAGGGTCGAGTTTTTAGTCTAGGATTAGAGTTCTTCTAGTTCCTAGAGGTGATTAGAGCCCTTGCATGGTGCTCTAATTACCTAGCTCCAGAGGTCTAATTGTATCATCAAGGGAAGGTATGATCATGGTAGTAAGTATGATACAATTTATTAATGAAGCTTTGTTCTTGTCTAGTTATCATGTTCTTGTTCTAATTATGCTTGTTCTAGCTCTAATTAGTTTTAGATCTAGATGCTTGTTGATTAGAGCATGTTTTTAAGGGTTATATTCATCTAGCGTTCTTGATTGTTGATCTAGCTTACTAATGATACAGTTGCATATCTAGTTCTTTTGATCATGGTGATTAGATGTTCTAATTGTGTTAATTACGTTATTAGACCATAAAAGTAATTAGAAGCTAGTTTTTTAATTACGTGCCTGTTGAAAGTTTCTCGTTGATTACCTGGTTACTAGTGACAGTAGAGCCCGGGGAAAGGTCAAGCCGATCTTGGGGGTTAGGTTGATTGATCTTGATTTAATTATGCTATGATGAATATGCTTGAACATGCTTGTTTACCTTGAGCTACTAGTTATCTCGCTGCTTTAATCTTGTTGTGTTACTCGTTATCATGCATGTCTTGGATCCGATTAGAGCTTGATTAGACTCTAGTCAATACCCTTTGATTAGTGTTCTAGTTCTGTTCTAATTGTTTATCTTATATATATTAGTATATTTTATGCTTTGTTTAGATTAGTTTAATGCTTGGTTTAGAGTTAGATTATAACCTCTTTTATACCTTTAGTTTACCATTAACTCTTTTTAATTAGTTCTCAATTAGTTCGTTTCCTGGATTGACAAAACCCATGATACTCATCCTAGGGAAAAGCTACACACGATACTGTCGCTTGCAGTATAAGGTTTGCCGTGCTTAAGTGCCGTCAACACTAAACAAGGGCATGACTCACACTCAAGCTCTCCACTCAAAGAAGGCTCATCCAGCTTGGACTGGAGTTTGCCTAACTCAACTTTCAGCCCATCTATCTCCTCTACCCGCTTGGCATACCTATCTCGCTGGTCACCAAGCTCCGTCATGAAAGACTCGCAGAGCCCCCATCTCCACTTGTCCCATCCCAAGTTCGATTCACTCCCACCTTACCCCCGGGTTGTGCCCCCATGGGGAGCCTGTCGACACCTCGGTCTCCCGACCATGAGTACAAAGCTCCCCCGTGTAGGACCGAGACGTGCGGTTAGAGGAGGGGGTGAATAGGAGCACTTGAAAAACTCAAACTCAAACCCCCAAAGTGCACTCTCACGAACACATGCACACCCGATACCGTCCACTGAATAGATACGTATCGGGTGAAAAGCGGAAGCACCAACTACACCTAACCGAGCAAACACACTACACCTAGACGAACACGCACAACACCTAAAACTACACCTCTCTAATGTTCAGAGTTACGTAGTATAGACAAGCTACCATCCCTAGGACACATTGAGAAACCCTAAACGGAAAGACACTAAAGCACGCAATAAAACAAGCGAAACAATAAGGCACAAACAAAACAAGACAAGCTACAAAGCTTACAAGTGTCACACACTAGCTACTCAACACACCGAAGCGTGCCTTACTTAAGATTAGTGAGTGAAGAGTATGGGTATGCAGTGTTTGACACAAAACAAGTTTGAACCAAACAACAACACTCCAAAGACCAAAGAAACCAAGAAAAACAAACCCCAAAGCAAGCGGAGCAAGAAACACGCAAAAACAGCCTCGGAAACACTAGACCGGACAATCCTTTCTTCACCAAAAGAACTGACCGGACAAACCTAAAGAAAGGGAAGAAAACAGCCCAAAAACACTATAGACCGGACAATCCGAGGTCCCTACTTCGGACAAACCTAAGGACAATTAAATTGTCTTGTCAGTTCTCCGAAAAACTGCGAAGAAAAACAGCCCGACACCCCATCGAAAAATCGATCGAAATGGGGTCAAATCCCAACGAAACTTCACAAAAATTTGCATGGACAATCCTAGGAACTTTCTCTAGCAAACCCCAAAAGATCCACTTGAAAAGATCAAGGGTTGCACGGGAATTGCAAATCTCGTGAGGTCGGTGAGTTGACACCGAAAACTCAAAATCCAACAAGAACGGCCCTTGCTCGTGCTTTGATGATTCTAGCACTTAGCTTGTGATGCTCCAGCATCTGAGTGCATTATAATATCTTAATCATGCCCTAAGCATCATTTAGCATCATGTGATTTCATGTAATTAGGCTAGGACTTGTTTGGATGAGATGGAATGCTTGAAATCTGAATTTTATGCATGTGTTCTGCTAGGTTCTTGTTCCTAAATCCAAATCTATTGGGATCTAGGGGAAACTCATATTACCAAACTTGTAGATAATAAAGTTTTGAACAACTTTCATAATTGGGGTTTGGCCAGATAATGAAGGATACATAGGGTTTGGAGTCTTTCTTTGTCAGTGTAGAAAACCAACTCAAATCAGCCTTGTTTAAAAACCCTAAGTTTGCACAAACCTACAACCACTTTCATGCAACACTCCCATTGAATAAGTTGTAGGTAGTGAAATTCTAAGCAAGTTACCCAAAAGGCACTTTGGGTGAAAAGGCTTGGAAATAGGGTTTTTCCTTTTTCCAAACAATAAAGGTACCCTGTCCTTACCTAGGGCTGGTTTCAAAATTTGAATTTTAACCATATTTCAACTTGGATTTTGTGGTTGTTCACTTTGACAAAGTTGTAGACCTCTCTGAGTAGAACATTTCTTCCAATTGGGTTTTTTCCAAATTCGGCCTCTAAATACGCCAAAACATCGAATTACTGAAGGAAGGAAAACACATTTAAAATTCTCCAAAACTTACTGTCCCTGACGGGTGGGCCCTCGGATCCGGGGCGCGCCCGCGCCCGCGAAACAGCGCGCGCCGCGTGGCTCGCCGGCGTACAGGGAGTACGGCGAGCCACGGGCGGCGCTCCCGGGCGCGTCAAAAGGAGGGGGAAACCCCCGCGCCCGAACCCTAGCTCACTCCCTTCGCACTCCGTCCCGTTTCCACCCCGCCCTGCGCCGTTTTCGCCGCGCCGCCATTACCGGCCGCGAGCTCGGGTTCGAGCTCGCGCCGCCGCCGTCCGGCCTCCGCTCGCCCCGAGACCCCCACCATCGCACTCACCACTCCGCCGCGCATCCAACCCTGTAGATCTCGTCGCCCCTCTCCCACCCGACGCCGAGATCGACGCCGGCGCGACGTCCTCGCCGCGCCACCGTCGCCGTCGTCCACGCCACGGTCCACCGCCGTTCCGCCTCGACCGCGCCGCCACCGTCGACGAGAGCTACCTAAGGTTGACGCCCTAACTCCCGCGCATCCCCCGCGCCCCTCGTCGCAGCTCCGGTGAGCCGGAGCTCACCGGCGCGCGCGCGCCGCGCCGCGCGGCCTCGGCCGACGCGAGGAAGAAGAAGGGGGGCCGGGAAACTTTAGATCCGGCCCCTCGGTTTCTTTGATTTTGCATCCCGGTCCTCGCGCATTTTGAATGAGTCTTGCAGATCTTGCAAGCTAGCCCCTGGAAGCTACGGTTAATTGCGTAGAGGTCCTCGGATCTGTTTTTTTTTCTTTTTCTATTTACCTTTTTCTCGGTTTGAACTTTGAAAAATCATATAAATTCAAAGAAAAATCCAAAATGGACAAACTCAGAACCTATGAACTCCTCTTGAGTAGATCTACAGAATGGTTTAGATGTGGACTCATGAAATGACCATTTTGCCCCTGAGTTCTTGCATGCATGTTGAAAGGAAATAAATAGGAAAAATGGACCAAATGGTCTCCAAAAATTGTAAAACTTGGTCAAAAACATTCTTGTGGTATGATAGCACTGTGAAGATTTTTATAGCCATAGATCTTGCTGTTTAATTACTCTTTTACCATTTTACATGTGTTAGGTGCATCTATTCAACTTAGAGAGTGGGGGCTACATAAAGTAGACTTTAAATGGCTCTCTAGTATTTTTTATACACTTGGGACAGCATAAGTAGCTCACTGATGAAATTTGAGACCTTGCATGTTAAGTTTAGATAGTGATTTGAAAATGACAAAAAAAAAGGGCATTAAAACAACTAGGAAAGTTAAGGGATAAATTTGGTGATCTATTTAGATGTCAGGATTCAAAAGAGCATTCTTGAACACGTTATTACCACTGTCTTGAGCTATGTGAATTCTTTAGTAAAGAAAAATATGGGAAATAGATGTCCTGGAAAACTAAAGATATTCCCTTGCCAAATTTTTGTATGTGTAGTTTATGACAGGTTGTGCTTGCTTTTAATGATGGTTTATACGATTTTTTAGGGATGGTTTGGATGATTTCTTGGTAAGGTTTACGTTGTTACCACACATGAGCATCTCGCATACCATATGCATTCGTTGCACTCATTTGCGCATGATGGCATGCATATAGATCCCGGAGTCGAGGAGCAGACGCAGGAGCAGCCACTGATCGAGGAGCCCAAGGACCCGGAGCAGTACCCGCAGTAAGAGGATCTCCAGCAGGCCGCCGACTCCGCTCCCGACGACACTGACCCTAGCGAGGAAGGTAGGCAGGCCCTACATTCTCCTAGCAAAATTATGATTTATGATTACGCATATGCATTAGGTATTGTTTGGAACCTTATTGCATTAGAACCACTGGCCGTCCTGGCCCTAGCACCTATATTAGGTACGTAGGACGAGTTGCCTAGAAATGCTAGGCTCGAGTAGACACGAGTGAATGGTCACTCGTCGCGTAGGGTGACTTTGAAAAAGAAATGGAACACTGGCAGTTTTGCCATGATAGTCTATGATGTTGATGATAAATTGGAGACCGGGCGGAGATTAAGTTATATTCTTGCGGTGTGCGTTGTTGCGGTGTAATGGCTCCGCCCGAGTCGCATAAGGCCCGTTCGCTGTTCGCCTGCTGGTTGGCATGCCATTGGTAAAGTGCTTACCCGGTTAATGGGGCCGGTGAAACCTTACTTGTGCCATCCGGAGAACAGAAACACGTTCCTACCCACTGGTTGAGAGGAAGGTGGCCCGGGGGAGCTTGGTACTCATGGCGGGGAGTCCGAGATGTCGGCAGGCTCGCCATCGGGGCACAACCCGGGAGTCAGGTGGGAGTGAATCGAACTTGGGATGGGACAGGTGGAGGAGGGGGACTATATGTGGGAAAGCCGTCGTGTGAGTAAGCATATGGGCCCCTGGCATTTTTAGTTATTCCCGGGAATTAGAAATCGATTCGAATCGCTGATGCTCACCAAGTGTGTGAATGCCAAATACCGCACACGGGCAACGTAGTAATAACTTTAATACCATATGATTATGATTCCTGTTTTCGATTATTACATGATTGGTTACTTAATTGATATTTGGATGCTTCAAGTTTATGTCAATTATTATACTCTAAATGGTTATCTCTTTCTATTATAAGGGGTAGCGGCTGTCAAATCCTGCTACCTTATGTAAAATCAACCTTTGTTAAAAATCAATGGCTAAGGACCTAAATGATAGTAAGCAAGCTTTGCGTCAGCCATAAGCCAATGCCATTAAGTCCTCTGAGTAATTAGTACTCAGGGTTTGCCCCCAACATTTGGTTTTCAGGTATGGAGTTCCTCTTTTGTGCCTGCGTGGGTGGAGGAGCTTGTTACCATCAGGAGTGAGCCGAGTCATGATCTGGCAATGGGGTGACATCAGTGGGCATGATGTCACTCTCCTACTGCATTTCTTTTGTTTATCGTGAACTATGATCTTTAAATTCCGCTGCGAGACACTATTTCGAACTCTATTTTATTATGGACCTATGTTGAACCTATTTTATTTAGAACCTGGTTTCTAACTTAAAGTCTTACTACTATCTATTCAAATGCCTGTGATGATGTAACCGTTGTGGCTCCATCGCGAGTCGGATGTGTGTGATGTCGGTTCCTCTGGGATTTGGTGCAAATCGAAAGCCGAGGGCTTCTCGACGGACGACCGGGTTTAGTACGGTCTAAGTACACTGTAAGCTAATGGTGACAGGTGTACTTAGCCCGTATTAAATCAGCGGTTCCGCCACAGCTGGTATCAGAGCCGATCATACACAGACAACAGTTGTATCATCAAGTTTTGGTTTACAAAAACTATTTTTGAAAGCCCTTTTCAAGTAATTTGTAAAAGAGAGTATACGATATGCCCGTATTAAGGATGTTAGTGTTATCCAGGTGACATCACTAACATTCTAACCTAGATAGACCTCATATGCATATTCGGCGCTTTGAGAAGCAACTTTTCGGCCATAGCTGTCCCCAGTACTGGAGGAATGCTATCGGGTTTTGCGGATTGTTGTGAACTCTGCATTCATGCTGGTAGGCTAGAAATTTTAAGGGGGGTGGTCACCTTTGGTGTGGTTGTGACCATTCTCCTATTGTGACGCAGCAAGATTCAATTTGCTTGCGTGGGTGCCAGCCCGGTCTAGCAGAGGACCGTACAGATGCGTTGTCCACGCGGCGCAAAATGGCGTGGATGCCACACTATGTGGTAATGTATGAGCATGCATTTTTCTGCAGGTACACTAACTCCGCGCGAAATTAAGAACGATTAGAAAACGACTAGTTGCAATAGAGAGTGCCGTGCATATTGTCACCGAATAACCGGTAGTATATACGAGACTAGGATGTGTGATGTGAGACGGTACCAACGGATCATGCATCATGTTCATCGCCTGGGTTATATATGGGGTATTTCGAATAAGTCTACAAAAGAAATCACGAACTCAAATCCCTTATCGTCTTCTTTTCAATAGTGCATAAAATATTATATGAACTCACTCCAAAAAATTTTAATGCAAAGGCCTTTCTTTTGTGTCCCACAGATGGTTAGGACCAAGCAGACCGCGCGTAAGGCCGTGGGGGGTAGAGGGCGCCCGCTCCCGCCAGTGACCCACACTCCACCCCTGGTAGAGGACGGGCTACTCCACACTCGCTGCCGGGAGGACTGCTCCCTCTCCCGGATCCTGTGCAGGGCCCTGAGGCAAATGGGACGCCGCCCCTGTCCCTTCTACTCCGTGCAGACCATGCACAGGCAGGGGAGATGCTGGGCCCGGGTGGTCCTTCCGCACCCGAACTCCGCGAACCCACACACCATCGTGGTCTATGGGGCAAACGAGGAGGAAGCCTATATGAAGGCAGTTACGACAGCTATCACTTTTCTGAGCCCCGAGGAGGATGCGGGCCACTCAGACCTACGTTATCTCCCCATGCAGGAGATGGACGACGAGTGGGTCCGCCGCCACGACATGCTCAAGGCCCGCAACGACACACGACCCTATGCAGCATGTATGGGGTTTGCCAGTGAGATGCACAGGATGTATGACCACGCTGAGGGCAGGAGCCGTTTCTACTTTCACAGGCACGCGGAGGCGCGTGCTCGAGTGGAGGAGTTGGAGGGTCAGGTGGCTCAGCTACAGCAGCGCCTCGCGGTGTACAAACCGCCTCCAGCGAAGCAGGACCCTCAGGACAGGGAGTCCTCTAAGCCGATGGAGATGGAGGAGGAGGGAGAGGGCTCCGTCCCCACAGGCCGCTCGGCGACTTAGAGAGGAGTGGTGGTGATGAAGGAGGATGAGGCACTTTTGTGAATCGTTTAGCACGTTGATAGCGATATTTTGTATTACACCGCTCCGTGCATTTATATGTGGCTGTACTAAAAACCTTGATGAGATGTGAGAGCTCATTTGTGTACACCATTTATGTAATATGGGACGCCGCACGACATGTGATTTTGGGTGGTTGATCGACGTAGCCACCATTCCCCTGATGTAACGACTGAACCTTAAGTCGTAGTTCATATCTTTAATTATATTCGAACCTTAGTGATGCACTACTGATCTTGAGGTTGATTGGATGGATGAGTTGGAATGCCGCATAAAATTTCTAACTTCCTGTTTTCATGAGATACCATGTTGTGTAGATGCTATGTTTTATAACCACGCCTTTGTTTTACACTTAAATTGTCGGCCAAAAAGAAATACATAATATTATACTCACGTTGCCCCCACTTGCAGATGGTGAACACTCGCAATGGGCAACACTCGGGTTCGGAGCAGCAGGCGAACGGCGCCCCACCTCCGCCGGAGTTGGCTACCCTGATCGTGCAACAGGGTGAGCTGATCCGACTGCTAGCGGAAGAGCGCCAAGGCCGCGGTAATGGGCAGCGGGAGCCTAGAAACCGTGGTATCTCATACCGGGACTTTGAGGATTTGCGCCCTCCCATCTTCAGCAAGTGCCCCGAACCGCTGGATGTTGATGACTGGCTCCGCACCATCAGATCCAAGTTTACTCTCCTCCCAGAGTTGACCGAGCAACAGAAAGCGCGCTTTGCCGGGCAGCTGCTACAGGGACCTGCGGGAGCATGGCATGCCACATTCCTCGAGATGCAGCGGGCTAGGCATGAGCCCACCTGGGAGGAGTTCTCTCAGGCTTTCCGGGCCCACTATATCCCGGATAGCCTGGTAGAACAGAAGAAGCGAGAATTTCGAGAGCTCAAGCAAGGAAACAAGACGGTGATGCAGTACGTACAGGCGTTCATTCACCTGTCGCAGTATGCACTGGAGGATGTGCGAGATGACCCCTCTCGTGCCGCTAGGCTTCTGAGCGGCTTTGACCCCACTCTTCAGACACACTTGGGGCGTCGCTACCAGAGCTTCACCGACTTGGTGGACACCGCGCTTGATATAGAGAATCGCCTGCGGGTTGCTAATGAAGATCAGAGGCGCAAGCGCCAAGCCAACACATCTGCTGCTGGGTCCTCCCAGAAGCAGAAGACAGCCTATAGGCCCTCACAGCAGTATTATCAGCAGCCCCGTTTCACGGTCCGGCCCAATCAGCCGGGCTGGGTTCACTGGGCGCCACAGCAGCAGCAGCCACAACAGCAGCAGAGGCTCACTGCCGGCACACAAGCTCCGGCCCCCGCGACACGTGTCCTCGCTCTCCCGGGACCTGGAAACCCTTGCTTTAACTGTAGCAAGGTGGGGCACTTCAGTCGGGATTGCAGGGCACCCCGCAAAATTCAAGGCCCGAATCCCGCAGGCGGCACCCAGCAGGGCAAGCAGAAGGGGCCGGCACAGAAGACGGGTCGGGTGCACTACATCCACCTGGAGCAGATCCCCGCCGGTGTGCCGGTGCTCGCTGGTACGTTTATGATCAACGGTCATCCGACCGTCGTGCTATTTGATTCGGGGGCTACGCATACCTTTATTAGCAAAGCATACGCACAGAAGCATGACATAAAAATGCACAAGTTGAGGGAAAACTACCACATCACTGCCCCAGGGTCTCCTATTGATACCAGTCTAGGGGTCAGGCACTTAAAGCTGAAAATAGGAGCCGAGACGTTTATCATCAACCCCATGGTGCTGCCACACCAGGGGATTGATATTATTTTGGGAATGAATTGGATGACTGAAAACAACGCCGTCCTGGATATTGGAAGTAGGACAATACAGTTAAGGTCTAGGGTCAGCGGCAAGGTTATACGAGTACACATGCCAGACATGAAACACATGGTGGCCACAGTAAATGCAACTGAACTCGATGAAATCAAAAAGATTCCTGTAGTATGTGACTTCCCGGACGTATTTCCGGAAGAACTGCCGGGTCTGCCTCCGGATAGGGATGTAGAGTTCCGCATTGACCTCGTCCCTGGTACAGCCCTTGTCTCAAAAAGGCCATACAGAATGGCACCGGATGAACTAAAAGAGCTAAAAATACAACTCCAAGAGCAACTAGATAAGGGTTTCATTCGGCCAAGTTCGTCACCTTGGGGTTGTCCGGCCCTCTTCGTAGAGAAGAAAGATCAGGGAGGTAAAAGGCTCTGTGTGGACTACAGGCCGCTAAATGCAGTCACAGTCAAAAATAAATATCCAATTCCACACATTGACATCCTGTTCGATCAGTTAGCTGGGGCCAAAGTCTTCTCAAAAATTGACTTAAGATCGGGCTATTATCAGATAAAAATCAGAGAAGAAGACATACCAAAAACTGCTTTCTCGACTAGATATAGCTTGTATGAATATCTGGTCATGTCCTTTGGGTTAACCAACGCACCGGCCTTCTTCATGTACATGATGAACTCGGTGTTCATGAACGAGCTCGACAAGTTCGTCGTGGTATTCATTGATGATATATTAATCTACTCCAAAAATGAAAAAGAACACGACGAACATTTGCGGGTAGTACTCACTCGGCTAAGAGAACACAAGCTCTATGCCAAGTTCAGAAAGTGCGCATTCTGGTTAAAGGAAGTGGGTTTCCTGGGGCATATTCTGTCAGAAAAGGGAGTAGCGGTTGACCCTAGCAAAGTAAAGGATGTTCTGAACTGGAAGCAGCCGGAAACTGTCATAGAAATTCGGAGTTTTCTTGGTCTAGCGGGCTACTACCGCCGCTTTATCAAGGACTTCTCCAAAATTGCTAAACCAATGACCTCCCTGACTAAGAAAAATGCAAAATTCGTGTGGGGTCCGAAGTGTGAGGATGGGTTCCGAGAATTAAAGAAGCTACTGACAACAGCACCAGTGCTAGCCCAACCGGATGTCACAAAGCCATTTGATGTATATTGTGATGCCTCTGGTCAGGGGCTAGGCTGTGTCCTAATGCAAGAAGGGAGAGTAATCGCCTACGCTTCCCGCCAACTAAGGAAACACGAAGCGAACTACCCGACCCATGATCTTGAGCTAGCCGCAGTTGTACACGCCCTGAAGATATGGAGGCACTATCTGCTGGGCAACACGTGTCATATCTACACTGACCACAAGAGCCTCAAATACATCTTCACACAGCCCGAATTAAACATGAGGCAAAGACAGTGGTTAGAGTTGATAAAAGACTATGACCTGGAGATTCATTATCACCCCAGGAAGGCGAATGTGGTAGCTGACGCACTAAGCCGTCGGGCTCATTGTAATGTGATTGAAGCTCGGCCCACGGCAAGAGTGATTTGTTGGGAGATGGATGAAATAGAAATGCCAACAGAGCAGCTAGTCGAACTCTATAGCCTCATCATTGAACCGACAATAAAAGACCTAGTCATTGTAGCACAAAAACAAGACCCGGGTATGGCCCACATCCGTGAGGGTATTGATGAAAAGAAGAAGGCTTGCTTCACACTAGATGACCAAGGGGTCCTGTGGTTTAACAATCGCCTAGTAGTGCCAAAAGATATGGAGTTGCGGAAGAAAATACTCGACGAAGCCCACACCTCCGTGCTTACCATGCACCCAGGCAGTAATAAGATGTACCAAGACCTGGAACAGAAATTTTGGTGGACTCGCATGAAGCGGGAAATCGCCAAGTATGTGTCAGAATGCGACGTGTGTAAGAGGGTGAAAGCTGACCACTTAAAGCCGGGCGGTATGCTTCAACCCTTGAACATCCCGGCTTGGAAGTGGGAAGATATACACATGGATTTCGTGGTGGGTTTGCCTCGCACTCAGAAGGGTTATGATTCCATATGGGTGATTATCGACCGGTTCACGAAATCGGCCCATTTTCTCCCTGTAAAGACAGTCTACCATGCCAACACGTATGCCGAGTTGTATATAGCAAAGATTGTCTCCTTACATGGTGTTCCTCGGACCATCACCTCAGATCGGGGCTCAGTTTTTGTGTCTCGCTTCTGGGAACAACTGCAGAATGCCTTAGGAACGAAATTGATTCATAGTTCGGCATACCACCCTCAAACCAGTGGACAAGTTGAAAGAGTAAATCAGATCGTAGAAGACATGCTGAGGGCATGTGCCTTAACTTATTCCACAAAATGGGATGAGTGTTTGCCCTTGGCAGAGTTCGCATACAATAACAGCTACCAGAAGAGCTTGAATATGGCACCTTTCGAGGCCTTATATGGCAGAAGATGTAGAACACCCCTCAACTGGTCTGAACCCGGGGAACGCGTCACCTTTGGCCCTGATTTGGTAACTCAAGCCGAAGAACAAGTAAAATTTATACAAAGTAACCTGAAGAGCGCACAGTCCAGGCAAAAGAGTTACTCAGATAGGAGAAGGAGACCGCTAGGTTTTGAGAAGGGTGATCATGTATACCTTCGAGTGTCACCGATGAAGGGGGTACATCGCTTTGGGGTAAAGGGAAAGCTAGCCCCACGGTATGTTGGCCCGTTCAAGATCACCGAGAAATGTGGACCAGTGGCTTACCGATTGGAGTTGCCACCACATCTTGCGGCGGTGCACGACGTGTTTCACGTGTCACAACTTAAAAAGTGCTTACGAGTGCCGGAAGAAGAAGTCGACACGTCTCAAGTTCAGATTGAGCCTGACCTTACCTATGAAGCCCGACCCATCAAAATCCTAGACCAAAAACAAAGGTCAACACGGCGTAATACTGTCAACTTTTATAAGGTGCAATGGAGTGATCACTCCGAAGAGGAAGCAACGTGGGAAACTGAAGAATATCTACAAAATAAACACCCGGGTTTTCTCCCATCCACTTCAAACCAGTATGTTTAACTAACACTCCTTACATGCTCGTTTACTTAAACTATTCCACCCACATCACATCAAAATCTCGGGACGAGATTCTTTTAAGGGGGGTGGGTTGTGATGCTCCAGCATCTCGACTGCATTATCATATCTTAATCATGCACTAAGCATCATTTAGCATCATGTGATTTCATGTAATTAGGCTAGGACTTGTTTGGATGAGATGGAATGCTTGAAATCTGAATTTTATGCATGTGTTCTGCTAGGTTCTTGTTCCTAAATCCAAATCTATTGGGATCTAGGGGAAACTCATATTACCAAACTTGTAGATAATGAAGTTTTGAACAACTTTCATAATTGGGGTTTGGCCAGATAATGAAGGATACATAGGTTTTGGAGTCTTTCTTTGTCAGTGTAGAAAACCAACTCAAATCAGCCTTGTTTAAAAACCCTAAGTTTGCACAAACCTACAACCACTTTCATGCAACACTCCCATTGAATAAGTTGTAGGTAGTGAAATTCTAAGCAAGTTACCCAAAAGGCACTTTGGGTGAAAAGGCTTGGAAATAGGGTTTTTCCTTTTTCCAAACAATAAAGGTACCCTGTCCTTACCTAGGGCTGGTTTCAAAATTTGAATTTTAACCATATTTACACTTGGATTTTGGGGTTGTTCACTTTGACAAAGTTGTAGACCTCTCTGAGTAGAACATTTCTTCCAATAGGGCTTTTTCCAAATTCGGCCTCTAAATACGCCAAAACATCGAATTACTGAAGGAAGGAAAACACATTTAAAATTCTCCAAAACTTACTGTCCCTGACGGGTGGGCCCTCGGATCCGGGGCGCGCCCGCGCCCGCGAACCGGCGCGCGCCGCGTGGCTCGCTGGCGTACAGGGAGTACGGCGAGCCACGGGCGGCGCTCCCGGGCGCGTCAAAAGGAGGGGGAAACCCCCGCGCCCGAACCCTAGCTCACTCCCTTCGCACTCCGTCCCATTTCCACCCCGCCCCGCGCCATTTTCGCCGCGCCGCCATTACCGGCCGCGAGCTCGGGTTCGAGCTCGCGCCGCCGCCGTCCGGCCTCCGCTCGCCCCGAGACCCTCACCATCGCACTCACCACTCCGCCGCGCATCCAACCCTGTAGATCTCGTCGCCCCTCTCCCACCCGACGCCGAGATCGACGCCGGCGCGACGTCCTCGCCGCGCCACCGTCGCCGTCGTCCACGCCACGGTCCACCGCCGTTCCGCCTCGACCGCGCCGCCACCGTCGACGAGAGCTACCTAAGGTTGACGCCCTAACTCCCGCGCATCCCCCGCGCCCCTCGTCGCGGCTCCGGCGAGCCGGAGCTCGCCGGCGCGCGCGCGCCGCGCTGCGCGGCCTCGGCCGACGCGAGGAAGAAGAAGGGGGGCCGGGAAACTTTAGATCCGGCCCCTCGGTTTCTTTGATTTTGCATCCCGGTCCTCGCGCATTTTGAATGAGCCTTGCAGATCTTGCAAGCTAGCCCCTGGAAGCTACGGTTAATTGCGTAGAGGTCCTCGGATCTGTTTTTTTTCTTTTTCTATTTACCTTTTTCTCGGTTTGAACTTTGAAAAATCATATAAATTCAAAGAAAAATCCAAAATGGACAAACTCAGAACCTATGAACTCCCCTTGAGTAGATCTATAGAATGGTTTAGATGTGGACTCATGAAATGACCATTTTGCCCTTGAGTTCTTGCATGCATGTTGAAAGGAAATAAATAGGAAAAATGGACCAAATGGTCTCCAAAAATTGTAAAACTTGGTCAGAAACATTATTGTGGCATGATAGCACTGTGAAGATTTTTTATAGCCATAGATCTTGCTGTTTAATTACTCTTTTACCATTTTACATGTGTTAGGTGCATCTATTCAACTTAGAGAGTGGGGGCTACATAAAGTAGACTTTAAATGGCTCTCTAGTATTTTTTATACTCTTGGGACAGCACAAGTAGCTCACTGATGAAATTTGAGACCTTGCATGTTAAGTTTAGATAGTGATTTGAAAATGACAAAAAAAAGGGCATTAAAACAACTAGGAAAGTTAAGGGATAAATTTGGTGATCTATTTAGATGTCAGGATTCAAAAGAGCATTCTTGAACACGTTATTACCACTGTCTTGAGCTATGTGAATTCTTTAGTAAAGAAAAATATGGGAAATAGATGTCCTGGAAAACTAAAGATATTCCCTTGCCAAATTTTTGTATGTGTAGTTTATGACAGGTTGTGCTTGCTTTTAATGATGGTTTATACGATTTCTTAGGGATGGTTTGGATGATTTCTTGGTAAGGTTTACGTTGTTACCACACATGAGCATCTCGCATACCATATGCATTCATTGTACTCATTTGCGCATGATGGCATGCATATAGATCCCGGAGTCGAGGAGCAGACGCAGGAGCAGCCACTGATCGAGGAGCCCGAGGACCCGGAGCCGTACGCAGGAGCAGCCACTGATCGAGGAGCCCGAGGACCCGGAGCCGTACCCGCAGCAAGAGGATCTCCAGCAGGCCGCTGACTCCGCTCCCGACGACACTGACCCTAGCGAGGAAGGTAGGCAGGCCCTACATTCTCCTAGCAAAATTATGATTTATGATTACGCATATGCATTAGGTATTGTTTGGAACCTTATTGCATTAGAACCACTGGCCGTCCTGGCCCTAGCACCTATATTAGGTACGTAGGACGAGTTGCCTAGAAATGCTAGGCTCGAGTAGACACGAGTGAATGGTCACTCGTCGCGTAGGGTGACTTTGAAAAAGAAATGGAACACTGGCAGTTTTGCCATGATAGTCTATGATGTTGATGATAAATTGGAGACTGGGCGGAGATTAAGTTATATTCTTGCGGTGTGCGTTGTTGCGGTGTAATGGCTCCGCCCGAGTCGCATAAGGCCCGTTCGCTGTTCGCCTGCTGGTTGGCATGCCATTGCTAAAGTGCTTACCCGGTTAATGGGGCCGGTGAAACCTTACTTGTGCCATCCGGAGAACAGAAACACGTTCCTACCCACTGGTTGAGAGGAAGGTGGCCCGGGGGAGCTTGGTACTCATGGCGGGGAGTCCGAGATGTCGGCAGGCTCGCCATGGGGGCACAACCCGGGAGTCAGGTGGGAGTGAATCGAACTTGGGATGGGACAGGTGGAGGAGGGGGACTATATGTGGGAAAGCCGTCGTGTGAGTAAGCATATGGGCCCCTGGCATTTTTAGTTATTCCCGGGAATTAGAAATCGATTCGAATCGCTGATGCTCACCAGGTGTGTGAATGCCAAATACCGCACACGGGCAACGTAGTAATAACTTTAATACCATATGATTATGATTCCTGTTTTCGATTATTACATGATTGGTTACTTAATTGATATTTGGATGCTTCAAGTTTATGTCAATTATTATACTCTAAATGGTTATCTCTTCCTATTATAAGGGGTAGCGGCTGTCAAATCCTGCTACCTTATGTAAAATCAACCTTTGTTAAAAATCAATGGCTAAGGACCTAAATGATAGTAAGCAAGCTTTGCGTCAGCCATAAGCCAATGCCATTAAGTCCTCTGAGTAATTAGTACTCAGGGTTTGCCCCCAACATTTGGTTTTCAGGTATGGAGTTCCTCTTTTGTGCCTGCGTGGGTGGAGGAGCTTGTTACCATCAGGAGTGAGCCGAGTCATGATCTGGCAATGGGGTGACATCAGTGGGCATGATGTCACTCTCCTACTGCATTTCTTTTGTTTATCGTGAACTATGATCTTTAAATTCCGCTGCGAGACACTATTTCGAACTCTATTTTATTATGGACCTATGTTGAACCTATTTTATTTAGAACCTGGTTTGTAACTTAAAGTCTTACTACTATCTATTCAAATGCCTGTGATGATGTAACCGTTGTGGCTCCATCGCGAGTCGGATGTGTGTGATGTCGGTTCCTCTGGGATTTGGTGCAAATCGAGAGCCGAGGGCTTCTCGACGGACGACCGGGTTTAGTACGGTCTAAGTACACTGTAAGCTAATGGTGACAGGTGTACTTAGCCCGTATTAAATCGGCGGTTCCGCCACAGCTGGTATCAGAGCCGATCATACACAGACAACAGTTGTATCATCAAGTTTTGGTTTACAAAAACTATTTTTGAAAGCCCTTTTCAAGTAATTTGTAAAAGAGAGTATACGATATGCCCGTATTAAGGATGTTAGTGTTATCCAGGTGACATCACTAACATTCTAACCTAGATAGACCTCATATGCATATTCGGCGCTTTGAGAAGCAACTTTTCGGCCATAGCTGTCCCCAGTACTGGAGGAATGCTATCGGGTTTTGCGGATTGTTGTGAACTCTGCATTCATGCTGGTAGGCTAGAAATTTTAAGGGGGGTGGTCACCTTTGGTGTGGTTGTGACCATTCTCCTGTTGTGATGCAGCAAGATTCAATTTGCTTGCGTGGGTGCCAGCCCGGTCTAGCAGAGGACCGTACAGATGCGTTGTCCACGCGGCGCAAAATGGCGTGGATGCCACACTATGTGGTAATGTATGAGCATGCATTTTTCTGCAGGTACACTAACTCCGCGTGAAATTAAGAACGATTAGAAAACGACTAGTTGCAATAGAGAGTGCCGTGCATATTGTCACCGAATAACCGGTAGTATATACGAGACTAGGATGTGTGATGTGAGACGGTACCAACGGATCATGCATCATGTTCATCGCCTGGGTTATATATGGGGTATTTCGAATAAGTCTACAAAAGAAATCATGAACTCAAGTCCCTTATCGTCTTCTTTTCAATAGTGCATAAAATATTATATGAACTCACTCCAAAAAATTTTAATGCAAAGGCCTTTCTTTTGTGTCCCACAGATGGTTAGGACCAAGCAGACCGTGCGTAAGGCCGTGGGGGGTAGAGGGCGCCCGCTCCCGCCAGTGACCCACACTCCACCCCTGGTAGAGGACGGGCTACTCCACACTCGCTGCTGGGAGGACGATTATGATGACGACTTGATCTTCTTCTTCTCCACGCCTCGCTTGAATGTGCGCCACGTAGCCAGTAGTCTGGAAACTTCCCCCTGTTTTGAAGTTAGAAACTGGGAAACTTTATTCTGCGGGCTTCGTGGGCCGGTCTTGGCCCAATCTTCTATCTTGGCGAGTCAGAGCCCAACCCACCAAGTCATTTGAACTTGGGTGGCGGTTTTGAGCCGAAGCCGCCAAAGCCTCCCTCGCACGTCTTCGCTCCATGCACTTGGGTTGGAGCCCCACGGTGGCACCCGGCTTCTCCAGTCCATCGGAGTCGCCTCACGGTCCATCGGAGGGCTTACACCGCCATTGCCGAACCGCCCCTCCGTGTACCAAGCTTCCATGGCCGACCGACGCCGAGCTTTGCCTGCGGTCCATTGGAGGGCTTTTGCCTCAGTCCATCAAGGTCTTCATCATCTACCTCCAGTCCATCGGAGGGCCTCCAGTCCATCGGAGGGCTTGAGCTCGTTGACAATCACTCATCACACCAGGAGAGCAATAAGGTCGGTCCATTGGCTCTCAATCTCCCCTTTGATGAGTGCATTGTCAACACCTTCAACCTATAACCTGAAATAGAACAAAGATAAGAAAAAAGCGTAAAACTGAAAAAGAAAGAAAGAGAGAATAAAGTTGCTCAAAATGCCCAAGAACCAAATACAAGCAAAGAAATAGGGCTCAATGAGACAACAAAAGAAAACAAAGCATCGGCTCCTTAAGACAGAGGCAAAAGGCTCAACGCACCGATGCAAAGAGCATGCTTAAAGCTCAACTCCCCCTGAAATGCATCCTTACAAATGCAAAATGAGTGCAAAGCTCCCCCTCAACTAAGTCTCTCCTGAGTTCTCCCCCTTGTCCATATTATTAAATTTCTCCCCCTTGGAAGTACACTAATTTCTCCCCCTTGTTGACAATGGACACATCAAGGTTCCTTGAACTCAACTCCCCCTGAACTAGATAACTCCCTCTCAAAATATGCCATGAAATGCAAGGAGTGTAACTAAAAGAGCTCAGAAGGGATGGAAAGCTAGTAATCACAAGTTCTAGCATACAGAGCACGTGAGGGCAAGGCCATGAAATGCAAGGAGTGTAACTAAAAGAGCTCAGAAGGGATGGAAAGCTAGTAATAACAAGTTCTAGCATACAGAGCACATGAGGGCAAGGAAGCATACAACAAGCTCAAATGAATCTGTCTTACACAGATCAGGAGCATGTTTTTCAGGGTTATTGAAAAGAAAGCATCACCAACATGAATAGCATCTAGCAAGATAGGCATGAATAATAATATGCTAGCAATGCATACAAGGTGCGCTACTCTCAACCAAAGCATATACAACAAGCCATAAGCATTTTAGAGACTTCAAAATGTCAGATTTAAACATTTGTATTCATAAGCAAGTTCTTTTTGTGCTAGGGGTTATTTACTTGTCTTTTGCCACTTCTTACCAACCAATGCCAAGTCTAGGCTCAAAGAACCATCAAAAGCTTAAGACAAGGTTTTGGTCATACACAGCCTAGTCCAAGTTCATGTCAAAGTGCAATGACAAGCAGTATCAAACTGGATCAGTGTGACAAGCAAACCCACTTGGATCTTTCTCAAATTAGCACATAAGACACCACTTGTAAGCAATTTAATTCAGATTTTAATTTAAGCAAGGTGTCATAAAAGCTTAGGAATTAACTTAGCAAAGGCATACAACTAGCATTTCCAGATATGAAAAGATAGCATAGTATTCAACAATCCTACACATGCTAGGTAGCCAAATCAAGTGGTGATCATGTTTTTGATTTTCAGGAAAGCAAAATACTTAGCTCACAATTAGTATTCAACATAATCAAGAGAGCTTAGCCAACCATGATTAAGCAAGCATCTGTACAATCTAGCACAAGCAAATACTAGCTCATCATTCCAAAAGAGCTCTAGTGCTAGTGAAGTGAAAATGCATATACAATACAATGCAATGCATGATATGATACAATATGCAAAAGAAACAAAGAAAAATAAAAGCAAGATAAAAGCAAAAACTAAAATACAGAAGCTATTCCTTACTAAAAGGAATAACACTATTCCTGACTAAAAGGGATAGCACACTCGAAGCTCACCTCTCAAACGTGTAAAAGCGTCAAACTCTAGGGGCTTGGTAAAGATATCGGCCAACTGGTTTGCTGAAACTACGTGGACTAAGTCTATGTCTCCCTTCTCATAGTGATCTCTCAGAAAGTGAAACCTCACGTCTATGTGTTTGGTTTTAGAGTGCAAGACGGGGTTCTTAGCTACAGAGATAGCAGAAGTAGAGTCAACTAGAAAAGGAATTTTTTCAAACTAAGGCCGAAATCACTAAGGGTGGCTTTCATCCACAAAAGCTTGGAGCAGCAACTAGCAGCAGCAACACATTCTGCTTCAGTGGTGGAAAGAGCTACACTAGCTTGCTTGCGGGAGGACCAAGAGACAAGAGAGGTTCCTAAGAGTTGGCATGTGCCGGAGGTTGACTTGCGATCAATCCGACAGCCAACATGATCAGCATCTGAGAACCCTCTAAGAGAAAGAGAAAAACCCGAGGAATACCAAAGACCAAGCTCAGGAGTGAGTTTCAGATACCTTAAAATGCGCTTCACCACTTGACAGTGAGAAGTCCTAGGAAAAGCCTGGTAACGCGCACAAAGGCAGACCACAAACTGAATGTCCGGCCTAGTCATCGTCAGGTACAGAAGTGAGCTAATCATCCCTTGAAATTCCTTCTGGTCCACCGCCTCCCCATCTTCATCGGCATCAAGCGCCGTGTTTGTACTCATAGGAGTCATCATGGGTTTAGAGTCACCCATGTTAAACTTCTAGAGTATGTCCCTTGTGTACTTGGCTTGATGGACGAAGGTACCCTCAAGGCCTTGCTTGATCTGCAGCCTAAGGAAGAACTGGAGCTCACCCATGAGACTCATCTCAAATTCCCAGCTCATCTGTTCAGCAAAACTAGACACCAAAGCGTGAGATGAACCACCAAAGATTATGTCATCAACATATATCTAAACTATTAGGGTGTCACCGCCACGACTCAACAAAAACAAGGTCATGTCTCCTGAACCCATCACAAATCCAGAATTGAGCATGAAACTCTTCAACCTAGCATACCAAGCTCTAGGAGCTTGCTTCAGACCATAAAGAGCTTTTCTCAACTTATACACCCGGTCTGGAAATCTAGCACTCTCAAAGCCAGGAGTTTGTCTCACATGTACCTCCTCCTCTATGAACCCGTTCAGGAAATCAGACATGACATCCATTTCCTGCAGTTTGAAGCCTTTAGAGGCCGCAAAGGCAAGCAAAATCCTAATGGCTTCCAAACGAGCTACAGGGGCAAAGGTCTCCTCATAATCTATCCCCTTCTTCTGACAGAAACCCTGGGCTACCAATCTCGCTTTGTTCCTCACAACCATCCCATTCTCACCTTGTTTGTTTTTGAAAACCCACTTGTTACCTATAGGGCGATAGTTTGGTGGAGGTTCAACTAAATCCCAGACATGGTTTCTCTCAAAGTTCTCCAACTCCTCATGCATGGCGTTCACCCAGTTAGGATCAGATAATGCATGTGACACATCCCGGGGTTCAAAAGTAGCAACATATGCAAAGTGGGAGAAAAAGGCTAGAGAGTTAACCGAAGAGCGTGTGACTCACTGGTGAAGATCTCCAATGATCCTGTGTGGAGGGTGATCCCGCTGGACCTGCTAAGATGGAACAATCTCAGAGATCGCCTCCCCTGCGTCCTCAGCGGGGCCAGCCTCTGCTTGAGCTTGCTGTCGGGGGAGTGAAGAGGAAGCCATGGGCAAGGGTCCTCCTTCATCATCAGAGCTCGTAGCAGAGGGGGCAGAAGCTGCAGCCGGTACAGTGGCTCCTACATCACCATCATCTGCACCTTCCTCATCTTCAAAGATGGGGGTGCCTTCTTCATCTCCTGAAAGCTCAAAGGCGGGGGTTGTGCAGGGCATAGTTTCATCAAAAGAAACCTCACAAGTCTCAACAACTTGCTTGGCCTCCAAAATCCACACATGAAAAGCCCTAGAACTAGAAGCATACCCTAGAAAAATCCTATCCAGACAACGAGACTCAAACTTGTCCAAATGCCCCGGCTTCTTAAGCACAAAACACCTGCAGCCAAACGCTCGCAAATGCTTGACGCTAGGCTGGCTACCAAATCGCGGCGAGCAAACGGTCCGGCACTGGGGTTAGTACCAAAACTATTGTACCAGTGCCGAGCCATCTGCTCAAAAGTGGGGTAAGCATAGTCAAAGAAATCACCACAACTGGAGTAACCACGACCCTCAAAGTGTGGCCCCTCAAGCTCTCTCACAAATCCTCGGTCACGAGGTCAGTAGCCGTGCTGAAAACGACCAGGAGCTCAACCGACAAAGCGTCTCTCACCACCAGGAGCACAAGCCTGAAAGCCGCCTCCTCTCTCACCACCAGCAAAGCGATCTCTTATCTCACCGCGGTGGGAAGGATCTTGCCTACCACCCTGGTAGAACTGATCCTGGTTCCCCTAAGCTCTTTCTTGCCTCTCAACCCGCTTCCTCCTGAAGCAAAACTCTTCTAGGTGGCCATTCCGCTGGCAAAACTCACAGTGATAGACAGGCCTCATAGGAACTGGGTTAGACTAGGACTTGGGCTTAGGTGGTGTGGCCTTGGGTGGCTCAGGCTGCTGAACTGGCTTCTTGCCCTTAGGCTTAAGCTCTTCCGCAACAATGTTGTTCAGCTCAGCCTGAGAAGGCTTGGGTGACCAGAACTACTTCTTTGGGGCAGTCTTGGGTGGCTCATGGTAAACCCCATCAACAGACTCTCCTTGCTGGGTAGGTGCAGTCTTGATCTTAATCGGAGCACTCTTCTCACCTGAAGTGCTGCACTGTCCAAACCCACAACCTCTCATGTCACCTTCGGCTCTCTTGGTACTCTCTGTGATCATCTCTAGTTGGGGTTGCCTCGCATATACCCAACTCAGCACCTCTCTCAACCTGTTGATGTCAATTTACAAAGACAACACCTCCTCCCTCAGATCCTCCAAAACTACAGTCTGGGCAGCACAAGTGTCACAGTCTAGGGAGGGTATCACAGGAGAACCTTTCTCCAACTTCTTAATGATGGCATCCCTATCCACCAGCTGCATCCTAAGGGTTAGGCAGTTCTCAGAAGTGTCAGTAGGTGCTGAAAGCACCTCAAGGTCAGCTCTCAACTGCTCTAACTCACCTCTCAAAGTAGGACAAACCATACACGCACCCAAAAGCGCAGGCCTAGCCCTAAGCTCCTCTAGCTCCTTGAGCTGCCCCTCAAACTTATCCTTCAGCACAGCTAGCTCTCTAGCTAGACAGGGGCAAGACTCACACTCGAGCTCTCCACTCAAGGTAGGCTCATCCAGTTTGGACTGGAGTTTGCCTAGCTCAGCTCTAAGCCCATCTATCTCCTCTACCCACTTGGCATACCTATCTCTCTGGTCACCAAGCTCCGTCATGAAAGACTTGCAAGGGCACTCAAGCTCACTGGGTTGGGGTCTCACACTCCTCAACCTCTCATTCTCCTCCAAAGCCTCGGCAAGTTAGGCTTTCAACTTCTGCAGCTTCTTAGCTGCCTTCTCCAGCATCTTATCCTAGGCTTTTAACTCTCGGCTGTTCTGCTCTAGCATCTCAAGGATTTTGGCTTGCTCAGGAGTTACCTCATCATCGAAAGAAGAGTTGCTGCCGTCATCCATGTTCTCCTTGTCCTCAAGCACCATGGAGCAAACCGAGCTCCTCTTGTCCTTATTCTTGCGCTTGGACTTGGTGGAGACGAAGCACAAGCCAGCTGGACCTCCTTGATTGTTCCTCTTGTCCTTCCTATATGCGATCTCCTCATTACTTGAGCTCGATGAGGACGAAGAGGAAGAAGATCCGCTGCTGCCGAACCCGATCTCGGCGAAGAAGGCCTTGTCCTGCTTCCGGTTGTCCTTCTGGTAGCTCTTAAAAGCCTTCCGAAAGTTCTTCTTGCCGAAGGGACGCTTGCCGAAGCTGTGCTTGCTGGAGCGGTGCTTGTCATAGCTTGGCTTGCCGAAGTGGTACTTGTCGGTGTCGCGGGAGTAGCTCTTGCCCTTCTTGTAGTAGTCGTTCTTGTTGGGGCACTCGGCGATGAAGTGGCCGACCTCTCCGCACTCGAAACACTTGGGCCTCTCGCCCCTCTTCTTGCTCATCCGGTTGTCAAAGGCGCGCTGAAAGCGACTAGACACCAGACATAGCTCCTCATCCCCAAGCGACGCCAACTGCTCCTTTGTCACAGACATCAAAGAAGAAAACGAGAAGTTGTGCATAAAGGGGTTAGCAACAGACTCACTAGAGGGGGTAGCCAAGGCCAGACTCTTAGAACTTGTACAAGCAAGAGAATCCCCCAACTTGTAATCTACTTCTATGGCCTTGAGCTTACTATAGAGCACCTCTACTCTTATCGTATCATACCTGGCTGACTCAATGATTGAGTTCACCTTGATCTCCCATACTTTTCTATCCAAAGCATACATCAAATTGACAACCTGCTGATGATTGGTGTATGGGAGCTCAGCGGGGGCAGAGTTGACACGCAACTTGTTAATGATCGACTGAAAGCAACCAAACAAGTCGTCTACTGACTCTCCCGGCTTCTGGACAAAATTTTCATATTCGCGTCGGTAAGTCTCCACAAGCCTAGCCTTAATCGTCGCAGTACCCTCATGGTGTGCACTAAATGGTGTCTTTCTAGAGTAAGGGTCTTAGTGTTAAATGGTGTCGTTAGGCCTGGGGTATAAATACATAAGTGGCTGGTCATTTAGGTGACTCTTTCACCATTAGAAAACCCTAGGCTTAGTTTTCATACAGCCATGTGCCAAAGAGAGAAAGGAGAGCTTGAGGCTAGGTTTTGAGTCCCCTAGCTAGGGTTCTTCACATCAAGAGGGAGGATGAAGAGTGGTAGGATGTAGGAACCTTTATATAAACTCAATTTCGTGATTAATCCAGCAACATTCCTCTGAAATTGAAGTGCTTGTGTGCAGCTCTCTCCCTTCCCCTCCTCTAGTTTGGTTTTTGGGTGAACTCTCAAAGGCTTTTGGTGCTTTGCTTTGCCTACGAGTTTTCCCCTTTCTTTTGGTGTTTTGGACTTGCAAGGACATGGAGATTATGATTTAGTTCATCTCAAACCTTCAGGTTTGCCACGAGCAAGTCGTTCTTGAGTTTTTCACTTTCATGCCCAAACATTGCCTACTTCACGAGATCTAAAATTTCCGCTAATCCCGAGGTCATTTTGAGTTGATCTTCTGGGAAAAGCTTTGGAATAGGGTCTAGATAGTCTGTGCAAAGTTTCGTGAACTTTGGACAATATTTGGTCAAGTTTTGGGTTTGAAAACTCAAGTTCCACGTTTGCACCGGATTACCCGGTGTCTCTACCGGAACATCCGGTAGGTCAGGCTCGAGGAGTGTCACCTACAGATCCTACCAGAACATCCGACAGCGGCCACCGGAACATCCGATAGCGGCTATGGAACATCCGGTAGATCTAGGCAGCCTGTTGTTTTTGGTGCTTTTCGTGTTTGGCTCTTTGCTTCGACCTCGTTTCTAGTGTTTGGTGCTGCTGCCCATACTCTTTACTTACTGTGTTTCAGTGAGGCGCATTTCGGTGCGTTGAGTGGCGAGCAAGACGCTAGTACATGTGTTGTTGCTTCGTTTGACTTGCGATCTCGTGATCATTGAGTCTTGTGCTTCCGCTCGCTTGGTGTGTTCCCATTCAGTGGGCGACACCAAGTGTTTGCAAGACACGTTTCCTTTTAGTGGACGGTGTCTAGCGGTTGTAGTGAGTAGGTTGTACTTTGCACCGTGGGGGTTGTGATTTTGAGTTTTCAAGTGCTCCTGTTTACCCCCCCTAGTCGCACATCTCGGTCCTTGGAGCTCTATCATCTCGCGAGTGATTGTCTTCACTTGACTTCTACCGTCTAAGCATGGCTAAGCATAGACTTCGACCTATCCATTCTACTTAGGAGATCAGGTATTTATGCAGGTGGGGTTTCAAACAACTCTTGAACGTAAATGCACATTCAAGTAGAGGGTGGTGAGACTCTCTAAGTAGGTGTAAATACCTAAGGGGCCTACCTTTGTTGTTGGAAACTTGAACAAACCAATCTAAAGTTAGTTTGCCGAGTTGTGAGGCTTTGCCCCAAGCAACCCCTGTTGACGCTCGTTAAGTACTAAAATTTTGCTTTATTTTCATATGTTTTTATGCCTTTTTGAGAGTTAATCTTATCATTTAGTCTTGTTTTACTAACAAATAACCCCATTTTCAAGAATGCTCTTTGTTTTTGTACAACGTTCGTTTTTGCAGGAAAATAGGAAATAATTGAAGATATTTGAGAATTTCTCAAAGAAAGGAATTATGCTATGAAGATGGCTTTAAAATAAAGATTAATTGAAGCCTATTAGAGGAAGAAGTCCGTTAAAAAAAGAAGTCCTGGAAGATAAAGATTGCTTGAAGGACTAAATCCTGAAATCTTCTCGAAATTCATAACAGCAGCAGCTTGTGGGCCCAATTCGGAGACCTTAACGACGTCAAATGAAGAATGTTTGAATACCAAAGTTGTAGATCATTTCGAGCTCTACAATTTAGAATCCGAGTTTGCATTATTTAGACTTTGGATGAGGAAGTTATGGTCAAAATACCAAAGGACAAGGATGGAAGCTTCATCTACAAGGAAGGAAAGGCATGGACGTCCGGGACTCTTTTGGAAACTTATATATAGTTGCAAACAGGAGTTTTAGGTGTTTTAGGACTCTTAGAACCAACCAATTAGATGCCATGTATAGGGTTCCCTACGGGGTATAAATAGAGAGCCTCCCAAGGGGAGAGGCATCATAGTCCACCGCATTATTCATCGCAAATCGAGAGTCTAGGGCAAAGGTCGGGGTCGAGAAGCGTTCAACTCGGCGAGAAGTCCATTTCGGCGTAAGGAGGAAGCAAGAGGAGGCAGGAAGCCGGCCGACCAGGCGCTTCCCGAGGAGATCCCGAGGTCATCTTTCGACATGCTCTTCGTCAATTTCATCCCGACGACTATGCTTCAAAGTTTATGATGTATCTCGAGTAATTCCTTGTACTTCCTTCGATACTTTGATGAAACCTTGTTATTCGATCAATAAAGTTTGTCTCTTAGACCTAGCTTGTTGTTTATACATGATTCTTGATCCATATCTTTGCAATGCTTAATTCTAGCATGGTTTAATGGCCAGTAATTAACGTTATCATGTTCTTTTAGTAGATCTCTTTACTTTAATTAGTTGATTGAATCTGCTCATGCTTAGAGATGGTTAGGGTTTGCTAGTTCATCGATTACCTGGTTACTAGTAACAGTAGAGCCCAGGGAAAGGTTCGAATAGATCCTTGACATTCATGATCATGTTTATTCTTTGCTTTATGTTTAGATCTAGTTTCAAGATGGTTCTTAGTATGATGGTTGTTTGTCTCATATATCTCTTGTGGATCCTTTTGCCATGTTAAACCTATCGTTCTCGCGTTTATAACGTAAACCCTGTTCTATCATTTTATGCTATAGATTCATCTTGTTTAGAGCTTTATTAGAGTATAGGTTAGAGTTTATTTAGATTAGTTTTAACTCTTGTTTAAGCTTGTTTAGATCTATTAGAATTAGTTAGTAATTCAGTTAATATTAGATAGATAATATCTTAAACATAATAATCCCTGGATTGACAAACCCAAGATACTTATCCTAGGAAAAAGCTACCACGATACTGTGCGCTTGCAGTATAAGGATTGACGTTCTTAAGTAGCGTCAACAAGCTTTTCTAGCGCCGTTGCCGGGGAATCCTAATTATCGTTTAAGTTATTATCAATCTTTTTTTAGCTATATTGCTACTAGTTTTAATAGTTAGTTTATTTGCTTTTTGTATATTTAATTTTTGTTTTAGTTTGTTTTTATAATAATCGTTATCTTATGTTTAAGTTCTAGTTACTTAGTTTTATTTAATTTCGTTCTTATCCTTAGTTTATTCAAGCTAACCCAGCATCTTTGCTGTCATAGATTCTTTGTTTTGTGTTTTCGTTTTTATAATTAGTTTCAGATATGACTTCAAAGTCTGAAGAATAGGAGCTTCTGACACTTAGGGAGCACATGACTCCAAAAGCTGTAGACTTCAAGTTTCAAGGATCCAACAAGAAGCCGGAGTCAAGATCATACAAGCTGAAGTCAGGGATCATCAGGATTGCTGCTGAAAATCCATTCAGTGGAGGAGACGACGAGAACCCGTACAAGCACCTGGAGAAGCTCACGCAAGTGTGTCACACTTTCTATCAAGAAGGAGTTCCGGTGGAGTGGGTCAAATGGAATATCCTTCCATTTACTCTCGTGGATAAAGCCAGCAAGTGGTACCAAGCTGCCTCAATTGAAGCTAAAGGAGACTGGGAAATTTTTGTGCAGAAGTTTTTAGCAAGATTTTTCTCGTCGCTGAAAGTGTACAAGCTGAGGAGGCAAGTATTCAACTTCGAGCAAAGACAAGATGAAGACATCGATGAAGCTTGGGAGAGACTTGAAGGTTTGCTCACACAAGGACCACTACTTGATGTAACACCAATAGTACATTCGCACATCTTCAACTATGGTCTGACGCTAGAAGCTTTCGAGAAAGTAAGTCGTAGAACCCCGCTTCCTCCAAATCTCGGGACGAGATTTCTTTAAGGAGGGTGGGTTGTGATGCCCCCGGCATCTCAAAAGCCATAACACATAGTTAGAGATAAGCTAATAATGAATTAGGGCTTAATGATGATTGAAAAGTAATGAGGACTAGGTGGAGAAGTCACTAAGTGAAAAATTTTCTAGGGAAGTACAAAACTCAATGGGGTTTGGTGTTTAAGTCGCCACCCACAAACTTTTATGCAAAACACCAAATACAAAACTTCTAGTTCAGGAAACATTCTTTTACCTTGCTATTTTGGCCAGGTTCAAAACCAAATGACAAGGGATTCAAAAGTTCTAAGTCAAACCCAACCAACGCTTCTTGTGATGTGCCAATTGTGATCGTGAACAAATTTGGACCCTAAAAAAACTTTTAGATTCATTAAGCAACTAAGCTTAGCTCCCTTATCAAAGTTGTCATACATACCGTAAACTTCACTTTTGTTGCAATGAGCATGGTTTAAAAACTATTTTTAACTATTTTAAATTTTGACCCCAAATACCTCATGAAATCAGCCCCAAGCTAGTCTACACTTGGAAAAATTCCCAAGTCTGAATTTCAGCTCATCCCAAATTTGAATGTGAAATTACTTATGATTTCACTATACAACTTCAAAATCTTCCTTTCTATGAAGTGAAATTAAACTTATCACCTTTCAAATGCACCTAGAGTGGAAGTGTTTGGACTCCATTTGAGTATTCAAAAGTTTGAAACAAGAAAGACTCTACTTGAATTGAACCTGCAGTTTTACCAAACCTTCAACAATGTTTGTGCTTGTGATTCAAAATCTGTGGTGATCCAAGCCAGACTTTATATACCAAACTTGTAGAAAATTCTATTAGGAACAACTTTGGTAATTGGAGTGTTAACATGCACTGTGATTTGGATGGTGTTTTGGGTCTTTTTATCTAAACCTGTGAATTTTGTTCAAACCTGGCCTAGTTAATAAATTCAAATTTACTTAAGCTACAGCCTTAATCTTACAAAACTTTATATGACAAGTTTGTAGCTCATGAAATTCTGAACAAATTGGTATAAAACTCTTTTTATGCAAGTGGCCATAAAGTGGACTTTAAGAATTTTTTATTCTGATGAGTTTAGTTGGTCAAACTTGGGTCGGCAACTTAAAATCAAATTTAAACCACAAACTTCAACAGAACCTGGTATTTAAGTTTATAAAGAAGTTGTAGAGTACAACAGTTCTTGTATTTTGGGTTTGATTAAATTCGGCCTCTAGGGTGTCCAAAACGTTGAAATTCAAACGGAGCATTCTGCAGTCAAAACACCCTTCGCAATTTCGGGATTTTTCTTTCCCTTCTGTGTCTATGACACGCGGGCCCCACCCGTTGGGACGCCGGCTGCGCCCAGAGCCCGCGCGCCACGCGGCCGCCGGCGTACGGCCGACACCGCGGTGCCCCTGCCCGCGCTGCCCTGGCCGCGGCTTCACCTGGACGCGTTTGTGTCCATCTTCACTCACCCCCTCTCCACTCCTCTCCGGCTCCCTGCTCCATTCGTTCCCTTTCCACCCAGAGCACTAGACGCCGACGCCATTGGAGCTAGCTCCGAGAGCTCACCACACCGCTGCTCCTTGCCTCCTCCGGCCACGCTAGCGCAAGCACCATGAGCACCACAAGCTCCTCTACCATTTCCCTACATCCTTGACCCTATTGTGGTCTATAACCCCGCCCCACCAAAACGACATGGCCACGGCCGCCATGGCCAACGCCATGAATCCCATCCCTACGAGCTCGCGCCGCGTGCCCTCCAGTTCCCCTTCCGCCCCATCAACGCGAGAAGCGCGACCATCTCAACCTCCTCAACCGCGCTAGCGAACAATTGGGGCACCCACGTCGCCCTAGCTCCTACCTCCACGCGCGGCCGCCATGAACACCGCCACGCCACCATGCTCACCGTGGAGACCCATCTTCAGGCCGTCCCCGTGCCTCCACTTCCACACCGCTGGACTCACCACTCCATCGCACAGCCGGAGCGCCCCTCCGCTCCCCTTCCCATCACCGGAGCCAGTAGATCGAGCCGCGGCCGCCACGAGCTCCGTGTGCCACCGCCGCTCCGGTTCAACGCCGCCGCACCGCCCCCTCCTCTCCCTCACCGGCGACGAGATGAGGGGGAAATGGAAGCCCATTGATGGGAACACCTCCTCGGACCTTGTCGGCTCCAAGTAGGGCCTCCCAGCCGCTGGCGGAGCGCCGCCTCTCCCTCCCTGCGCGCCGGCCGAACTCCCTGTCCAGAGGTAGAAGAAGAGAGGCCATTATTCGATCTAGCCCCCGGATTTACTCGCTTTTACAAATTCTGGTTTGCACTATTCACTGAGTCTATGCAATCTTCCTTGCAGGCCCCTGGAGTCTATGGTTAACTAGGTATAGGTCCTTGGTCAGTGGATAGTTGTGATTTAAAAGCATTTCTTGATTAGTGAACTTTGAAAAAATCATAACAAATCAAAGAAAAATCCTAAAAAGGCAAACTCAGTTGCATTAGGCTCCTCTTGAATGGATCTATTGAATGGTTATGACATGGATGTGTAAAAGGACTGTTTTGCCCCTGGTATGTTGCATGCATGTTAAAACTAGATAAATGTTAAAAGTGGGCTAAATGGAGTCCAAATGCTATGAAACTTGGGCAGCAGCTTTATTGTGGTGTTTTAGTAAATTAGTTATAAACCTTTTGTGGCTGAAATTTTGGCAGTAGCATTGTGTAGTGGAATTCTACATGTCATAAAGATCTAAACTCATTTGGGATTGTCTAGCTGCATGAACTTAGGTGGGCATTTTTATTCATAAAATGAGCATGTATACCGATTATATGAGTAAGGTGTTGAATTGTAATTGGTATCATTATGAATAAGGGCATATATCTTGATATATCCTGTCTGCTATCCTCCATGCCACACTTGATTAAGGAATCATTTTACTTGCTCCTATAAAACACCTAAAGTCAACGTAGGGTTTTAATCCATAAAAATAAACAAAGTCTATAATAAAGACCAGTAAATGTTTCCTATGAATGACTTGATAATGTATATATGAATGCGTGGATATATGCTTGCTCTAGGTTCATAACAGTTCTATTGTCACTAGTAACACGAGTGTTGTTACTAGCATTCCATGCATGTGATAATGTATGTTGTGTGATGTTTTGCTTGCATATGGTATAAAAAGAACCCCTAATAAATTAATGCTTGACCAAGTAATAAGTTTCTATGTTGGATTGCAAATGCCTGATTTCATAGTTGTATGCTTGTCCTAGCGGCACAAAGGCACTTGATATGCTTCCTAAGCAACTAGTAGCTGGATAGGGGCATGTGTGATGATATTGTATGATGGCTAGAGTAAGTGTTTACCCTAGGTCCAAAAAATGTGCCGTATTTAAACAAGATATCAGCCACCTCATTGGTTGTCCATAGAATGATTATTTGTGTGTGTGTTAATGTTCATGCAATCCATTCACTGCATCATGCATATCAATCATGTAGCAACGCTATTGTAGGTACGAGATCCAGTGCGTGGAGCTACATCAAGCAATGGTGGACCAAAAGACCAACTAAGATCCACTCACGACCTAGAGGGCCCATCAGTTGTGTTTGGAAGGAGGAGTTGTCCAAGGGATCAAGGGGTTGCCTGGGGCAAAGCCTCACAACCTGGCAAACTAACAGTAGCTTAGTTTGTTGGTTTTATTAAACTGAATCAGAGGTAGGCAGGACCATGATTTCTCCCAGCTAATATAATCTTGTTTGATGAGTACGCATCTGCATTAGGAGTTGTTTGAAACCAATTGCATTAGATTCCTTAGCCGCCCTGGCACTAGCACCTATACATAGAGTACGTAGGACGAGTGCCTAAAATGGCTAGGTGCGAGTAGATACGAGTGAGTAATAGATCACTCGTCCCGTAGGGATTTCTATTAAAATGGCAGAAATTTCAATACTATGGAAGTTGTTGTTATGATATTTACTATTGTTACGTTATGCTTTAAATTGGAGACCAGGTGGAGATATGGGCTTGTTTATGATGAGAATTGAGATAATGTGTGGTGGACTCCGCCCGAGTCGCATAAGGCCGGCCGTTGTTCACTTGGGATCGGCATAACATTGCTAGGATGATTATCCAGGCCATAGGACTGGTGAAAGCCTTTCCTGGGCTGTCCCACTGTTCAAGATGCTGCCCATCCACTAATAGGGGGCTGATGGACTCGGAGGGCGCTTGTAGTCGAGGGAGGGCTGACCCGGTGCGGCGTGGTAATGCTCCTAAGGCGGCTATCCTCCGGGGGTTAGGTAGGGGCATTTTGACCTTTGGGACGGGTCAGATTGAGGTGGGGGACATATGTGAGAACGCCAGGGGTTAGTAAGCATATGTCACCTGGTGTTTCTAGTTATTCTCGGGAATTAGAAATCGATTCGAATCGCTGATGCTCACCAGGTGTGAGAATGCCAGTATCACTGCTGGACAATGCAGTAACAACTTGAATATGTATTATGAATTCATGATTTGAATACTAAATGCTTGGATATACATGCTTTACTTTCATGCAACTTATTATTGTACTCATGAATAGTATCAGTGGTATGATGGAACAAGCAGCTATCAAATCCTGCTTCTATATAATAAACCAAGCAGCTGTCAAATCCGGCTTCTATATAATAAACGAAGCAGCTGTCAAATCCTGCTTCCACCTGTTAAATTGATCTTAGTTAAAAATCAACGGCTAAGGATCAAATTCTTAGTAAGCAAGCTTCGCGTCAGCCGTAAGCCATTCCATTAAGTCCTATTGAGTAATTAGTACTCAGGGTTTGCCCCCACTTTTGGATTACAGGTACTGATGACTTCTGGACAACCGCTTGAAGGAGGGTAGAACCGGTGGGCTCGGTGCTACTCGCCTTGTTTATCCCTGAATGAAGACTACTTGAGTTTGTTTCCGCTGCGAGATGTTATGAAAATGCTTCCGCTATATATATATATATTTCGCAATCGCTTCTGCTATATTTTGAACATGTATTTGATTCCATACATTTGGTCTGTAAATTAAGTCTAATATTCTCTATTTCAACTGTCGATGATGATGTAACTGTTGTGGCTCTTTCGAGGGCTAGATGTGTGTGATATCGGCATCCTTCGGCGACGGTTACATCAAGTGCCCGTTGGGGTAGCTCGACGGACTACCGGGTTTAGTTCAGCCTAGGTGCACTGCGAGCCAGAGGTGGCAGGTGTGCATAGTCTGGATTAAGCAGGGCGGTTCCGCCACAGCTAATATCAGAGCCGATCATACAGAGACAACAGTTACATCATCAAGTTTTGGTATCCAAAACTATTTTCGAAAACCCTTTCAAGTAATTCAAAAACGAGAGTTTGCGATATGCCCGTATTAAGGATGTTAGTGTTATCCAGGTGACGTCGCTAACATTCCGACCTAGATAGGACTCATAAGCATATTCGGCGCTTTGGGGAGCAACTTTTCGGCCATAGCAGACCCCAGTACTGGTGGAATGCTATCGGGATTTGCGAATAGTTGTACACCCTGCATTCATACTGTATAATTAAAAGCTCTTTAAGGGTGGTGGGCATGTTTGAGGCTTTCATGCCCACCACACTTACAATTGGTTTTGGGATCCATCTTCTTCTCGACAATTCCCAGTATTGGAGGAAAGTCAGGCTTTGAGAAAAAGTGCAAAGGCCCACTCAACGTTGTCCACGCAGCGGTCATGCGTGGATGCCACACTAGGTGGTAATGAATGAGCATGCATTTTTCTGCAGGTACACTAACCACGTGCGAAAATTAAGAGCGACTAGAGAACGACTAGTTGCATCAGGGAGTGCCGTGCATATATGTCACCGAAGTATCGCTAGTTATATATATAATATACATAGGATGTGTGATGTGAGACCGGATAGGACGAATCATGCACCATTCCATATCATCTCTTGTGCTTTGCTATGTATGTGTTGCTTGAAAGTAACTAGATTCTTCCTGCAATTATATATATATGTTTGTTTGGTAGTAACACGTTTCACATGAATTTGTATATGTGTTGCAACTGTTTTGACATGTAGTTCAAAATGTAAGGAGAATCAGTACAAACTTTATATAAGAATATAAGATGATTGTAAAATATAAAATTTGTGATCACTTTTCTATAGAACTCTTTCTTTGAAAAATGTATGCATCTTGAGGTACAAGCAAAAACGCATCCGGGTTAAATTCTGCGGCCTGACCTTCAGTTACGGATTTTAAATTCTGCATTGATCTAAATGGTTTTAGTAAAAACTTTCAATACAAAAGTTGTCGTAGATGACTGGGTGAACAATGTTTCTACAATAAACTACTTGCAAAGATGCTCATAAAAATGACTTACAGCAACATTAAAGCAAAACTTCAAATCTGGACAGCAAGTGCTAGGCTTACAAATTTAAACTCTGGGCATGATCTAAACGGAACTAGCTAAAAATTGTTATACCAAAGTTGTAGTAAATTAAATTTGTAACAACTTTCCTATTTTGACCATCTCTTGGAAATGCTTCTAACTGAGCCAAAAACCTGAACTTAAAACAGGACCCAAATCTGGACAGATTTGACCACAGATTAGTAATCTGAAGTTTTGTCTAATTTCAAATCTGAAGTGGTAGAAACATTATAAACCAATGTTGTAGGAAATTGTAAAATGAGCAACTTTGGTATGATTCTCTCGGCCTAAAACAGTTTCTATCTTAAACTATTTCAGATCTTGTGTAGGACTTCAAGGCTGGACAGATTCTGCCAGTGTAGAAATATGAATATCTGAACTATTTATAAATAGAACCAACAAATCATTCATAAGTTTTTAAGGACCAAATCACCGCTGCTCTAAGCCTTGTTGCCCTCACCGAAGATGTCACAACAAGAGAATGAGAAGACCAAGCTGAAGAGTACTCCATAGACACAGCCTCCGTCCCACATCTGCAACTCGAGATGATTCTACTTATGGGATTCATCAGTCCTGAAGATCAAGTCAAGATGGTTCGCATGTGATAATGTTAGATGTTGGTTTGATAGGATTCTGTAGACCTGACTAACCGAACAATAAGCAAGCCTCCGAGAAGTCTTTGAGAAGAATGCCCGAGCTTTCATCATCGAAGATTTTTCTCCAATTGACCCGACATATGCAGCATCAACAGCTACCTCGTCGCAACAGGTTGAAGCTCCACCAAGACAAAAAGGATCTAGAAGAAGTCTTAGTCGAGAATCAACCATCGCTTACATACCCCTGGCAACGCTTAGAGTTCTTAGTTGATGACATAAGAGATGAAGAGAAAGCTTTCAAGATCAACCTCGACCTTGGCAACGTCTTCAGAATTGGCGTTCATTCAAGATTTCAACACCATGATGTCTTCCACGTGAAGCTCAATGCCGCATCAACATGAATGAAAGAAGAATCTAGCTTTTGACCCAAATGTTTTAACATACGCTTAGGCAAACCGGAATGGGTATCGGTTAGCGTATTAACAACGTTTAGCTTGGACTTGCATTGGCTAGGCATTGAATTCGTATGATTCATTGGGCCACTTGATCCTAACTCTTTGGAATCAACTCTAGTGTATCGTGTATTTTCCAACCATTGAAATCCTTGCGTTCTGAGCTTCAATATTCCAAGCATTTCCGGCTCTTGCACACCATGCATTTCAAACTCTTGTAGTCTTCGTTGTTTCGAACTCTTGTCAATTAATGTGCTATCTATGTAACTGCCGTGACTCAAGAGTTTGTTGTCCATACATTCCTCATGATTCCCATACTTAAACCATTTTTGAAAACACTATTTTTGTTTCCCTGAATCATACCAACCGGGTATTATACATCATACGCTCTAAGCTCTTTTAACTAGATACATCACCTATTGATCGTTTCGTTGCCATGATCTTGTATCATTCGAGTCCCATGGGGTTGGACTGGATGGTTGTGCCGCTCTTAGTGTGGTGTTTACCCAAGCAGTCTATGGTGCCGCGACGGAACCTAGGGTCCCATGTGACTAGCCATCACATAGTGGTACCACTAGGGGCGCGCTGGTATCAAGAGATGCGAAGGCTTGACATCGCTTCAAGTGCGGAACCTTCATACCCACTTCTTCTTACTTTATGGGACTCGCTACTCTTGATCCGTGGAATTGATCGACTCCATTTCCACTATCTCCTTACATCATTTCATTTCTTTGTTTCACCTTGTCTTTCTTGATCCAAGGGAAAGATCAGGCCTATGTTCATTCCTTGTTCACATGTTTCCATTGCTTTATTTCACCTTGCCTTTCATAATTCATGGGAATAGCCAGCCTCAATCCCACCGTTGTTCACACCTGTCCATCGCCTTGATCGGACCATTGCCCTTCTTGGTCCATGGAGACGATCGACTCTATAGTCATACTTGGTCAACATCTTTTGTTGCTTGCTTTACCCTTACCAGTCTTGATTCATAGGAATGATCAATTCTATCTTCTATGGTACATCTACACCCATTGGTCCGGATCTCGGACATCTCTATGCTTATCCTAATTATCTTTAATGTCTTGATTTGTGGGAACAATCAACTCTTTTCCACTGCTTCTCTCATGTCTTCCTTTCGTCGTATATATTGGACCTTAACTCCTGAAGGTGAACTTCGGCATCATCCGCTGCACTAGGCTGTAGTTCTCGGCTAGTGCTTTTATCACATTGTCATTTTCAGGAGTTGCTTTGTTCTCCTTTGAAAAAAAATTTCCTCGTAGTTGGGCTTACTAACATTGGTTTCGTTAGTAAGCACATATCATCTACTCAGACTTTTCTTGGTCAGTCTTGACAATCTTATGAAATCGTACAAACCATCACCTTGTCAAGGCGAATATGTCCTATCTTATCCCTTTTGTATCTTTTTGTCGCGATGAGTAGAGTGTGCTATGTATCACCACCTCTTCTTTGAAGATCTTCAGACTTGATATCTTATATGTGTATGCAGTCCCTATCAAACGAAATGAATGTGTTTCTGTTGACAACGGAATTTGGCCGCCCCTATTAATGGGCCAAGATCGGCTTTGGGCTGGAAAGAAGTCATCCAAGGGAGCGACGATGGAATAATAGAACGGGCCATCAGGCCTTGTATCGTAGATTAAAGAGTTCAGTTTTAGTTAGTTAGGGTTTGTAGCTTAATTACGGAAGGGCAGGTTTGTTGCCCTAGTCTGCGGACTATAAATATGAACCATTACTATCGAAATAAAGTTGACGACATACGTTCATCGAGCAGCGGCTGTCTCCATCTCCCCTTGGCGCATCGCCACCTCTAGCGACTAGAGTTTCAGGTAATCATCATGCTGCCTTAATGATTTAATTCGTTACAGGCATTACGACATTAGTCGCCTGGCAAATCGTGTGCTGAAGCGTTTTTGATGGCATGGTTTGCTAGTTACTGTGATGAATCTCGCGATAAGCTTTGCTTAGCGCGAGATCCATTGGTTATCTCGATGAATCTCATGTCAAGTTTAGCTTGGCATGAGATTTGTCACGTGTATGAGCCGATATGCTTGCACATCAGCTTATGCACAACTTGTTGTTATGCTAATTTCTGTTATTGTGCACGCTTTTATGCTGCCGGTTTGTGATCAGTTTAGCATGTCACAAGGTTTGGAATCTAGATTAGATCTGTTCTTATGGTCTTATTTATAGATCACATGTCAACAGGAAGATTCGATGTATACCCTGCCTTGCCTTTTATTGTTTTATCAAAGATGCATCTGTTTTCATATCGTTTCTGTAGGATCTTTGATGCTTTGGTAGTTGTAAGGCATGTTTTGACATTCATCTAGATGTTTTTGCCCGATTAGAATAGATCTAGTCGTGCTTGTTCTTCCTTTATATGAGTACTTTTGCATATTGTATATGGATATACTATTGGTAAGGCAGCAGGACCTTGCCGATGGAGAAGATCCGATACAGGATGAGCCGATCCGAGTGATCCGACTAGTATTTAACGTTTAATCTGTTCTGTCTGCTTATACAGGGGAAACAGGGGTCAACCTACGCCAATAACATCATCATCACGACCTCCCTGGTTGGGTCATAAGCCAGGTGGCACGCCCAAGCAACACTCAGCCAAGAACGATCGGCTGATCCGTCCAGCTGGTCGTGGGTCGCAGCAAGGAGGAGCGGTCCCAACAATCCACATACTCCTCCCGACTCTATTGTGTGAAGCTTCTCTAGGGAACTACCTGTCGGTTTCCTGGTGCAACAGTTTCTCAACAACACATGCATTGCCGTTTCTGTGAATCACAAGATTTCCACTTCGTCCGAATTTCCTACTGCGTATACTTTGCCCTATTGCTCTAATAAATCGAATAATTATCATGTTTTTACTCTTGGTGTCAAAGTCAGGGGTTGACTCCTTTCCCTTACTTGACCCCATCATTGTCACTCGCTCACTGCTGCCACATTCTCTTCGTGGCTTGTTCATTCGCCCTGATAAAGGACACTAACTTATCAGGTAAACCTCCCTAGATGATGCTTTGTGACTACATCATGTTAATAAGGCACTAACCATTCACATGCTAGTTGACAAAGCTAATTGATAAAGGATTGAATGTTACACGAACCATGTGCCAAAAACCATTGGCATTACGCAGTAAGTCGTAGAACCCCACTTCCTCCAAATCTCGGGACGAGATTTCTTTATGGGGGGTGGGTTGTGATGCCCCCGGCATCTCAAAAGCCTTAACACGCAGTTAAAGACAAGCTAATAATGAATTAGGGCTTAATGATGCTTGGAAAGTAATGAGGAATAGATGGAGAAGTCACTAAGTGAAAAATTTTCTAGGGAAGTACAAAACTCTATGGGGTTTCGTGTTTAAGTCGCCACCCACAAACTTTTATGCAAAACACCAAATACAAAAGTTCTAGTTCAGGAAACATTCTTTTACTTTGCTATTTTGGCCATGTTCAAAACCAAATGACAAGGGGTTCAAAAGTTCTAAGTCATACCCAACCAACGCTTCTAGTGCCAATTGTGATCGTGAACAAATTTGGACCCTAATAAAACTTTTAGATTCATTAAGCAACTGAGCTTAGCTCCCTTATCAAAGTTGTTGTACATACCGTGAACTTCACTTTTGTGGCACTGAGCATGGTTTAAAAACTGTCTTTAACTATTTTAAATTTTGACCCCAAATACCTCATGAAATCAGCCCCAAGCTAGTCTACACTTAGAAAAATTCCCAAGTCTGAATTTCAGCTCATCCCAAATTTGAATGTGAAATTACTTTTGATTTCACTATACAACTTCAAAATCTTTATTTCTATGAAGTGAAATTAAACTTATCACCTTTCAAATGCACCTAGACTGGAAGTGTTTGAACTCCATTTGAGTATTCAAAAGTTTGAAACAAGAAAGACTCTACTTGAATTGAACCTGCAGTTTTACCAAACCTTCAACAATGTTTGTTCTTGTGATTCAAAATCTGTGGTAATCCAAGCCAGACTTTATATACCAAACTTGTAGATAATTCTATTAGGAACAACTTTGGTAATTGGAGTGTTAACATGCACTGTGATTAGGATGGTGTTTTGGGTCTTTTTATGTAAACCTGTGAATTCTGTTCAAATCTGGCCTAGTTAATAAATTCAAATTTACTTAAGCTACAGCCTTAATCTTACAAAACTTTATATGACGAGTTTGTAGCTCATGAAATTTTGAACAACATTGGTATAAAACTCTTTTTATGTAAGTGGCCATAAAGTGGATTTTAAGAATTTTTTATTCTGTTGAGTTTAGTTGGTCAAACTTGGGTCAGCAACTTAAATTCAAATTTAAACCACAAACTTCAACAGAACCTGGTATTCAAGTTTATAAGAAAGTTGTAGAGTACAAAATTTACAACAGTTTTTGTATTTTGGGTCTGATCAAATTCGGCCTCTAGGGTGTCCAAAACGTTGAAATTCAAACGGAGCATTCTGCAGCCAAAACACCCTTCGCAATTTCGGGATTTTTCTTTCCCTTCTGTGTCTATGACACGCGGGCCCCACCCGTCGGCGTATGGCCGACGCCACGGTGCCCCTGCCCGTGCTGCCCTGGCCGTGGCTTCACCTGGACGCGTTTGCGTCCATCTTCACTCACCCCTCTCCACTCCTCTCCGGCTCCCTGCTCCATTCATTTCCTTTCCACCCAGAGCACTGGACGCCGACGCCATTGGAGCTAGCTTCGGGAGCTCACCCCACCGCCGCTCCCTGCCTCCTCCGGCCACGCTAGCGCAAACACCATGAGCACCACAAGCTCCTCTACCATTTCCCCTACATCCTCGACCCTATTGTGGTCTATAACCCCGCCCCACCAAAATGACATGGCCACGGCCGCCATGGCCAGCGCCATGAACCCCATCCCTGCGAGCTCGTGCCGCGCGCCCTCCAGTTCCCCTTCCGCCCCATCAACGTGAGAAGCGTGACCACCTCAACCTCCTCAACCACGCTAGCGAACAATTGGGGCACCCACGTCGCCCTAGCTCCTACCTCCACACGCGGCCGCCATGAACACTGCCGCGCAACCATGCTCACCGTGGAGACCCATCTTCAGGCCGTCCCCGTGCCTCCACTTCCACACCGCTGGACTCACCACTCCATCGCATAGCTGGAGCGCCCCTCCGCTCCCCTTCCTATCACCGGAGCCGGTAGATCGAGCTGCGGCCGCCACGAGCTCCGTGTGCCACCACCGCTCCGGTTCAACGCCGCCGCACCGCCTCTCCTCTCCCTCACCGGCGATGAGATGAGGGGGAAATGGAAGCCCACTAACAGGAACACCTCTCCGGACCTCGTCGGCTCCAAGTAGGGCCTCCCAGCCACCGGCGGAGCGCCGCCTCTCCCTCCCTGCGCGCCGGCCGAACTCCCTGTCCAGAGGTAGAGAAGAAAGGCCATTTTTCGATCTAACCCCTGGATTTACTCACTTTTATGAATTATGGTTTGCGCTATTCATTGAGTCTATGCAATCTTCCTTGCAGGCCCCTGGAGTCTACGGTTAACTAGGTATAGGTCCTTGGTCAGTGGATATTTGTGATTTAAAAGCATTTCTTGATTAGTGAACTTTGAAAAAAATCATAACAAATCAAAAAAATCCTAAAAAGGCAAACTCAGTTGCATTAGACTCCTCTTGAATGGATCTATTGAATGGTTATGATGTGGATGTGTAAAAGGACCGTTTTGCCCCTGGTATGTTGCATGCATGTTAAAACTAGATAAATGTTTAAAGTGGGCTAAATGGACTCCAAATGCTATGAAACTTGGGCAGTAGCTTTATTGTGGTGTTTTAGCTCTGTGTGAAATTGGGTAGACCTATCACTGACTGTTTGATTACCGTTTTCCTATTAAGCATGAGTTTTATGCATTTTAGTAACCTAGAAAATACTTGCCACATGAAGTGTGCTCCAAATGGTGAACCAAAATTTATGGGCACTCCTTGTGATATATCTAACTCACTGTTAAAGTTTGAGGCTCTGCATGTAATGTTTGAATGGTGATTTGAAATTGACAATATATCACTTGTCTAAATAAATAATAGGAAAAAGTGGTTCTAGGTTGTAAGGAAAATTCCATGATAAATTTGGTAGCATTTGGTGATGTAAGGTTTCTAAAAAGTGATTTTGTGAATTTTGTTACTACTGTTTTGACCTACATGAATATTATGATGAATTTAAAATATGGAAAACAGATGTCCTATGAGACTGTGGATTTTATGCTTGCAGATTTTTGAATACGATATTCATCCAATGTTATGCTTGCTGTAGAAATATCAGATCCAGAAACCCTTCCTACAAATTATGAAAAATCTGGGAAGATAATGGGCTGATAATTTGCTAGAATTTTAGTAAATTAATTATAAACCTTTTGTGGCTGAAATTTGACAGTAGCATTGTGTAGTGGAATTCTACGTGTCATAAAGATCTAAACTCATTTGGGATTGTCTACCTGCATGAACTTAGGTGGGCATTTTTATTCATAAAATGAGCATGTATACCGATTATATGAGTAAGGTGTTGAATTGTAATTGGTATCATGATGAATAAGGGCATATATCTTGATATATCCTGTCTGCTATCCTCCACGCCACACTTGATTAAGGAATCAATTTACTTGCTCCTATAAAACACCTAAAGTCAACGTAGGGTTTTAATCCATAAAAATAAACAAAGTGTATAATAATGACCAGTAAATGTTTCCTAGGAATGACTTGATAATGTATATATGAGTGCGTGGATATATGCCTGCTCTAGGTTCATAACAGTTCTATTGTCACAAGTAACACGAGTGCTGTTAATAGCATTCCACGCATGTGATAATGTATGTTGTGTGATGTTTTGCTTGCATATGGTATAAAAAGAACCCCTAATAAATTAATGCTTGACCAAGTAATAAGTTTCTATGTTGGATTGCAAATGCCTGATTTCATAGTTGTATGCTTGCCCTAGCGGCACAAATGCACTTGATATGCTTCCTAAGCAACTAGTAGCTGGATAGGGGCATGTATGATGATATTGTATGATGGCTAGAGTAAGTTTTACCCTAGGTCCAAAAAATGTGACGTATTTAAACAAGATATCAGTCACCTCATTGGTTGTCCATAGAATGATTATTCGTGTGTGTGTTAATATTCATGCAATCCATTCACTGCATCATGCATATCAATCTTGTAGCAACGCTATTGCAGGTACGAGATCTAGTGCGTGGACCTACATCAAGCAACGGTGGACCAAAAGACCAAGTAAGACCCACTCATGACCTGGAGGGCCCATCAGTCGTGTTTGGAAGGAGGAATTGTCCAAGGGATCAAGGGGTTGCCTGGGGCAAAGCCTCACAACCCAGCAAACTAACAGTAGCTTAGTTTGTTGGTTTTATTAAACTGAATCAAAGGTAGGCAAGACCATGATTTCTCCCAGCTAATATAATCGTGTTTGATGAGTACGCATCTGCATTAGGAGTTGTTTGAAACCAATTGCATTAAATTATTTGGCCGCCCTGGCTAGGTGCGAGTAGATACGAGTGAGTAAAAGATCACTTGTCCCGTAGGGATTTAAAATGGCAGAAATTTCAATACTATGGAAGTTGTTATTATGATATTTACTATTGTTATGTTTTGCTTCAAATTAGAGACCGGGCGGAGATATGGGCTTGTTTATGATGAGAATTGAGATAATGTGTGGTGGACTCCGCCCGAGTCGCATAAGGCCGGCCGTCGTTCGCTTGGGATCGGCATAACATTGCTAGGATGCTTATCCAGGCCATGGGACTGGTGAAAGCCTTTCCTAGGCCATCCCACTGTTCAAGATGCTGCCCATCCACTGATAGGGGGCCGATGGACTCGGAGGGCGCTTGTAGTCGAGGGAGGGCTGACTCGGTGCGCCGTGGTAACGCTCCTAAGGCGGCTATCCTCCGAGGGTTAGGTGGGGGCATTTTGACCTTTGGGACGGGTCATATTGAGGTGGGGGACATATGTGAGAACGCCAGGGGTTAGTAAGCATATGTCACCTGGTGTTTCTAGTTATTCCTGGGAATTAGAAATCGATTCGAATCGCTGATGCTCACCAGGTGTGAGAATGCCAGTATCACTGTCGGACAATGTAGTAACAACTTGAATATGTTGTATTATGAATTCATGATTTGAATACTAAATGCTTGGATATACATGCTTTACTTTCATGCAACTTATTATTGTACTCATGAATAGTATCAGTGGTATGATGGAACAAGCAACTGTCAAATGCTGCTTCTATATAATAAACCAAGCAGCTGTCAAATCCGGCTTCTATATAATAAACCAAGCTGCTATCAAATCCTGCTTCCACATGTTAAATTGATCTTAGTTAAAAACCAAGAGCTAAGAATCAAATTCTTAGTAAGCAAGCTTCGCGTTAGCCGTAAGCCAATCCATTAAGTCCTACTGAGTAATTAGTACTCAAGGTTTGCCCCCACTTTTGGACTACAAGTACTGATGACTTCTGGACAACCGCTTGAAGGAGGGTAGAACCGGTGGGCTCGGTGCTACTCACCTTGTTTATCCCTAAATGAAGACTACTTGAGTTTGTTTTTCTGCTGCGAGATGTTTTGAAAACGCTTCCGCTATATATATATATATCGCAATTGCTTCTGCTATATTTTGAACATGTATTTGATTCCATACATTTGGTCTGTAAATTAAGTCTAATATTCTCTATTTCAACTATCGGTGATGATGGAACTGTTGTGGCTCTTTCGAGGGCTAGATGTGTGTGATATCGGCATCCTTGGGCGACGGTTACATCGAGTGCCCGTTGGGGTAGCTCGACGAACTACCGGGTTTAGTTCAGCCTAGGTGCACTGCGAGCCAGAGGTGGCAGGTGTGCTTAGTCTGGATTAAGCAGGGCGGTTCCGCCACAGCTAATATTAGAGCCGATCATACACAGACAACAGTTACATCATCAAGTTTTGGTATCCAAAACTATTTTGGAAAACCCTTTCAAGTAATTCAAAAACGAGAGTTTGCGATATGCCCGTATTAAGGATGTTAGTGTTATCCAGGTGACGTCGCTGACATTCCGACCGAGATAGGACTCATAAGCATATTCGGCGCTTTGGGGAGCAACTTTTCGGCCGTAGTAGACCCCAGTACTGGTGGGATGCTATCGGGATTTGCGAATAGTTGTACACCCTGCATTCATGCTGTATAAGTAAAAGTTCTTTAAGGGTGGTGTGCATGTTTGAGGCTTTCATGCCCATCGCACTTACAATTGGTTTTGGGATCAATCTTCTTCTCGATAATCCCCAGTATGGGAGGAAAGTCAGGCTTTAAGAAAAGGTGCAAAGGCCCACTCAACATTGTCCACGCAGCGGTCACGCGTGGATGCCACACTAGGTGGTAATGAATGAGCATGCATTTTTCTGCAGGTACACTAACCACGTGCGAAAATTAAGAACGACTAGTTGCATCAGGGAGTGCCATGCATATATGTCACCGAAGTATCGCTAGTTATATATATAATATACATAGGATGTGTGATGTGAGACCGGATAGGACGAATCATGCACCATTCCATATCATCTCTTGTGCTTTGCTATGTATGTGTTGCTTGAAAGTAACTAGATTCTTCCTACAATTATATATATGTTTGTTTGGTAGTAACACGTTTCACATGAATTTGTATATGTGTTGCAACTGTTTTGACATGTAGTTCAAAATGTAAGGATAATCAGTACAAACTTTATATAAGAATATAAGATGACTGTAAAATATAAAATTTGTGATCACTTTTCTATAGAACTCTTTCTCTGAAAAATGTATGCATCTTGAGGTACAAGCAAAAACGCATCCGGGTTAAATTCTACGGCCTAACCTTCGGTTACGGATTTTAAATTCTGCATTGATCTAAATGGTTTTAGTAAAAACTTTCAATACAAAAGTTGGCATAGATGACTGGGTGAACAATGTTTCTACAATAAACTACTTGCAAAGATGCTCATAAAAATGACTTTACAAGTTTTATGTAGCAATCATTTCCATATTCACATAATGCACAAAATACATGCGTGTGGGTAAAACAGTAATTATACAGTGTATGATAGGGTTGCCAAAAATATATGTGAACATAAATGACATAAACAGTACCCAGTCCAAGTTTTATAATTTTTGGAGCACAATTACCCTATTTTTGCTAATTAAATACCAAAACAATGCATGCACACAAGCAGGGGCAAAACAATCATTTCTCACACCACGGTCTAGTCCACTGTATAGATCTATTCATAAGCAATCCAATAAAACAAATTTCACATTTTTATGATTTTTATACTAATTTCTAGAATATTTCAAAATTCAAATATAACCCTGTGAATATACTCCTTCGTAATTAAACCTAGATAACAGGGGGTAGCAACCAAATATCCGTAGACTCAGTCAACAGTGAACTAATTCAGCATATATCCAAGGTTAGATCTGCAAAAGTCCAAAGGCTTGGATTAAAACGTGAAACGCCACTAGATCTAGGGTTTGACCTGCAAGTTTTGCAAGACACAATGAATAGTCAAATAGCATGCAGAAACTGGAGGGCCTTTAATGCGAAATGTTGCCTTCTTTCTTCTAGCTCTGGACAGGGAGATTGGCCGGTGCGCTGGGGAGATAAGGCGGCGCTCCACCGGCAGCATGGGGGCCGGACTTGACGCCGACGTGGACTAGGAACGTGTTCCCCACGACGGGGAACCATTCCCCCAAGGTCTCGTCACACGTGGTGGTGTGGACAAACAGGGCAGACGGGCTTCCCGGATGCGCAAGGGGATGGTGAGCGCACTAGAGGTGGACGGGAGGCTCGGGGATGGACCGACGGGGGCCCTCCACGGTGGAGTGGAGTTCTCGATGGTGGCCATGGCGGTGGCGTTCGCAACAGGGGTGGAGAAGGCGATGATGGCGACCGAGGACGTGGGGGTTTGGTGGAGGGAGGTGTGGCAATGGCATTGCACGTTGTAGCCGGAGGGGAGGCGGCACAAGGCGGCCGTGCCGCGAGCTTGGCCATGGCATGCACGCACGCGGATGGCTCCCGGGGCAGTGCCCGGCTCTGGGATCTTGGGGAACCGATGGAGGGGCTCAAGGAGCTTGCGTTGCACGTGTTTGGAAGGTGGGAGGAGGCCCAGGGCAGTGGTAGCGTGAGCTCGAGCTGAGCTCGGGCATGGCGGCAGCCATGGCGTGCACTCTACGCGAGCGAGGAGGGCGAGTGCAGAGGGAGAGGCGAGTGAGTGAACCCCGCCGCGTTCACGTCTAGATGAAGCCGGGGCTGAGGCCGGCTTGGTCGGGGCAAGGCCGAGGTGCCGCGGACGCCGCCCGTATGCCGTGGCCGCGTGGCGCGCGAGCTCTGGGCGCGGCCAGCGTCCCGACGAGTGGGGCCCACATGTAAGGGACTCAGGGTGGAAAAATGGAAAGGAAAATAGGAGACCCAAGTTTAACTTCCCAAACCCTTCTTTTAAATCCTTGTTTTTGAGCACCCTAGAGGCGAATTAGATCAAAACTGAAATACAAGAAACGTTATAAATTTTGTTCTCTACAAGTTTCCTATAAACTTTGATACCGAGCTATGTTGGAATTTGTATAGAAAATTTGAACTTAAAAATTTGACCTCGGTTTGACCAACAGAACCCATCAGCTTAGAAATTCTAAAGCTCTATGTTGTGTTTACTTTCGCATACGAAGTTCTATACCAATTGTGTTCATAATTTCATGATCCACAATTTTCTTATATAAAGCTTTGCATGATAATGTGTCCATTTATTAGGAATTCGAATTTACTTGCCAGGTCTAGTTTGGACAGAATTTACCCTATGACAGAAAAAGATCCAAAACTCTATGCAAAACTTAATGCATGTCAAAGCACCAAATACCAAATTTGTTCACCATAAAATTGCCTACAAGTTTGGTATATTAAGTTTTGTCTATATCAGCACAGATTGTGAACTACAAGCACAAGCATATTCAGAGGTTTGGTGAAACAACAGGTTTGCTTTATGTAGAGTCTTTCTAATTTCAAACTTTTGAATACTCAAACGATGTCCAATCACTTCAAGGTCTGATTACAACGGGGGTAAGATAACAAGATAGTGCATGGTGGGAAGAGTAAAACAGGAACTAAAGAAGCCAAACACTTAGGTACCTATCTGGGAGGACAACAAGTGAGATTAGATTTCTGAACTCTACTACTTAACCACTGCAGAGGAGTATTCACGGTTGAACTAAGTTAACTAGAAACAAGCTAGGATCTTGCGTTGAGTGAAATTCTGACGCCTCGAGGGGTCAAGGGGTAGACAGTAGACCTCCGAAGGAGACCTGGCTAACGCCTACGGGCTTACCGAACGATGGGGTGGAATACTGAGACCTCTAGAGCTGTCACCTAGAGAGGCTACCAACTAGATCTGCATGGGTAAGATGGCACGCTACACTAGTGTTCAAGTGAGAACTTGAACACTAAAGCTCTTCCTTGATCAGAGGGTGAGAACTAATTTAATCTTAGATCAAAGGCCTAAGACAAGCTTATAGCATCGGCAAGTCTAAGAAGATTTAGATAACTTAAGAACAACACAAACCTAAGCCTTGGATCTAGTGTACAATAAAGGTACACCACACTAGGCAAGCGTTAAGAAGTAAAGTATAACAGAAGATAGAACAATGATATATATTATACTGGAGTAACAAGAGTACAAAGATAGAAAGATACAAGAGCTTTACCAAGACTCGAAGAAGACTCCGAAATCCCTGAGGCAAAAGCTCAGACTCACTCTAACTCCTAGAGCTAACCTAGTGCTACTAGACTAAGCGATAGTATGAACTACTCAACTTCCACACTTCACAAGTGAGGTCTAGGGGGGTATTTATAGCTTCTAAGTAGTGAGGGGGTACTTGTAGGGTTGGTAGGACGGTTGGGATGGCGGTTACCAGGCCGGGTGGCTAGCCGTCGGATCCACCGCCTTGCTCGATCCTAGGGTCCCTGCTCACTCCCCAAGGTGGTTGCATGGAGGTTGTGGCGGTTACAAGTGTGTTTTCCCTTCAACCGTTGATCTTCACTTGTGCTTCTTCCTTAGCCGCAGGATTGAAGTGCCGAGGATTGCTGACTTTGCCAATCCAAGTGCGAGATCGATGATGTGGCAAGGCCTTCCGGTACTTTGCATGTTGCATTCGGCATTTGGACTTTACAACTATGTTGACACGTCACTCAAGTGCATGCAGGTCGAAGATGAGGTGTTTTGGCCACTTTGTCAGGCCGAGTGGCCTGGGGGTGAGGCCGGGCGGCATGGCCCACTGGTCAGGGCTCTCCTGACTTAGCCAAATTTCACCTGTTTTCAGCTGATCTTGTACCTACAATCAAATATTCAATTGTGGAACTATGTTGGTAGCAAGGGTTATCCTATACTTTAATGTATTTTGCTTCCATGCTCATGGATAGTTGGCGGTCGAAATGGTGCAATAACGACCGTCAACAGTGTCTTTGCTTCAACCTCACACTTTGTGTTCTTCACCACTGGCCCATACTCTTTGCTTGATGTTCATCAGTGAGACACATTTAGGTGTGGAGTGGCTAAGTGAGACACATTTTGTGTGAGTCATTGCCTTGCTTGACTTGAGATCTTGTGATCGTTGAGTCGTGTGCTTCCACTTGCTTGGTGTGTTCCTTTTCAGTGGGAGACATCAAGTGCTAGGTAGTCACGTTCCCGTTCAGTGGGCAGTGTCCAGCTTTCGTTGTGAGTGTTGCGTCAGTTTGCACCAAGGGGGTTTGAGTTTGAGTTTTTCAAGTGCTCCTATTCACCCCCCTCTAGTCGCACATCTCGGTCCTACGAGTGGTATCAGAACCGGTTTGGTTTCCCATACCTTAACCGGTGAAGAAACCGTAGCGACTATGACTTACTCTAGGAAGATTCCCGTCCTTGGCTCTGATGGCTATCCCTATTGGAAGGGTAGGATTGAGGCATTCCTTGTTAGCCAGAGTCAGGACATATGGGATGCTAATCAGAGTATGATTTTTATGGTGCGTCCAGTTGCTAAGCGTACTACGCCTGATATCGTGGCTCAGCATGAGGCAAATGCCAAGGCTGTTAACTTTCTCTTTTCCGGGCTTGGTCCCATGGATTACGAGAGAGTGAGTCACCTCAAGACGGCGCGTGAGATATGGTCCCTGCTTAGTGCACACCATGAGGGTACCGCGACCATTAAGGCTAAGCTTGTGGAGACTTACCGGCACGAATATGAGAATTTCATCTAGAAGTCGGGAGAGTTAGTAGACGACTTGTTTGGTCGCTTTCAGTCGATCATTAATAAGTTGCGTGTCAACTTTGCCCCCGCTGAGCTCCCATACACCGATCATCAGCAGGCTGTCAAATTGCTGTATGCTTTGAATAGAAAAGTATGGGAGATCAAGGTGAACTCAATCATTGAGTCGGCAGGGTATGATACGATAGGAGTAGAGGCGCTCTATAGTAAACTCAAGGCCACAGAAGTAGATTACAAGATAAGCGATTCCCTCGCTTGTACAGGTTCCAAGAGTCTAGCCTTGGCTACCCCCTCTAGTGAGTATGCTACTAACCCCATGTTACTCAACTTCTCATTTTCTGCTTTGATGTCTGTTACAAAGGAGCAGTTGGCGATGCTTGGGGATGATGAGCTTTGTCTGGTGTCTAGTCGCTTTCAACGCGCCTATGACAACCGGTTGAGCAAGAAGAGGGGCGAGAGGCCCAAGTGCTTCGAGTGCGGAGAGGTCAGCCACTTCATCGCTGAGTGCCCCAACAAGAACGACTACTATAAGAAGGGCAAGAGCTACTCCTGCGACTCCAACAAGTACCACTCCGGCAAGCCAAGCTTTGACAAGCACCGCTCTGGCAAGCACAACTTCGACAAGTGCCCCTTCGACAAGAAGAACTTTCGGAAGGCTTTCAAGAGCTACCAGAAGGACAACCGAAAACAGGACAAGGCGTTCTTTGCTGAGATCAGATTCTGCAGCAGCGGATCTTCTTCCTTTTCGTCCTCGTTGAGCTCAAGTGATGAGGAGATCGCGTACAAGAAGGACAAGAGGAACGATCAAGGAGGTCCAGCTGGCTTGTGCTTTGTCTCCACCAAGTCCAAGTGCAAGCACAAGTTCAAGAGGAGCTCGGTTTGCTCCATGGCACTCGAGGACGAGAACAAGGATCACGGCAGCAACTCTTCTTCCGATGATGAGGTAACTCCTGAGCAAGCTGAAATCTTTGAGATGCTAGAGCAGAACAGACGAGAGCTAAAAGCCCAGGTTAAGATGCTGGAGAAGGCAGCTAAGAAGCTACAGAAGTTGAAAGCTCAACTTGCTGAGGCTTTAGAGAAGAATGAGAGGTTGAGGAGTGTGAGTCCCCAACCCAGTGAGTTTGAGTGCCCTACCTACGAGTCTTTCATGATGGAGCTTGGTGACCAGAGAGATAGGTATGCCAAGCTGGTAGAGAAGATAGATGGGCTGAAAGTTGAGTTAGGCAAACTCTAGTCCAAGCTGGATGAGCCTACTTTAAGTGGAGAGCTTGAGTGTGAGTCTTGCCCTGTTTAGCTAGAGAGCTAGCTGTGCTGAAGGATAAGTTTGAGGGGCAGCTCAAGGAGCTTGAGGAGCTTAGGGCTAGACCTGCACTTTCGGGTGCGTGTATGGTTTGTCCTAGTTTGAGAGGCAAATTGGAGCAGTTGAGAGCTGACTTTGAGGTGCTTTTAGCACCTACTGACACTTGTGAGAACTACCTGACCCTTAGGATACAGCTGGTGGATAGGGATGCCACCATTAAGAAGTTGGAGAAAGGTGCTCCTGTGTTTCCCTCTCTAGATTGTGATACCTGTGTTGCCCAAACAGTAGTTCTGGAAGACCTGAGGATGCAGGTGTTGTCTTTGCAAGATGACAACTGCAGGTTGAGAGAGGTGCTGAGTTGGGTGTATGCGAGGCAACCCTAACTAGAGATGATTATAGAGTACACCAAGCGAGCTGAGGGTGATATGAGTGGTTTTGGGTTTGGGGAGTGCAGTATTTCGGGTGTCAAGAGTGCTCCAATTAGGATCAAAACTGCTCCTACCCAGCCAAGTGAGACTATTGATGGGGTTTACCATGAGCCACCCATGCCCCAAAGAAGCAGTACTGGACACCAAAGCCTTCTAAGGCTAAGCTGGACAAGATAAGCGGCAAGAAGCCAGTCCAGCAGCCTCAGCCACCCAAGGCCACACCACCTAAGCCCAAGTCTCAGCCTAACTCAATTCCTATGAGGCCTATCTACCATTATGAGTTCTGCCAGCGGAATGGTCACCTAGAGGAGTTTTGCTTCAGGAGAAAGCGGGTTGAGAGGCACGAGAGAGCTTGGGGGAACCAGGATTAGTTCTACTAGGGTGGTAGGCAAGATCCTCCCTACCGCGGTGAGATGAGAAACCGCTTTGCTGGTGGTGAGAGAGGAGGCGACTTTCAAGCCTATGCTCCTGGTGGTGAGATACGCTTTGTCGATCGAGCTCCTAGTCGTTTTCAATGCGGCTACGGACCTCATGACTGAGGGTTTGTGAGAGAGCTTGAGAGGCCACGCTTTGAGGGTCGTAGTTACTCCAGTCGTGGTGATTTCTTTGACTGTGCTTACCCCACTTGTGAGCAGATGGCTCGGCACTGCTCACCATCGCTTTACTTGACTTTGCAGGATCGAGGCATGGAGGACATGTGGATCATGGATTCTGGTTGCTCTAGGCACATGACAGGGCACCGCAAGTGGTTCTCCAGCCTCAACCCCGTGAGCACTGTTGACGGCACTTAAGCACGCCAAACCTTATACTGCAAGCGACAGTATCATGGTAGCTTTTCCCCAGGATGAGTATCATGGGTTTTGTCAATCCAGAAAATGAACTAATTGAGAGCTAATTAACAAGAGTTTAAGGTAAACTAAAGGTATTAATCTAGGCTCTAAACTACCTCTAAACTATATCTAATCTACATCTAAACTATACTAATACTATATGATAAGCAATTAGAACAGGACTAGAACACCAATTAAGGGGTATTAACTAGCGTCTAATCAAGCTCTAATTGGATCCAAGACATGCATGATATAGGTAACACAATTAGATAAGAACAACGAGATAACTAGTAGCTCAAGGTAGATAAGTATGTTCAAGCATACTCATCATAGCATAATTAAATCAAGATCAATCAACCTTACCCCCTAGATCGGCTTAACCTTTCCCCGGGCTCTACTGTCGCTAGTAACCAGGTAATCGACGAAAAGCTTTCAACAGGCACGTAATTAGAGAATGCACCTCTAATTACTCTATATGGTCTAATAACATAATTAGCACAACTAGAACCTCTAATCACCACGATCAAATGAACTAGATATACAACTATATCATTAGTAAGCTAGATCAACGATCAAGAACGCTAGATGAATATAACCCTTAATAACATGATCTAATCAACAAGCATCTAGATCTAAATCTAATTAGAACTAGAACAAGCATAATTAGAACAAGAACATGATAATTAGACAAGAACAATGCTTCATTAATAAACTGTATCATACTTACAACCATGGCCATAGCTCTTGATGATACAATTAGACCTCTGGAGCTAGGTAATTAGAGCACCATGCAAGGGCTCTAATCACCTCTAGGAACTAGAAGAACTCTAATCCATAGCCTAGAACTCGACCCTCTACTCTCATCTAGTTGTTGTCCCTCTTGTCGTCGCCTCCACGCCTTGATAATGAATTAGATGCCTGATCTCGGGGCCTACAGTCGCTATTTATACCCTAGAGAAGACGTGGTAAAAAGGAAAACTCGAACCGACGTAGGAAAGCCTGAGGTCGGCCGACCAGAGGACTCCGGGTCGGCCGACCCGGACTCTTTTGGCGTCTTTTTCCTTCCATCTTTCGCATGGTGGTTGCTTAATGTCCAAGCAACACTTGTCGGGGGCGTTTAGGACTCTAAACCTTCTGGAATCTTCGTAATGGGCCGAGACTTGATGAAATCTTCTAGTCTTTGACATATTTGACATCTTTAATGAATAAATATCTTCATTTTCTTGTAGCTCTTGACACTTCATTGAATCTTCCGATTAGGAAACCTTGATCAACACAGAGGGAGTTATGAGTTCACCAAGCCTTCCTTGTTCTTCATCTTCAATTCATGTCATCTAGCGGTCTTTTCTTACTCGAAGTGGATCATGGTGAATTTCACGAAAAATTGGCCTAAAACCTGTAAAAATCACATGGAGCATATTTCCAAGACAATATTGCAAAATCCACAATTATTGGTGATAAATGTTAGTAAAAGATATAGTTGACGCATAAAATCAATGAAAAACCACATAAAATGATGCATAATTTTCGTACTTAAGCCATGTCAACAAGCCCCAAGGAGTACATCACTTTCAGGGACAATGGTCAAGGTGATGATGAAGAAGGCACCCCCCATCTTTGAAGATGAGAAAGGTGCAGATGATGTTGGTGATGCAGGAGCCACTGCACCGGCTGCAGCTCCTGCCCCCTCTGCTACGAGCTCTGATGATGAAGGAGGACCCTTGCCCACGGTTTCCACCTCACTCCCCCGGCAGCAAGCTCAAGCAAAGGCTGGCCCCGCTGAGGACGCAGGGGAGGTGACTGTCACACCATGGTTTTCAAAAGACAAACTAGAGCAAATCCATATGTGTGCCAGGATCTAATCTCACACATATAGAGACAATTAACAGTGATATCATAGACAATGCTTTATTACATATCGTTTAAACAAGATTACATCAAGATGTCAAGTCCTTAACACAGAGTAGCGGAAGCGTAACTAAAACACCAGGCCATCCACAGGGAAGCCAACTCGGGGTCGCTCGCCTAGAACTCCATGATCCTTCATTTGCACTCCTTTAAGCCTTCATCTTCTGAGCAGCGGTTGGAATTTTCCCCCCAACAAGGATAAAAGTAAAGGAACAAGCGTGAGTACTTCAACTCGTACTCAACATGCATAACATGAACCATGAGGCTCTAAGGTTGGCTGACACAAAGCATGAGCTTTTAGTTGGTCAAGTTTTATTAAACAGCTAACTACTGCAAGAGAGTAGATAAACCATTAAACCCAAGATATTGCATAAAAGATTAATCAACATTATTAACATAAGAACCAACTTCCAAACCCAACCAGGAACCACTAATCTGCATAAAGGATCTGGGCCGCTCATAACCGTGAGCACAGCTGACATGTCAGTTTTACACTCTCGAGAGGTCGTACATCTTTACCCATGAGTCGTGGGCGACGCTAGTGGTCCACCACATTACCTTAGATGAGATGGCTAGCAAGCACACTACGAGGCCTTTACAAAGATCGCGTTGGTAAGGTGTAACCGCTAAGGTTTCAGGGTCTGCAACTGTGGAGCAGGCCTCAAGGGGAGATAAACGCACTCAACCCAAGTAGCGCGAGGGCCACAGAAGCTCACCTCCCCTCTTGCCCCGTCGGTAAGTTACTCCCAAACCAATGCAACCTAATTAATTAGCCAAGACCGTCCCATTCCAGTCTCATGGTAGCACTGTTGTCCCAGGCTGTCGCTTTGCGAACCGGTCCTTAAGGAGAGTGGCTATGAGCAAAACACATGCTCACGCCCCTTAAACCAAGTTGCTAAAAAGCCATTTTTAAAGGAACATGAACCACAGCGGGTCAAGCTCAAGATTTGATTGCATAGATCCATTAATCAAAATTATTAACAAAAGATACATGAGTTTGAGCAGCAACTAGCAAAACTTAACCCACATGCATCCCCATAGGTAAACATTGCGATAACAGAGGCTAGGTACAGTCCTTATTGGCATACAAAATTAGACACATGCATATGAAGTGATTAAGTGGTTATTGGGTTGTGTCCATGTTATACTTGCCTTCCTCAAAGGTACTCTTGCTGCTCCTCACACACATCGAGCCTCAGCGCAAACAACTGTAACAACAAACAAAGGGGAACTAAGAACAATACACCATACAAATAAATGATTTTATAAAGAACATAAAAAGAACACTAGTCGTTACTAATAATACACGAGGAAGGATATGAAGGTAGGAACAAAATGATTTGGTAGGACTAGGTGTTAAGAGATATAAACATGAAAAAGTGAAAGATGTTGCAAGTCCATGGTTTGCATAGAGATATTATTGTGGTGGAGAATATGAGGGGTTGAGAAGGAACTAGGGTGCAAATGAGAAAGGAATACGGTTGATCTTGCAGTGGTGTTTGTGCTGAAACTGCACACGATAGGACAATGGTAATGTGGGCACTGGAACTCTTCCCATGACACACCATTTAAGGACCCTATTTGAGTAATTGATAAAGGATATGTGGACTAAATTCTGACCAAAGGGTGCTGAGATTCGACCAATGGGCCAATGACAAAAGAAGGCGCAACGTAGAGTTATGTAGCCTCTTTTCTACAGGAGGGACAGCAAGTGCACCGATCGGAAAGACCATCCAATACCTGGCCTAAACTGATCCAAAGGCTGCCAAAATTTACAGAAATATGTGGTACTACGATATACACAATATGGCAAAAGGATTTGATGATTGGAGAAGATGATTAAAAGAAAAGACCCTTGCATTTGGTAGAAGCTCAGCTGTCCAGGCTGCAGATATATGTTCATGGTAACGCTAAAATCTCCGGACCTGTGCCTCCTATGGCAGAACCAATTTATAGGGGCATGATCGAGGATATAATACACATCTCGGTCGAAGGGCTCGCTGATTGGACCTCCGGATCATTGAGAAAACATGCGCCAAAGTGGCAGCAGTGCTGCTGTCTGGACTGCAGTGACAGCGAGCACGGCGACGGCTGTAACTCTCACATCAATACACCTATGGACAAACCATTTTATGGGGACATGCTCAGGGGTGCAAGATATGATCTGATGAAAGGGCATGACCCCTGGACTACCAGGTCAGCGGGGAACGCAGCGCCAAGTAGGGACAGCATGGCTGCCCGCTAGTGCAGCGAGACGTCCCATGGTAAACCTTGCCGGAACTTGATGGACATCCATCTACAGCCTACGAATTGCAGTGGGAAACAAGGAAACATAGAGGAACATATTTGGGGTGTCATCACCTAGGGTTTGGTGGTGGAAGAGGTGACATGGGCGACATCAAGGCGGTGATGCCGCTGCGCACACGATCCCATAGGGCTGCAGCCTTGCCTCGGCGTCGGGGATCGTCGGGGGTGCCCTCCATGGTCTCCACACCCATGGACAACAGGGGCAGCAGCAAGGAGACAACCTCCATGGCATGCTTGAGAGCGTGGATCGAAGAACGCAGCAGGGGATCATCTTCGTTGAGATGAGAGCACTTCATTTTCATGTTTCGGTGGTGGGGGGGAGTATTGGGACGAGGGGGGGCAGCCATGGGGGAGAGGGGTGGCCATGGCTGTTCCCTCCTTCTGTTTTCTCATGAGGAGGAAGGGGAGGGGCAGCTAGGGAGAGAAAGATTAGGGTTAGTTTGGGCTGTTTTGGGCCTGTTTAGGGCTGGCCCAAGCTATGGACAGAAGTGGGAAATAAAAGAAAGGATTTCGGGCCTTGATCCAAGGTCAAAATGAGTGGAAACTTTGGGCCTTGACCCATTGATTGAGTCTTGAGTTTGTCATGCACGGGAGAGAAAATGATAAGGGAGAAAATTCGACGGCATCAACTAGAACCGAATTAGGAATTCCTGGGTTCTATGGAATGAGAGATAGAAGAGAACGTCAGTTGGACATGAGCCTAAGAATGACACTAAGTTTTACCATAGAGCGAGAGAACGTTGTCGGTGGAAAGAAATGATGAAAAGGTAAACCTGAGGATGATATGTAAAAAATCTCCAAAAGAGGGAAAACAGTGAGGTCCGAGTGAGATCATCTAGGGTTTTGAGAATGACCTGATCAATTGAAAGAAGTGACTTGGTATATAGGATGATTGACAAGGTTGGATTATGGTTTTGGGGTGGGTTTTGAGGTGATGAAACTTTAGAGATTGGCTAAGGGTTTTTCAGAGGTTTGGTTTGAGTTGGCAAGAAAGAAAAGGGCTAGGATTTTAGGGATACGGATTGAGATCGACTCGAAACCTAGCCGGTTTAAACTATTTTAAAAATTATTTTTACACACATAAACACTTATGCACTTCGGCATGAATGCAACAAACAAACAAATTTTATTTAGAAAAAAACTGTTAAAAGCATACTTTTCTCTCAATCCAACAAAACTTAGTTCGAAAATTTTAGAAAACTAAGAAATCCTTCATTTTATTCATTGTTATCTATTCACATCCCAAAATTAGAAATTTTGGGGTGTGACAGTGACCTCCGAGCTTGTTCCATCTCGGCAGGTCCAGCGAGATAACCCTCCACACAAGATCATTGGAGATCTTCACCAGCGTGTCACACGCTCTTCGGTTAACTCTCTAGCCTTTTTCTCCCACTCTGCATTTGTTGCTTCTTTTGAGCCCCGGGATGTGTCACATAAATCATCTGATTCTAACTGGGTGAACACCATGCATGAGGAGTTGGAGAATTTTGAGAGAAACCATGCTGGGATTTAGTTGAACCTCCACCAAACTACCGCCCTATAGGAACCAAGTGGGTTTTAAAGAACAAACAGGGTGAGAATGGGATGGTTGTGAGGAACAAAGCGAGATTGATAGCCCAAGGTTTTTATCAGAAGGAGGGGATAGATTATGCGGAGACCTTTGCCCCTGTAGCTCGTTTGGTAGCCATTAGGATTCTGCTTGCTTTTGCTGCCTCCAAAGGCTTCAAACTGCAACATATGGATGTCAAGTCAGCCTTCCTAAATGGGTTTATAGAGGAGGAGGTTTATGTGAGACAACCTCCTAACTTTGAGAGTGCCAAGTTTTCAGACCGGATGTATAAGTTGAGAAAAACCCTTTATGGTCTGAAGCAAGCTCCAAGAGCTTGGTATGCTAGGTTGAAGAGTTTCATGCTCAAGTCTGGGTTTGTGATGGGTTCAGTAGACAAGATCTTGTTTTTGTTGAGTCGTGACGGTGACACCCTGATAGTCCAGATATATGTTAATGACATAATTTTTGGTGGTTCATCTCACGCTTTGGTGTCTAGTTTTGCTAAACAAATGAGCAGGGAATTTGAGATGAGTCCCATAGGTGAGCTCCAGTTCTTCCTTGGGCTGCAGATCAAGCAAGGCCTGGAGGGTACCTTTGTCCATCAAGCCAAGTACACAAGGGACATAAGTTTGACATGAGTGACTCTAAACCCATGACAACTCTAATGAGTACAAATACGGCGCTTGATGCTGATGAAGATGGGGAGGCGGTGGACCAGAAGGAATTTTGAGGAATGATCGGCTCACTTTTGTACCTAACGGCGACCAGACTAGACATTCAGTTCGCGGTTTGCCTTTGTGCGCGTTACCATGCTTCTCCCAGGACATCTCACCGTCAAGCGGTGAAGCGCATTTTCAGGTACCTGAAGTTCACTCCTGAGCTTGGTCTTTGGTACTCCTCGGGTTCTTCTCTTTCTCTTAGAGGGTTCTCAGATGCTGACCATGCTGGCTGCTGGATTGATCACAAGTCAACCTCCGGCACATGCCAACTCTTAGGAACCTCTCTTGTCTCTTGGTCTTCTTGCAAGCAAGCTAGTGTATCCTTGTCTACCACAGAACCAGAGTATATAGCTGTTGCTCCCAGCTCTTATGGATGAAAGCCACCATTAGTGATGTTGGCCTTAGGTTTGGGAGGATTCCTCTTCTAGTGGACTCTACTTCGCTATATCTGTAGCTAAGAACCCCGTCTTGCACTCTAGAACCAAACACATAGACGTGAGGTTTCACTTTCTGAGAGATCACTATGAGAAGGGTGATATTGACTTAGTCCATGTAGTAACCCAAAACTAGTTGGCCGATATTTTTACCAAGCCCCTAGAGTTCAGCGCTTTTGTGCGCTTGAGAGGTGAGCTTGGAGTGTGTTATCCCTTTTAGTCAGGGATAACTTTAGTAGTTTAGGTTTTACCTTTGTTTGCCTTGTTTTTGTTTCCTTCTTGGTTCTTTTGCATTCTGTATCATATCATGCATTGCATTGTATCATATGCATTTTCACTTCACTAGCACAAGAGCTCTTTTGGAATGATGAGTTAGTATTTGCTTGTGCTAGATTGTATAGATGCTTGCTTGATCATGGTTGGCTAAGCTCTCTTGAGTCTATTGAATACTTCTTGTGAGCTAAGTCTTTTGCTTTCCTAAAAATCAAAAACATGATCACCACTTGACTTGGCTACCTAGCATGTGTAGGAGTGTTGAATGCTATGCTATCTTTTCATACCTGGATATGCTAGTTGTATGCCTTTGCTAAGTTAATGCCTAAGCTTTCATGACACCTTCTTAAAGAGAAATATGAATTACAATGTTTATAAGTGGTGTTTCTTGTGCTGAAATGAGAAAGATCCAGGAGGGTTTGCTTGTCACACTGATCTAGTTCGAGACAGCTTGCCTTTGCACTTTGGCATGAACTTGGACTAGGTTGTGTATGACCAAAACCTTGTCTTAAGCTTCTGATGGTTCTTTGAACCTAGGCTTGGCACTGGTTGATAAGAAGTGGCAAAAGACAATTACCCCTGGCACAATATGGAACTTGCTCCTGTAATATGAGTGATTAAATCTGAAATATGCAAGTCTCTAAAATGTTTATGGCTTGGTGTGTATGCTTTGGTTGAGAGTAGCACACCTTGTATGCATTGCTAGCATCTTGCTGTTCATGCCTATCTTGCTATATGCTATTCATGTTGGTGATGCTTTCTTTTAAATTACCCTGCAAAACATGCTAGCTCTTGATATGTGTAAAATAGATTCATTTGAGCTTGTTGCATGCTTCCTTGCCCTCACTTGCTCTGTATGCTAGAACTTGTGAATACTAGCTTTCCATCCCTTCTGAGCTCTTTCTGGTACACTCTCTACATCTCATGGCATATTTTGAGGGGGAGTTGTCTAGCTAAGGGGGAGTCCTATGAACCCTTGATGTGTCCATTGTCAACAAGGGGGAGAAGTATTGGACATAGGGGAGGACTCAGGAGAGATTTAGTTGAGGGTGAGCTTTGCATTCATTTTTGCATATGTAAGGATGCATTTCAGGGGGAGTTTGAGAATTTTAGCATGCTCTTTGCATCTGTGCGTGTTGGCAGTCGATAAAATCCATTTTCGACCACCAATACTTCATGTTTGAGGGCATAGTTTATCAAGGTTTCATGTATTATTAACTGGTTCCACGAGTTGTGTACGAAAGTTGGATGCAGGAGCATATCATGACCAAAATATCGAAAGAATGTACAAAAGACAGGCAATGTGAGAAGGGGAGAGCAAATAGGCATGGGACCATGGCCGCCCGACCCAAACCTGTGGCCGCCCGACCACCTTGAGGGGTCGGCCGGCCACCTGTCAGGGTTGCCCAACCACCCAGTCAGCTCTAAGACCAACTCAGCTAGCTGAGGTGGCCGCCCGACCCCTTACCATGGTCGTCCGGCCACGTCATCAATCCGAACTTTCGACCTACATGCAAAGAAGCACAAAAGAAGTTAAATGCAACCATTAGATTAGGAATCCAATGCATCCAATGGTCGGAAGAACATCATGCAACGGATCGGTGAGGTCAGCAATCCAGGGGAGTGGCCGCCCGACCAATGAGAGTGGTCGGCCGACCACCCCCCGACTCATTTTTCCTGTGCACCGAATCCAATAACTACCAACCGACTCCAGGAATGCATATCAACCGTTGGATGGTCAAAGGCGGCAAGATGAGTGGCCGCCCGACCACCCATGAAGGTCGGCCGGCCACCCCCCTGGCCGCCCGGACACCGACCTACCTCCACTACCGACCTAAGCACTACAGTACCCCCCTCGGTCTCCAAGCTATAAATACCCCCCGGGAGGTCACTTGCAAGGTGTGGTGGATCAAGAGAATACGTGTGTGGTTGTGTAGTGAGTGTAGAGTATAGTAGTGAAGCCACCCTTGGCATTGTAGAGAGAGCCAAGTTGTATCAAGAGTGAGTAGTGAGTTGTAGAGTGAAGGAGTCGGATTTCTCTTCGGTATTCTATTCCTGAGCTCTCAGCCTCAGAGGGATTATTACTCTATTTCTAGGATTGAGTAAAGTTCCTTGCTCCCTTTTTTATTTATTTCATACTTACTTTATTTACATACTCAGTACTTTGCTCAGTAGTTTACGGGTGCCAAGTGTGCTCTGTGTAGTTTAGCTATACAGTTGTGCTTGCTCTCTGGCTTCGAACCAGTGTAGTAGTAAACTCGGTTGTGTAGACGTAGTGTCTAGGCTAGAGTTTACCTTGGAAGGTGTCTTGTCCCACGCAGTTTTGGTTGGTAGTCTCACCTGGTGACAGTGGGTGTGTGTCCTGTGTAGTCCAACCCCGTCGTTCGGATAAGTTGTCATCGACACATAGCTGAGTCCTGTAGTGCCCGCCTTTCTCGTCTGGGTTATCAGCACTCTCGTGCCCAGAAGTGGTTCTATAGCCTCGGTGTCCAAGTAAACCTCTTGAGTAGAATACTAGTTTGTTTAGTAAAGTTAAGTTGTTTTATTTAAAGTTTTTATTTAAAGTAGTGAACCTGCTATTCGCTGTCTTTTATCTCTACAATTGCTGGTTTCATTGTTCGTTCCTATCTTTCTATGTTGAGTTACTCCTCGTTCCTCGTGGATTTCGATACCCTGGAATACTCTTGAGTGAAAAGCTACAACGTGTTTCCGTGCGCTTGCGGAATTTATTCAGTAGGCTAAGAAACGCCAACAGTGCGTTGAGCCTTTTGCCCTCTGTCTTGAGGAGCTGATGTTTTGTTTTCTTTTGTTGTCTCATTGTGCCCTGTTTCTTTGCTTGTATTTGGTTCTTGGGCATTTTGAGCAACTTTCTTCTTTCTTTCTTTCTTTTTCGGTTTTACGTTTTCCTCTTGTCTTTGTTCTATTTCAGGTTATAGGTTGAAGGTGTTGACAATACACTCATCAAGGGGGTGATTGAGAGCCAATGGACCGGCCTCACTGCTCTCCTGGTGTGATGAGTGATTGTCAGCGAGCTCAAGCCCTCCGATGGACTGGAGGTAGATGATGAAGACCTCGATGGACTGAGGCAAAAGCCCTCCAATGGACCGGAGGCAATGCTCGGCGTCAGTTGGCCATGGAAGCTCGGTATATGGAGAGGCGGTTCGGCAACGGTGGTGTAAGCCCTCCAATAGACCGCGAGGCGACTCTGATGGACTGGAGAAGCCGGGTGCCACCGTGGTGCTCCAACCCGAGTGCATAGCGCAAAGACGTGCGAGGGAGGCTTTGGCGGCTTTGGCTTAAAATCGCCACCCAAGTTCAAATGACTTGGTGGGTTGGGCTCCGACTCACCAAGATAGAAGATTGGGCCAAGACCCAGCCCAGGAAGCCCGCAGAAAAAAGTTTTCCGATTTCTGACTTCAAAACCGAGGGAAGCTTCCGGACTACTGGCTACGTGGCGTACATCCAAGCAAGGCGTGGAAGAAGAAGTCAAAGCGTCATCGAAGTCGTCCGATTGTATCGTTTTCATTTCATCCCCTTCCGAGCTTTCTAGAGTAGGGGTCTTAGTGTTAAATTGTGTCGTTAGGCCTAGGCTATATGTACCTAAGTGGCTGGTCATTTAGGTGACTCTTCCACCATTAGAAAACCCTAGGCTTAGTTTCCATGCAGCCAAGTGCTTAGAGAGAAAATCGGGTGCTAATCTAGGATTTGGAGTCCCCTAGGCTAGTACTTTGCATCAAGAGGGAGGATGAAGGGCGGTAGGCTGTAGGAACCTTGTAAGAACTTATTTTCTACTTCAATTCAAGCAAGATTTGTCCTAAATTCGAGCTCATGTGTGGAGCCCTCTCCCTTCTCCCTTTCTAGTTTGGATTTTGGGTGATTCTCAAAGGCTTTTGGTGCTTTGCTTTGCCTATGAGTTTTCCCCATTTCTTTTGGTGTTTTGGACTTGCAAGGATGTGGAGATTATGATCTAGTTCATCTCAAACCTGCAGGTTTGCCACGAGCAAGTCGTTCTTGAGTTTTCCCCTATTCTTGCCTAAAGCTTGTCTCTTCATGAGATCTGCAATTTCCGCTAAACCCTTGATCCTTTTTTATGGATATTTTGGGAATAGTTTTGGAATAGTGCTAGAATAGCCTGTGCCAAATTTCGTGAAGATCGGAAAAGGTTTGGTCAAGTTTAGGGTTTGCAAACTCAAGAACCGAGGTTGTTTTCTGGGTTCATCGGATAGTCCGACTCCAATCACCGGATAGTCTGGTGGGCATAACTTCCTCCAAATGGTCTGATTTTTTAGCATGTTGTTCCCCATGTTTTTTTGAGCTTGTGGTTAAATTTTCATGATTTTTGGAGTTTTTTGGCTTGGTTTTGGCATTTTTCTTTGCAACATGTTCTGTCTGAAATTGCCCTGTCGGACTATCCGGTAGAGGGTGGCGGACAGTCCGGTGGTGCCAGGATTTTTGCCTCCAAATCTGGTTTAAGTTGTTCCTAAGGTTTGTGGCTTGTTCCTAGTGCTTTGTGGGGTGTCTAGAATCGTTCCTAAGGTCTTTAGCACCTCATTTGCTAAGAGGTCTTGGCAATCGCTAGGTGGTTTTTATGTATTGTTTAGAGGTAGTTGCTTTGGGTGTCTTTGCTTCAACCTCACATTTTGTGTTCTTCACCACTGGCCCATACTCTTTGCTTGCTGTTCATTAGTGAGACGTATTTAGGTGTGGAGTGGCTAAGTGAGACACACTTTGTGTGAGTCATTGCCGAGCTTGACTTACGATCTTGTGATCCTTGCGTCGTGTGCTTCCGCTTGCTTGGTGTGTTCCCTTTCAGTGGACGATATCAAGTGCTAGCTAGTCATGTTCCCGTTCAGTGGGCGGTGTCAAGCTTTCGTTGTGAATGTTGCGTCAGTTTGCACCAAGGGGGTTTGAGTTTTTCGAGTGCTCCTATTTACCCCCCTCTAGTCGCGCGTCTTGGTCCTACACCGTCGAGCCAACACTACAGCGGAGGTGAGCAATCTTATGGTCAAGGCATAGGTTTGTCCCATTCAGCCAGGTACACCGACGTTAGGCTCGAGGGGAACTTCAACGCCCTCTTCGGAGCGCTAGACCTCCAAGAGCACCGCACTCTGGGGATAATGGACAACATCAGCAAGATTCAAGAGCAACAAGGAGTCACCCACAACATGATCCTAGAGACACGGGCGACCGTAGACCGCATCCAGGAGCAAAACCTCGCATACTATTGTTGACAGCACTTAAGCATGGCAAACCTTATACTGCAAGCGACAGTATCGTATGTAGCTTTTTTCCAAGATGAGTATCGTGGATTTTGTCAATCCAAGGAACGAACTAGTATACTCTAATTAACAAGAGTTTAAGCTAAATTAAAGTTAAAAAGATAGCATAATCTATATCTAAACCAATCCTTAATCTAAACCAGTCCTTAGCCTAATCTAATAGAAATTATACTATATAAACATAAGATAAACAATTAGAACATAACTAGAGCACTAATTAAAGGGTATTAACTAGCTCTCTAATCAAGGTCTAATTGGATCCAAAGCATATGCGATATAAGGTTGCCACTTCAAGAATAAAGTAGCAAGATATCTAGCAGCTCAAAGTAAATAAGCATATTCAAGCATATCTACCATAGCATGATTAAATCAAGATCAACCAATCTAATTCTCTAGATCGAGTTTAACCTTTCCCCGGGCTCTACTGTCACTAGTAACTAGGTAATCGACGAGAAACCCTCAACAGGAATACATAATTAAAAAACGCGCTTCTAATTACTTCACATAGTCTAATAACATAATTAGAGCAACTAGAACTTCTAATCACCATGATCACAAGAACTACAAACACGACCATATCATTAGTAAACTAGATCAGAGATCAAGATCGCTAGATAAACATAACCTTCAAAGACATGATCTAATTAACAAGCATCTAGATCTAAATCTAATTAGAACTAGAACAAGCATAATTAGAATAAGAATATGATAATTAGACAAGAACAATACTTCATTAATAAACTGAATCAAGGTTACATCCATGATCATACCTTCCCTTGTTGATACAATTGAACCTACAGAGCTAGGTAATTAGAACGCCGTGCAAGGCTTCTAATCACCCCTAGGAACTAGAAGAACTTCTAATCGTAGACTAGAATCTCGACCCTCTACTCTCTTCTAGTTGTGGTCCCTCTTGTCGCCGTCTTCTCGCCTCGATAATGAATTGGATGGTTTGCTCCGAGGCCTAGGCTCGCTATTTATACCCTGGAGATGACGTGGTAGAAAAGGAATCCCAAACCGACGTCGTAGAGGGTGGGGTCGGCCGATCAAGGGGGGTCTGGGTCGGCCGATCCGGACTCTCCTGGCGTCCACTTCTTTCCATCTTTCGCGGGGTAGTTCCTTGATGATTAAGTAATGTTTGTGCGGGGTCTTTACGGATTTTTGGGCTTCTGGAATCTTCTTCATGGGACGAAATTTTCTAGTCTTTGATAAATTTCGATAATTATATTTAATAATTATCTTCAATTCTCAATAGCTCTTGACACCTTCTTGAAGCTTCTAATTAGAAAATCATGATTGACACAGATGGAAGAATGAATTAACCAAGCCCTCCTTGATCATCATCTTCAATGAATGTCGTTTTTAGAGGTCCTTTCTGACTCGACGTAGATCTTTGTGAATTTCGTGAAAAATAGGCCTAAAACCTGTAAAAACCGCATATAGCATATTTCCAAGACAATATTGCAAAATCCACACTAATCGGTGATAAATGTTAGTAAAAGACATAGTTGACGCTCAAAATCAAAGAAAAAATATGTAAAATGATATGAAATATTCGTACATAAGCCGTGTCAACAACATTTCAACTCTTAAATCTTGCTCGTCCTCGAGTAAGTCAATTTTATAAACATGTTAACTCACAATCTAACATCAAATAATCAAACTTTAATTTAAACTCTCAAATTTCATATTTTCAACTAACAAATCATATAGATAGATATTCATGTAAGTATACCCCACAATATATATAAAGAAATCAAATTCATCAATAGCAAACCTCCTTGTTTCAAAATAAGATTTCAAAAAGGATTGAGTGTCAAAGATTAAAATATATAAGACCCAAAAATTGCTCTCATCTTTCCAGGCTCTCAATATATGTGTGGAAAATAAACCTAAACCATAAGAATATATAGTGTGGACTTGTCTGGAGCTTGATAAGAATCCTAATCAAAAATTTAAACTCAATATAATATGAAACTAGAATTACTAAGACTTCTCAAAAAAGTCATGAAAATAATAATGATTAAAGAAAAAGGAAGAAATATATATATATAGAAAAGTGGACATATGCAAATAAACTATTGATCTCAAGGCACAAATGAAGTCCTTGATATCGGATTGCATATGGTTGGAAAATCTTCTTAGTATTTCTATTAAGTTAACACCATGAATAAAGGAAATCAATGAGGGGCAAAATATTTATATATTATATTTTTTAGACAACTAATTTTACTTTGACCACTTGGCCTTTTTTTTCCTTTTTTTTATATATGTGGGGGCGTCCACATCCCTCTCTCTTTTTTTTCTTTTACTTTGCCTCCTCAAAGATCCTCAAAATGTAGTGCAACATCCCCACTCTTTTAATACTCATCCTTGAGTATTTTTTATAATGATAACAGGGAAAAACACTTATCCAAGAAGAATTCTTTCATATTCCAGAAAATTAATAGGTTGTGGCAATGGAAGATGTATGAGATGATATTTTTTTGGTTTAAGAATGGATATCCAGCGAAATTTGCAATCTCTCCAATGTAGAGAGTTACAATGCATGGATAAAAAGGCTAGTAAATGAAAAAGATAAACAAATTTGAATGACCAGCTTTGAAGTCTCAAACCCTAAATTCAAATCTTAATCCAACTCAATTGAGAATTAAATTTGATCAAACTATGGTTTCAAAAATAAAGCTCTAATAGGTAGGGTCTTTATAAAATAATCATAAGAAACTTGATCATAAAGTTCATAGCTCAAAAATAAAAATTTAAGGAGATTCATTATGACAAAAATGAAATTAAAACATGAATAACATGTGGGTCTTTATGAAATGCCATATCTACTGCATAAATGTCAATCATAGTTCAATTAAATTGCATTAATGAGAACATAAATTTAGTTCAATTAATGACATCATATTACAAGAAAACAAACATTTTATTTTATTTCAGCAAAGGGAAATACATGACCATGAATTCCCAAAATAAAAATAAAATAAAAGCAGTCATAATTATACATAGATAAAAGAAAAATAAAGATAAAAAGCTAAAATACATGATAGAAATAAAAGAAAATTAAAAAAACTGAAAATACAAAAGCAAACCAATAGCCTTCACTATTGATGCCTCTAGTGCCATAGTCTCAGATTATGTAGCTGCTCTTCTATAGTCTGTGTATTCTGCTCGATCTGGTTAGTGTTTGTTCTAAATTGATCAATGATCTGATAGTTCTCTGCAGTCATGTTTTCTATGCCATAGAATGCTTGCTGAGACATATTCTGAGCTGAAATAAATCCAGGCGCATGAAATCTGGCACTCCTTGGAACAAAAGCTTGAGGCGGGAGAAATTGTGCCGAGGGGTTGAACACTGGGGTAGTAGTAGGATCAAAAGAGCTAATTGGCCTTGGATTAAACACAGGCGTATAAGATAATGATCCTGCTCTAAATTCTTCACCCGTAAAATGCTGACTTGGCTGTGCAGATGGTGTCTCCCAGGCGCCCCATCCAGATGTTGGCGGTTGTTGGCTTGTTTTCCCTTCCTCAGTCATGAATTTTTCCAACCAATCAATTCTTCCTTATGCAAATAAAGCAAGTCTAGGACTAGGGATCCTGAATTTGGTCTTACTAACAAAGAAACCAGAATTTTTATTCCCATAAACATACTTTCTTTTCCTCAGGGAATTTTCATCAATATTAGCCGGTAACTTTGTTTGACTTGGATTGACCACTAAATTTAGGTTCAAGGTTGAAGCAATGATAGTGAGATAATGTCCAAATCCAAGCAATCCAGTATTATTATTCCTTTAAATAAGCCAATGATTGATCATGAAATAGATTGGACTAGTTCCCATAGGCTGACAAAGTGCAATATAAAGCCATTTCAATTCTGCATTTTGCACCTTTGTATCATTTGGCCTTTCTAAGACTCTGACAGTCATGAACCTATGAATGATTCTGATTATGGGATTGATTATTCTCATTCTTTCTTTGGAAGAATTCTCAGCAATTTGTAACCAAAAACTTTCTAAGACATCCTGGTTAACTTCAATAGTTTCAGGCGTATTCTCCCAAAATCCCAACAAAGAATCAATCATACCAAAAGATATTTCCACCCGGTCCTCTTTTAATCTAAATCTTAGGGTATGGCTCGAATCAGAGGAACTGACTATATCCATGGTGGTCATAATCTCTAGTGCTATATCCCTTTGATATGTAGCACTAATATGAATAAAATTGCTCCAGCCCAAATGTTTGAAAGCTTTCTCTATGCTTGGAGCAAAATCTAGACGGCCCAGGAAATCAAAGTAGATCAAAATTGGAGGTTATGGGGTTCTGACAGCTGTTATACCTCTGTTCTTCAAGATTTGTCCAGAGTGAGAATCTTTCTGGCGTGAACTTCCACTGATCTTCATCAACATTCATGGGTTGAGGGGCTTGCTCTTGAGCTCGAGTAGAAGAACGAGTCCTCCTTCTTGACGGCTCCAAAACTTCATCAACGTTGACGGCGAAATGGGAAGAACACCCATGTAGGCCTTGATCACGACGAAGGCTTCAATCGGAGTTGGAACTCCCCATCTCAGAGACAAAGTATCTCCTTGGTGTAGGCCTTGATGAACCTTCCTCCTCTTGGGAAGAGTTTCCTCTAGATGAGGTACTCTTGAAAGTCCTCTTGAAAAACTTCTTCATCTTCCTCTCAATTTTTTCCTCAATTTTCTCTCAATACTACTACTCTTCTCTTCCTTCTGGGTGTTTCTGGTCTGCTGGTGGTTGTGTTGGTGATGAAATGCAGCAGCATTGGCTTCTAATTTATAGGCAAAGAGGTGGCTCAAAGGGGAGGGTGATCTGGTGAAGGGCTGCCTGGGGTCGGCCGACCCAGGGGGTGTCTGGTCGGCCGAGCCAGGTGCCTTCTGGCCCTGCTCACGTCCAAACTTCACGTGTAAGCTACCTCTAGGATTCCTGATAAAAGTGGATGGCTTCCACAGCAAGATTGTCGACATGCATGCAGGTTTTGACAGAAAAACAATCAAAGGTATTAAAGTTTGTCTCCTTGGATGCTAGCCATTTGATTCTTTCCTACCAAACTTTCAATTATTACCGATGTCCTAGTGTTTGCTGGCTATATTATATCAAAAGAGGATCCTATGTTGCCTAAATTAACCTTTCTTTATTAGAAAGTTGATTATCTTCACTAATTCTATGTCCTTAATTTGCTATTATGCAATATATTTATTAATATGCCTACTATAGCAGGTTTTAAACACTCAATGTTTATATTACTCAGCATAACTTTTAATTTTTAAGATAGTTTTTATTTGCTATTCCTAAAACCTATGTTTTATTTTGCATAAAAACAAATGTTTGGATATTCAACCATATTAATTTCAGAACAAAGATAAGCAACTCAATTCATGAATTGAACTGAATATACTCATCTTATTTCTTTAGCGTGGCTTAGGTATATGCCTAGTTTTTGAATAAATTAGAGAGAAGATTTTGAAATCATATGATTATTTAGAGATTAATACCAAACAAAATGTCTCTCATTTTATTTTATAAACTGCTTCAAAAATCGAAACGAATTCAAAAACCGGCAAAGGCTTCGTAAAAATTTTCAAAATTTAAGACACCTACGTAAGTGAGAGTAGCCATCTACTATAAAGGTTCAAAATTAAATTTTAACTAAACAAAATCCTTTATTAATTCCGACCATGGTTCACTTTAACGCTTAGAGTTTTAAAAAAAAAACTATTTCTAAAACTAAAAACTAAATTAAATAAAACTTTCTAAAAATACCTAGGTTGCCTCCTATAAGCGCTTGAGATAAGTCCTTCAGCCTGACTTCTTCATCCGGGCACCCACTAATGTCCCGCACAGACATTGCAGATGAGTCTTCGTTTTCAAGCTTCGTCCCCTTCAATGGCTTGGCACACTTCGAATCTTGGACGGGACTTGAACGAGCTTGATTCTCCATTGATGTTGAACTTGATCATCCCTTCTCCCACATTGATGTTGGCTTGAGCTGTTTTGAGAGAAGGTCTTCCAAGTATCAATGGTGATCTTGTGCTTCCTCCCATCTCTAGAATAACGAAGTCAACTAGTACAAGATTTGCTCCAATCTTGACTGGCATGTTCTCAGCTACTCCTTCTAGATATCTGACTGAGTGATCTGCTAGCTCTAGACACATGGATGTAGGTTCTAGCTTTGGCAGCTTCAGCTTGTCAAACACTGACTTAGGCATGACACTTACACTTGCTTAGAGATCACAAAGAGCCTTGTCAATGTTGAGTGCACCAATAGAACACGAGATAGTGGGACATCCTGGATCTGCCTTCTTCTGTAAAGGAGTATCCATGATAGCTGCGCTACACTCAGTTGTCAACTTCACACACTCAAATGGCATCTCCCTCTTGTTAGCTAGTATATCTTTGAAGTACTTGGCATAAGTGGGAACTTGAAGTGCATCTAGTAGTGGAATATGAATATAAAGCTGCTTGATCACTTCAAGAAACTTACTGAAATGCTCATCTGTCTTGTTCACTCGAACCCTGCTCTTTTCCGGTAGTATCCTTGTGTCTTCCACTGTCACTTCAGGTTCGCCTTCACTCTGTGCTTTGGCTTCCACTGAACTGGCAAGTCTTGTAGGCACTTCTGGGTCTCTTGTCTCTCTTCCAGATCTGGTAGTGACTGCTTTAAGAGACTCTTTAGGCTGTGGTTGTCCAGGCAACTTTCCTTCATTCTTGTTCAGGAAATGTTTCGCAAGTTGAGAGAGTTGATTCTCCAAAATCTTCATCATCCCCATCAACTGTTGATTTGAACTTCCCACAGTGGTGATCTTGCCATCAATGTTCTCCAGCACCTTGTCCATAGCCTTGAACTTGGAGTGTGTATCCTTGTTGATCTTTGCTTGCTCTTCTATGAAATCTTTAAGCTGAATCCGTAAAGGAATGGCATTCTGAATAGCTGATCTGGCAGTGAACTGTTGTCGATTCTGTCTATAGTTGGATGGAGGAATCCAACCTTCCTTCCTTGCATAGTCCAAAGCTTGGCTTCCTCTGGGCAACTTTCCTCTGAATGTCCATATTCTCCACACTCTTCACAAGTCATCCTGGATTCTGTGGACTTCACTTCCTCTTTCCATCTTCTCGATCCTTCTCAGGAGTGAATCAATCTTTCCACCTAGAATTTCCACCTTCTCCACTTCCAGCACGCTCTTCACTACTCCAGTAGATGGAGTAGGCGCCACCTTGTCTACTACTGTCCCCCAAGTTCCATTCTCCATGATCTTCTTGAACAAAGCTTCTATCTCTGTAGGAGTGAGACTGAGAATTGATCCTCCGGACGATGCGTCGATCTGAGCTCTGCACACTGCATTAAGTCCACCATAGAACTTCTGGATTAAGTCCCACTTCTGAAAGTTGTGATGAGGGCAGGCTGACACATAGTCGTTGAATCTCTCGTAGGCTTCATCGAATGTCTTTGTGGGGTACTGCACAAATGTTGAGATCTTGTTGCGCAGAGCTTGAGTCTTCCCAGGTGAAAAGTACTTGGCGATGAAAGCTTGTAGCAACTGCAACCAGTTGTTGATGGTAGTCTCCGGGAGTGTTGACAGCCATTGGTGAGCCTTCCCAATCAGTGAGAATGGGAACAACCTTGCTCTGATCTGATCGTTAGTGACTCCATCAACGTTGAAGGTGTTGCAGATCTGCAAGAACGTCTTCAAGTGTTGATTTGGATCTTCCTTCCCACTGAAGGGTTGATTCTGCACCATGCTAATCACTGAGCTTCTGATCTCAAATGCTCTCTGAGGTGGAGCGAGGTCTTTGATCTTCAAATCTACGGAAGTCGGCACACATAGATCCACGAGCCTCCTCTCTTGAATGTTGTCGTCTCCCATCTCCGGCAGAGTTTCGTCTTGTTTCCGAGAAAATTGGACAGAGCTTCGGGACTTTCTTAATAACTTCTCTGAATCATCCACATAATTAGTTGGTTTGTTGGATAGTGGTCCATCCACCCCTGCTAATGTTAGTGGCAGAGAATATATATATACAAAAACTAAAATCTAGAAAATATACACTAAAAAGCAATATTATAACTATACATAAAAATTATTATACAAAAGATAATTAAAATAAATAACGAAAATATTATGAAAAAGAAAAAGAAAAACATATATACATATATGGCGCAAGAATAAAAGAAAAGAAAAGAAAAAGCTAAAATATACAAAAACCAAAATTATATACAAAAAGTAAAGAAAAACTAAATACATACAAACTCAAGTTAAATAGAGGATGACTAATTAGTTCCCAGGCAACGGTGCCAGAAAAGTTTGTTGACAGTACTTAAGCATGGCAAACCTTATACTGCAAGCGACAGTATCGTATGTAGCTTTTCCCCAAGATGAGTATCGTGGGTTTTGTCAATCCAAGGAACGAACTAGTATACTCTAATTAACAAGAGTTTAAGCTAAATTAAAGGTAAAAAGATAGCCTAATCTATATCTAAACTAATCCTTAATCTAAACCAGTCTTTAGCCTAATCTAATAGAAACTATACTATATAAACATAAGATAAACAATTAGAACATAACTAGAGCACTAATTAAAGGGTATTAACTAGCTCTCTCATCAAGGTTTAATTGGATCCAAAGCATATGCGATATAAGGTTGCCATTTCAAGAATAGAATAGCAAGATATCTAGCAGCTCAAAGTAAACAAGCATGTTTATGCATATCTATCATGACATGATTAAATCAAGATCAACCAATCTAATCCCTTAGATTCAGTTTAACCTTTCTCCAGGCTCTATTGTCACTAGTAACCAGGTAATTGACGAGAAACTCTCAACAGGCATACATAATTAGAGAACGCGCTTCTAATTACTTCACATAGTCTAATAACATAATTAGAGAAACTAGAACTTCTAATCACCATGATCACAAGAACTAGAAACACAATCATATCATTTGTAAACTAGATCGGAGATCAAGATCACTAGATAAACATAACCTTCAAAAACATGATATAATTAACAAGCATCTAGATCTAAATCTAGTTAGAACTAGAACAAGCATAATTAGAACAAGAACATGATAATTAGATGTCACACCCCAAATTTTCCAATTTGGAATGTGACACTTTTGGCTTGAATTAATACAGTGAATTTCTTGAATATTTAAAATTTTGTGAACAGTTATATATTTACATAGATATTTAGTGTAGGAAATAATTATTTTGTAAAGAGAACAAATATAATCTATGTTATAATAATATATGTGTTGCATTCATGCTGGTTCACATGATGTTTTTGAGTGATAAAGATTTTCTAAATGAGTTTAAACTACAAGTAACCTTTTCTAGGAACTTTCTAGATTTTCCTATAAGCTTTTCCTGTTTTCCGTAGAGCACAATCCATTTATTGGAAGCTCTTAAGAACCTTTCCATGAGCTCCAAATATTTTATTTGGGTTCATTAGGTCCAAAACTATTTCTGGGATTTTTCCTAAAATTTTTGAGACCGTCGGCATATTTTTCGGACTTCAAGTATTGATTCTAGACTTATCTATAATTATTTTAATTCCGAAAATAAATAATTCCGAATTTACTTGGGCTTTCTCCATTTAAATATGCCGGAATTTTAATAAACCCCGAAAGCCCATTTATGGGTTCTCTAATGGGCTTTAAGCGCATTAAGCCCATTAGTGGATGTGGAAGGTGCAAATCAATTAGTACCATATTGCTAGTTGACGCGCATTTACCGGCTCTTCTCCCTATATAATAAACCCAACCCCTCCTCTAAACGGCACATAAAAATATAGACTAGTCTATGGAGGTCCGGAAGTTTGGGAGCCCTAAGATAGTCTATAGCTTTTCTCCAACTCCGACGAGTGTCTACATTGCCGGTAAACTTTTTATACCTTTCTTCTTTCTTTATATTTCTCTCATCTGTGTTGTGCCGCCGTCTCGAACCAGGGCAGCTCACCATCGTCCTGTTCCTGTCCTACTAGGCACCACAGGACTCCATGCACGACGTATATGTGCTGCGCTGGCCGGCCATCCACCGGAAGTCTCACGTCTCCAACATCGCGTTGCCCTGCCCTGCCCCGTCGACTCCATCCCTGGCCTGTCCACCACTTGCTGTCATGCGTGTGGTCTCCTGAAGCCCCAACACCCTGCTGCTGCCTGCTGTTCTGGCCTGCCCAGTGCCTTGCTCGATCCTCCATCCAGGCCATGTACTCGAGCTCCTTCCAGCACACATGAACGTTCAAGCTAGCCGGCGAGGAAGACTCCTGCGACTTGGACTCCAGAGAAGCTAGCTACCAGATGAGTTCCCGTACGTGCAAGCTGTAGGATCGGATCAACACAAGATCAAAGCCCCTGCTGCATGCAACGTCAGCAGGTCAGAACCAGACACGGAGATGCATCTGGTGAAGAAGAGGGGTCGCGAAACCAGATGGTAATCATCCGTATATATATCCTACGAGTTATGACAACCTTGCATCTCAACACAGCAAATCCTTTTGATTCCTTTAGTCTGATCTAATTCATACCTTTCAGCGGATCGAGTCCCAAACTTTGGCCAATTCATGAGTACTGTTCTTTGAACCCCATGAATCTTGATCTGCTTCAGCTCCTAAGGTATACTGTTAATCATGTCCACGCGTATCGATCCTTAATCTTCTGTATCCAATTCGTTTTAACTCTATTTTATGCCATTCATGCTGCGTTAGTCCCGTAACGATGATACCTATACTTTAGTTTTCATGTTTATCTTACTTATGTGTTTCTATTTTTAAATATAAATATTAATTGGGTTAATGCTATTCTCATTATTCTTGTATAAATAAAATCAATTTAGGGTTTAACCTCTGGCCTTTTGTTATTAAACATTAAAGTGAATAATATCAACTTTAATGTGCTTTGTTTAATAACTTGTTTAGTATAAACCCGACACATGTCACGCTCCGATTAGATGCTTACATGCTATCTTTTGTAACTAAATATTTAACCGGTTTAATCTATACGAAATATCTTGAATAAAATGTGACTAGCTTTAAATACGGTTTTTAATCCAAATCTAATCTGAATTAATTCCAACAGAGATGTTTCTCCGAAATATCTTGCATATGTTATTTATTAATTAAAATAAACCCAACATATAGGTCTTTATGTGTTTAATAAGAAAATCTTCCGTTAGTTGTATCTTTCCAACGGTAGCTCCGTTTTCAGCGTTTCTTGCGCTCTCCTAACTGTAGCAACGAGCTCTCTCTTTTAACATGTTTTATAAATCTTTTCTTTTGATTGGTGTAGTGTTTCTTATGCATGTATGATTGTCTGCCTTGTATGTCGTTTGTGTTGTCACGTATAGAACGAGTATGGTACGTGAGAGTGAAGATCAAGCTTTTCAAGACCTATAAGTGAAGATTATTTGAGCAGCTATATAGTTGGGAATAAGGCAAGTATTCTTTGACCTATGTCCTATTTACCTTAATTACACAATCTAGAGCCCAATTTGATTGCTCCTATTAAGGATGACTAGCCTCATATGTCTTTATATGTCTATGAAACTTGGGATGGGCTGTGATGTGTAGATTAATGCCACCGCTCAACATATTTTTATGTTGCTAATCTTCATTAATTAATGATGCAATGATGATGAAAGTTTGGTTATTTAGCAACATGGAGACTTGAGCATGTTTTTGTTGGTTTTGCTCAAGTACTTCGCCCTAAAGATCGGTTCGCCGAGCGACCACCCAGGAAAACAGTGCAACCACAAGAGATGGAATGGGACATCCTTGACTGATTAATTAGATGAACTAGAGTTTTGGCATGCTTCTCTGAAACATGGCGTATGAGGGGTCTGGGGGATATGGGACTTTGCCCTTTGCCAATGTGGTGCAGTCACCCTTTGGAACGGAACTCTCATATCTTTAGTTAACTGGAGTAACCTGTAACGGGCATGCCACGACTCTAGGAATTCTTTGTAAAGGTCTCGTAATGAAACCCTGCCGATTCATCAAAGGATAGTGAATATATGGGGTTTGGCCACCTCTTGGCATATGGGAATCATGACTTGTGGGTAAAGATGTACAACCTCTCGAGAGTGTTTAAAACTGATATATCAGCCGTGCTCACGGTTAAGAGCGGCCTGGACCCTCACAGATTAGAGTTTTTATAGAAAATGGCTTATGATGATAATGGTGATGACAGTGATGATGACAGTGGTGATGATGGTAATGGTGGCAGTTACGACAATGGTTGATACTCAATTATTTTATTTACTTATAATATTTCAGTTATGGGATGGGTTATGCTAATCATTGCTAGTAATAAAACTTGACCAACTAAAAGCAACCGCTATGCCTGTCCACTATAAAGCTAGTCCACTTTTATCCTAAACGGAATACTTGCTGAGTGCGCCATGTACTCACCCTTGCTATCCCAAACCTATAGTTCTTCTCTATACAAGTTGATGATGATATGAAGACGGAGTGGATCCAGAAGTTTATAATGTGTTTAGGCGTACGTGCCCCCAGTCAACCTTCCTGTGAAGATGGAGTTCCGCTACGAGATAGAAGTTCCGCTATACTATGATATATTGACTTTTGTGTCAAATGTAAGTTTTATACGCTTATATAATGCACTGTCTATTGATATTCACTGATGAAGTCGGCTGTATGTGTGGAAAATAGATCCTGGGCACACATACGGTGTCATCTGGTTTTGTTTCTAAAACCGGGTGTGACATTAGACAAGAACAATACTTCATTAATAAACTGTATCAAGATTACATCCATAATCATACCTTCCCTTGTTGATACAATTGAACCTCTAGAGCTAGATAATTAGAACACTGTGCAAGGCTTCTAATCACCCCTAGGAACTAGAAGAACTTCTAATCCTAGACTAAAATCTCGACCATCTACTCTCTTCTAGTTGTGGTACATCTCACTACAGGAAAACTTATTCTGTAGGTACGCTTTATTTATATAGACACGTTTTATTTTGTATCTACATCAATGTTGACACGTTCCCTAAAGCGTGCTAGGAACGTCTTCGTAATCAATGTATCAAAGATTATAGAGACAGATTACTATAGCGTATCTATAGTTGAGACGTTTCATAGAAACGTTATACGTATGTCTATGCATTTTGATACACTTTTGTAAATACATTTATACAACATGTCTATTAATGTTGTTACATTTTGTAAAGACGCTTTAATATGTGTTTAAAAATAATAAAAAATATTTATTACTACAGGATATGATTTTCGTAATGCATCTCCACCACTAGACCACCGTATCGCATGTGAATAGTTAAGTAATGCACTCTTTTTATATTTACAATTAACGAATTTCAACTTCTCAGTACCGTGTCAAATAACGTCTTTATGTGCCTATAGACATGTTTGTCTGATACGCTTTTTGTGTGTCTCTATGCTATTGACGGTTGAAAATGTGTCTTAATTCGTGTTATTTTAAGATATTTTTAAGTCCTATAAAAAAACATATTTACATACATATGCACGTTTGTTTGACACGTTTGATGTCGTATTTAGTTGCTACTGATGGTTAATAGCGTAGCTAACTACGTGTCATATTGAGATGTTCTAAATAATATTACAACAAGCGTCACTTCTTGTTTTTAGACACTCTAATCGTGTTTAACATCGTGTCAATTTGAGACATTCCAGAAAACGTGTCAAAAAGCATATTTACACCTTTTGTGTAGTGACGCTTTAGCCATCGTTGCTATCAAAACATATTTAGAAGGCCTTTTTCCTGTAGTGTCTTGTCGCAGTCTTCTCGCCTTGATAATGAATTGGATGGTTTGCCCCAAGGCCTAGACTCGCTATTTATACCCTGGAGATGATGTGGTAGAAAAGAAATCCTGAACCGACGTCGTAGGGGGTGGGGTCGGCCGACCCGGACTCTCCTGGCGTCCACTTCTTTCCATCTTTCGCAAGTAGTTCCTTGATGATTAAGTAATGTTAATGCGGGGTCTTCACGGACTTTTGGGCTTCTGGAATCTTCTTCATGGGCTGAGTTTGACGAAATATTCTAGTCTTTGATAAATTTCGATAATTATATTTAATAATTATCTTCAATTCCCAATAGCTCTTGACACCTTCTTAAAGCTTCTAATTAGGAAACCATGATTGACACAGAGGGGAGAATGAATCAACCAAGCCTTGCTTGATCATCATCTTCAATGAATGTCATTTTTAGAGGTCCTTTCTTACTCGACGTAGATCTTTGTGAATTTCGTCAAAAATAGGCCTAAAACCTGTAAAAATCACATATAGCATATTTCCAAGACAATGTTGCAAAATCCACAATAATCGGTAGTAAAAGACATAGTTGATGCTCAAAATCAAAGAAAAACTATATAAAATGATACAAAATATTCATACATAAGCCGCGTCAACAACTACAAGTGGCGCGGATACTATCCCCAATGAGCTTCATCGAAGCTTGGGAGGAAGATTCGACAGATTGAGGTATGTATGTCGCCCCATCTCCTGTTTACCCCATACCATTTTCTGAATGTCCAGTCGAACTCGTGTTTGTCTCTGCCTCACCTAGAAAGAAATGATGTATCTTTATGCATGTTTAGTCTAATTTCAGTTATATTGAAAAAAAGTGTGTCTGTATTATAATAAATAACTCCCGTGCTTAATTGTTAAATTCACCTGCTAGCTTCATTTTGGAAATGATGAATAGTTGCTCTATCAAGTGAATGATTTAATTCTTGCATGACAACTTATGCTTACCCTAGTGTCATGTTGGTGAATAAAAGAAGTGAACCAAAAGTTTTATCTTGTGGATACCATTTGTGATAACTAGCCTAAGTTGTTGGGAGATAATGACATGACTTAGATGCGGGATGATTCTTTCAAATTCCTAGTAAGATGAATATCTCGGGTTTTTATTTTGAAAATAGAAAATAAGCTCCCCATGGTTCAAAATTCCTACCAGAGCCAAATATGGTTCACATGTTCTAAACCAGCTACAAATAGCTACTTAGAGATGTTTTGAGTTTTGTCAAATTTTGAGTCTCATTGAGTAGAAATATCATCTTCTATTGATAGTTGAAGTACCAAAATATAAATGCAAGTGATCCATTCCAGACTTTGCATCCACCAAAAAGTCTCCAAAAACTTCTCATATTCCCCTTTGCTTTCAAATTTCAAGGAGTAGGGATATGGAGCCAAAAAAAATTGCATGCAAAAGCATGGCAAAAGAAAGAAAGAAAAAAGCGTGCAAATACACGCCAAAATGAAAAGCATGCAAGTTCGAGCATGGCAAAAAGAAATAAAAACGTCCCTTTCTACGTGTGGTATACTTTTCATTGACATAATAGGCCAAGCGACTTGGGTCCGTGTTGGGCGGCCTGAGTTGGAGTCAGGCAGCCTGGTTCAGAGGCCGGGCGACTTGGGTTGGGCTCGGTTCGTCTCAATTTTTTGTAAACGAACGCGAAAACACGATGTATAGGGTTGCACCTCACTGCAAACAAAAATTCGGGACGAACCGAACAAAACCCAAGTTGCCCAACCTCTAACCCAGGCCGCCCGACACCTACCCTGGTCGCCCGGCCTGTCACGTTGATGAAAAGTATACCACACACAGAAAAGGACGTCCCAAAGCACTTCTCCACACAACATGATCGGTGCAAAGGTCGGAAGACCCACTTGCTAGGCCGGCCAACACCGAACCAGGCCGCCCGGCTTGGTCTTGGGTCAGGTCAGCCCATCTTCACTTTGACTTTGCGCAAGGACCAGGTACTATCAAAAAATTTTCATTTATGGTTCTCATATGCTACTCTATACATGAAACTTGGATAAAAATTTACTCTACATGATCATATTGTCAGCTTGTGTCTACACTTGTACAAACTTTACTCCCTACGTTGAAGTAAAATTACCCATGGATACTTTTTGATTAGGGACCCACTTTGATTTAAGATGTTGATCTTCAAGATATGAGTACATGGATACATAGCAAAAGTCTCCCGCTAAGGCAAAGAGTTTTGTTTCGCTAAAAAATTTTAAATGTGCTCAATTCCATTGTTCTCAAGTCACATGACCTACCAATGCCACAAATATATTCTTATGTATCACAGGCATCTTTGAATGTTTTGAACCTTGTCAAGCCCTGTTGCCATCCAATGGGTTAGAATCATTCACGACTTTTGGCTATCACGTGCACATTCATTCCACAAAGTTTCAGTAAACTGTGCCATGCAAACATTCCAATTACCCCTCATCAATCATGCAAAAAGAGAGGAAAGGAGGCATGCAATTGAAAAAGAAAAGAAGAGAGAAGGTGAAAATAAAAGGTGAGAAAGAAGGAAAGGAAAAAGGAAAAGAAATACCATGCCCTCTCTCGCATCAAAAGGGGAATGCCAAAGCACACTTGCAAAGAATTTTCCACCACACTTGCACATAGCCAAAACTCTTCTTGATTCATACTCTTTGACTTGACACTTCATTTGACTTGGTGACATAAACATGAAAACATAGTCTCTCACTCTTTTCAGCTCTACCAAAGACTTAGAGGAGAGGAAATACAAAGAATCTCATCTTTTGAGTGACTGAGAGGTGATCTTGAGAACAAAGGAATAGAGCACCATACTTTTTGAAAAATGAAAACCTCTTTTGCTCATAGTTGGGGAAAACTGCTGTGACACCTAGACTTGTTCTTAGCCTCAACATCCTAAAATCAAAAGTGTAGCCACCATTGAAATCCTAGGTAAAATGAACAAACTTGGGAGTGACTTTTGTGTTTGCTACGACTAAAGTTGTCATATGCCCTCTGCACCATGCTTAACTCTCATTTGCTTGAGGACGAGCAAAGATATAAGTGTGGGGGTGTTGGTGGTCGTTATAACCCATTTCGACCACCAACATTTCATGTTCCAAGGGTGATTTTTATGCAAGGTTCATACATATTAACCGGTTCCATGAGTTGTGTACAAAGACCTTGTAGGAACACATGTCACGATGCAAAAACATACAAAATATGGTAAAACATGGTGTATCAACAAGAAAGTGATGGAGAGGGGGTTGGACTCAAGCCGCCTGGCTTGGAGCCAAGTCGCCCGGCTTGGAGTCCAAGCCGCCCGATGTTGACGGTCGTAATCTCACGATATCAACCGTCAATTATCCGCCAAATGAAGCTAAACTTGTGAAGTATTTGGACTAACCCTTGCTACTAATGAGTTCCACAAGATGTACTTGAATATTTGGATGCAGGTAACAAAATACACATAAAATGGTTGAAACGCACCAAATACCAGAGATGGGCAACAATGGCGAAAAGGGTGTGGCCGCCCGGCCATGTACCATGGCCGGCCGGCCATGCAAGGTGGTCGCCCGACCACCCCCAGTGCACACTTGGTCCCCTGACCATGTGGCAAGGCCTCCAGATCACCTCAGTTGCCACATCTTCGATCCTGCATGCAAACAAACACAAAATGGTGAAGATCCAACCACACAAGAGAGCATCCAATTATCCAAGAGTCACAATGTGTCGGGAAAAGGATTGGTGATGTCAAGGATAGGAGGGAAGCAACATGCAACCAATTGGAGAAAAACATGTGGCCGGCCGACCACATGCCATGGCTGCCCGACCACCACTCGGCAACATTTTTCACGTGCACCAACAGATTTAACTGCCAACCGACAGAGGGAAGCAATATCAACCATCGGATGGTCAAAGGCGGCAAATCGGGTGGCCGCCCGACCACCCCCTATGGTCGGTCGGCCCCCGACTTTTGCACCCAAGTGACCTACTCTGCCTACAAATACCCCCTCATTTGTACAAGCTATAAATAGACCCCGAGAGCTCATTTGCAAGGTGTGGAGTTGAGTTCAAGTGCTATCTTAGAGTGCTACACTCTTTCTTTAGTAATTAGGATAGTCCTTGGAGTTTAGAGTTGAGTCGAGCTTTGCCTCGGAGTCTCCGAAATTATCTTTGAGTCTGGTAAAACTCTTGTATCTTTTGGGTTTAGATTATCTTCAATATAATTTCAGTTATATTTTACTTTGGTTCTTTCTCTTGCAAGTGTGGTGTACCTTTCTTTGCATACTTGCTAGGCTTAGATTGTGTTTCACTTAGTTATTTCAAACCTTGTTACTCTTGCCGGTGTTATAACTCAACCCTAGACTTAGACGCTAGGCTCTGGCTAGATCCTCTCCTCTGATCCAGGAAGATCTATCGTTGTTCAAGCTTCACTTGAACATGTTTATAGCGTGCCATCCTCTCCGCGCAGCTTTGCTTGGTAGCCCCACTCGGTGACAGCGGGTGGTGTGCCTGTGTAGTCCAGGCCCGTCGTTTGGAAGGCCCATAGGTGTTAGCCAAACTCTCTTTCAGGACCTACTATCTACCTCCTGATACCCTCGAGACTCTGGAATTTCGCTCGACGCAAGACCCTGACTTGTTTGAATAGCTTAGTTAGACACAGAAAATCTCTGCAGCCGAATAGACTAGAGTTTGGTGACTTTATCTCATTCGTTGTCCTTCCAGGCAACTATACCTCTCTACATATTCTTTGATACACTTATCACTCCACCATACACCTATATTTATCACGCTTACCCCTGTAAACTACTAGTCGGTATAATTTATCCAAGTTTACAGTCCATTCGATTTGAGTTTTGAGCCTACCGGTTTCCTGTGAATATTTACGATACTCGGAATACTCTGAGTGAAAGGTTACAGCGGTCTCCGTGCGCTTACGGAGTAAAACTTATTAAGGCTAAAAGACGCCAACAAGCTTTTCTGGCACCGTTGCCGGGGAAGTAATTGGCCAAGAGATAACTGATATCTCATTTCAAACCTATACTTGATAAATTTCAACGCTAGTTGTTAGTAGGCTCACTTGCTCTGTTGTTTTGTTGTGGTTGCAATAGAGAGGTGTATGACCGGTTTTTGACCTGCCGGTAAACTTCCACGACAATCCAAAATCTCTGCTTAGGAGGGTCTGTACCAAGGGAGTTGGAACCAAGCACCTCAACCAATGCCCCTCGTTTCACCACCATGGCCGAAAAGACTATCCGTGAGTTCTCCATTCCCTCGAGCGACAACATTCCCAAGAGACATGACGTTCAAGTGGGGGAGAACTTCGAACTCAAACCAGGAGTGGTCCATATGGTTCAAGCTATCACTTTCTGTGAACTGGCTACGGAAGATACCAACAATCATCTGCAGCAGTTTCTAGAAATCTGCAGCATGTTTAACATGAAAGGAGCATCACCTGACGCCGTCAAGCTTCGTCTCTTTCCCTTCTATCTTGTTGGGAAAGCAAAACAGTGGTTCTACCTCAACCGTGCAACACTAACGACCTGGAGCGCATGTTCCGACACCTTTCTTGCGAAGCACAGACGACAGCATCATTTATTCCTTATATCCGGCTATGCATCTGAGTAAATCTTTGAATAAATTCATGCATGCTCTCATTGTTCGCTTGAACTACCCCGCGCAAATCCCACTGAGTAGCTAGTCAGCGGAATGAAGCTTGAAAATTGTCAATTAGTCTTTCACACAACTGCTCCCATGTGCCAATTAAATTAGCCGGCTGGTTTAGAAGTCATGTCAAAGCTGACTCCCCCAACAGGCCAACATGATTGGTAAGTATGCTGCCATGATGTCTCAATATCCACCAACCACTCACACAGCCGTGGAGTAAATTTGCAACCAACTTTTCGGGTCAACCTTGGGATCATACTTGTCCTCATTGATGATTTTAAAATTTGGAGGCCATTCTATAGCTCGCAGATGGTTCGTAAATGCTATAAACCCATCTAATACCATTTGATTCGTTGCAGGTAGCTGATTCATCCTTCCTCTGCCTGTTGCGGTTGTTGCAGGGGTTGGTTACCTCCATCCCTGACTGGTTTGTAGCTGTCGTGGTGATTGATTGCCTCCATGGCAATTTTCTGCTGAAGAGACCACGACAGACCTTCCTGGTTCCGCCTGCTGACCTAGTGCAACATGTTGTTCATCATATTGGCGACGTCACTGTATTTCAGCCATACCTCTTTACGCACATCGATTTTCGACAAAATGATGAGCATCGTTTGCACCCTGATGTCACTGTGAACCTGTGTCTTGAGATGTTGTTGGTGCCACAATATATTGATTAACATTAATCGCAATATTTTGAGCTAGCACCCTGAGGCGCTCTGCATGCGCAGAAGGCGGGAGATCCTGTACTATTGCATTAATAGCCGCCATATACTTAGTCAAGGTTTCAAAACTCCCCTGTTCTGAACTCGCTTAAACTCCTCATCAAGATTCCTTTGTAAATTGGCATTAATCATCCTATGAGCCTGTTTTATGAAAACTTTCCTTATCTGAACCTCCCTCTCCTCTGCGTTTCTCCATCCCTTGACGCCTCATCATCATAAACTACTCGAATTCCTCTTGCCGCTCGACAGATGTCGTGATTTGTGCTCTTCACAACATTGTAAGGCACGAGCTGACTCCCCGGACTGCGGAGGTTCATTATTTGCGCTCTAATTCACCATCAATAGCAAAAACTTCAAAGGGTGAAAATTCTTTCGTGCTGCTACTGATCGACTTCGATGATGCTGGGTATGGTAATGTGTGCTCCTCATCACTTTCCTTACACTTGTCGCTAGCTCCTCCCATCCATAGGTGAACACGCTTGTCAATGAACACTGGCATATTGTCGATTCTGAGCGGGAAACCACTCGGGTGGGGAATTGTATTGGTTCCTGAGTGCTCCTCGGAGTCCTCTTTGATTATGGGAAAACGGGCGGCCGAAGGTTCCGCCTCCGCGTCACAGACACAAATGTAATTTAATTTAATTTAAACGAGACAAAATAAATAGATACAGGTATTGTAGGTCCATACTTCCATAGTTTTTACATTTGCATAAAAATTATGTTAATTACATCTCCGAAGATAACACCTCTGATTAAGCGTTCCAACATGAAAATAAAAATTACAACATATGACTTCCTATTATATGACTAAAAATTAAAAAAGGAGTCTTCATCTGTCACACCCGGTTTTAGAAACAAAACCAAGTGCTCACTATGTATGTGCCAGGATCAGTTTCATCACATACACAGCATGAACAAAAGTAAATAACACAACCAGTACTTTACTTAAGAGTAATAACCATTATTACAGACCACAAATGTCTTTAACTAAACCGAGTATCTTAACGAAACGGGGTAACTAAACGACAGCGGAAGACGACCGTAAACCACAGGCAACTGACGGATGGCACACCAGCCTAGAACTCGTCGTAGTCCTGGAACTCCTGGTTAGGATCTCCACAACTTCCTTCTGGATCTGAGCAGCGGTTGCAATGGATGCAACGGATATAAAACAAGCAAGAATGAGTACATAACGCACTCAGCAAGTATTCCGTTTAGGATAAAAGTGGACTGGCTTTATAGTGGTTATGCAAAGCAATTGCTTTTAGTTAGTCAAGTTTTAATTACTAGCAATGATTAGCGGTAACCCATCCCTTTATTATAAAGACAATAAAACATATTTAAAAGATAAGCATGAACCATAACCATATCCATCATCATTACCATGATCACCGTGAGCCATTCACCTTGAAGCTGAAACTCTAATCTGTGAGGGTCCAGGCCGCTCTTAACCGTGAGCACGGCTGATATATCAGTTTTAAACACTCTCGAGAGGTTGTACAACTTTACCCACAAGTCATGATTCCCATTGTGCCCGAGGTTTGCAAGGCCCCATTTATTCATACCTTAGATGAATCGGCAGGGTTTCATTACGAGACCTTTACAAAGAATTCCTAGAGTTATGGCCCACTCGTTACAGGTTACTCCAGTTAACTAAAGATATGAGAGTTCCGTTCCAAAGGGTGACAGTCAAACTGCACCATATTGGCAAAGGGCAAAGTCCCATATCCCCCAGACCCCTCATACGCCATGTTTCAGGAAAGTAAGCCAAAACTCTAGTTCATCTAATTAATCAGTCAAGCCCAGTGCCCATGTGAGTCTTGTGGTTGTACTGTTTTCCTGGGTGGTCGCTCGGCGAACCGATCCTTAGGGCGAAGCACTTGAGCAAAACCAACAAAAACATGCTCAAGCCTCCATGTTGTTAAAACCAAACTTTTATCATAAGGTTCATCATTACTTGGTCAACGTTAACAACATAAGTAAAGTGAGTTGAGCGGAAGCAAGAATTAGTTTACAACATCACAGCCCTCCCAGGTTATAAAACATGTAAAGGTATATGAGGCTAGTCATCCTTATTAGGAGCACGCAAAATTAGGCTCTAGATCATGTGATTAAAGTAAATGGGACATAGGTCAAAGAATACTTGCCTTCCTCAGCAAAAACTTGCTCAGGAACTTCCCAAGATGGATTATCGTCAAACTCGGACGGAACGTCGGCTACACGTTGCATACATACAAGCAATGAGTATAAACTGACTAAAACAGTACACCAAACATCGTGAACAGAAGTTAAAAAGGTTTTAGAGTTGATCTACACTTTATTACGATTCCGTAGGTTCAAGAATCGTTCAAATCGGAGTTAAAACGCAAAAGATATGAATAAAACAAGTTTAAAGGCTTAAAACAGAAAGAATTTGAAACTCCAGGGGCTAAACTGCGAAAACCTGGACCTATCCGTAAATAAATAGGACTGCGGGTTAATTTAGAAGAAGTTCAGGGTCTTTCTCGCAAAACCTCCGCGCTGACCAGGCTTGACCAGGACCGCGGGTTGATTTTCCAAAAGTTCAGGGTCTAAACCGTAAAGCCAGGGACCTAGATCTAATAAATCTGGACCGCGGGTTAATTTCCAAAAACCCCAGGGACTCTTTAGCAAGAGTGCGGCGCTGACCGGTATTGACCGGGATCGCGTCTCACGGTGGCCGTTGGATCTCGATCGGACGGCAGGAAAAGGATCGGGGCGGTGGGGAAAGAAGACCGGCGACGGGGCGACCGGCGGCGACCTTCGGCGCGGCGGAGACTCGCCGGAGAAACGCGAACTCCGCGGTTCCGGGGCCTAGAGCTAGAGGGACCGGGCGCACGGGCAAGCGGGCGGCGGTGCGAAGCGGCCGGAGGGGTTCGGGAGGCGGCGCAGCGACCGGAGGCGGCGGGCGACGGAGCGGGGTGGTGGAGGAGCTCCGGCGAGCAATTCCCGCCGAGGTAGGGCGCGATTGAGGACGGGATCGGGTTAGTTAGCTTCCATACCTCGATGCGAAGGCGCGGGTGTAGGTGTGGACCACGGTGTGGCGGCAACGGCGGTTGGCGTCGTGAGGCGGCGTCCGCAGCTCTCTGCGGGGACCGGCGGCGGCGCGGTGGGCAACTAGGGCGGTCTAGAGCTCGGGCGTTCGATGGCTAGGGCCTCGGGGTGGCCGCCTTTATAGCCCGGACGCCGAGGCTTGCGGAAGGGGAAAAAAAAGAAAGGCGACACAGGGCAAGGAAGGTCCGAGCTCGGCCGGACTTGTCCGAGTTCGTGTCGCGTACGGCGCGGGCGAGAGCAGGGAAAGGAAAGTGCAGGCGCGGGAAAGGAAGGGCGAGGCGGTCGCGTGAACCCTCGGGCGAGGTCGGGTGCGGGGGCGGGACCGAAGCTTCGGCGCAGGCGCGGCTCGAGCTCGTCTCGCCGGCGTTGGACCGAGAAAGGAAAGGGAGAGAGGAGGGCGATGACAGGCGGGGCCCGCTATCCAGTGAGAGAGAGAGGAGGGAGAGAGCGCGCGGGGGAGGGCGGCCTGGCGCGCAGGCCGGTCGGCGCGGACTGGGCCGAGGGGCGCTGGGCCGGCGTGGGAGCGAAGGGAAGGAGGGGGAAGAGCTGGGCCGGCTGGGAAAAAGAGAAGAGGAAGGGGAACTGGGCCGCGGGGAAGTGGGCCGCGCGGGGGAGAGAAGGAGGAGGAGGGGAGTTGGGCCGGCGGCGGTTTGGGCCCAGAGAGAGGAAGAGAAGGAAAAGAAATTTTCCTGAGTTGTTTGAAATTTGAGAAATTTTGGAGAGATGCAAATGATTTTGAATTCAAACTTTGAACACTGCAAATCACCCAATAAAAATATGCAAGGGCATGAATGCTCAAACATGTGATTCCTATGATTCTTTTTAATTAATTAATTTGAAATCTCCAAAAATCAAATAGGTGTCATGTATGATCAAACAATATGAACAAATTAAATTGGTTCCAAAGATTTTATTTGTGGCAAAATTTAGGGTGTTACAAATCTACCCCCCTTAAAGAAATCTCGTCCCGAGATTTTTGGGTTGGTCAGCAAAGAGTTTCAGGAATTCTACTATAAAGTCATCTTTTGGTAGCTACTTCTCCGGTACCCTTAAATTCTCCTGCCTGGGGTATGTACATCAAAACTTCTAGGTGTTCCCCGGATGGAGTAGTCAAAATCACCTTCCTCTCTGCATATATATGATTCTATTGAAATTTTGCAACCAATTCATTCCAAAATTGTCATCTATTCCACTTGTTTCCAAAGCTATAAGGTCGGCAGGAAAGTCTACCCCCCTTAAAGAAATTTTAGTACTCGGACAATCACTGCCTATCTTCATTCTTCCTCCTGGTGAACTTACTAACATGGGACCTTCAATGGTTGCTACTGGTATTTTATGATGGCTCCCATATTGGACAGTAATAAATGAACACGAGGCACTGGAATCAAAAGGATCAAGGCAGGGTGCCAAATCTACGAAGAACGTACCTAGCATTATGTTGGGAGTTCCTTGCATAGCCTCGGCTGACACATAGTTCACTTGTCCAGTTGTACTGCGCTGCTGGCCAGAAGCCGGAGTGGTGGAGCCTCCTCTTGTGTTTTGTTGCGGTGTATTTTTCTGCGGGCACTGCTGGGACCAATGACCGGTTCCTCCACACTTGAAACAATTGTTACTTCCTGACTGTACTGGCGTGCCGGCTTTCACAGGAGTGCTAATAGGGGTCTGATGATGCTGCGCTTGATTGTTGGAGTGCTGTGCTTGACCATTGCCTTGTTGTCCGGTGCTTTGTGTAGGGTGGTTCTGGTAATAGGTTGATCCAGAGTACTTAGGTCGCGTGTTGTTGCTAGATTGTTGCGCCTTTTTCTTACGCTTCTTCTCTTCCATCTCGCGACGAGTATTTTCCGTCACAATGGCTCGGTCTATTAAATGCTGGCAGTTAGGGAAAGTGTGGTTCATGAGCTGGTACCTGAGTGGATCGACCAAGCCTTTGAGGAAACGGTACTGCTTCTTGGGATCGGTATCAACTTCCTCTGGACAGTAGCGGGACAGCTGTAGGAATTTATCCCGATACTCACTGACAGACATAGCACCCTGAGTGAGTGCTAGAAATTCCTCTTTCTTCAATGTCATCACACCAGCTGGAACGTGGTGTGCTCTGAATCTCTCTGTAAATTCTTGCCAGGTGATAGTGTTGGGGTTGTTATGAGCAAGGCGGTACGACTCCCACCATTGTTGAGCGGCACCCCGTAACTGGTGAGGGCCGTAGAGGACTTTCTCCTGGTCGGTGCACTGAGCGACGTCCAGCTCCCGTTCTATTGCGCGGAGCCAGTCTTCTGCATCCATGGGGTCGGCGGAGTGAGTAAATACCGGTGGGTGTCCTTTCAGAAAATCCGCGCGTCTGTCTCGCGGTTGAGGCGGTGGTGGCGGGGGTGGTTGCTGCTGCGCCTGGTGCATGGCTGCCACTGCTTGACCAAGAGCTTGTATCACTTGGGTCTGGTTCGTGATCAGTTGTTCCATAGTCATTGGCGGTGGTGGATTTGGGAGTCCTCCTTCTCCGCGACCTCCTCTACCTCCACGACCACGACCACGACCACGTCCCGTACTCATCTGATTTGGCCAGGTATATCATTAGCACTTATCCCAGATCATTGGTCGCATTCAACATTGGTAACCAAGATAGATAAGATAAAGACCTAATCATAGATAGAGTAAGGCTGTTCCCAAACTAGCTATCTTTTATTAAACATTTTAAACATCCAACCAAAAGACTAAATTGTGGATATTACCCCACCACTTAAGCACTCATTACAAAGAACCAAATCACCCATATGACACCATCACAAGCAAACGTGCACACTGTTAAACGATCTAAGTCTAGCCGATCTAACTAAACTAGACGATGCTAATGGACCCTATTACAATGGTAACTCTCCTAAGGATGCCGAATGTAGGTCCTTGCTGTTGGATCATTGTAACGGACCCTCTTCCTTGGTGGGTAGTAGACAGGGTTGAACAATGGCATACTTGGTGTGATTTGAGCGCGCAATCTGGAAATTTCCAGCTTTGCCGTGCACAACTCCTCAGCAAGGGCATTGTAATCGGTGTTGAGCGCAACAAGGTAGTCGACAATAGCTTCAAGGCGCGGGCTCTTCTCTGCGGTAGGAGTAACGATCCACGCGTCGAGTCCTCCAGGCTGACGGCGGGGAAGGTAACGCAGCGTACCATCGGCTAACTGGCTGTGGCAAGAGTAGCATAGGGTCGTCAGGGCTTCCTGAGCTGCATCACTGATGGCGGCTTCATAGTTGTGGCGAAGGGCAGGGGCGTAGCTGAGGGCGATGTCCCGACGTGCTCCATACTCATCCAAAACGCTGATCTGTACTGCCATTGCCCACTCTTCTTGATAGATACGGTGACGATAGCGAGTTCCCACATACGTGACCCACGCGTGGCCAAGTCGGAGCCTCACTAACGCTTCCCGCAACATCCGAGGAAACGGCAGTGGGTAGTCGAACCAACGGTGGACGCTCTCGTTCCAGCAATCTTCATTCTCGTTTTGTTGTTGTTGGGCTGGTCCTCCGTCTTGACCTTGAGCTGCGGCTTGGTCTTCTGGAACAGCAGGTGGCACTTCCGGCTGCACTTCAGGCTCTTCTGACTGTTCCTCATCTGACGAATCTGGCACTAGTTCTTCGGGGTCCTCCTCTTCAGTGTCGTTCAGGTCTTCCCACTCTTGTGGCGGAGGGGATGGTGGGGTTGGTGTTGGCAGCCTGGTCTTGTCAAGTCTACCAATGCGTCCACCAACACGCATGCGAGCTCCACGCTTAAAGCTCGACATCTACAGGCCCACAACGGAAGAAACAGTTCTATTATGGGATAGATAAGTAGATATAGAAAGTCATACTTGAAATAGACAAGCATAGATATCCAAAATAGCATATATTGCAAGTATTTGAAGGGAGAAAGCAAGAAAAGGTGAGTAAAATCCTTAAAAACGACCAGTTCTATTCTAGGCTTGCGTCCTACGGTCAGCACGGCTCTGATACCACTTCTGTCACACCCGGTTTTAGAAACAAAACCAAGTGCTCACTATGTATGTGCCAGGATCAGTTTCATCACATACACAGCATGAACAAAAGTAAATAACACAACCAGTACTTTACTTAAGAGTAATAACCATTATTACAGACCACAAATGTCTTTAACTAAACCGAGTATCTTAACGAAACGGGGTAACTAAACGACAGCGGAAGACGACCGTAAACCACAGGCAACTGACGGATGGCACACCAGCCTAGAACTCGTCGTAGTCCTGGAACTCCTGGTTAGGATCTCCACAACTTCCTTCTGGATCTGAGCAGCGGTTGCAATGGATGCAACGGATATAAAACAAGCAAGAATGAGTACATAACGCACTCAGCAAGTATTCCGTTTAGGATAAAAGTGGACTGGCTTTATAGTGGTTATGCAAAGCAATTGCTTTTAGTTAGTCAAGTTTTAATTACTAGCAATGATTAGCGGTAACCCATCCCTTTATTATAAAGACAATAAAACATATTTAAAAGATAAGCATGAACCATAACCATATCCATCATCATTACCATGATCACCGTGAGCCATTCACCTTGAAGCTGAAACTCTAATCTGTGAGGGTCCAGGCCGCTCTTAACCGTGAGCACGGCTGATATATCAGTTTTAAACACTCTCGAGAGGTTGTACAACTTTACCCACAAGTCATGATTCCCATTGTGCCCGAGGTTTGCAAGGCCCCATTTATTCATACCTTAGATGAATCGGCAGGGTTTCATTACGAGACCTTTACAAAGAATTCCTAGAGTTATGGCCCACTCGTTACAGGTTACTCCAGTTAACTAAAGATATGAGAGTTCCGTTCCAAAGGGTGACAGTCAAACTGCACCATATTGGCAAAGGGCAAAGTCCCATATCCCCCAGACCCCTCATACGCCATGTTTCAGGAAAGTAAGCCAAAACTCTAGTTCATCTAATTAATCAGTCAAGCCCAGTGCCCATGTGAGTCTTGTGGTTGTACTGTTTTCCTGGGTGGTCGCTCGGCGAACCGATCCTTAGGGCGAAGCACTTGAGCAAAACCAACAAAAACATGCTCAAGCCTCCATGTTGTTAAAACCAAACTTTTATCATAAGGTTCATCATTACTTGGTCAACGTTAACAACATAAGTAAAGTGAGTTGAGCGGAAGCAAGAATTAGTTTACAACATCACAGCCCTCCCAGGTTATAAAACATGTAAAGGTATATGAGGCTAGTCATCCTTATTAGGAGCACGCAAAATTAGGCTCTAGATCATGTGATTAAAGTAAATGGGACATAGGTCAAAGAATACTTGCCTTCCTCAGCAAAAACTTGCTCAGGAACTTCCCAAGATGGATTATCGTCAAACTCGGACGGAACGTCGGCTACACGTTGCATACATACAAGCAATGAGTATAAACTGACTAAAACAGTACACCAAACATCGTGAACAGAAGTTAAAAAGGTTTTAGAATTGATCTACACTTTATTACGATTCCGTAGGTTCAAGAATCGTTCAAATCGGAGTTAAAACGCAAAAGATATGAATAAAACAAGTTTAAAGGCTTAAAACAGAAAGAATTTGAAACTCCAGGGGCTAAACTGCGAAAACCTGGACCTATCCGTAAATAAATAGGACTGCGGGTTAATTTAGAAGAAGTTCAGGGTCTTTCTCGCAAAACCTCCGCGCTGACCAGGCTTGACCAGGACCGCGGGTTGATTTTCCAAAAGTTCAGGGTCTAAACCGTAAAGCCAGGGACCTAGATCTAATAAATCTGGACCGCGGGTTAATTTCCAAAAACCCCAGGGACTCTTTAGCAAGAGTGCGGCGCTGACCGGTATTGACCGGGATCGCGTCTCACGGTGGCCGTTGGATCTCGATCGGACGGCAGGAAAAGGATCGGGGCGGTGGGGAAAGAAGACCGGCGACGGGGCGACCGGCGGCGACCTTCGGCGCGGCGGAGACTCGCCGGAGAAACGCGAACTCCGCGGTTCCGGGGCCTAGAGCTAGAGGGACCGGGCGCACGGGCAAGCGGGCGGCGGTGCGAAGCGGCCGAAGGGGTTCGGGAGGCGGCGCAGCGACCGGAGGCGGCGGGCGACGGAGCGGGGTGGTGGAGGAGCTCCGGCGAGCAATTCCCGCCGAGGTAGGGCGCGATTGAGGACGGGATCGGGTTAGTTAGCTTCCATACCTCGATGCGAAGGCGCGGGTGTAGGTGTGGACCACGGTGTGGCGGCAACGGCGGTTGGCGTCGTGAGGCGGCGTCCGCAGCTCTCTGCGGGGACCGGCGGCGGCGCGGTGGGCAACTAGGGCGGTCTAGAGCTCGGGCGTTCGATGGCTAGGGCCTCGGGGTGGCCGCCTTTATAGCCCGGACGCCGAGGCTTGCGGAAGGGGAAAAAAAAGAAAGGCGACACAGGGCAAGGAAGGTCCGAGCTCGGCCGGACTTGTCCGAGTTCGTGTCGCGTACGGCGCGGGCGAGAGCAGGGAAAGGAAAGTGCAGGCGCGGGAAAGGAAGGGCGAGGCGGTCGCGTGAACCCTCGGGCGAGGTCGGGTGCGGGGGCGGGACCGAAGCTTCGGCGCAGGCGCGGCTCGAGCTCGTCTCGCCGGCGTTGGACCGAGAAAGGAAAGGGAGAGAGGAGGGCGATGACAGGCGGGGCCCGCTATCCAGTGAGAGAGAGAGGAGGGAGAGAGCGCGCGGGGGAGGGCGGCCTGGCGCGCAGGCCGGTCGGCGCGGACTGGGCCGAGGGGCGCTGGGCCGGCGTGGGAGCGAAGGGAAGGAGGGGGAAGAGCTGGGCCGGCTGGGAAAAAGAGAAGAGGAAGGGGAACTGGGCCGCGGGGAAGTGGGCCGCGCGGGGGAGAGAAGGAGGAGGAGGGGAGTTGGGCCGGCGGCGGTTTGGGCCCAGAGAGAGGAAGAGAAGGAAAAGAAATTTTCCTGAGTTGTTTGAAATTTGAGAAATTTTGGAGAGATGCAAATGATTTTGAATTCAAACTTTGAACACTGCAAATCACCCAATAAAAATATGCAAGGGCATGAATGCTCAAACATGTGATTCCTATGATTCTTTTTAATTAATTAATTTGAAATCTCCAAAAATCAAATAGGTGTCATGTATGATCAAACAATATGAACAAATTAAATTGGTTCCAAAGATTTTATTTGTGGCAAAATTTAGGGTGTTACATCATCTTCGCTTCCATGATGGTCAACATTTATGCAATGATAATTTGACATACTCTTTTCGATATGATTATGATATGGTATTTATTTGTGCATAAAGTCCGCCTGCCGATTGAGACAACATAATGCATTTAGTTTTAATTTATTTTTACTGCTAACACATTTATGTGTGTGTCATAGTGTATTTTAAATAAATTGCACATGCATTTAATTGCACATTTGCGGCATAGATATATAGAATATCCATTTTTAACATATGGAACATCTACTTATTTTTTTGGCATATAATTTAAATCAAACCATTCAATTTGGCTAATTTAAATATAATATTCACGCATGGGGATTTTGGATAACCATACTTATATATTTTGATAGGAAGATTTATTTCATGTGATGCATAACTCTGACAGAGTTCTGTTTCTTTCACATATACTTTTACTACTAGCATAATTATCATGTATGCATGTGGTATATTTCGGGAAATAGGAATATAGCCTATGTGAGAATTTTTTTTATGTTTAATTTTACCACTAGCACGACAATTTTGCATGCATATAGTATAACTTGAAAATTAGGAATATAGCCTATGCATATACGAAATGCTTGTTTATTTATTTTTGTACCATATGAATTTAGACGACAATGATGACACATTTATAGGTTCATATATTTGGATTACAAGGATGACGCATATGCACATCATTTGTTTGTATCAATCGTGGAGACCGAGCAAATTTCAAGAACCATATATCTTTACTTGTATCCGCCAGTTAGACCAAACAAAGGGGCATACGGACACCACATATATTTCACGTAAGTTGAGAATATTGATTTTTCCGGATTTGAATCCGACATATAGGGTCAAACCAAGGTGATGAAATTATTATGCACAGTCGTTGTTTGCATCCACTGTAGGGACCAAGCAAGATTTAAAAACCATATGGTCTATCAGTCTATACTTGTATTGTCTAACCGGACCGAACAAGGGGGCTTAGAGATAATTTCAACAACAATATGAGAAATATAAAACATGGTATTTGATTTTTTCATACTTGCATCCAACATAGATGACCAAATAAAGGTGGTGAAATTACTATGCACATCCGTTGTCTATATCCACCGTATGGACCAAGCAAAATTCAAGAGCCATATGGTCCATTAGTCTGTACTTGTATCGGCTAACCGGACCGAGCAAGGAGGCATAAACATAATTTCAACAACAATATGAGAAACGCATAGAGTGAAATTTAATTTCTCCAAGCTTGTATCCGTCATAGAGGACCAAACCATGATGATGGATTTATAATGCTCGGCCATTATTTGTATCCACTGTAGGGACCAAGCAAGATTGAAAAACCATAAGGTCTATCAGTCTATACTTATATCGCCTAACCGGACCGAACAAGGAGGCATAACCAAAATCATCGGTGGAGAATGATGTAGAACATGATTTAGATGATATGATTGAAGGAGAGGCCGATGGAGATTCTCACCTTCCAGCAACTTGATGCGCAGCGGCGATTTAAAGGAGTCGTAGCGCAACTTCATGGGATCGATGTTTGCAGAAATTTGATGATGAACTTGCAGACCTGATGAAGCTCTCTCTCTTAGCACGATGGCCTGTCAGAGGTTGTTGGTGGACGAAGCAGCAGCCTGACGGAGCTCTTCCTTTCTTTTCTTTAGACGATGGACAGCAGCCCAGGTGGCGATGTGCTTTTTCTCTTGGCCTTCGCTTACCGGCAGCCTGGTGGCAGGAGCTTCAGCGTCGATGATTTTCCTCTCATCGTCTCGGCGCTATTTATAGAGCCAGAATGCGGCAGCGCAGCTATGCTGAGGGGATGGGTCCGCTGTGCCACGACGCGATATTCCTGGCGACGTGCTGGACGCATCTCTATCTTGCCGTGTGCGTGGAGTCTTTGGTTAGCTGCGCGAGTAATGCGAGGACGTGGAGCTTGGCCAGTTCGTGGCTTTGACTGGATGTACTCACGATGGACGTGGTCACGGACGAGTGCATGCATTTCTCCCTTGACATGGCACGTGGGCCTCTTGCTCTTTGTACTTCTTAATTCCACCGTACCAGTAATTAAGAAAACTATTAGCATGTTCTTTCTTATCCATTTGTACACGTACGTGGAGCTCACGATTTTGACTCGCTCGCTCACTTGCGCAGTACGTGCCTCCTCTACTTTTTCTGTTTAGCTGATAAACATGTTAATTACATGGCGGGCTATTTATCAAGATGCATGGTGGATTGTACCATCAAATTACTGGATTATTTAGCTAACCAGATGCCTAGTTAATTCGTTCATATATATCGTTTGTATTTGTTGAGTAGTCGGCCACATATATTCCTGCGCATAGAATTTTTTTTTATGTACACAAATTTAATTTTATACTCGTGTAGTGTCACGCGATGCACTTGGTAACGTAGGGATGTAGTTTCATCTTTTTAATCCGGATTATCAACCTATAGCTAAAGAATTGGCCAATGGTTTTCAGACCACTTGTATGTGTGTGCGGCTTTACTTATGATTTCTTTGGCCTATTTTATTTTATTTTATTTTACTCTTAATCATTTAACTTTGTTCATGACACTCGAGTTATTTTTTGGTGTCATGTTGCATGTATATATATATATTTTTTTAATTGACCAATCATTGAAAGGCCTCAAAATCTTTTTGACTTATATAACGGTCGACCATGGGTATACGTACGCATCTCTGTCTTGGCGTACCATATTTAGAGCCCAAGGGATATTATGTGGTACAATAGTTATTTAAATGATTATTTGTTTTATCTTTTAAATTGGGATTTAGCCATTTATCTTAATAATATTATTTAAATTATTTAACATTCTTTTAAGACCAAAATCCGTGTCAACACTCTTGTCTTGGTTCAGGTGCTTGATGAAGTTCTACTTTGGATTCCGCTACGGAACTCCTGGAACCAAAGGTAAAGATCTCACGAGGAACGAATTCGAACTTCGCGAAGAACTTAACTGCCATCAAACTTTCCTCGAGTGTCAGACGCCCGGACCCCTACCCGGCATGCTAAGTGTCACTGTTATGCGCCGGCAATCCGACCGAGGGTGTGTCACCGGCCAGGTTTATTGTACGAGGTGGCCGTCATCAGGTGTCTGATGGTATGCAGAACACACAATTTAGACAGGTTCAGGCTGCTAGATCGCATAATACCCTACGTCTGTATGGTGGTTTGTGTATATTGATTACGAAACAACTAGGTCACGAGTCGAGAGCGTCTCTCAAGGCTCGTGAATCTAGCGTGTACAAATTGCGTTGATGATTCGGTGTCCTAGGCGACAAAAATATAAGCCGATCGGCTCCAAGTCGGTTCAAGTCCTGCTCCTAATAGTACTCCGTGACTACCGATAGCGAACCAGTTTTTTCCTACCACTGATCGGGTTACAACTTGACTCCTCTCCCGACCGCTCATCAGATGCCCACTTCACCACTTGGGGTACCCATTAGGCCTCCACGGATCGAACCTTTTTCGAAAACATATGTTTATGTTTCTGATTACAAACTTTGGTTTTGTGATTGTTCATAATTTTTTATTTACATAATATTTCAAGTCACATTGAAATTGGAGTTAAAAAAATATTATTTGAGAGACAACAAAATCACGTCTAATTATCTTTTTATCGTCTATTTTTATTAAATATTTTTTACTTTGTTTTCTTAATCAAAATGCTTTTTCATTACTGCCGTAGTAGAACTACGTGCAACCCTAGCATTTTGTCGCTCGGACCCTCTGAGGCGGGGCGGCGCTTCATCTTTCACCCATTTCTTTTCTTTTTCCTTACTGCGTACAAAGTACAGTAAAAAAAAAAAAATCCGCCCTCCTCCTCCTCCATCTCGGCTTCTCCAACGCTCCCGAAAATCAGATCCCGCGCGCACTCCATGCCCCCTTCGCGCCCGCCCATGGCACCCGCTCTTCCCGCCATCGCGCTCGCGCCCTCGTCGCCTCGCCGCAAGGACCCGGCGGCCAAGCGCACCAAGAGGAAGGCGCCGCCGCCCCCCTCCGCTGCCTCGCCCACGTCGCCCCGCCTCAAGGAGCCGCCGCCTAATGCCCGACCTCAGGAGGCGTCGGTCGGCCCGACGGCGCTGCCCGCCAAGAACCGCGAGGCTCCGACCGAGGGGAACAAGAGGAAGACGCGGCCACCTCCCGATACCTCGGGTGCCATGGCGGACCCGCCGGCCAAGCGGAACACCGGGCGGTTCCAGCGCACGTGGTCCCCGGGGGACGAGGTCCGGATCCTGGAGGCGCTTGCCACGCATCGCCGCGGCCACGGCGGGGGTCTGCCAACGGCCGCCGAGCTCTTCGACTCGCTCCGTGGCCGCCTTCAAAAGCAAGGCGTCGATGCTAGGGAGCTCAACTTGAAGCAGCACAGCTTGAAGCGCCGCTACGACCGCGACGCCAAGAAGACCACTCCGCCCGCCGATGAACACGAACGCCGCCTCCACCTCCTCTCCAGAGACGTCTGGGGCGACTACTCCCCTCCCAATACCAATCCCAATCCCAATCCCAATCCCAATCCACCGAGCGTCCAAAATGATGGCACTAGCGACGCGGGCGAGCTAACCGGCGTCAACCACGCTGCCGAAGCGAAGAGCGCTGGCAAGCAAGCCGGCAAGGGCGCCAGGACTTTGGATGAGATGCGCCAACTGCATCCTCACTTCGTTGATACGGCCAGCCTCCTTTTCGATTCGGCAGTGACAGAGAGGATGCTCCTGGCCATCGACGACAATGAGGCCCAGGCGGTGGACAAGAAGATCAAGAAAGCAAGGGATCAGCTCACCCAGGCCATCATGAAATCGGTGAATGCACCCTTCTTGTCCTTAATCTAACTTGGGACTACAATTTCCATTTGGTTGCTCTCATGGTTTCTGGTCTTCTTCAATCATTTCTAATCTGTGATTGTGCTTATGCTTCTAACGAATAATCTACTTGGCTAGGTCGTCTCATAATATTTAATCATTACTGAATGCGAGTATATTTTGTGCCTCCATTATATTAGGCACTATTCCCCTCTATGTACAAAGGGTCATCAACCCCAAGTGAAATATGCTGTACCTTTGAATAAATTACATGAAAGTCAAGTACAGTACCTGATAGCTACTATGCGTATGCTGTTCTCAGGATTCCTGGTGTTTGTTTAGCAATTGAGTTCATAAAGTTGCACCTTTTCTTGTCCTGGTTCCCAGATGTAGTAGGCTGTTAGTAAACAGTGATTGTCCTTCTTATGAGGGTTAATTACTTAATTTACATGAGTAGGCTATCACAAAGTATCTAACTGTGAGCTATGCTGTTTAATAGAAAAAGGGACATGCTCAATCTATGTTTACAGTCATAATCATACCAGTAGTTTGCCTTGGACAAAGTAAAATAAGCAATGCACCACTTTTGTCAAACTGCTCCTTTTATTTCCCCATTATGATATCTGCTACTTTCATGGCACTGAATGTCCACTTCGGTAGAGCCAGTGCACCCTCTAACTATGGAATAGTCTGCAAAAAAAATAAGACATGATTTGCAACTTTCAGCCTACTGTTCCTGAATCCCAAAGGCGGATGCTGATTGGGGGAAGAGACTAAGGAAAATTTTGCATGTGTGATTAAAGTAAACTAATGAACTTCATTGTTTGAAAGAACTAAGCTCGACAAATAAACTGAAATGTTTTCAATAGAGAATAGTCATAATCCATTTTGGTTTGACAATTGCCATTAAGCCATTTATAATGGACTTTTTCCTGCATGTTTTGAAGCTGTTACCAATATCCAGTTTGCAGTTGCTCTGAAATATTTTTTTATGTGCTGACAGATGTGCTCTGAGATATAATTTTTTAACTAGCCCTCCAATTCTATAAGAATGCTCTTCAAGGGTCATACTGTCTAACTTAATCTTTTCTTGAAACTATATTTTTAATCGTGACTAGTGAAACCCTATGCTCCCACATGTTATCATAGGCTTAGCAGTATTTTTGGAACAAAGCAAAATGTATCCCTAGGGGTTCACATGTCCTAGATATCTCAGCCGTCCATCTTGATTGGAAGCAGATAGAAGCGAACGGATAAAAACAGAACCGTCACCCTCACCCTCACCTCCATGCCACTGCCCAGCTTTCTTTCCCAGAAATCTTGACTGATGTTTGGTCTGACATGTTATTCATAGGCTTCGTGGTGTTTTGGGAACATAGTGAAATTTTCCCCTAGGGGTTCATGCGTCCTGGACATCTTGACCACCCATCTTGATTGGAAGCAGAAAGATGAGAAAGGATAAAAACAGAGACGTCTTTGTCAACCCCTTGCAGCTACCCACATTCAGAAGTAGTGGCAATCGGAAGAGAAGCGATGAAAACAGTCGTCTGGTGGATGAAGGAAGCAAGACACCGTCGGAACTCAGATGTGTTCCATCAAAACGACAATCTGAGGTGATGGATCTGATGTCAGATGATGGGTTGGATCTGTGAAGAATATGCATAGATTTTTTAGAACAATGGTTTAAACTCTATTGAAACAGAAATAATGCTCAAACCTTCCTTTTTGGGTAGTGTCATTGTTCAAAACGCAATGCTTATGCTGCCAGGTGGATTCCCACCTATTTCATTTCATACTTGTTATAAACAGAAATAATGGTGATACCTTTCCTTCTGGGTAGTGTCAATGCTCAAAGTGAATTTCTTATGCTGCCCGCTGCCAGATGGATTCCCACCTATTTCATAACATGCTTGCTAAAGTATGCTTGCCATATAGATATGCAGCTTCTAGATTTACTTGCTTATTTGCGTGCTACTAAACTTAGATATGATAGGAGTCCCTAATACTGTGTTCTTATGTAGTACTTTACCTCTATCCCAAAAAGAATGCAATCCTAGTTTTGTCCTAAGTCAAACTTTGTTAAGTTTGACCAAATGCATAGAGAATATTATCAACATCTATTTCACCAAATGCATACTATACGAAAATATATGTCAATATGAATTGATTTATACTTATATGGCACCATAAACATTGACATATTTTATATAAACCTGGTCAAAATTAAATTTGTTTGACTTAGGACAAAACCAGGCTTGCATTATTTTTGTGATAGATCTATTATCACTTTACTCCTTAGATATCTTTCTTATATGAGCTGGATAAAATTTCGGATAAATGGGGTTTTTCATAACGTAGTTAGTCATGCCTTTGAGATAATATATATTTGATGTGACTTGTTTGTATCGAAATGGTTTGGACTTAATCGGATTAGCATATACATGCCAGTCAAAATGTAAGATGTTTGTAAGGTAAGAATTGGAGCCTATGGCTACGAAATAATAATATTACTGTTCTCTTATAATCAACATATGAATTATTGTTCAATTTGTTCTCTAATTAAATTGATTAATTTCACAGAAAGCAAGAAAGGAGATTACCGGCCTTCCATAATCTTGTTTGAGACATTGTCATCAATTACTTGAAAACTAATGCATGTAACTTGGTACTAATGTAGGCAAGGATGAAAAACATGGAAAAATCCACAGTATTTCTGTGTCAATCCACAGAGCTTCAACCAGAAAGGTCAAGAATGGACAAAAAAGATGGCCTGGGTATTTTTGCTCAAGAGCGATTAGCACAATTGGAGCGTGACATAGTGGAACTGAAACGGATTGTGATGGTTTCTCAGTATCAAAAAAAGATACAAAGCAATTCACTCCATGATAATTCATCAGTGAAGGTTATACTGTTACTTGCTTACTTCTATTGTATCTCTAATGCATTAGAAAAATTCCATCACTGCCTCCCTCTCCCTTTTCGTTTAAGGTATAACATGTGAATATGCAGAGTGATCCTCAGATTTTAACTAAAAATCAGACTCCAGACAATGAGATTGTCCTCCTTTTAGATTATTACTAAAAATCAGACTCCACACAGTGGGATTGTCCTTTTTTTTTAATTTATTTGGTACAGCATTGCTTTCATTTCATATTTATTCATATGTCATGCCAAGCTAACAAGTTCATTTTATTGTAGATGCCACAAAAGAAGAAAGATGTGTCAAATGGCTTGCCCCATGGAAAGAATGAGGAGGTTACATCTAAGTATAAATATAATGGTGTCCTGCATGATCATCTGGTAATCTTCCCCTTTTGCTACTTTTCCATTTAGTCATATCCAATAAAAACAGTTTAGTGAAAAACAGAGAACTCTTGTGTTTCAAATATCAAATTGACATGAGAAGGCAAACCAAACACCCAACACAACATCCAAAATAAAGAAAAAAAGGAAGCCATTAGTACATCATCCTAAAAAAATTCAAGTATAAACTCAAATATCTGATATGCCTTTGGGGAACATCCTCCTTTTGCTTTGTAAGCATTCATTTTTTTTAAGTTTAAACTTGGAAACTTGCTAATTCATCATACATTCTGAGAATCAGAATTCAGAACAGTTGTTAGCTTTTTATCAAATTAAGTGTTTATCACTAGATATGCCACCCTTGATTAGTGGAATTTATCATCTCTTATTGATTTGTAACAGAAACTGAAAGGGTTGACGATGCCCCCATTTAATACATTTCATGGTAGGATGAGGAAGATTGACGCAGAAAGTCAGATTCTACACAATGGGGTTAGCTTCCTCTGTTTTTCTTATATTGGTGTTTTTTTTTTTTTTGCATATATATACATTTATCTCCTCGACCTCATCTTCCTTTTGCAAATTCATGGTAGGTGCTGAGAATCAAACAGTTGTTACCTTTTCACCAAACTAATTGTATCCACTAGATATGTCCACCTTTAATTAGTGGCATTGCCATCTCTTGCTTAATTTGTAACAGAAATTGCAAGGGTTGGTAAAGCCATCATCTAACACATTTCATGGTAGAACGGAGAAGATTGATGGAGAAAGTCAGACTCTACACAATGCGGTTAGCTTCCTTTGTTTTTGTTATATAAGTGTTTTTTGCATATATATGCATTTGCGGCCTCAATCTCCAACTTCCTTGTGCTTAGAACCAAAAAGTTGTTAGCTTTTCACCAAAGTTAACTGTAGATATGTCCACCTTTAATTAGTGGCATTGTCATCTCTTGCTTAATTTACAACAGAAATTGCAAGGTGTGGTAAAGCCACCATTGAACGGATTTCATGGTAGGATGAGGAAAATTGATGCACAAAGTCAGACTCTACACGATATGGTCAGCTTCCTTTTTTTATTATATAAGTGTTTTTTCATATAAATGCATTTGCGGCCTCGATGTCCACTTGTGCTTAGAACCAAACGGTTGTTAGCTTTTCACCAAAATTAACTGTACCCACCAGATATGTCCACTTTAATTAGTGGCATTGTCATCTCTTGCTTAATTTGCAACAGAAATTGCAAGGGGTGGTAAAGCCACCATTGAACGCATGTCATGGTAGGACGAGGAAGATTGATGCGCAAAGTCAGACTGTACACGATATGGTCAGCTTTCTTTGTCAATCTCCACTTCCTTGTGCTTAGAACCAAACAGTTGTTAGCTTTTCACCAAAGTTAACTGTACCCACCAGATATGTCCACCTTTAATTATTGGCATTGTCATCTCTTGCTTAATTTGCAACAGAAATTGCAAGGGGTGGTAAAGCCACCATTGAACGCATTTCATGGTAGGACGACGAAGATTGATGCGCAAAGTCAGACTCTGCACGATATGGTCAGCTTCCTTTGTTTTTGTTTTTGTTATTTTTGTGCCTTTTTTCATATACATTTTGTCATTTACTGAACTTGCATCATACATACTTGCTTCTGTATATAGAGAGGAAATGGAGTTTATGTTGCTTATCACTAAAGATTTGTGCAAATGTAACTGTATACCTGTGGCTTAGTAGTCTAATAAGCTTCCATATTTCCTTTTGATTAGGGTGGCAAAGAGGTTATATTGCGTTCAATTGTAAGACCACATGGTCCAGTAGGCAAAGCTATTCTTCAGAACAGTTCTCCATCTTCAATAGTAGGGGGCATGAGACTTGGAAGCCATTATTGTAAGGTTTTTGTGTGTGAGGTGTTGAACAGAGATGCCCTACTGCTTTGCCCAAATGGGAAGATGGAAAAGGTGTTGGATGCACTTAATTGTTCCATTGCATGGCCAAGTGTTCTAGTAATATCTTTAATCCCTTTTTAAAATTATTCTAGATTAGTTTATTTTGAAAGGAAGAAATAAAAATATCTTATTTGCAGATACAAGATAGTGCCAAGCAAGGCCGCACCTGACCAACCACCTGATCAAGGTATTGTTAGTTACTAGTCATTGGCTTCGTTGTACCATGTGAAGCTTGTGCTCTTGAAAACTACCATGTGAATTTTCCTTGTAATCTCTATGTTTGGTGTTTCTTATTGACCATCTATATAGGATAACCGGTTGAAAGGTAGTGCTTGGACAATGTAAAAAAGGCTACATATGCAAGTCAGAGCTCCTGCTGTAGTACTTCAAAAAAAAAGTGTCACTTGACCATCAATTGGATTGTAGCCATACTTCCTACTTAGGGAAAGATGCTACATATGGTGCCAACTAGAATATTGTTGGACTTACCAACATGCTCTAGTTTAAGTTGACTACTATTCTTTTGACCGGATGTACTTCTCGAATTTTCAAGAAAGAAAATTAGTTTTATCTGTCCCCAAATTTTGCATTGTATATATAGAAACAAATCCTAAATCATTAATTTGGAGATATAGATGAACATGTTCCTAAAACGAATGCTAAGTTGCAGGTAAGGCTTTTTAACACCAGCTCTTATGTTGAGAAAATTGAAATTGAGCCCACGAGTTTACATAGGACTATGGTTTGCTTGGCATTTTCTGTGACAAGCGCTTCAACGTGTAATGTGTATGCTGCATCATTGATCCTGCTATTACTGTACTGGATACCTTGTGAATAGGTTGACTCAATAGGGATACAGATAAAGTGTGATCATCTTCTGGTTGCATGCAAAAGCTGGCTGGTGCTACATTTGGGTGTTTTACACTCGGTGTCATTATTAGTGTTTCTTTGTGGGAAACATGTGATAGTATCGTCAAATTTTATGAGATATCATTTTTGTGCAGGTTTTGATATAAATTGAAATACATTAGTATGTTATCAGTACATCAGCTAATTAATCAGTTCGTTTTTTCTGTCATACAGGTCATTGACGTGCCTTTTCCAACTGTGCTGTGATGGCGACGTGGCATTCATAACATGGATGTGAAAACTAACATATTGATGTGCGTGTTGTGTTGCATCTTTCCATGTTAGATACGCAAGTTGTAACTCAACCTGAAGTGTTTCAAGTTTAAAATCACGTTTTAGTCTGGACCAATGGCACCTAACTCATAAATGTTGAAACTGCCAGGCGTAGGAGGATTCAAGTTTTAAACTCATTGTCAAAAGGCTCTAAAAAAACTTTTTATAAAAGATGCTTGCAAATCCTGTTTGAACCTAGCCCAAATTGTTTGGTCAAACTTGACGTTAAACCCTGACTAGCTAATTGAAAATGGGCATTGTGGCATCATTATATATATATATATTTTTTTTTTTTGAGTGGAAACCAAATTTCCATTAGACCGAGGGTGTGGCAGAATCGCCAGCCACCAGCTCCTCGACTCCTGTAGGAGAGGACGGTATCTTGAGGAGTCCGAGATACAAGTTTAACAACTGCATGAGCTACTCTATTACAGTTACGGGGGCAATGCTGGACTTGAAAAGAAACCAAGGAAGAGCTAATCAGCATTTTCACCTCCAGGATCAGGCCACCAACTGCAGATAGTTTGTAGCTATTCTCCAAAGCTCGGACTAGCAACATTGAGTCCATCTCCAAGCCCACTGTGGACATCCCCTTTTCTGCGGCAGATGTGAGGTCCATCAAGCCTGCATAGGCCTCAGCATGGAAGGTATCAAGAAAATGGTTCTTTTTGCCTGCCCCTGTGTGGACGACATGCACGTCATGGTCCCTTATAGCGAAGCCCCAACTGCTGGTACCATCGGTGGACATAAACATGCCGTCCGTGTACGTTCAGGGCTCCTTTGGGAGCGCAGAGAAAGCAACCCAGGGAACGTGAGGCCACGCGAGGATTTTTTGGGCCGATGGCTTCCCACGGTAGAGCTTTCACTGCCTCTCTTTGCTCTTTGGAAGACCAGCCAGGAGCTCCGAAGGTGGAGCGGAGCAGACTACGGAGGCGGCGGCCGAGCGTCTCCCTATCGCGTCGCCCTCACATCGCCACAGGGAAGAGGCGCCTAGACCCGATGGATGGGGGAGCCGCGCCCTGTGGAAAACGCCAGGGTCAGGGTTTGCTGCCTCCGCTCGTGGGCTTCCAAACGTCAGGGAAACTCAGCCCGGGTGCAGCTCCCGCGTGGGGGCGCGGCCCATGGAAAAGGCAAGGAAAGCTCCGGTGTTCGGGGCTTCCAAACGAGGCCTCAATGTTGGATTCTCCCATGCTTTCCTGGCCTCTTGCATCACGCTGACATAGGGTTGGGGTTTTGCAATTTCCACAAATTCATACGCTTGATGGGACACCATGAACGCCATGTCTGCCGGCCTGCGCTCCTTCTCCCCCTCTTTTCTTCTGTTCCTTTCATTCCACCAGGACCACAGGATCGTCACAATCATGACTTGTGTTAGGCTATCCAGGGTCATGATATGGTGCACCACTTCTCTTGGTGTTTGCATCTCCTTTGGTTCGCATCTTATCTGCTCTAGTCTGACAGCCCTCCAAAGTTCCTTCACTTCTTTGCATTTGAAAAACAGATGGCCTCTGTTCTCAATTGCTTTTTGGCAGATCACACAGTGACAGCTTATGTCCATGCCCTTATTTCTCAGAGTCATTTTCAGAGCCAATGTATTATGAACCAAGCGCCACACAAAGTGTTTTATTTTCCCTGGACATTGTAATTGTTATGAATAGCACTTGTATTCATTATGAGGCACTAAGGCTGATATATATACACCAGTACATGAAGGGAAATATACACATAACCCCCTACAATACAAAGGAAATACAAGTATATCTAACACCGTCCCTCAAACTCAAGGTGGATCAGACACACTGAGTTTGGAGAGATAAAAGAGATGCTGAGCTCTGGTCTGTGCCTTCGTCAAGAAATCAGCCAACTGTAACTCTGAAGGCACGTAGCGAAGAGTAACAACACCATCCTGAACCTGTGCATGCGTGTAATATGCATCAACACTAATATGCTTAGTAAGCTCATGCTTTACCGGATCACGAGCAATACTAATAGCACCAGTACTGTCAGTCAAAAGAGGAGTCGGTATAGACACAGAAACACCAAAATCTGCAAGCAACCACCGTAACCAAGTCACCTCTACCATCACAAGAGCCATAGCACGCAACTCAGCCTCTGTACTCGAACGAGAAACTGATGTCTGCTTCTTAGTCTTCCAAGCAATAAGAGAATCACCAAGAAAAACACAATAAGCAGAAAGAGATCGACAATCAGAGAAATCACTAGCCCAAGTAGCATCACAGTAAGCCTGAAGCTGTAAAGAGCTAGAGCGTGGAAAGAATAAATGACGTGACATAGTCCCACGAAGATAACGTAAGACACGAAGAAGGTGACTATAGTGGAGCTGAGTGGGAGCAGAAACAAACTGACTCAGAATATGCACAGAATAGGAAATGTCGGGACGAGTAACACCAAGATAGACAAGACTACCTACGATGTGACGATAACGAGTAGGATCATCAAGAGGCTCACCATCCGTGGCAGAGAGCTGAAGATTTAGCTCCATGGGAGTCTCCTCATTCTTGTGATCAGTAATAGAAGCACGATAAAGAAGACCCTGAATATATTTTTCTTGAGACAAATAAAATCCCTCATGTGTAGAGGAAACCTCAATCCCAAGAAAATAACGAAGAGGGTCAAGATCAGACATAAGAAACTGTTCACTGAGACGTGCCTTGACAAAGGCAATGAACTAAGGATCATCTCCAGTGATAATCATATCATCAACATAGAGGAGAAGAAGAGTACGACCACGAGATGATGTGTGTACAAACAGAGCAAGATCATGAGCACTGGCAGAAAAACTAGCAGCTTTGACCACAGAAGCAAAGCGCTGAAACCAAGCCCGAGGAGCCTGCTTAAGACCGTAGAGAGAGTGATGAAGACGACAAACCATACCCTCAGGAACAGAATACCCAGGCGGTGGTTGCATATAAACCTCCTCACGCAACTCACCATTAAGAAAGGCATTTTTTACATCAAGCTGAGAGATGGACCACTCACTAACAGAGGCCACAGCAAGAAGAGCGCGAACAGTGGTCATATAAGCAACAGGAGCAAAGGTCTCATCATAATCACGACCATGTTCCTGCTGAAAGCCACGGGCAACAAGACGAGCCTTATAGCGCTCAAGAGATCCATCAGAGCGAGTCTTAACCTTATAGACCCACTTACAGGTGATAGGACAAACATGAGAGGGAGTCGAAACAAGATCCCATGTGCCCGTGCGCTCAAGCGCAGCTATCTCCTCAGCCATCGTGAGCTGCCATTCTGGATAAAGAATAGCATCACGATAGGAAAGCGGCTCAGAAAGAACAGTACCGGCAAAACCTTGCCAGGTAACAGGTCCAAAACCATACCGATCAACAGGCTAACGAGACCGATGATCACGACCAAGAAGCTGCTCAGGGGAAGAAGCAGCAGGCGATGGCTCATCAAAAGAAGGCTCAGAAGGACCAGAAGATGGCGCATCAGAAGAAGGCTCAGAAGGAGTCGAAGCACTACAACGTGTGTAAACCTGGGTCACAGGAGGCTTTGTAGTATAGTCAGGAGGCAAAGAAAAAGACTCCGAAGAAGACACTACAGGTGGCACTACTGAAGGAGGCACAGCTCCCGAATAAGGCACAGTAGGAGAGGGTACCAAGCGAGAAGGTATATGTGCAATCGCAGTGTTAGGAATAAACAAAAAGGAGAGAGGATCAACTAAAGATGCTAAAGAAGCATCCGAGGAAGGACGAGGATAGAAAGGACGAGACTCATCAAAGACAACATCCCGAGAAATCCTTATGCGTCGACCAATCGGATCCCAACAACGATATCCCTTATGCTCAGCACTATATCCCAGAAAGACACACTCAACTGACTGTGCGGTCAACTTGGTGCATTCACGAGGTGCAAGAAGCACATAGCAAACACAACCGAAAAGGCGAAGATCAGAATAATCAGGTGCCTTGCCACAAAGGCGCTCAAGTGGAATGCCCCCACGAAGAGCGGAAGAAGGCTGAATATTAATCAAATATGTGGTAGTAGAAACAGCCTCAGCCCAAAAATGAGGGGGAACAGAAGGAGCAAGCATAAGAGCACGAGGCGTCTCAAGGAGATGGCGATGCTTGCGTTCAGCAACACCATTCTATGCATGAGCACCAGGGCAAGAAAATTGAGCAAGAGTACCTTGCTCAGAAAGGACCTGACGAAGAGCAGCAGAAAGGTATTTACCTGCAGAGTCAGCACGAAAAACACGAATAGAAGTGTCGAAATGAGTGGGAACCATAGCAGAGAAATTCTTATAGATGGATAAAGCCTCACTACGATTTTTCATAAAGTAAATCCAAGTGTGGCGAGAAAAATCATCTATAAAGATTATATAATATCTGTGACCCCCTTTTGAAACAAAGGGAGCAGGACCCCATACATCTAAGTAGACAAGATCAAAAGGACGCTCAGACACTGACTCACTAGAATTATAGGGAAGCTGAATCTGCTTTTCCAGACGACAACCCTGACACTGAGCTAAAGACTCATGACCTGAAACCGAACCTAAGAGACCATGACGAATCAGAGTAGACAGATGGGAGCCACAAAGGTGACCCAACCGATGATGCCACTGAACAAAAGACGAAGTGGACAAAGCAGCCAAAGCGGAGCCGTCAGAACTGGCAGACGTGGCGGAAGGAAGTCGAAGCCAGTCAAGCTCCCAAAGACGCTGAGAGTCACGACGACGAGGGCCAGTACCAACCAGGTAACCCGTGTGACGATCCTGAACATAGCAAAAGTCAGAATCAAGGATAACACGACAAATATGATCATTGAGCTGACCAGCAGACATAAGCCGCATGGTTAGATCAGGAACATAGGATACATCAGGAACATGAAAAGAGGTAGATAGAAGAGTGCCATCTCCAGCTACGGGAAGAGAGGACCCATCGGCAGTATGAACAGTAAGAGAACGAGATGAAGAATGAATAGATGAAAGAAAAGTGCGATCAGGAGTCATATGAAAAGAGGCACCGGATTCTATGTACTATTACCTAGTGGTCCCTGAGCGGAAGACTGAGAAGCAGTAGCAGAACCCGATGAACCAGCCGGTAGAGTCGCAATACTAGCAGTCCCAGACGGTGAAGAGGCAGTAAGGCAACGAAGAAGCATCAGCATCTCCTGGGTAACTGGATCTGTAGAACTCCTCTGAGACACTCCAGCACTAGTACTAGCAGAAGACTGTGAAGCCGGTGAAGTATGTGAAGTCGAACGAGTCTGAGAGCGTTGTGCCTTCTTCTTCCTGAAACAATAGGCCTCGACATGTCCATCCTTCCCACAATAATCACAATGAAGACCACCACCACCTCCATGAGCAGAAGGAGAGGGCACAGTAGCTGACGAGGACAAAGAAGGTGGAACAACAGCCGACCGTGAGGGCGAAGAACGAGCAGCCAACACAGACGCAGATGGTAACAATCCAGCAGGCACTAAGGCCGATATATATACACCAGTACATGAAGGGAAATATACACATAACCCCCTACAATACAGAGGAAATACAAGTGTAATACAAGTATATCTAACAGTAATTTCCATAGCTGTTTCTATTTTTTCTCCTCAGTGGCCTGTGCAACCAAACTAGATGCGACACCTCTCCTGCTATTCTGTTGGGCTACCTCTTTATAAACTTTGTATACTGACCTAACCGAAAATATCCCCCTGCTGTCACCGTTCCACGCTGGAACATCTTCCATTTCTACATGCACTGGTATTGCTAGGATAGAATTTACGTCGTCCTCATTAAAAGTTTGTTGCACGAGCTGCTCATCCCATGAGCCAGTATAGGGATCAATTAGTTCTACCACTCTTCGTATTAAATTTTGCCCTCTGCTAGACGTTGGTATTCGCGTGCTTCGCCCTGGGATCCAAGGATCATCCCAAATTTTAATACTCTCACCATTTCCTACCCTCCAAATTATTCCCGATTTGATCACCTCCAGCCCATTAAGGATGCTTCTCCAAGTATATGATATGCCACCCCTTTGTCTTGCCTGCAGGATTGATGTATTTGGAAAATACTTTGCTTTTAGCACTCGGCTGCACAAGGAATCAGGGCAGTGTAGGAGCCTCCAACATTGCTTTGCAAGCAAGGCTAGATTAAAAACATGGGTATCTCTGAATCCTAGGCCCCCTAACTTTTCGATTTTGTCAGAGTGTACCAGCTAATCCAATGCATCTTCCTTTCCTTGTCTTGATTGCTCCACCAATATCTACAAATCATAGAACTGATTTGTTCACAAACTCCTTTGGTTGTGTCAAAACAAGACATGGCACAGGTCGGGATAGCCTGTGCCACCACTTTAATCAAAATTTCATTCCCAGCCTTCGACAGCAGCTTCTCCTTCCACCCTTGGATGCGTTGCCACACCTTTTCCTTCAGAAATTGGAAAACTTTTGATTTTTCCCTACCCACAAAAACAGGTAGCCCCAAATATCGTTCATTCATTGTTTCTTTTTCTATCTGCAATGCCAGCATCACCTCTTCCTGTGTTTGGGCTAAATATCACCGTTAATTTATCCTTGTTAATCATCTGGCTAGAGCACTCCTCGTAAATTTGTAACAAACTTTGTAGCTGCTTGCATCCCACCCACCCACCCCCCCCCCCCCCCCCCCGTCAGACTAGTTAACTAGTTGCCCTCGGCATCATTGTATATATGAAGTACTCATCAGACTGGTTAACTAGTTGCCCTCTTTGTACTGCTTAGCCAGTCATTTGGTGGAAAATATCCAAGTTTAAAGGTTTTAACTCCAACCGTTCATTTAAGTGGGACCTATAGCAATTAGACTATTACCTTAATTTAAACAAACACTAAGCATTTTCAAACAAAATTTTATATACCAAACTTGTGCATAAAATTCTGAGGAACTTTTTTCAAAATCAGTCTTAACATTTTCAAATATTTATGTTAAACCTAGTTATATTCTGGGCTTCGCGCACATTGTCCATACCTTTCACGGTGAAAGTCACTCAAGAACCTTGAGCCGATCTTAGAGGAGTAATTATGATTCGAAGAACTAAGACTCTAAACAAATGTATTTCTAACTCTACTGAGGATAAGTTAGTAATGTTTGTATTTCTAACTCGATTGAGGATAATTTAGTTTCTAGGTGGAACTAACTCACTAAATGTGTACTTTACTAAACTAGCTTGATAGGCTAATTTCTAAGTGGAATTAGGTTGTAAGACTATCCTTGCCAGATTTAGCAAAACCTTAATGCACATGTTTTTATATTTTGCATAGGTTTGATAAGTTATTTTTAAAGTCTTAGTTTTTAGAATCCTAATTCACTCTTTTCTTCTTTAGAACATCAGCTCATAGTCCCCGTCGCGTGACTTCAGTGGTCATGCATCCTGGCTTGTAGGAGTTGGCATGACCAGTTGTTGCTTTTATCTAGTCAAATCATGGAGCAAGTATCGTGGCAAGTCGTGTGAGTGTATCATGCATCTTCTGGCTAGATGGAGACGTACCTTTGTGTTTATTGTGAAAAGATGTCTCCTCAAAGAGACACCTCTACATGATGATCTCATCTACTACATGACACCTCTTCAAGCAACAAGATTAGACATAGATTAGTTAGTTAATCATGAAACCAAAGGGTGTGTCCTTTGGCCTAGCGAATGAACGGTTGCCTCTTGGCAATAGACACCCGTTCATTGCACCCGTTCATCCTGTATATACTATAATGATGGATCAATGAAAACTACAAGGTCTTCCATTCTCTCTTTCATTTACATTCATTCTTAAACACGTTATCATGAACACTCTACACTGAGCACCAATGAGAACATGGAAAGGAAGAAGAACATCGACACTCGGTTCTCGATCCATCACGGTAAGTCATCATGGATAATCAACTTACCGTACCCAACCTTCCAAGTGTTGTTCAACTCCCTTTGTCGTGTTAGTCGAGTTCCTCATCACTCGTTCCAATGCTCCGGCCGTTGGAACTAGAGTTCCGGCCACCGGACGCCGCACCATGCTCCTTGGAGGCCATGCCCAAGGCATTGGTGCTAGTGCGCGGTCCACGCTGTCGATTCTTCTTCGAGCGCCTCAGCCTGGGTACTCCATGTGCAGCTTCTCCGACTATGCAACCCCAATATGCCGTTGAAGATGGAAATGGCATGGAAACTCAGCGGCATGACGCCCGAGAGTGGCGCCCGCACGGCACCCATGATTGGCTCTGGCAACACAACAGCCCAGCGTGGCGACAAGGCACGGCAACAACGGCTCGGCGCAGTGTCCCGACGCCCACGGCGCCGGCTTGGGTAGCAGCAACAGCCTGCGTGGTGGCTCCGGACCCGGCATGGCGCAACCTAGCGCGGCCGCACCAGCGCGATGACCCCGGCGGGAGCCAGCGCAGTGGCCTTGGCGACAACAACTCCTAGACGCTCCGCCCGTGTGGTGGCCTGGCGCAGCACTCACGTGGCGACGGCTTGGCGTGGCAAACCCCGCGTGGCGGTGCCCCACGGCACTCATGCTTGTCCCGGGACAGCGCCCCTGCGACGCCCATGCTCGGCTCCGGCAGCACAGCGCCTGCGCGGTGCCCTCCTGCCTAGCCCTCAGCATCACCCTGCGCAGCGACCTCACCAGCGTAGTGCCCACGCGGCAAGGCAGCGGTCGATGGTGGCGGCTCACACCGGTGGCGGCGGCGGCTCAAGAAGTGGTTGTGGCGCCCACTCGGCCAGCGAGATGGCCCAACGGCCACCAGGCCCGTCTACCCCCCTGCGGCCCCTATTTTACTTACGTAAGATATCCGTTGCAAGCATTGTTCAAAAGTGTTTGTGTTATGACAAAACAAATAAACATATGCTTGTTTTATTTAACGCTTCATTTATTGCACTTCATGCAATCTTTGTTTAAGCCCATATGCATTTACCGTTAAAAGCCAAAGTGCTTAATCCACTTAAATGCAAAATCATTTATGTGTTTATCTCAATTTGTATAACACAATATTCTCAAATTTTGGATGTTGGCCATACACAAGGTAGCAAAAATAAAAGTTGTTGTTGTGGGATCTACACTATATCTAATATACAGTGACCATCCTCAATGTGCATACCCTATATCTAAATTTGGAACGATGGTCTACACCTTTCTTAAAGGTGACTACCACAATTCATAATTCCTATTGGCCATACACAAGGTAGTACCATAATTACTACTGCGGGATATCAATCCTCAACATGCATACCCAATACGGAATTCGATATGAAATGTTTACGTATGACTAAACCATGCTTGAGTTTATACTTAAGCACATACATCAATAAACCAATATTCAATTGATATTATTTATGAAGATCCTAATAATATTGGATAATAATATCCACCGACACTTATGGTCGTTCAATCCCTAAAAGTGGAACAATAGCCATTTAGACCCTAGGATGACTATCTTAGTGCCATCAAAGTGCTTATGTATCATGCAAATCGCAACAGGCCTAATATTGCATTTGTAGATACCTTGCTAGCTCAAAGAGCACAACTCCAATAACACCTTAGGGTGGGAGGATATCCATAGATATCTATGTGGCACTATAGCATCTTGATTAATCATTAGATAAATTAAGATATGACCTTAGTTAGATATCATGATATTGGCAATTTTATCCCCATAATGCCAGATCATATACTGATTTTATAGTGGTAAAGTTTCCTCACAAGAGTCATCAAAATAGACTCTGATGGTTACTTCCACCTATCATTCTGAAGGTCAAACATGTATGACTTCATTGAATGATCAATAGTTCCATCGGAACACCATCCATTATCTGCAAAGATAATGTTGCTTGTATTGTCAAGATGCAAACAGGTCTCATATGAGCAATATCAAATATATTTTCCCAATAAATGTTTTGTCCCTATAACTTAGGATATAAACATCTTGCAAAACTAAATCTTGTGATAACTTCGCAGATCTACTCAATAAGTCTATACCTACACCATATCTATGGAATTGGTACACAATGACTCTGAGAGTTGCAAGGTTCAAGGGGATTCCTCTCCTGAACAATAACATGTTCAAACATCATATTATACTCTTTTCCTTCTATGAGTTTTTCCTCACAAAGGTTTCTCATAAAAGGTTTTTAACGAGGCAATATCAATACAAGAACATGTCATATTTCCTATTTTCCCCATCAGGGTTTTTGAAGGAGGTATACATGACATGCTATATGTCATATCTTCTATTTTCCCGAAGAGGTTTTTGAGAAGATATCAAAGACATAATATTCCTTCTCATATTTTTCCCATGAGGTTTTGGGGAGGTTATTACGATTATGATCCACAGATCATAGTAACACAAGTATATGTCATGTTATCCTGTTTTCCCCATAGAGGTTTTTAACGAAAACATCAAAGACATGCATTGTTCTCTCTAGCTTCGATATGAGCTCATTAGACACAATCACTTAAATATAATGTATCAGTTTTCTCCTAATTTTTCCCACTGGGTTTTCATAGGAGTTTTCAACAGTATATCAACTCATTAACTTCTCATATTTTTCCTATATGGTTTTTGGAGAAGTTCAATATATTATGTTGTATCTTGCATTTTTCCCCACAGGGATTTTTCAAGGAACTACCAAAGACATAAGTGATTTATTAATCACAGCTATATATATCGTATTATTTTTTCTTTTTTCTCACTGGGTTTTAAAGGAGTTTTTATGGCATATCAATATATTCCTCAGATTTTTCCTATAGGGTTTTTTGAGGAATTAACAACGCATTGATCTCAAGGAAGATTCGATCAAGGGAAACTATTGTGAAAAGATGTCTCCTCAAAGAGACACCTCTACATGATGATCTCATCTACTACAAGACACCTCTTCAAGCAACGGGATTAGACATAGATTAGTTAGTTAATCATGTTACCAAAGGGTTTGTCCTTTGGCCTAGCGCATGAATGGTTGCCTCTTGGCAATAGACACCCGTTCATTGCACCCCCTTCATCATGTATATATTCTAATGATGGATCAATGCAAACTACAAGTTCTTCCATTATCTCTTTCATTTACATTCATTCTTAAACAGTGTTTAAGTATCTATACTTGGTCATTATTGAGAGAAGTGGGTCCGGTCCAACCTTCTATTCTTTCGAGTGGGCGGCGTATGCCGAGAAGCTAAGAGTGTTGTGTGTTCATGTGTTTGGGATAAACATGTGCTTGAGTGAGGGAGTGATTCCGACACTTATAGTCACCAGTCTGACCGTGAAAGATTTGTGGAACTAACCCTAAAGTGCTCTGTGATTGCATCCACTATCCACTATGTCGTAGGATTCTTCCTTGCTAGGCCCTAAAGTATAAAGTTAATTATCTTTTAGCCCTTGAATGTATTAAACTATTTGATCATTGCATCATTGTGTTAAAACTTGTAAACAATCATGCTTGGGTCCCAAATATTACAAGATAATTTTGGTTCCCTTTGTCTTAGATGTTTTTTAGTGAATGTAGTCGCACTTGTAAAACCATTATTTTTCCCTAGGTATAAATTATAGTCAGATTTATGTTTAAAATGATTACTCTTAATAAGTATTTTTTCCTGCTCTAAAGTTATCCAAAAATTATGTAAGATATGTTGTCTCGTAGGTTCACTTGAAAACTTTCTAGAGTCAGTCGAGGGGGGAGGATTGCTTAAATATGTTATTTCATTATTTTGGCTATTTTAATAGTAAAACACCTGTTTAAATTCCACAAGTTGGTAGCTTAATCTAAAAGTATTGGCAATTTTTTTGTAGACCGTAAGAAAGCCTTTGCAATTTAGGTTAGGCCAGAGACCCTGACCTTGCTCCTAAGATGATTAGAATAACTTAACAAATGCTTTAATAAGATTAATTCGTATTCTCTACAAGATCATTTGTCCAAAATCAATGCAAAGTTTAGTGTAAACATGATTTCACCTATAGTCAATGAAAATTATTTCATGCTAAGATGGCATGCTAATTTTGAAGGTTTAAATTGTGTTTAAAAGACAAAAAATGGCTGAAACTACAATCAAAATCACATTAAGCACAGTAAGCATAAGGCTTGTGGTCCATTTTTTGTATAGCCGTATTATTGTAATCATTGTTCTTCTTTTGAGGGATCTATGTGTATGACGTTGGTTTTCTCAGGAGTTGGTTAAATAGATGGGCCTCAGGGGCACTCAATGGCCTATTGGGTTTAGCATGTCCATTATCGAAAGTAGCCCAATGACTTGAAATAACGGTTAATTGCTCTCAAGCCAGTTTAAGTTGGACAATTCCACTAGAAGGCCCTTGTCATTTAGCCAAAGCTCTAGTTGTGTGAATATGGTGGGTAGTGTATGAAACAGGTTTAGTGGAAACCAATCACGTGTGTGTGTATCAAGAAAGCCTATGGCTATGTAACGAGTTACTCGATACGGAGCTTGGCCTTACAATGCGGGCGCGTTTCTTGCCTTTGCCGCCGGCCATGGCGGGGTGCGGGATTTACGGAAAATTATTCTTTTTCCTAAAATCTGAGGAAACAGGAAGCTTGAGTCGGTTTTCTATAACTCAGAAAACTGGGAGTAGACGATAACTCGGACAAAAGGATTTGCTATTCCTCAAGTTGACTCGGCACTTGAGGAACACATCCTATGAAGCCTAATCAGAAAGTTTGGATCTTCAAGCTGATTGATACTCAAGTCAACTTGAAGCTCGGAGGCTACCCCATGGGGTGCACCTGGCGGTGCACCATGCGAAACAGTTTGGATTCAGGTGAGGAACTCATGAGCAGTGTGTTATTTATTCTGGAGTCTCGAGTCAATTAATCCCTAAATTAACTCGAGCCTCGGGGGCTTGTGGGGGATAGATATCCCTTGGGCCCTCACGGCTTGGATTCAGTACATGGGCCATTGGAGGGCCTAGTAGAGACAGACGGCCTTTCTCAAGGTGCCGACTGGTCTCATGGGCCCGAAAACAGGTGACGAGATTGAAGACCAAGTCAAGACATGGAGGAGTTGGTTTGGACTCTGCGTAACAGGAATAGTGGGACTCAAGGAAGGAAGCATGTAACTGTGGATTCTGTGTAGTCTTTAGGTTTCCAAACAGAGTAGGACTCGTAGATGGAACTTGACTTGTAACCCAAGCCCGGCCGGATTATATAAGGCGGGTGAGGGATCTCTACGTAGAACATCGAACATCTCATCGCACACCAGCCACCAAACCCTCAAGCCCTCATTGTAACCTCGAGAGCTCAAATCAATACAATCAACCCCAAACAGGACGTAGGGTATTACGCATCTCGCGGCCCGAACCTGTATAAACCCCTGTGTTTTGTTGCATCTCTACGCAAACCATCGAGCTACGCCGATCTCGCCACCCCAAAAGCATCACGTAACACATCCCGTGGTGCATTGTCGGCATCAAACCCCGACAAGGATCTCCAACGAAGGTTAAAGAGAGGGCTTCCTCACCTTAAATAAAATCAGATCGAGTTGTCATCATGGGAATTTGCTTCAATTTAGTTATCTATATTGTGCTTTCTTAAGTGGATATGCATTCTTCTATTTGTTTGATAAGTTAGTTCGTAGGTTTGAACCTTATGCTGCAAAACTCTTTGTGTGATGGAGACCACCTAAAAACATATTGCACATTATGACACTTAGGTTTTTAGAAGCAATAATTAGAACGTTAGATTTTTTTTAGAATGCCTAATACAAACTCCCACATCCTTCGTTTGGGACGTAACATTCCATTTCAAGAGTATATATAGCTGAATGGCAACCAATTAGTTGTTAGCAACTTAGGTCACTTTTCTACGTAGTGTTGGTTATTACAGTGACCATAATTGTTCATTACATCGGAATGTCCATGTCAGTACTTGCCCCTTCAATTCAGCTAGCCATTCGACTTTATCATTGTATTGGCCACACCATCGGATAATAGATATATTGACCGTCTTCTTGAGCACATAGAATATAAGCTATGTTGCAGCCTTATTAACATAGTGTTTTGATATATTTATCGAGATGCCCTCTCCGTTTAACAACCGTAGAATATATTTTACATATTTGTCACATGAAAGAGAGAATCCTTACATTCTTCCCACCTTCGTTAATGTGGCACACCAACTCATACATCCACACACCGAAAAGGACCAATAATAGACATTCTTGTCCCCTATCCCTATGCTCACTACTCGCGGGGCCCAGTCACCATACTACATCTCACCCATTACCAACGCATGGGCCCCAGCTGTGTACCTCTTCTTCTACCACGGCAAACATAATCGTTTGCAGGAGCCAAGATGGTCGCAACCTGCTCTTATCGGTTTGCCAGTGCAATCCTATATCAAGCCATATCCGCTCCCCTACTGAGCCATGTGCTACCGCCGTTGATGAGCTGTGTGCTTGAGCCCACCAGCACCGATCGTTATGGTCAAGCACCAGTGTCGTTGCCACATTGTCCCTCGCCAAAGACATGCCATGCAACTAGATAATACAGTGATAAAGCTTGATATACCTACTGCAAAAGCTATGATGCATGCTTTTATGAGATTTTCTTTATGCATTTACGTCTCATATACAGAGGCGGACCGCCCACTAGGGCCATGGCCCTAGTCTTAGGCCTAATTGTAATGGTAACTATCTTATATTTTAGGCTAATGCATGTCTTAGCATATAGTGACTACTTCCTTGTGGGGGTGTTGGTGTCACCTGTCACGGTCTCGTGGCCGGTTGGCGGCGGTCAACTGACCCAGCAGCCCCTCGGCTATCGCACAAGGCAGTAGGCTTCCTATTCTACTCTGGTTATTTGATCAATTCATGCATTCATGTTTTACAATATCATGTACTGCAGACCACTTGTAGGCCTAATCGCCTATCATTTTCTAGCATTTTTATAGTATGACTTTGGCGCTAGAATGTTGCTTTAGAGTTTGGTCATTTAGCGAACAACTGAACTGCGATATGAATCTGAAAGCTCTTTTGTTCTATGCTTAGCAGGATTTAATGTGAAGAAAACAAAAACATCAGTATCTTACCTTACTTTAGTCGTGTTCTATATTTATTCATGCCGTAATTAATTTCTAGGTTCTATTGTACATGAAAATGAGGATGTGGGAATCTCATATCCACCAAATCATTATTAATATGTTCTTTTTGGGTATGTTTTGTCTGTTGTGTCACCGTTAAGTATATAGTAAAGTATCATTAAAATATGACATGTTTTACCTATTTTTGCTATTTCTCATCATATAGCTTGTATACGTGGATTTTTGTGAGCCTAAATTTTGACCCTAGTCGTGGCTAAATGCTAGGTCCGCCACTTCTCATATATGCTTCATTTCATTGATATCTCGTCCTCCTGCGATTTTTAGGATCTTAAACATACACTGATCTTCATTTAAGGTGTTTACTTCCCAAGTTTTGTATTTATGGGACAAGTCCTTAAATATTAGCAAATGTTGTTAGTTCTATTGGCTATGTGATCATTCAACTATCAAAATCACCTAAACTAAAGATTAGGGACCATGACCATTCCGATTCGATTACAATTGGAGTTCTCAAGCAATCATGTAGCGGCAATGGTGTTTCAATAGGCCACTCATCAATAACCATAGTATTATATCCTCTTCAATATATGACAGTTGGCTTTTGAATAAGATGGCTGGTCACGCGATGTCTCTAAGTTCACTGTGCCATCTATTAAAAATGGCGGTAAATGCCATATAGACATAACATGTGATACGCCTCACATAATGTCATCAGTTTGGTAACACATATAGCCTTTTTGCTAGCCTTTCAGCAAAATATAAGCATTCTACTGTATTTACATGGGAGAGGCCTAGTTTTTTTAGACCCAGAACTATCGGAGACAAAATAAGCTTCTCGATCATGGGCATCCTGAACAGCGCGACATACACGACACCAGGCACTGATGCCAAGAATAATCAACACAGCAAAAACTCTCGCCTTCAGAACTGATTCAATGTGCGGGCCACCTACAAGCATTCTGCAGAAAATTAACATGTGAAGTCAGAACATTTCTTCACTACATTGTTACATGGTTTTGGAGCAGGCCAAACACAACTGAATCACAGCTGCAAAACAACAATGTAACAGCTTTATGGTTTACAAATTGGGATATGAAGCATCCAACCATGACAATACCCACTACTACTTGTTCTGAAATATGTCGTTGCGGTTGGCTTTTTTCGCCAACTTTCCTCATCCATTTTATGTAAAAAAATTTCATGAATTGAATTACCATGAACTAACGTTTATCTCTACATATTTGCATAGTTTTTTCTAATAAGATGAATGGTCCAAGTTGTGGAAAAAAAACAACCGAAACAAATATTTGAGAAGAGGGAGTACACAAAAATAAAGAGGGGATACAAAGGGTTGGTGCAGAAGAGATAGAATACGGAAAATCATTCCAAATTACCCACTACAAAGTTTGCAATTATTCCATCAATCTACTGCATAACCCCTTCTCTGAAGGTTTCCTTACGGTAAAAGACCTTGTGCTGACTATGTACGTTGTGTGGCAGAACATTGGTTTTCAAGCAAGGCAATAGTAATCCATCTAACAAGGTTGTTGAGAACCTCCTTCACAGGGGCAGAGATTGTCTCCACAATGGTCAGGACCACAGCCCCACCTATGGCAAGGTGTACCAGAGTCTTCCCCCAAGTCCCACAATGACAGCTTCAAGGGTTCCCCATCTCCATCACCACTAATGGTCCACAAGCTACACTTCCCCAAGTACGACGCGGCCTCACGTGGCTTCTTCTCCATGATCCGCCTCCTGCTCTTCCTATCTCTCCTCTCTCCCTGCCTCTCTCATTTGTTGTGTTTTTTTGGCAAGGCGACAAGGGATGCCTAGTTTTTTTGGGCGAATGGACATGTAGGCAACACCTAAAAAACCATGCATATGCCCATGCCCACTGATAACTGTTTTGGAGAAAAAGCCTTGGCAACTATAGTATGGGGTCTTACTATTGAAAGCATTAAACCTCTTTGCCACCCAAATAGAAGGAATATGGAAGGCTGTTCAACTGGTAAATTACAAGTATACAGTTACATGTGAAAAACCTTTCGATCTAAGCATCATAACCTTCATTTCTTTTATCAGCATAGAAGCATGCAATGACGCAAGTTCAATAAATGTGAATAACTGAATATGCAGAAAAACACTAACAGAGAACCAAGGAAGCTGACCGCTTTGCTTGGAGTTTGACTTTTTTGCGTCAATCTTCCTTGGCCTACCACAAGCCACAGCAAATGGTGGCAATATCACTCCATGCACTTGCTGTTACAAATTAATCAAGAGATGAAAAATTCTACTAATTAAAGGTGGAGGACATATATTCAAACCCAATGTGATCTTTTATAAAATGGAGAACGATGTCCCCAAGAAATGTAAGGAAGTTTCATACCTGATTATTGCGAGGAACACTGCGGGAAACAGCACAACGATATTTTGATGTAGCCCCATTCTTTCCATGGACCAAACTATCTGGTACTTCTATCTTCTTTTGTAGTATTTGCAATAAAAGACGCTTGATGTGAAACATAAAATGACATGAAGCAAGGTACAAAAGAATCAACAACGAAGCAAGACAATTACTGTGTCTGGACTCTGGTTTTCAGCTACAATGGACTGAAGACCACTCTCGGCTGATTCACATCTTCTACCCTATATACAAGAAGCAAAGAAGTAATGAAAATTGGAATATAAATTAGAGGTGTATGATTTATCAGGGATATGTAAACAAAGGTATAACCTTCATTGACAAATGATCATGGCGTGGGATACTTTCCATCTTTGCCTGAGAGTGAGAAGCTACAATAACCTGTTTCAATTCCACTATTTCACGTTCTGCTCTTGTCAGTCGCTCTTGAATCAAAATATCTGCATCATCCGTCTTGGCCAAACGATCCAATAAAATATTATTCTTATCTTCATGTTGAAGCTTTTCTGGTTGAAGTTTAGTAGATGAAAACAGCAATAATGTAGGCATTTCCATGTTGTTGGTCCCCACCTACATTAGTAGATACATGCATTAGTGTCAGAGACTGGTGGTGATTATTAAACAAGATTATGGAATATTAATAGTTTACTACATGTCTTGCTTACTGTAAATTGTAAAATCAATCTATCAATCAAAGCATGCACTAAACTCATTAAAAAATAAAACAATGCTATTAGTTACAAGGATATAGTGACCTTATTTCATATCCACAGGATGCATTGGTTAACTAGCATCTTACATCCTTGCACTGACATGTATATAGTAGTCTGGTTCAGTCGGAACCATTTCAGGTAAAAAAACAAATACGCCCTGAGAAGTCAGTGCTGCAGATTTAATCATAGAAGCATGATATCTAAAGGGTAAATTTATATAGCATAAGGAAGTAACATATGAAACCTAACTATAGGAGCACAAACTGAAGAAAACAAACATAGAAACCACATATTTTATGCTGCATGCACACAACAGCAGGTATTGAATGGAATAGGTGGGAATGCCTCCTGTTGCCAAAAAAACAAGCTGATCTGGACATCAACACCACCCAAAAGGAAACTTAAGTAGTGATTCCTATTTCAGTTTATCCCCATTCTTTGTATTTTTAAACTGCCCTACAACTGTCATCATACCAGAAGCAAAAATCCATTTTTGCCAAAATGCCACATAGCCTGGAATCGGCATAGCCTAGTGTTATTTTGGCAACATAGGTTTTACCAGTGGTAGTAAAAAGTACGTTAGAACCTAATATTTAGAAATTTTGATGTATGTGCCCACAAACAGCATTTTTGGGGTCAAGTACAGCAATTCATGTGCACTTATTTGGTGCTCCTGCTGTCAATCAAAAGAAATCAAAAGCTAGTGTATGCTTGCTTATTGACAAGGTTGCTGATTATTTGATTGGATTGAAAGCTTCGGTCATGAATAGGGCAGGTTGTCTGATCTTAGTGAAGGTGGTTCTTACAGCTACAGTTATAGGATGATGGCTATGGATCTTCCAAAATGGGTGCTCAAAGCAATCAATAAATTAAGGAGTTTTTTATTTGGAAAGGACAAGAGCAGCCTAATGGAGGCAATCACCTTGTCATTAGGCCCCACATGAGTGGCTGATACTTCAGGGGTCATAACAGTGCCAGCAACTTAACAATCCTTTCAAATTTGGGACTTGTTAGAGGGATTCCTCCTTCAACAGAGGGTCCAAGATCAACAGTTTGCAGGGTCTGGTCAATATTCTATTAAATCGGACTACTACAAGGCAATTTTTACTGGATCAATTGGACACATGTGGCTTCTCTAAATGGAGGTTTTCCCACCCAGTCTCATTCGAGATTATTATGAAAGTTGGATTTCAAGGTATGTATTTCTCCTCAACTGGATACCCGTGGCTTCTCTAAATAGTGTTGTTCGTTGAATATTGCTGACAAGCAACAAAAGAAGGGCCTAAGCTCTCATATTTTTCTTTTGCTTGAGGAAATTGGGAACATATTTCTTGTTGCTTGAGAAATTTGGGAACACCGTACTAGGCCTGTTTTCAACAAGGTATTAGGGTTAATGATGTTCTTAGAGCAATAGCTACTCTTCAGTGTTGTGTTCAGCAAGAGCCTATGAGCTTTGTGGTAATTTGGGTGGGTCTCTTTGGCCGTGTTCTCCTGGCACCAGGTGCATCCTCCCTTCTTTTGTTCCCTCATTCTGTAATCTGTAATCTGAATTCTGGAACGGCAGGCTGAGCAGGTAAATTAGTCATACCCCATCAGGGGAACCAGAAGAGAAAAAAAGGCACGGTCACTAAACGAAGAATAGGAATCCAGCTCGCGTAATGTAATTAGAAGAAAATCAAAGTGCGCAGTTTTAATTAAAGAAAAAGTCAGTGCATTCACCGATGTCATGACGGCCTTGGCGAGCTTCTTCCTCACTCTCTTGATCTTCTTGTCCAACGCCTGGGCCTCCTCGTCGTCAATGCCGGTGAGGACCCTCTCCATCACCGACTGATCGACAAGGATCATGGCCTCATCAACGAGGTAAGGATACAGTAGGCGCATCTCATCCAAAGTCTTGGCCTTGGGCGTGAGCGCGTCCTTGCCCTGGAACTGCCCGGTCTTCCGCTTGGCCGGCCGGTCCGCCATGGCACCCGAGGTATCGGGTGGTGGCCGCGTCTTCCTCTTGTTTCCCTCGGGCGGAGCCTCGCGGTTCTTGGCGGGCGGCGCCGTCGGGCCGATCGACGGCTGCTGGGTCGTCCTGCGCTCCGGAGGTCGGGCGGCGGGCGGCGGCTCCTTGAGGCAGGGCGACGTGGGCGAGGCAGCGGAGGGAGGCGGCGGCGGCGCCTTCTTCTTGGTGCGCTTGGCGACCGGCGCCGAGGCAGCGAAGGGAGGCGGCGCCGCCGCCTTCTTCTTGGTGCGCTTGGCGACCGGCGCCGCCGGATCTGTCGACGGCCTCTTCGCCGCGGACGACGGGTCCGTGCAGTGGGGTGACGAGGGCGCGAGCGCGATGGCGCGTGTCGTGGCGGGAAGGGCGGGCGCCATGGGCGCGAAGGGGGAAATGGTCTGCGGCTCTGCGCGCAGGATCTGTTGGAGGAGCCGAGGAGGAGGGATTTTTATGAGGGTGAAAGATGAAGCGTCGCCTCGGAGGGTCAGACTCAGAGTGAGAAAATATTTTAGGGTTATACAATACAATACGGGCTTGAAGTACTCTTTGTTCCAATTTATAACTTTTGCAGAACGTCAAAGTCTATGGGCTTGTCTTATTTAAAAAAAATCATTTATTTTATTGAAATTTAGTTTAGCATGCATGCAATATATTTTTAACGATTGCTTAAAATTTTTATATATTTACATCAACTTTTTGAATAAAATGTGATGGTCAAATTTGATTTCAAACAAGTCAAATAATCTATGGATAATCTATAGAATGGAGGAAGTACATCATTATCCTGCAACTAACATGTTTATTTTTTAGAAAAGAAAAGACACTAGCAGACAACGGCAATACTAAAGAAATATTTCAATCCTTCTGCTCCTTGGACATCAAAACGTCTACCATACTCCTATGCTCCAAACGCATAGCTTTTCATAGACTTTATTTGGATGGTAGCTTCTTCCATACAACTAGAAAGGCCATCTTGCTGCTTCTCACGACTTATCTGCCCCGTGTGCCTCCTCTCCAATCTTGATCCCTCCACTATGTGCCTTCACCATCCACCGCCGCCCTCCTGCCACCACTCCATAGCATCGTCATGCCTCCATGCCGCCCTCCCATCGTTGTCCACCTTCTGTCGACCTCCCCCACCCTGCCATCCTCCATGCCTCTAGGAGCGGGCCCACCTCAATTCATTGAATACCCATTATTATTGTCAAAGAGTTATATATATATAGTGTATATGTTGTTTATATATATTGAAAAATACAAACCAGCCAAGCCCCCAATCAAGTTGGCCCAAAAACAAACACCTAGCTACCCTCCTCTCCCTCCCTCTCTCGACATGGCCCAATGGAGAGTGTCCCATTAGCCCAATAACTCTCCACAACGTGAGGTACGACTGGATGCAGCAGCGCATTTCCTATCTACCTTCCGATAGAATTTAAGCTCCCACAACTTCCAATGTTTGAGATCCGTGCAAATCGCTGCAACGGTTGATACGTCGAATGAACCCCAAGGTGGGTGCATGAGCTGACGAGCGTGGCTGCCACGCATGCGGACATGCGGTGGTGTGGGTGAGGGCCGGCCGGCTGCATGCGTGTGACATGAGTGGTGACTGAGTAGACACGTGGCAGCATGAGATCTTAAACTTCAAATGTACGTTTCTTTTAAACCATGTGTTTGTTTTGCAATTCGTTTGAACCACAATCTTATTTAGAATTAATGTAACAAAATGAGATCTAGTATGATTGTGTTTAATTTTTTTAATTTTAATGAACATTTGGAATACACTACTTCAACATTTTGAATAAAATATTTCAACATTTTCAAGTAAAATTGTTGAATTAATATAGCTGAAATGTTGAGTTAAATATCGCACATTGTTGAATCAAGAAAGAATGTTGAAGCATGTGTACAACAAAAAATGAAATCTAATAAAATATTTAGCTAGATATATTCGAATAAATAATAAACACATAAAAAGGAAATATGATATTATTATTATATTGGTGGAATAAGCTAAATGGGCCTATTGGGCTGCAAGATACATAAGCTAATCATCTTGCGGAAGATAGAGGGACTCCCATGCAGTAGCATGGTGAGCGCGATCGCTCCAGCGCACATCGCATTATCGGTGGGCAACACCATGGTGTCTAGCAGGCGTAAGAGCAAGATCATGGTAGCTTTCTAGGCTCCAGCAAACCGGCATTGTGAGACTGGTGACACTTTTGCAAGACCGCAGTGTGCAGCAACTGATCCGGAGTGAAATTCATGAATCGTAAGTAAATCTTGCTAATTAGCTTCCAATTTCAATACATTAGCAATTGCAGTTTGTGTATTTGTGACTGTGAGTACATTGCTGTTGAAGATAGTTATTTTTATGCCATGGAGTTTTGTCAGTGGAAGATAGTTAAATTTTATGTATATATGGATGGAACTATGATCAAATTATGCATTATAACTAGTACCTCTAATTTATTTTACCCCATCCATACTTTGAATGCCTAGCCTCAAAATCCTAGGCCCGCCCCTGCATGCCTCCCTCCACCTTCCTCCGCGCCTCTCGCCAGCCAACTCCAGTGCAGAGATCCATAGACATAAAAGCTATAGACAAACCAAGTACCAAACACCTACCATGAGCATTTTCAAAAAGTTGTTTGTGTACCCAGCCAGAGAACGGAAGCTTTTCCAAGAAACCCGTGAAAAATAAGTAGATCCAATCAAGGCCTAGGAAAATGAGGGGGCAGGGGGAAGAGCCGATTGCCACTATGCCGTTATGAGACATGCCCTTCGTTGCATTGCCATCCCATAGAATCGATCAATTTATCATTCTCAATGCCTTTTTGGGTTTGATAAAATATAAAATCATTTACCTCCACTAACATCACGGGATTTGTTTCAATCACAGCGCGAGGCAGGAATATATAGAGCACCGGAAGGCGCCAAAAGTTGGCGCCAAACTCCACTAACGTCACGGAATTTGTTTCTATCATCGGCCGCGCATGGTTTCACGTAGGGCTGGGCAAAAATAACCGAAACCGAAGAACCGAACCGAAATGACCGAGACCGAAACCGAACTGACCGAACCGAACGGAACCGAAGTTAATTTCGGTCTCAAGTTTCGAAATGACCGAACTAACCGAAACCGAAAAGACCGAACCAAAAAAACCAAAGAACCGAATAAAAACCGAAGTTCCAAACCTTCTCTAGCTCTTCCCAGCCCCAGCCCACCCCAGCCCACCGGCCCACTAAACTAACACAGCCTAAGCCTAACCCTAACTCTTCCTACCCCACCCCACCCGGCACCCACAGCCGCAGCAGCCATCCACGAGGTCCTCCTCCTCCCGTCCTCCGCTTTCCTCGCTGGCCGCCGCTGCGCCCCACCTCCATCCTCGCTCCATTCCTCTGCTCTCCTCACGGGCCACGGTGCGGCGGCGACCCTCTCCCACGGGCCACGGAGCAGCGGCGACCTTTCCCTTGGGCGTGCGGCCTCCTCCTCTCATGGCGCGGTGGCCTCCTCCCCCCACGGCGCGGTGGCGACCCTCCCACGCCGTGGCGGCGAAGGTACGTGGCTGGTCTGCTCTCCCTCTCCGTGCAGGTGCTCGGTCTCTCCCCTCCCTCGCTGCGGCGGCGCCGGCTCTCGGCCTCTCCCCTTCGTAGCCGCCCACCCCACACCCCATGCCGACGCCGCACTGCCGCAGAGCGCCGGCGCCTCCCTGTCCCTGCTCGGCTGCCCCTCCCCATCGCTGTCGGCGCCTCCCTACTCCTAAGCCGCCTCAGTCAGTTCGGTCTAACCGAAGACCGAACCGAACTAACCGAAGACCGAACTGCTCGGTCTCCATTCTTCTAGGATGAAAGTTCGGTTCCAGATTTCTAATAACCGAAGTAACCGAAGAACCGAGGAACCGAACCGAATTGTTCGGTCTGACCGAATGCCCAGGCCTAGTTTCACGTGATCGCTCTTTCTAATCTAGTGAGTATCCTAATTTGCGATGGTACGCCATTTCCTACCATCGCTCGTTTCCTGTTTTATCAGCCCAAGCGCCTAGCCCAGCTAGTGCCAACTTTATGAATGTCCACCTCAAAAACAAAACAAAAACTGGAACTCAAGGTGACTACGCATGTCATTTTTAGTGGTGAGCTACAAACCTGCAGTTTATTTTTTTTCCTAACTACTGAACAGCAGTTTCAGATCAACAACAATGGTGTTTTTATGGTCCTCTTTCTTTTCTCTTAGTTTGTAGTTTCAGCAACAGCTCTTGTAGAACCAGCACCTTCAATTCTTGGCTCTGCGATATCTCTTCGGTTAGTTGCGAGTGGCGGTTAGTTGCGAGTGGCCCTACGAGCGCAAGGCCCGAAAGTTATAGGTGTGTTTGGAGCACATAATTTTACACAATCTTATGTTAATTGAGTTGTTCAATGTTTGAAAGCAATTCATATTTAGAAATACTTTATAATAACCAAATTTCTATTACCAAAACTAATGTATCATAGTAGAAATTAATGGCCAATGTTGTGTGATCTTGAAGACCCCAATTCAAACCACCCCTTAAGTTTTAGGATAGAGTCAGTACTTAGTTTTCGGCATTGAAATAATTTTACACGTGGAGGAGGAAGAAATGCCCGCGAGTGCACGATTCCATTCCGACAGCTCACGATTCCACCTGGTGAAACGTTGTTTTCCAAGTGATTGGGATTTTTTTTTTATGGCAGGAGCTCTGCCTTTCGTTAAAAAGAGAAAGAAGTTTTGGATAAACAGACAACACGCTCCTAGGAGCACACAATCCTGTTGGGAGAGAAAAGCAGGGGACTAAAGACGGCGGGAGACACACCAGGCCAAGCAGCTAATGAATAGCAGCAGCGATCCTGAAGAATTAAACGCACTCTTTAATTTTCCCCGCCACCTGCAATGCTCCTGTAGGTAATTGAGATATAGCATCTCCGCCTAGGCTACATATCACCCTGTTATGGCAATCAACCGCAGCAGGTTCCAATTGTGTCTCTTCTTGTTCTACCTTGGCATGAATACATAATTACATAATAATATGAAGCTGTCGATTTGTGTTCGGTTAATATGCTGTTAGCAATCACAGACGACATATGATGCCAGTTTGCGGGGAAAGAAAATCATCCCTACTCGACCACAAACTTGGTAATCCAATCCACATTTCGAACCATCAAATAACCACATGCATTTATCACGCATCATACACAATTCCCACAAATTAAACAGACTTGGCCATGATTGCCACTTGATCAGTAGAAACGAGATCCAGCACCTTCTTTAATTTATGGAGCAAAATAGCGCAAGGGCCAACCACAAGCCTTCCAACTACAGTACCTAGTTAATCAGCATTTAAGCTTACTTATAGGCAGCCCAGTGATACATAAAAAGAGCCTAGCTGACCAGCACCATATAGTGGTAACATTAAACATGCAAAATGGAACATCAAAAGCACTACGCCCAACCACAAGCCTTTCCAACTACAGTACCTAGTTAATCAGCATTTAAGCTTACTAATAGGCAGCCCAGTAATACATAAAAAGAGCCTAGCTGACCAGCACCATATAGTGGTAACATTAAACATGCAAAAAGCACTACACCTCGACGACAACGTTCCCCAGCCCTGTCACTCCTGCAGAAACCAGTGCATTCTGCGATGTCTGCAGCATATACAAAATTATAAAAAACTTCAGCAGGACCTAGTTAAGTAATTCTAGAGAGAAGAAAATGAGTTAATAATTTCTACTGGGCTGCATTTTATCACTGACACCACATTGCTGCTGCTTAATTAGGCAGCGTCAGACTGTCAGCACAGTTGGCTCAAATAAACTAGCCACAATCACCAAATTCTTCCTATAAATCCAAAAAATGGCATGCGAAGCAAGAGTTCAGAGTGTATTTAATTTTAACGCTAGAAGAATATGCATAACCTACATTTCAGTTTTGTTTCATGGGACGGTACTTGCAGGATGATTATCCAAAAATATGCAAAGCAAAATCTTTTTTTTCTTTCTTTCATATAAAGTACTTCAGCATTGTGTCATTGGAATAATGGTATATTAGAATCTTGAAGATTAAAAGTAAACTACTCATATTAGATAGCCAGGGTCCCAACAATTGTTGATCAGCGAAGTCCTTGCTCAAAGACCAAGTTGGACCAACAGGGAAAAACCAATTATAAAATGGTGGTTTTCCTTTTTGCTACTCGCTTTTTTATTCTTTTGGCAATTGTATGGGTTTTGGGCTGACATTTTAATGACAGAAACTAGTAGGAAAAAACATCGAAAGGGGGAATGTCAAATAGACAAAGGAATTAAGGTTTCAAGCCAATATTTAAAGGGAAACTTCCCCACTTCAGCCCATATAGTGGTAACATTAAATGTGCAAAATGGAACATCAAAAGCACTAAACCTCAACGACAACGTTCCCCAGCCCAGTCACTCCTGCAGAATCCTGTGCGTTCTGTGATGTCTGCAGCATATACAAAATTTTAAAAACTTCAGCAGGGCTTAGGTAAGCGATTCTCAAGAAAAGAAAATGAGTCAATTTCTACTGGGTTGTGTTGAATCACTGACACAACATTGCTGCTGATAAATTAGACTGTGTGCCAGGCTGTCAGCACAGTGGGCTCAAAGAAACTAGCCACAATTGCCAAATTCTTCCTATATAAATCCAGAAAATGGCATGCGAGGCAAGAGTCTAGAGTGTATTTGCTTTTAGCGCTACAAGAATATGCAAAACCTTTCAGTTTTGTTTCATGGGATGTACTTTAGTGTAAAAAGAATATGCAGGACGATTATCATTGGAAAGTTAATGAATTTAAACTCAAACAAATAATTATAATAATTATCAATAATAGCAGTATATTAAAATCTTAAAGATTTAAAAGGTAAACTATTAGATAGCCAGGGTCCCAACCATTTTTTATCAGCCTAGAAGTCCTTGCTCAAAGACCAAGTTGCCTAACAGGGAAAACTGAGATCGTAAGCAAAAATGACTCCAATGCAGTCTTTTCTAGAGCAAAGGAGTGTCACACCCCAGCACGAATTATAAAATGGTGGTTTTCCTTTTTGCTACTCGTTTTTTATTCTTTTGGTCATTGGATGGGTTTTGGGCTGACATTTTGAAGACAGAAACTAGTGGGGAAAAACAGAGAGAAGGGGAATGGCAAATAGATGGAGGAATTAAGGTTTCAAGCCAATATTTAAAGGGAAACTTTCCCACTTCAGTCCAGGCCCCATGTGTCATTGACACAGCGATGCCATATCGGGAATTCGTTGAACACACAATGCCATATCGGGAAAAGCCCTGCAGCCAGGATTTCCGAGAACCACCATATATACAACACTGGTTTACGTTCCTAGCAGTAAAAGGAAGGCTGCAAAACGCCAAAACAGCATAATTAGAAATGGCAACATAATCGCTAACCAAGTTTCTCTACTGATTTCCTTCTACATATTAGGTAGCCATGTCTTCCCCTCAAAAGCTCCAATAAGGATTACACACGCACATATTTGTCATCTTCTTTTCAAACAAAGGGAAGTGCTGTGCCATTGAAAAAGGAAGGAGAATAGCACTTCTCCATTAAAGTTCCAGTTTTTTCCTTATTGGAGCACTCAAGCCAACAACTATAACCAACATTGACACATGTATTACTCCACATTTAAAATAATTGACATCCCATGAAGAGAAAAAGAAAAGTTTACAATATAGCATAGCTCAAAAGAAATGGAGAACCCCTGCGAGGAGATTCCTACCTGAATAGATGGCAACTCAAAGCAGACATACTTCCAGTAATCAACTAACTTGTGATCTTTTGGAACCACCTCTTTTGCCCTTCCAGCACAAAAGATTGCATAAGCATCAGCTGCATACCTGGAGTAAAAAGGCAACATTGAAATTATTAACTCGACGAGATAAGAAAGAACATTCTACCATACTCAAAATGTGCACAGAAGAGTTAGAGGGGCAGCAAACTCACTCACTTGCCAACACCACAAAGCTCAGTAATATAGGTCCATTCTTCTTCAACATAAGCCTTGGAGAATTTCTGGATATTTTTTGTTTTCACATGCTGCAATCCAAGAGGTTTTAGATAATTTGCCATCTCTTCAGGAACAGCTGCATATGCAGCCTGAGCATCAGGATAGCGCTTGAAGAAGCCACTCACTATGTTCCTGACCTGTTGCAGTATACAAAGGGAATTCAATCCTTGAACTCTAATCTTCAACGTGCCGCATATAAACTACTCATATGGAAAGTGTTCCCCTGTTCAAGGTTTAGTTGTTCATTGTATGTGCAAGATGCAATGCAAGTCACCGTGGAAAAATTAAACATAATCAATCATCCCATATCAAATCAAAGTAAGAAAAAGGTGCAGACAACCATTGGTAAGATCACTCGCTAATCATGGCAACCCAAGTTTTGTCATTTTTTTTCTTGGATAGTCATGCAAACTGTTCTAGACGATTTGAGCAGCTGATTGTGAAACTAGCCAATTATTATTAAGTAACATTCACAGAGAATAACAAAGTAGCAAATAATTCAGAATCTCACCTGTTGCCCCTGTGTTAAGTTGAGGAGCATGCATATTACAACGACCTTCCAAGGGTCAGAAGCATACTTCTCCTGCAAAAGCCTATGAGGGGAGCGCGGCGGGGGTACCAGCTGGTCCAGCGGCAGGCGACGGTACTTGTCTGACCGCTTCTCGGCAGCAGTAAGCAATGGCGCAGGTTTCCTCTTAGGCTTTTCCTTTACTTCGAGCTTTACATTGTTTTGTGATCCTGGGGTTGATGCTGAGGCTGAGCGTCGCCGCTTGGCATTCGAGGCTGTGGTCACGGCAGCCTTGGAGGCCCCATTTGCATTGAGCAGAGAAGACCCAGATGATGGGCGACCACGAGGAGGCGGCCTGGCAGCGCGGTCAGGGCTATTGGGAGGTTGCAGAGCATCGCGATTTTGCGGGCGATCAGGTTTGTAGCAGAACTGGTCAAAGAATGCGCCGAAAGGCGAGGAATACTTTGGGTCCTGGTCTTGGACAAAGGAATAGGGATCGGTGATGGGAGGGACAAAGCCTGGTTGCTGCTTCCTCAATTCCCTTCTCAACCTGATGATCTCGAGGCCGCCAAGCGCCCGATGCCTCTTGCCTCTGCTCGGCTTGGAGCTCTGAACACCACCACTGTTGCCACCATCAGCTGCTTGCTCCCCTCCCTGAGAACGGACACGAACGGGCGGCACTGGTGGCTGGACGGATTGCTCCTGCTCCTGCTCCTGCTCCTGCTCCACCGCCCCCCGCCGCCGCTTCTTCCTCGCAGTCTCCCTCTCTGCCGCTAGCTTGCTTTCCACCTCCAAGATCTGGGCCGCGGCAGTAGCGGAGGACGGCGGGGTCGCCGGCGCCGCCTCCCTGCGGCTTCTTCTTTTGCGCTTCTTTTCCTCTTTCCGCACCACCGCTTCCTCCGCCTCCGCCGCCGGTGCTAGGGTTTGCGGAGCGACTCGGGCCGGAGCCTCGGGCTTGGATTCCGGAGTCGGCGGAGGCGGAGGAGACTCCGAGGACGGCGCCGTGGCCTCAGCCCGCTCCCCGTGCCTTCTCCGCTTCCGCTTCTTCTCCCGCGGCAGCGCCTCCAACTCCTCCGACATCGGCGGCGGCGGCGGCTCCGCTGCCGACATCGCCGCGCAAGGCGGCGGCAATGCATGCACGAGGCGGATCGGGGCCACCGGCGCTGGACCGCCTTGGCCGTCCACTGCCATCTTGGATTGGATTGGTTTGGGTGGGGGCGCGGCAGAGCGGTGAGGAATGGGGGCAATAAAAGGCGAGAGCGGCGGGCGAATCAGGGGGAAATAAAAACCTGAGGGAGGGGGATTTGGTGGACGCGTGGCGGGAATCACTCCGCGCGGGAAGCTGGGAGGTCACGGGCGGAGACGGAGACGTCGATGACTAGCGGGCCCCACTTGTGGTGGCACGTTGCCGCGCGAGATGAGGAACGAGGATGACAGCTGGGACCCGCTAGTGCTCGGCCCCACAAAGCAGTGACAGTGGGTGTCTCGGGCTCTCAGCCTGGCCATTATTAGGCGTCGGTTCGGCAATGCTGGGCGGCAGCTCAGCTGTTCGGTTTCCAAAAACATTTTTTCTATTTTTTTTATACAGCGGAAATATTTCTCATCCCGTCATCTCAAGAGAGAATGTTATTTAATTTTTTTTTCTTATTAGAATGTTTCCTTTGCTATGCTAGAATATTTTTTATTTTTCTTTGTTAACATAGAATATGTTTTTCTAAAGGTTTAATTTGAAAATATTTTTCTATTAAGATAGAATATTTTTCATATGAAGTTAGAATATTCCAACAGAAAATTTAGAATACTTTTTGGTTCACGTAGAACATGAACTTGAAATATTTTTTTCCATAAGTATATTATATAATTTTTATGAAGCATAGGTGCACAGATGTTTGTCCAGTTTTTAAATTTATCTGTTCTAATATGCAATGGAATATCAAAATCTAAACAAATATTCGCGGCCTCACGGGGCACCCAACAAATAATCGTCGATGCGAACAAATGGAACATGCAAAGGAAATCGTCACACGGAAGGCCAACGAGGGGCGGGAACGAAACATGTTGGGCCAGGAAGGCTAACTAAATGAGTTGGCCACGAAACAAATTGGGCTAAAAATCAGAAAGCGATACGCACTAAAAATAAGGCATGTCAGGAGGGACGGGTGGGTGGACTGGAGTTGTGTCCACCTAGGTAGGATCTAATCGCCCCTACCGTCCTACCTCCCGCCTCTTCCCTCCGCCTCCAAGCACGAGAGCAGGGTGTGTGTCCCATGGACCCTAGTGAAGAGTTCTATGGATCGAGAATTTTGGTTATTGAAGACTCTCAAGATGTGCTTTGCACAGTTGCCGCCGCTCTCATAGGCATCACTAAATTGCCATCTGGGACATTGACACCTTGATTTTTTTGCCATTAGTCTCTTTTTCAAGTATTGGTCATGTGAAAGGACATTTTTGTCCCCCCCTCCCTCTTTTCTCCTTGTGACGAGCAGAAAGGCCACCCTTCCTTCTTGGCGTCAACATCCTCCCCTAGCCCCACCTCCACCTGCTGTTGCGGGCGCGCCACCATGTCTGTCCGTGATGAGGAGACGCCAGGACATCGCCTTGCGACCAACAATGAGGATTGAGGAAGATGAGCACGATCTGTCGGAGCACCATGCAAGCCAGTCCACATCCTAGGCCGCATCCAAGCGAGAACAAAAGCGGGTACCAAGTTTATTGGTTGCCAAGCCATGGTTCGACACCATGAACAGGAGATGGAAGTATGTTTACTTTCCCCTTGAGTACTCTGCCCAAGGTTTCTCGGTGTTGGAGGGAGCGGGGAGTGACTCAGGGTGGGCCCATACTTCAGTGAGAGGGAAGAAATTATGAAATTGGAAAAGGGAGTTTGGTTGGTTTTGTACCTTTATGAAATTTTGAATGTGAATTTGATAAATTTTGAGCACAAATCGCCTACTCGGTGGAAGCGTGAAAACCCTCTACAAACATAATTAGATCTAATTGATTATTGATGTTGTATACTAGATCTACATCTAGATGTGAAAAAATTGCAAAAAATATTATGGGATAATAATATCACGTTACTTGTTTTGCTGGTGTGGTGTAATATATACGTTGATCTAATCACACATGTACCGTTGTACGCCAAACTTGGAATAAAAAATGATGCATTTTTCTTAATATAGGGTTAAAGTGATAGTACGTGAATAACATGGCAATAATGTTATCTAAACGTGAGAAACTTGCCAAGGCAATGGAATGTAATCTAATTTTCTTAGGTAGTAAATAGGGAAAATTAACATATTAGATCAAACCTGATTAATTCCATAGCGCTTGATCTAACCAGATTAGAGAGCATGGAATGGAGATATGTGTTTTTATATTCTGAAAAGTGTATCCAATTTCTTATATAAACAATCGGATGCCAATCAAGCCACCCCTCTCCGTACATGTTTCTGTTTGACCAGCACATCAGTGCAGCATTCTGTTTGGAAACACGGGCGTGATTTTAGGATCGGGGTACGGAGCATGCATAGATATTGCCAGGCAACAATATCGGCTCTTATGTAAATTGTTTATTATAATATTTTAAAAATCGAAAGCTTATACCAATTCAAGAATAATCTGAACAACCTAGCTAGGAATAACCTAGCTTTTGGAATATCACGGCGGCCGGAGGAACTGCAAGTAATTTGTAGTTTGACTGATTGCGATTATATTGACGAAGCAATGCGGCAACAACCCAAGAAAGCGATGAACCAACAGCCAAATGTAAATCAAAGAACATCAATAATCGCTATGATTGGTGGTTATTCATTCAATCAATTTGGCCATTGGGGGATAGTAGGCACTTGTATAAGCAGGTTCCGAGCAAATTCAACTACTTGTGTGTGGGAAGTGAAACCAAATTTACCCATCATCGATGTAACTAAAACTCGATTAAGAATTATTTAAGATGGGACTATTGAAAGTAAAAAAAAAAAACATCAATTAAAAGATGACAACTTGATCGGCGAATTACATTAAAAGATTAAAGCCACGGAATGACAAAAAAAGTTACACTCCTACTTGATTAAAATAGCTTGACAACTAGCTGCGGCGGCTACTACTCCAGCAGCAACAATTGATCGAAAATGGATTGGACTGCTTGCTAGTCCTTAGGGAAAAAAAAGCTTAAACCATGCATGCATATCGATAGATATATAGATGGATGGACGACGATCGTCCTAGATTGATTGCACTCTCACATATCGTCGTCGTCTTCACCGTCATCGTCACCCCAGACCCTAGCGGACATGCGTTGGAGTTTTACGTCGCGGGGCAAACGGAGTGGGTTGTGAAAGGTGACCACCCTCCAGTACTTGTCGTGGAGATTGCTAATCTTCTTTGAGAGATCGGCGGTGGTGACGTCCTTGCGAATGAATCGGGGGCGGAGGGCGCTGTAGAGCTCAGCGAGCTGCGGCAGCTGCCCGTACCGGCGGCGTCCGGCGGCGAGCGTCTTCAGGATGAGAGCCTCGTCCATATAGGGCCACTGCGTATAGCGCGACGGCCGCCCCTTGCGTTCCCTCTCCACCATGGTGGGGCCGGAGTTGGAGTTGGACGAAGACGACGCTCCTGGCATGGTGGGCGCTATGGCGGGAGGGATGGAACAGGAGGGACTAGGGAGGGAGCGGAGTCTGCGGATGAATGATGGATGGGAAACAGAGGCAGCGTGGTGGACGAATATATAGCGCGCGCACAGGAGGCGCCAAAACTTGGCGCCAAGCTCAGCATCACGGAATATATATGTTCCTTCGATATCGGCGCATGGGAATGCATGGCAGGCCACCACCAAGGATATGGACACAATTGATTTTTGATTCCCACGTCATCCGCTCTTTCTATGCTTGTGCGTCTAGTATATACTATATATATATCTCCGGATGATACGCAAATGTCTATTTCCTGTTTTATTTAGAGTTATTTAGAGTTATCAGCCCAGGTTACAACGAAATGGATCCTCGGATTAATCCAGCTCCCGCCACCCTGAGCTCTGTGGTTTCGTTTCCCTCGCATAATATATGGGTAGACAAAAAGGATTTTTTTTTAGACCTCCAAGCAGCTCCCAGTCCCACGACGCCATTTTCAATGTTTTGTATATACGGATACTTTGGTTGGAAAAAATAGCAGCCATCCACCCATCAGATGAAAAATTGCATAAAAAAAACGGAGACAACCATTCGGTCTTGGTCTTTTCGGTTCGATCTTCAGACAGACCAAACAAACTGAACAGCATAGCAGTCAAGCAGCAGCGGGTGGCGTTGGCGGATCTGGACAGCAAGCAGCGGAGTGGATGGGCAACGGCGCCGGCAAGCAGAGGAGAGTAGGGACCGCGCCAGTGAACAGAGGAGTGGGGGCGCCAGCGAGTTGAGGAGTGTGGTTGCCGGTGCACCATGATGGCGTGGTGGCGGGCTGCCGGTGCGTTGTGCGCCTAGCCGGTGGCCGGCAGGGCGGCCTCTGGGTGCGGGATCCACCGAGTGTGTAGGGCAGCGGCGGCAGCGGATGGGAGGAAGGCGCCGACGCGGGTGAGTAGGGAGGTAGCAGCAGACGGGAGAGAGGCGCCAACGCGGGCGAGAAGGAAGGCGGCGGTGGCCTGGAGGGAGGCCCGACACGGGCAAGCAGGAAGGCGGCAGCAAGGAAGGAGGTGCCTACGCGGGCGAGCAGGATGGCGACGGCTGGGAGGGAGGCGCCGAAGCGAGCGTGTAGTGGAGCAGGGAGGCGTTGGCAGCGAGTGCGGCTGGGCGGCTGGTGCTTGGTGCCTGGGGAGCGGCTGAGCGGAGCGAGGAGTGTGGCATAGGGCTAGGGTTACACAGGTTGATTCTAGTGGGCCGATAGGCAATGGGCTCTTTGGCCTTATTAAACTTCGGTTTTCTTGATTAATTCGGTTATTTGGGGTCCAAAACCAGTTACTTCGGTTATTTGAATTAACTTCGTTTTTCTCAATTTTGGTTACTTCTGTTTTGGTTCCTATTGTTTTGATTCGGTTCTTCGGTTTCGGTCATTTTTGGCCACCCCTGCTCACCGGGGTTAAAAAAAACCGTGAACCCTAGCTTTGCAAGGGAGAGGGATTTTTATTAATTCGTCCCAACGTAGATCGAACTCGCGACCTGAGATGCCTAAGTCTTCATTAGACTACAAACTCCTTGGCTGAGCACGATAAAGCAAAGAAATTATACATCTTCCTATGTGATTTAATGAAAATTGATAAATCCTTTACTAACCAGATAAATTAGATTTCTATATACACTAGGTCAAATATAAGTTTAGATTCTTACGTTTTCTTCCCTTGCAACACAATGACATTTCCACTAATATATTATTAAAATGATTAAATTAGCTGAAATTCTCCTTAATGAATTTAACCGTCTAGTCTCTAGAGTGATTATTATTATTATTATTATTATTATTATTATTATTATTATTATTATTATTATTATTCGAGTAGGGACTTAATGGTTTTATACGAGAAAAGAATTCCTCCACCTGCTCATTGTAAAATAGCGTGATCTTAGTTATTGTTAGATCAACATATGATGAGTACCCGTACGTAGGTACCTTCACCAAGCAGGGGAGAATACAAGTATTACTGCTCGTCCAACCGATCAGAGTAGGCGCCAACTATACCGGTCATGTCTGAACGCCCCATCCCTCCAACACGGCTCCCCCTCACTGTCCGCGGGGCCTATCCGAGCGAGAAGGAAAGCTGGTATGGAGGGGGCGCTTGGTTTGAGGAAGCAACCCATTAAGAACGGATTGATGATAGATTAACTTATTTCACAAAATTTGGCGGGATGAAGCCACTCCTCATCCTAGTACTAATTGTTAGCCTGTAAAAATGAAGTGGTTAGCCTGTGAGAAATGAGACGACGAGGGATCAACTTATTCCATTCCATAAAAAAAATGTAGAGTAAGATAATGATAGACCAACTCAATTCACAAACCAACACCCGAAGTTTATCGTTTGCCAAGCCATGGTTCGACACCATGGACAAGAGATCGATGGCATGTCAGCTTGTGTGGTTTCCTCTTGAGTATCCTGCACAAGGTTTCTGTGTATGGACTGAATGTGGGTGGGAGCTTTCCTGCCCATGTGCGCGTTGACTCGGCATGGGCCCACACATAAGTGGTCAGAAGAATTAAATCAGGAAATTGGAAAGGAGAGTTTGGGAGTTTATACCTTTCTGAAATTTACAAATGTGAATTTAGCAAAATATTAGGTGAAAACTGCCAAGTCGGTGGAAACGTGAAAACATTATAAAAAACCTAACTATATCTAAATGATTGATGTGGTACTAGGTTTAAACCTGAAAACTTGCAAAAACAATATTATGGGGTAATGATACCATGTTATTAATTTTGCAAGTGTGATGCCATATGTTGATCTAATCACACATGCATGCCAAATTTGGAATAAAAAATAATGATGCATTTTCTTAATACTAGTAAAAATTAAACGTGCATGTGACTTACACTACTGGAGAATAGACAATTCATCCCCTACATTGTCCCAACACGAAATGGAGCCGGTACTAATATAATAATATAATAGAAGGGTTGGAAATGTGGTACCTCTTGAGAGGTTTTAGTCCGGATTGGTGTTATCAACCGGTACTAAAGGCTGCCCTTTAGTCCAGCTTGGTAATACAACACGGACTAAAACCTGCCCAGGGTTTAGCCCCGGTTGGTGTTACCAACTAGTACTAAAAGCTACCTTTTAGTCCTGGTTTGTAACACCAACCCGAACTAAAACGTCTCCAACCGGGACTAAAGTCTTCCAAGCACTTACAATAAAAGAAAAGCATCTTCTATGTAGTTAGATGCATGTGGCAGCGAGTTGTTGCTGGATAGATCTTGTGTGATGTTGGCCTTGAGCTCGAACCCCGATGAAAACATACTATTTTAGTTTTTTTACGAACCATTGGTACCGGTACTGACAGCCCTTTCTCTAGTAGTGCTGAAAATGAATTGTTCAATTTATATATATAGAAATGTGTAACCAAAATAATAGTCAAATTTGACTATACATTATCGTAGTGATCGAGATATTTTGATCTTTTGTTTTTATGTCTAGGTTACTTATATTATCATTATAATTGCTATAAAGGTCATTGATCTATGCATTAAGAGGCATACAACAAATCTATAGTATTTCAAGCTCAATCAATAAACTTTTGCGTGGAAGCTCCTGATGTGTCATGCGGTAGTAAAAAAAAGAAGAATGTATTTGATACTATTTATAGCAATCTTGCTTGATAATTCAGAGTTCATATTTTTCTTCATTAATCCAGGCCTCCAGGGAACGTCTCATATTACAGATTAGAGGTGTCTCAGAATGTCCACCGCCTCTACTAAACTGAAAATATGTTCCAGTTAAAGAATCATCTCCGGTACAACACTACTAGAGATAGCTCATGGCATGGACCGTTTCTACTGTTAGTAAGGACGGTCCATGCCATGAGCCGTCTCTGGCAGTGCACGTTACCAGAGGCGGCTCATGTTTTGGACCGATCCTACTAAATTAGAGACCACCAAAAACATGAACTCCTCGTATTAAATAATATCTAGGAACAACTTTGTACCATCCACCGTTTCTAGTAAATATTTGTAGATACCGCTCCTGCTCTATTTGGCACCGATAAAATTCAACTTGTAACTTTTCCTTCTCTCTCTCAAACTTTTCCACCTCTCTCTCTCTGCGCCGATAAATTAGCGGCGGCCAGGTGGATGCACGCGGTCGGAGCGGAGGTCTGGTGGGCATGCGGGGCCGGCGCAGCGGCCGGACAGAGGCCTCGCGGCGTGCGGGGCCGAAGCGGAGGCCTAGCGGGCGCACGGGGCTGGCGCGGCGGGCGGTGGATGAGTGCGGCCGGGCAGGCCGCGGAGCTAGCGTAGCGGCCGGAGCGGATGCCGTGTGGCCGGCGCGGCGGCCGGGCGGGCATGGCAGCCAGGCGGGCGAGCGGGGCCAGCGCTACTGGAGTGGCAGCTGGGTGGGTAGGCGTGGCCGAAGCGCCCACCATAGAACCTTAAGAACTAGCCACCGCTCGTACTAATATAAGTAGCAGCACTTTTGTAACTGCCCCTGATGTAACCATACGAATTGTTCCTGCTACCCACTTCTATCTTGTCCTTTGATGATAGATATAGTAGGGAAAAGATTCTTTTTTAGACAGAAGAAATTATTTTTTATATAATATTAAAATGATTATATCACCTATAATTCTCCTTAATGGACTTAACCATCTAGCCTCTAGAATGATTATTATTCTTTAAGTAGGACCTTAATTGTTTTATATGAAAAAAAAAAGAATTCCTCCACCTGCTTATTGTAAAATAGCGTGATCTTAGTGATTCTCTTATTCCGTCTATGCCCATTATGCCTATTTTTCATATCCCAATTTACACGTTAGAACCAAATGATGAGTGCCTCTTAGATCCAAATGATGAGTGCCCCTACGTAGGTATACTTTCACTAAGCGGGAGGGGAGAATGCTTGAGTCGTATGAACGCCCATGCCTCCGAGCTCCAACTCTGCTCCCCATCCCTGCAGGGCCTATCTCCTGACATAGAAGCCCATTCACAACCCTGAGACCGGGGGTTCGTATGCATCATGTGTACGATGATTAGTCTATGTATCTTTAAGCCCAATAAACCCATATAATATATGAGTTTCAGTCTATCAATAAATAATGTCGAAGCACACAGGTACATAAATTTTTCTCTGTTTTTATATGTTGTAAAATTAGTTTTTATCATTTGATTTTAGTTTTTCCATTTACATATGCTTCAACATTTTATTAAACCTGATTCAACAATGTACTAAGTCTTTTGGGTAAACTAGTTCAACATTTTTATGTGAAAATGTTGAAATAGTATTACAAAAATGTTGATAGGATACTTTCCAGATGTTCATTTAAAAAAATGAAAATAGTATATCTCCATATTTGATCTCATTTTGTTGCATTAATTCTAAGTAACACGTTGGTTTCGGATTTTAAAAACGATTTATGGCTTAAGGGAAAATGCAATTTAAGTTTTAAATCTTATTCCGCTTCGTCCATTGACCGGATGACACATGTCCACCTAGATGCATGTGCGGTTGAGTTGCTTCTTGCTTGAGCGAGAGCTGCAGGGAATCTAGGCCGGTGTTGGGCCACGTGCAAGGGCCATTGCATGCGGGGAGGGAAGCACATGGTGCTAATTGAGGAAATCATATCACGTACAAAGCTCAGACCCGTCTCCAACCGTGGAAGATGGATAGACTTTGCAACTTCCGAAAGATAGATAGAAATCGTGGTAGCTATACATGTCCAACCGGGTCAGGCCTGCCGGATGGGTCGTAGCACAACATGTTTTTTGCCCGTACAAGCACGACACGGTGGTCAAGGGCCCAGGCCTACCCGGTTTGCTCTCAGTGTTGTGTTTGGGCTATTGGTGCAGCGCAACAGGCTATTGTTGGCGTGTGGATGGATGGGGACGCCAACCAGGTCGAGCGCACGATGGGAGCGATAGGACTCGACGTGAGAGAGGGAGTCCGGGAGTGGCAGCGGTCGATCGAGAAGACTATGGGTGAACCATGGTGACGACAGAGGGGGAGTTTAGTGAGTCTAGGAGTGGCGAAGGTGAATCGAGACTCAGAGTTAGGATCCAAAAGACTCAACACACGGCAACACGCAAACACCTCGGTAGTTGAGGGCAAGAGCGTGTGAGAGAGAAAGACTATGGGCAGCGGGTGGACCGGGGGTTGGGATCATAAGAACCTAGGGTTAATGTTTTGCTGTTAGGTGGGCTTGGGCTTTCCTCCTAGAGGTACTTCGGGGCCCGTGGGGGAACCTATAGGTGGAATTAAAATCCGCCTCACACCCACCTTAATCACTGTCGCTGAACCCGCAGATTCACGGCGCGGAAATTAGACTCGTCCCCTCCCGCTAGGTCTAAAACCCATGGGACCAGCCCAAATCGCCACACTGCCATCCCTATTCGATAGAAGGTATACTTGCTCTCCCTTTTGAGTACTCTGCCTAAGGTTTCTGTGCATGGAAGGAGGGGCGGGGACTGCGTGTCCAGTTTCCCACGTCATCTGCGCACTAACTTGGCACGGGCCCACACATCGGTGAGCAGAAAAATTAGGAAATTGAAAATGGAGTTTGGCTAGGTTTGTACATTTCTGAATTTTGCAAATGTGAATGTAAATTTGGCAAAATATTGGGTGCAAAATGCCTACTCATAGGAAACATGAAAACCCGATAACAAAACGTTATTTGATCTAATTGATTGGTCTATCCAAAGGTACACAATTTTGGGTATGTTATAATTGAGTACGAAATATTTTTCTTTGAATTCACTCTTTTATAGAGTAGATCGAAATATGGAAAAAAATGATAGTACGTGGATACCATATAAATAATGACATCTATAAACTCGAGAAACTTGTAAAGGCAATGGAAAATTAACCTATTGTATCTAACCTGATTCGATAGTGCTTAACATAATAACATGGCTAGATAGCGTGAAATTGAGATATGTGTTTTTATCTCATGAAAATGTATTCAAATTCTAATATAAACATATATCCGGATGCCAATAACCAAGCCATCCCTCCGTACATGTTTCTGCTTGATCACCGGTGCATGGTGGTGTTTTTAAACACGGGCGTGATTTTAGGATCGGGGGTGCATGCATAGATATTTTGGCAGGTAATTGTTTCTTATTACGCGTATATTAAGTTTGACAACTTACATCCTAGAAGGTAAGTGGTGGTTTAGCTATATATACGTACTATTCAAGAAATCCGAATAACCTGCTAGCTAGGAATATCACGGCCGAATTAATTTGTTTCCACGAGTTTGACTGACTGATCAATCAGCCGTGGTAGGTGTACGATTTTTCAGCAGTGTGGTTCCTGCTACTTTTGTTTGCGATTATATATATTACTCTTATATATGTTTATGAAGCAATAAGGCAACAACCCAAGAAAGTGATAAACCAATACAGCCAAATGTAAAAGCCAAATCAATACAGAAGATGCATCAATTGCTATGATCGGTTCATTCATCCATTCCAGGGTGAGTACGTAGGCACTAGCATAATCAGGTTCCGAGAGCAAATTCAACTACAATTATCTACTCTCCCCGTAACTAAAGTGAGAAATAAAAAAAAAAAATCAGAGGTAGTAGTACGTGGGAAGTGAAACCGAATTTGCCCATCATCGATGTAACTAAATTAAACTTGATTAAGAATTACTCCACTATTTAAGATGGGACGATTGAAAATGACAACACTGCATATTGCAAGACATGACAACTTGGTCTTGGGCGAATTACGTTTATAGATTAAACCACGAGGAGGAATAATGACAAAAAGATAGTACTTGATTAAAACAAATTGCTAACTAGCTGCGGCTACTCCAGCAGCAACAACCGAAAAGGGAGATTGGACTGCTTGCTAGCCCGTCCTTGTTAGGGGAAAATGCTTTGCTCTCTCTCTCTCTCTCTCAGAGATCAAAATCATCGTCTTCACTGTCATCGCCGGCATCGTGACCCCAGACCTTGGCGGACAGGCGCTGGATCTCCCTGGCCCGGTGATCACGGAGTGGCTTGTGAAAGGTGAGGACTTCCCAGTACTTGGTGCGGAGGTTGCTTACTTTCTTCGATAGGTCGGCGTCCGTGACATTCTTCCGGACAAAACGGTGGCAGAGGGCGTTGTACAGCACGAAGAGCTGCGGCGTCCGCCCGTCGCGGCGGCGTCCGGCGGCGAGCGCTCTGAGGATGAGAGCCTCATCCTTGTAGGGCCAGAGCGTGTATTGCGACGGCCGTCCCTTGCGTTCCACCTCGTCATCGTCGGAAGAGCTGTCCAGCACGATGGGGTTGGAGTTGGAGTTGGAGTTGGACGACGACGCGGCACGCTTGGACGATGACGAAGCTCCTTGCATGGTGGGCGGCATTGCTAGATGGATGGATGGATGGATGGATGGATGGATGGAACGAACAGCAGGCCGGGAGGGAGGGAGCGATATGATGATGGGCTGCGAAATGGATGATGGGGAACAGAGGCAGCGTGGTGGGCGAAATATATAGACCAAAAGTTAATTTGGCGCCAAAGCTCCGATCCGCCAGCATCACGCAAGGCGCCAAAAGTTTGGCGCGCACCTACGATTCGATTGCTATGCATTGCATTTGCATGGCAGGTCACCAACGAGAAGGATATCGACGACGACGTGATTCGCTGTTTCTATATATACTTGTCTCCTTCCTGTTTTATCAGCCCAGCTAACGAAATGGATCCTCCAGAAAATCCTCGTCTCTGCCTCTCCCAGATTTTTCGCCCGAACAACAACCAGCATCATTGAAAAAGGATACTGCCATTTTTTACTTTTTTTTTTTGGTTTCTGGGTGGGCATCGAAATTTTTAGAAGTGATTTTCTATTTTAGAAATAAAAATATTATTTAATCCCTAAAAGTTATAAATTTATTTTTAGTTAGAGAAAATGAAATCGTCGGTTTTGAAAAATTTTTGTTACCTAATTTTATAGTCCAAAATTGAAAATTGGATGATCTAATAGCTCAGGGTTGTAAACCAAACCAAGCCGAACCAAAAGAAAAGAAAGAAGAAAAAACATTTCACCTCCCCATAAGCTTTGGGTAGAGCGCTCGATATGGCATTTTATTTTTCTAGTACATGGAACTATGGAAGCTACACCGCGGGAAACTCTGCTAAATTGACATCAAAAGAAAATTTATGGTACCACTGATAGGAATGGACCATATGAAAACGGATGCCTATACCGCATACGAGCTTCATTCTGGACGTTCTATGTATGGACGGAAAGCTAAAGATATAGTCTTTCTGTCTCAATTACCATCACCCCAAAAATAGCTCAGAATCAACTGGAATCATTGAAATAAGATTGAAAGTTGCTAGGACTGGAGCCGACATCCTAAGAGGGGGTGGATTAAGATTCTAAAAATCATGGCTCTCCAAAAAATAACTTGTCAAAACCTATTGAAGCACTACAGAAAAAATGTATTTTTTCGTGGATCAAATTAATTTCATGGGCCGACCCATGAAATTACACGGCGTAATTTCGTCGGCTCCTAGAACCGATGAAAACAAATATAAATTCATAGGCCAAACAGGTAAATCCATGAAAATATATGAAAATTCATCGGTCCACTTGTCATCCTAAGAAAAATGCAAGGGCCATAACCCTAACCGCGGGCGGCCCGTGGCCCTCTCCCTCTCCACACACGCACACACGCTCTGCAGGCACACTGCCGCCGCCGCACCCTTACCCAGCCCCATCCGCGTTCCCGCCGGCTGCCTCCCCGTCGGCCCCATGTAACACCCTAATTTTACATAAGCATTTTACAATAAATTCAACATGCTTTACTTAATTTTCTAGGATTTTATATGCTTAGCTTTGCATTTAATGATTTATTTATCTCAAGTAAATAAAATAAATCATAGAGCAAACATGTTTGTACATTCATGCTGGTGCATATTTTATTTGCTTGTGTGACATAAGGACAGGAATTCAAATTTGTTAGATTTGGCTTTGCTTTTATAGGAAAAAAAGAGGGAAAAGAAATAGAAAAGAAAAAAAAGAGAGAAGAAAACCAAGCCAAGCAGCCCAGCTCTATCCTTTCCCCCTCTCGGCCCATCTCGCGGCCTAACCGAGCCGGACGGGCGAGCCGGCCCGGCCCAACCGCGCCTCCTTCCCGCTCTCTCCCTCTGCCCCACGGGCCCACGCCCTTTCTGCCGCTGACGGGTGGGGCCAACCCGCCAGGTTCTTCCCCTGCCTCGCGCCGCTGGACGGTTGACCAAGCCACCGTTGTTCCCCTGGCTGTGGCCCCACTCCGCGACCCGCGCCCGTGGCCTGCACGCCAACCCTTTCTCCTCCCTCGGCGCGGAGGCGACGCGGATGGACTCTAGTCCAAGCCGACGCGGACTCCAAGTCCGGATAACACCGCGCCGCCATGCCCCTTCCGCAAGGCTCGGAATCGGTTTCCGTGACCGTCGCCCTAGCCATGCCCATATAAAAGGCACCCCGGCCTCCACTGCCGCCTCACCTACGCCTCCAAGCTCTCGGCCCAAGCCCTAGCGCCCTCTTGCCATCGAATTTCGCCGCCGAACTCCGCCAAGGTGAGCTCGGCCGCCGTTCAATTCCACCACCCTAGGGCTACTCCGGCCTCTCTGACCCCATCCCCCTTTGCGCAGAGTCGCCGTACACCCGTCCTGACGGTTTCTAGACTCCCGAAGCCGCCGTCTCATCGTTCCGTGTACACCGACGCCGCTCGAGCCCGTTGCCGACCCACCTTTGGCACTTTCCGTTGCCCCCAATCCCACGGTGAGGTTCGCCATGCTCCGCTCTCCCTCCCTGGCTAATTCTAGTCCCGAGCCGCGCCTCCGTTCGCGGGGTAGCGCACGCTCTGCAGCGCGCCGCCGTCCTCAATGGTCGCCAATGGCGACCTCGGCCCTTTTTAACCGTGGCCGCCAGATCAGATCTGGACGGGCCAGATCCAAACCGAAGCCGATCTAATCTCAGCCTGATCCAGATCTGACCGTCCAGATGCGACGGCGACCGGTCAGCGCCGGTCAACCGAGGCACTTTTGGAAAAGAGCCCCTACCTTTATCTGAAATCAACCCGCAGTCCTATGTAGTTCAAAAGTAATTAGATCTAGGTCATGTTCTTCACTTCTTTACGTTTTAGCTCCCGATCTTTAGTAAAATAGAACCTGCCGTCTCAGGGCCGCCGATTTTGCCTGTGAGCCCTCGGGAAGTTTATTTATTTACCCATAGGCCCTCGGTTTTGTCAAATAAACCCTATATCTTGGTTTTTAATCACAGTTATGCCCCTGAAACCTTGTTTTATGCATAACTTGCATGTTTTAGCTCTGATTAGTGTGATTCTTGCGCTCATGTGTTCATAACAGTGCGTAGATTAGTTTTATATGAGTTTTATGTTCTGTTTTTATGTGATGGTGTACTGTTTCTTATCATTATGCCCTTGTTTGCATGTATGTATGTACGTGGATGCTTGTATGGTTCTATGTTCGTGAGTAGACGTTGAGTAGTCCGTGGAGTTTTTCAGAGCCACCACCTGAATTCTTTGAGCAGCAGCAGAAAAACCCCGAGGAAGGCAAGTATAACTTAAACGACACCTAATAACTATTAACTACTGCATGTGCATTAATTTTGTGTACCTTTAAGGTTTACCCTGCTACCTTTTATCCTTTGTATCGATCTTTTGGGATGCATTTGAGTTAAGTTATGCTAGGTGCAGCGCAAACCCTTATATCTTTGTTAAGTAAATTTGATTAATGGTTCTATGTAATTTATATCTTTTAAAACTTGCTTTTTAACAACATGGTTTAGGGAACCTAAGCAATGTGCTCGTGTGCTTTTGCGGTTCTCTCCGTAAGGACCTGTTCATAGAGTGACAACCTGGGACAACAACGCTAACACAAGATTGGGATGGGGCAGTCTTAGCTCAGTAATTAGTTCATCTTGGTTTGGAGTAACTTACCTGCGGGGCAAGAGGGGGAGTAAGCTTTTGTGGTCGCTGCGCTCCTCATGGTTGAGTGTGCTTTACGTAATGTATGTGCTTCTCCCTTTGTGAGGTGGACACCACCGTTGCGGCGCTTGATTCCTTGCGATTACTTCTTACTAACGTGATCTTTGGAAAGGCTTCATAGTGTGCTTGCTAGTCATCTCATCTCCGGTAAAGGCATTACTGCAGCTGATGCTCACTGAACAAAGGGCTACAACCAAGCTGCAGCTAAAGGCATTACTGCAGCTGATGCTCACCGAACAAAGGGCTACAACCAAGCTGCAGCTAAAGGCATTACTGCAGCTGATGCTCTGTCTAGAGTATCTGTTGACTCCACCATGCTCACTATGTGTGCAGTCAGAGTACCTAAACCAACATGGATGGAAAAGTTACAAGAAGGTTACTTGGATGGTCCTTCTACAACCTAATTTTTATCTGAACTCAGCATTGCATCTCCAAATGATAGGGGTTTTCTCTGGAGAAGGGCTTGATTCGGTTTAAAGGCAGAATTTGGGTGGGAAACAATGAATTAGCTCAAAGACACATACTGGAATCCCTGCATGATAGTGCTCTTGGGGGGCACTCTGGAATCCATGCCACATATCACAGACTCAAAGCACTATTTGCTTGGCCTAAGCTTAAGGCCAGTGTCATCAGCTATGTTCAAGCTTGCCAAGTCTGTCAACAAGCTAAAATTGAGCATTTAAGACTACCTGGGTTGTTGCAGCCTCTGCCTGTACCAGAACAGTCTTGGGCCACTATCAACATGGATTTCATTGAAGGCTTACCAAAATCTGGGAAATTCGATGTCACATTGGTAGTGGTGGACAAGTTTACTAAGTATGCTCATTTTATTCCACGGTCTCACCCTTTTACAGCTCTGAGTGTGGCTCAGGAATTTCTGAATACGGTCTATCGATTACATGATCTGCCGCAGGCTATCACCACTGACAGGGATAGAATTTTCACTAGTAACCTGTGGCAGGAGTTGTTCAGGCTCACTGATACAAAGTTGCTCATGAGTTCCTCTTATCACCCAAAAACAGATGGGCAAACGGAGCGCTTGAATCAATGCTTCGAAGCTTTTCTTCGATGTACTGTCCATTCATGTCCAAGACAAATGGACTAAGTGGTTACCACTTGCAGAATTTTGGTATAACACTGCTTATCAATCTGCCATCGGTCGCACTCCCTTTGAAGCTCTGTATGGACATACACCAAGGTATTTTGGCATTACTGATGTTCAGGCTTGCACAGCTCCTGATTTAGACAGTTGGTTGACAGAGAGAGACCTGATTTCTAAACTGATTCATCAGCAGCTTCTTCGCGCCCAATAACATACGAAGGCTTAGGCTGATACACATCGATTAATGAGAGTTTGCAGTGGGGGATTCAGTCTTTCTGAAGTTGCCACTATAGGAAAAAGGCCTTCTAGATACGTTTTGATACTAACGATGGCTAAAACGTCACTACACAAAAGGCGTAAACATGCTTTTTGACACGTTTTCTGGAATGTCTCAAATTGACACGATGTTAGACACGATTAGAGTGTCGAAAGACATGAAGTGACACTTGTTGTCATGTTATTTAAATCATCTCAACATGACACGTAGTTAGCTACGCTATTAACACGGTATTGAGAAGTTGAAATTCGTTAATGGTAAATATAAAAACAGTGCATTACTTAACTATTCACTTGGTCTAGTGGTGGGGAGGCATCATGTGAGGTATGAGGTCACGAGTTCAATTCTTAGCGATTGCATTGCACGAAAATCATATCCTTTGGTATATATTTTTTACTATTTTAAACACATATTAAAGCGTTTTTACAAAATGTAACAACGTCAATAGACACGTTGTATAAATGTATTTATAAAAGTATATCAAAATACATAGACATGCATATAACGTTTCTATGAAACGTCTCAACTATAGATACGCTATATGAAACGTCTCAACTATAGATACGCTATAGTAATCCGTCTCTACAATCTTTGTTACGGTGCTTGCGAAAACGCTCCTAGCACACTTTAAGAAACGTGTCAACATTGATGTAGATACGAAATAAAACGTGTCTATTACATAATAAAGCGTACCTACAGGGTAGGTTTTTCCGTAGTGTGCAGCCTCATGTCCAATCATCAGTGGCCTTTCGTAGCAACAACAAACTGGCATTTCAATATTTTGGACCATTCAAAGTACTGCCCGTGTTGGTAAAGTGGCATACTGTAATGACCCGAGTTAATCAAACATGACATGGAGCATACATGTGCATCATCTTTATTATCCATAAAAGTTTTGAGCATGGTTTGAATGTGAATTCGAATAAAAATCCTTGTTGGGAGGAACGCCCGACCGGTGGAACCAGTGCCCAACCGGTTGAACCGATGGTTGAACCGATCAGCCACCAGAAACTTCCTAACGCCCGACCGGTGGAACCAGTGCCCGACCGGTTGAACCGATGGTTGAAACCGATCAGCTACCAGAAACTTCCTAACGCCCGACCGGTGGAACCAGTGCCCAACCGGTTGAACCGATGGTTGAACCGATCAGCCACCAGAAACTTCCTAACGCCTGACCGGTGGAACCAGTGCCCCACCGGTTGAACCGATGGCCCAACTGATGGAGCACCAGTGACTTCACCGCGCCCGACCGGTTGAACCGGTGCCTCACCGGTTGAACCGGTGGTCCCAGAATTTTTTCCACGAGAAACGAACGACGTCTCTTTCTCCATCCGTCTGCCGTCTGAATGTCGCATTGGCACGCATGCAAGCGCTGAGGGGGGCACGCGCCTCGCCCCCATCACCCCAAAAACCCCCGAGGGGTTTCTCTCGTACCCCTCTCCCCTCTATTTTGCTCTCCCTCCTCTCTCTCAAGCTCCATGGAAGGAGAAGACCCTCCTCAAGCTCCTCCCTCAAGATTCGACCTTGGAGCTCCTCTCCCCTCTCCACTAGGTGATCCTCCCTCAATCCCCCTGTGTTTCCCCTTGTTTCCATGGTGGGAAACCCTAATCCCCTTCTCTTCCATGGTTTTCTCTCTCTAGGTCAAGAAGGAGCTCGTGACCCGATCTCTCTCCCCTTCGATTTCCTTCACTTGGGGGTTCTTCTAGGAGCTTCCTCCACCCTAGGTAAGCTTGATTTTGTGGGTGGGATAAGTGGCATTGGTGAGTGTTCATGGTGACCATGGAGCTCTCATGCTCATGGTGAAGTCGGGATTTCTAACCCTAGCATGGTAATGTAGATGCAACATTAGGATGATCTATCATGGTATTGACTTGTGAGATGACATTACCTAGATAACTCCACCAATAGGTTAAGTGTAAATGTATCCTCATTAGGAAGAACTAGTACTTTCTATGCTTCATGTGAGATAAGAAAAGAGACTTGGTTATTTTTTGCCATTGTTAAAATGCTTTGCTCATACTCTTTGCATGACATATCATTATCGCACCATGAGCATGGCATTGTTCTTAAATTTTGCATCATATGCACTCGTGTAGAGACCGCGCCGGTGAATCAAGTGGAGCTTGAACCCACACCGGAGCCCGTGAGCGACGTTCCTTCTTTCGAGAATCAAGGCAGGCACCCTTTCTTTTACTCAATCTATTTTGGATCAACATTGTACTTTATTGATTGTGCATCTCATGTGTATTGAGTAGAGCCCAGTTGACATATCCCTTAGGATTAAATAAATTACTAGATGAGTATGTTTGCTAGGCGTCTCGGTTTAATTGCTTAGCATTGCTTAGAGACGGTAGAAGACGAGAGGTGGCAAGGTCACCACCACTCGCGAGCTTTAGGAGTTGCTTTTAATTTCAACTTCGTCCCGGAATGATAAAATTTGGAGTTCAACAATGTTAAGAGGATACGGGCTTGGAGTAAGGCGATGCTTACTCAAGTCATATAAGGTTGCTAGTTGTCGCATTCGGTTTTGAGCACCATTCCGTACTCACCACATACTAAATATAATGGTACGGGAAGCCAAGTAGCATAAGTCGCCCGGTTCACCCGATGGATTTGGATAAGATGGTTGAGGTGTAGCTGGAGTTGACCTAACGTACTTGGGGCTCAGTGCATCTAGCCGTTCCCATCCGTTCAGAGGGCGTGTGGGGCGGGTATGTGAAAAGTCAAGGGCATGAATCGACCCTTGTCCTCGGCCCAGGATATGGAGGTTCGGTCTTGTGCCTCGTGTGGGAAAAGGAGTACACCCCGGCCGGGTAATAATCTATTCGAATAGCCACGCTCTCGGTCATTGAGCACGCTCTTTTCAGTTGACTTCAACATAGAGTTTCGTTTGTGAGCTATGAAAGATTGGCTCTTATTCATGATGATATTTACTTTTATGCAAATGTATTGATGTATGCGTAGAGTAAGAATAGTTGCTATGTCTTTTGCTTACTATAACTTGCTCAAACGCCGTTTTCTTATGTCAAATTAAAATGAATGAGCCTTGCATCCACCAAATATCTGTGGTTTGGGATAAGACCTGCTAGTACGAAATGTACTAACGGTGATGCCGTTAAATTGATTTCAGGTGAGCCGGAACCCGTATATGGCTACTTCTATCCCGCCGAGGGTGGCGATGGCCAAGAGTGATATGCTAGAGTTGGTCGTGGGCAGTGTTGTGGCATGAAACACTATCCGTATTTTGTGAAAGCTCGTATGTGAGAGCAACGATGAAACTATTCTGCTGCATAACTCTGAGAAAACTTTTATGTAATTTGAACCATGGTTTGTAAACCTTAAAGACTCGTTGTGGTGATGTATGCAATGCAATGTGGTTATGGAAGATCCGTGTGTTGGGAATTGTGGAATACCGGGGTTGCTCGAGATAAGCTGGGGGTTCAATGGATGAAACTCGTTTTAGCTCGGGTGGCCTGGGCGGTCCTTCACACATACAAGTTGGATTTACCAGCTTCTGCACAAATTCACCCTGTTGTGCATGTTTCTCAGCTCAAGAAGCTAGTTCCTCCTCAGGTGGAGGTTGGAACTGATGTGTCCATAGTGAGTACTGATCCTACCCATCCATTACAACCTTTGCTACTGTTGGATCAAGATTTTGTTCACCAAGCTGGCGCTACTACTGCTCGAGTTAAGATCCAGTGGTCGGGACTTCCTCCGCTGTTGGCTACCTGGGAGGATCCTTGTGATCTGGTGAGGCGTTTTCCTCAGTTTCGGCTTCAGGACAAGCTTAAGGGGGCAGCAACGTTATGAAATCTGTATAGCTACTCTCGGTTTTGGGCTTTACTGATGTATGGGCCGAGCCCAGTGTTGAGTGGGGTGTTGAGTTGAGCCCATCGTGTCGGTTTATAAGGCACGGGTGGGGAAGGAAAGGGGGATGGCTTGTAACAAAATACTACTCTCACTAACTGAATCGTCCTCCTGCTCTCTTCTTTGCCTGTTCTTCCGAGGTGTTCTACTTCTTCTTCTTCTTCAAGGAATAAAGCTCCGATTCTCTCTCTATGTCAATCCTTGTATCTCTTCTAGTTAAGACCGTGACAAGCAACAACTGCGAAAATGGATTATTGGACTGCTAGTCCGTGGGGGGAAAATGCTTAAACTAGATGGATCGACGACAAGGATCCTAGCTTTATCTCTCATAGATCACAATCATCGGCATCGTCGTTAATCATCACCCTAGACGTCGGCGGATAGGCGGTGGAGCTCCCTGGCCCGGTGCGTATTGAGTGGGATGTGGAAGGCGATGACCCTCCTGTACTTCTCCCTGAGGATGTATATCCTATTAGAGATGTCAGCGTCGTTGAAGTCCTTGCGCTCGAAGTGGGGACAGAGGTCGTGGTAGAGTGCGGAGAGCTGTCATGGCTGCATGTGGCGGCGACGTGCGTCTCGAGGATAAGGACCTTGTCTTTGAAGGACCATCAGCGCCTCCTGCATTCCATGATGGATGACAAGATGTTTCTGATTTTTGTGAGAATTTTCATTACGTATCTTTTTCTCAGAAAACAAATCTTAGCTGTTAGGATTTCAATATGCAAATTTGCACGAAAACTTAGAGTAAATTTGAAAATGGAAAAAAATGTGCCAAAAAAAAAAGAAAAAATTTGCTTTCGTTGAGAGTTGAACTCAAAACTTTTCGTAACGGCAGAGGTGGTAATTACTTAGAAAACAAATTGAAAATGGGAAAATCTGCCAAAAAAGAAGAAAATTTTTTTCGTTGAGAGTTGAACGCAAAACCTTTCATAATATCAGATGTGGATAATTACTTAGAAAACAGATCTAATGACTATTAGTGTTCCAATCTGCCAATTAATGGTCAGATGTTTCTAATTTTTGTGATAATTTCTAGAATCTATTCTTTTTTCTGGTGCGTTCCGTGAGGATTAACGTGAAGGCTTCATAAGAAGCCTCTAGCTAGTAATAGTAAGATTTGATTAATGTGGTACTAGGTCTAGACGTGAAAACTTTCAAAACAATATTATGGGATAATTGCACATCAAGTTACTTTGTTTTTGCAAGTGTGATGCAATGTGTTGATCTAATCACACATGCATGTATGCCAAACCTGGAATAAAAAAATGATGCAATTTTCTTAATACTAGTAAAATTACACGTGCCTCATGCATGTGACAAAAAATGAATTGTTAAATTTTTTAGGGAAATATGTAATTACTAGGTCTATGCCCGTGCGTTGCCATGGGAACCAAAACATTCTCTACGAAATCAAATGCATAAATTCCTTCAATTATTAGCAACATTTATTTTTCAGCCGTACATATATTTGAGGCATCTAATGAAGCAAATCCAGAAAAAAATAAATGTGATTTCGTTGATGCGCTTCACGACACTTCCTGTTCCCCTCATTCTTCTGTTCAACGGACATCACGGCATATCTTTCCCGTTGCCTGTGCTGCTTACGTTCCTTAGGATGAATTAATCACTGATGGAAGCTGAACCAGAAACTATGTGCCAATTCGTGAACTGAAAAGAACAACATCATAAGCAATGAAAAGAAATATATAGGAACAACATCACCGCATATCTTTCCCATTCCCTCTGCCGCTTACGTTCCTTAGGATGAATTAATCACTGATGGAAGCTGAACCAGGAACTATGTGCCAATTCGTGAACTGAAAAGAACATGATCAAAAGCAATGAAAAGAAATATACAGAAACTGAATCACTGAATTAATTTAGCATGCATGAGAAGAAATGTTTAGTAAATCAATCTTAATGGAACAAGGCATTGTTTGATGAAACTAAATTCTTAAGGACAGAGATATATAGCAAAGCTTCTGTAAATAAAAACAGCTCAGAACTAACATTGCTCTTTAGAGAAAGTGCTCTCGGGTTTAGGTTTTTGTAACAGGCTGTGCCATTTTAGATTCATGTTATTGCACCTACAGTACAGTGTTAAATCACACTTTTGAAATCATGAAAGCATCAAATAGGAACATGTGCAGACAATAATGACTGAGCATGCACAAAAAGGTAGGAACACATTTTGCTCTAATGTTTCAATAAAGTTTGGAACGCAACAAAAAAAAAAGCTGCAGCTAAGCCTAGAATATTAGGAGTTGCAATCCAAAGAACCAAGTGTAGAAGAAATCTTGGACACCACAAAGGATGATATCATTAGATAATCAGCCAGCAATCCAGAGAGAATAAATTATTTGTCAGAAAAAGTAATTAGACGATTCTATTTTTTTTAGAGTTATGAAACATTGGATCTCACAATTTACCTCCTTTGTGATAGTTTGTCCGGTCTTGAAATGGTGTGCGATCACCATCCCTTCCTTGTGACCCATGTATGCCAGTTATGGTCTCTTACCACAACACTATCCACCAAAAATATTAAAACACACACAAGGCAGTTAACACCCATGCATTCATCAAAGAGTTCCTAAAAGGAGACGAGCAGGTTATGTTCCACAAGCCTATCTTAAAGCCGAAAAGAAAAGCAAAAGTTATTATTCAGTAATGTGGTTTACTATTTATAATGACTTTGTCACGTCATAGAAATAGTATTGCAATCTGAATATGCTTATTCTGACCACACATGAAAATTGTTATTCTTTTTCTTGCTATTGGTGTTTAATCAAATTGTCATAGGATGCGATCTCCAAAGGAACGATAATGGACATGCAACCTATATGAATGCTATTGAGTTTGTTGCGTTAATCATTCAAACTAAAGCTTAACATCTATCGGGTGAGTTAATTTTTTTTGCCAAATATCCAAACATGGGAGAACAATAACATATAAATTTAGATAGTGCACCTCACATGGTTTGAGATGTCGATGTTGACCGCAGAGGGCGTCGGCCATTGGTGGGGCAGGTGTAGCCGGGCACTCGCGGGTCTGGCTGATGTGGCTAAGGTTCTATGTTGGAAGCCAACATATATATGAACAATGCCTAAACTCACAAAATTTTCAATGTATCACACTATTCCTTTTAGAAAAATGAAGTCAAATTTCAACACATTTGTCCATACACCATCATGCAACACATGATCATATACAATGGTATATAACACATATAATGAACTAACCATAAGCAAGGAGCGACCATAATAGAAGCCGTTGGTATGCCATATTTAACTCATGGTGTCATGAGTGAAGTAAGTTACCGAACAACAACCTATTTCAAAAAGGTGTTGTCGAAGTCAAATATCTGATGAAGCAGCCAGCAAAGAGAACACAACTTTGCTCTGTGGCTGCACATTTGGCCACTGATGCTGCAGTTGCATTGACGCAGGCTGCCCAACTCGCAATGTTCAGGTTCTCCTAGCACTGACCCAATGCGGTCCATCTCCTAATTCCTAAACTCAGCTGAGCCTGCTCGATCCCTCCCCCCCGGCCGCTGGCCAGTGTTCATGCGCTCTAATCAGACGGTGCACATCAATGTGTGGGTTTTGCTTTGGCTAGGAGCTGGCTGCAAGGATATGAGCAGGGAGACGGGAGCTTGTTTTTAAAGAGAACATACTGAAACTGAATTAAATTTACACACTTCCTAAATGCAAAAGTGTGGAAATCTTCAAAATGTGAAGTGCATCAGAATATCGTACTATATCCATGCATGTGAGGACTAATAATTAATTAATCAACATAAACTTATTTTCCTACGACGACTGATGAAAAAACTGAAAAGACCATGCGACAGAGTTACTGTCAGAGCATATGAAAATGATTAATCATGATCAATTTATCTACTTTTTTCTAATCAGTTCATTTAACATGAGGGCATATATGTTCAGATACAGTCAAATACAAATGAACATCTGTTGTAGCAGTAAGAAGGTATTCCGAAATGCACTTGAAACTATTCTTAATTGTCCAATGGTTGAAACTGAACAAAAGGGAAAAAATCTCAATATAATAATCTCTAAAGTTCTATAATATATGGTCCATACAACCACATTCTTAAACAAGTTTTAGGTGCTAGTGAAGGTAAGGAAAATTGGGATTAAAACATCCAGTTCTCAGCACATGATAAGGCATCAGTGAGAAAAGAAAAGAGATACGGTCTTCTGAAATGATCACCTCATGGAGCAAGCTCTTATCTGCATGCATCGCAGACATCCCAGTTTCATTGTATAAGCTCTTATCACAAATTGCTTAGCAACTGAATACTATCTTTTGGAAGATATTCTAATTCAGAACAGGCCCTATCTAGAGAATAAAACATTGTGATTCAGAATAACTAATGTAGCCATTTTAGACCTGTCAAATCTAGTATCGAATACCACAAAGAGAATAGCTTTGCAACAGTGAACAAACATGTAATTTATAAATGCTGAATAGCATACTACATAATTGTTTAATCATGTTTACTATTACAAATAACTTTAAAAAAAGAATTGTCCTTGCACAGATGCTCGGATGTAAGTAAATTTTGCAACAATAATATCTCCTTTTGGTTAAATTGAATGGGAAAACATTCAAACAGCAACATAACTTTGAGAAGGGAGCATGCCCGGACCACATGAGCCTGAAAACGAAGGCCTCTCCTATTCAGGTGATTGGTGGAGATGGAGGGGGCCATGCCATGAGCAGCAGCCAGCGCTTGTCCGCCTGCCTCATTCGTCAGACACAGACATGCCTCTTCCAAAGCACTGCAAGCTGGCGGAGCTTTGGCAAGGTGCTGCAAGGTGTTGCATGAGCTCGGGTGCTGCAGCAGCATGCTGCATACCACGCACAGACCAGCGCCTGTGGGGCTTCAGCATGAGCTCTTGGCAAGGTGGCCATCGCTGGACCAAAGCCACCCCACGGAGGACCCGGACCTCCACCTTGTAGGCCACCACCTCCACCAGATCCGGTAGCCGGGGCTTCAGATCGGGCAAGAGGGGCCTCGGATCTACCACTCCCGCAGCTATCCCGGCCAGTGACGTCGCCGGAGCACCAGAACAAGGGAGAAGGAAGACTGGAACAAAGGGGAAACGGGAGAGGAAGAAATAGCCCGCGAGGGCTCACATTTTTTTGGTGGCGTCGCCGGCCGCCGCCGACGCGAGCTGTCCGGCCGCTGGGTGCTGTGTGAGGGGCGGCAGTGGGCACCCACAGGTCCCCTCACGAGGGAGACGACGCGAGGGTCGGAGCGGGGTGCCTGATGCGCGGCGGCAAGCATCTTGGGCGGGGATTGCGGGCGGAGGTGGATCCGGGACGGGCGCAGCTGTGATCAGGGCGGTTATGGCGGGCGGGGGCCGGCATGCACGCGGGGTCCAGGGAGGTGAGGATGGGGCGGGGGGCCGTCACGCGGTGTGGTGTCCGCGGTGAGAATGGCGGGCGCGGGGATGGGTCGGGGGTGGGGCGCGAGCGGGGCGACGGGCATGGCCGGCACTCGCGCGGTGATGGCGCCGGGGCGAGGATGGAGGTCGCAGGGCGGGAGTGGGCGTAGCGTGCGCGGGGGCGCGGTGATGGCGCCGCAGTGGAGCGGCTGCGGTCGATCGGAGGTGGGCGGATCTGTTGGGGCCAGACGGAATCGAGCGTCTGGACTCTGGAGGGCGGAGGCGGGGTTCGGCGGGGGCACTGGGGCGCGAGGCCGCGGGTGGTGGTGGACGCCCCCGTTGCATGTTTAATAGGTAGTAGAGAAAAGAATAATCCAAAAAAAATTTGTGCTGCCCAAACATTTAAATTTTGACTGCACATTACCGTAGTGATAATAGATATTTCTGATGTTTTGTTTTTATCTCTAGTAGTGTGTCTACGAAAAGAATGTCATATACAGCAAAATTTTGGCAGCTCAATGGAAATGTTGTAGGTTACTTATACTATCATTATAATTGCTATAAAGGTTGTCAATTTTTAAATTCATTGATCCATGCATTAGGAGGCATACAACAAATCTATAGTATTTCAAACCCAATCAATAAATATTATTGGGTAAACACGAGACTTATTTGTTGTATTATTTTGCATGGAAACTTCTGACGTCTCATGCAGTAGTAAACAAAAAGAAGAATGTATTAGGTACTATTTATAGCATTCTTGCTTGATAATTCCTAGAAGGTTAGTGGTGCACACCCTTAGATGATTTAGTTTGGGTATATATGTTCAATAATCCGAACAGCCTGCTATTAGCTAGGAATATCACGGCCGGATTTGTTTAGACGAGTCCGACTGACTGTTCAATCAGCCGTGGTAGTAGGTGCCCAATTTTTCAGAAGTGTGGCTCCTTGCTACTTTTGCTTGCACCGATTATGCCTCTATATTGATGAAGTAATAAGGCAACAACCGTACCCAAGAAAGTGATGATGTACCAACAGCCAAATGTAAAAGGCAAATCAATAAAGAACATCAATTGCTGCTATGATCGGTTAATTCATCCAGGTTAGGCACTTGTATAACCAATTAATCTACTCTCCCGGCCTGTTATTTATTTATTTATTTATTTGTCGCTGAATAGTAAAAATTAAAAATGAACTAAAGAGTGATAAATAAAAAAGATGAGAGGTTGTAGTATACACGTGGGAACGAAGTGAAAAAAAGAAACGAATTTGCCCATCATCGATGTAACTAAAACTTGATTAAGAATTATTTAAGATGGCATGATTGAAAGTGACAACACATGCATATTGCAAGAAGTGATGACAACGTACGTGATCCGATCCTAAGCGAATTACATACATTTATAGATCATTAAACCAGGCGGAATGACAAAAAAAGGCAGAATAGCTTGATATCACATAACTAATAATAGCCAAAAGGGAGATTAATTGGACTGCACTCGATGTCGCTCATAGTTCAAAACCATCGTCATCTTCACCCCAGACTTGGACAGACATGCGGTGGAGGTCCCTGGCCCGGGGCGTGTTGAGCGGGACGTGCAAGGTGACCACCCTCCAGTACTTCTCCCGGAGGTTGTTTATCTTGCTTAAGAGTTCGGCTTCGGTGACGTTCCTGCCCACGAAGCTGTGGCGGATGACCTCGTAGAGCGCGGTGAGGTCCGGCAGCGGCTCCCCGTACCGGCGGCGTGTGGCGGCGAGCAGCCTGAGGATCAGCGCCTCGTCTCTGTAGGGCCAGCGGCGGCGCTTCTGCTTGCCTCTTTGCCGATGCAGGGTGGCCCGCGCCATGGCTGGACTAGGGAGGATCGGAGGGAGGCGAGGGATGGGAATGGGGCTAGGGAGGGAGCGAATGCTGGATGGGAGGCAGCGCGTGATGGTGATGGACAGAATATATATATAGAGCACCGGAGGCGCCAACTTTTGGCGCCACCAGCATCACGGGAGGGACGGAATTTGTTCCTTCCCTCTCGGCGCGCCCGCACGGTTGCTGTGCAAGGCAACGAGACGATCGAGGATATATATGGACGCCATCCATTTCTGATTTCACGTCATCCCATCTTTCCATGCTTGTGCGTCTTAATTAGTTGCTATCTCCGGATGATACGCAGATGTCCAACTTTTTTATTTTCGTTTTTATTTATATATGGCTATATTTAAAAATAGCACAACTCTATTTCTTTGTGACTCTAAATATATTATATTTATGTTGCGATGGTACTCTCTCCGTCCTTAAAATATAAAGTAGTGTTTTCTAGATTTGTCCTAAGTCAAACTATTTTAAACTCGACCAAATTAATGAAAAAGAACAATAGTGCTTTCGATATAAAATGACCATTATTAGATCTATCATAAACTATATATTTTTTACTTGTTTGGTGTGACACATGTTGATATTCTTTTATATAAATTTGGTCAAACTTAAAATTGTTTGACTTAGAACAAGGCTCATAAAACACTGTATTTGAGGACGGACAGAACATTATTCATATAATTATTTAGACAAATTGAAATATATTTTTACTAGAATTGATATAAAAGTGTAATTTCAATAATTTATTTAATAGCTTTGCCTAGGTAATCAAAATTAAATTAAATAATGATTTACATTGTTTGAGTGTTTATATGTTTTTACTTTAGGTTGTGATTCATGTGTTTACACATTTTTCAGGTCATCGGGGATGTAATTTCAGTACATTTCAACCAATAAAAAGTAATGGTGCACTAATGCATAGGGAAATTTAAGGTTTGAACCCGTTTTGGAACCAGAAACCAAGATAATACATTGCATAAATTCTCTAGAGTACGGTTAAGAATAATATAGACAAAGATGTGATAAGCAATATTGATTCTACTCGTACGGTACATGTTTCAACATGGTCACACCATGCACTTATGACCTAAAATATGTAAACACAAGAATCACAACCTAAAGCAAAAAAAAAAAAAGAACACTTAAACTATGTAAATCATCATTTAATTTAATTCTGATTATTTACGCAAAACTATTAAATAAAACGTTGAAATTACACTTTCACATCCATTCTAGTACAAAAACATTTCTATTTATCTAAAGTAATTATATGAATACTACCATCACAACATAAATAAAAATATATAATATATTTGGAGTCCCAAAGAAATATAACCGTATGGGATGGTGGTTTTTAAATAACCGCCACATCATACAACGTTTTTTAAATTTCAACAGCTCAGTCCGCGGTTTAAGTCGAGAAATGTAGATTTTTTCCAACTGATATTTAGTTTTTGCAAAAAACGAAAATAAAAAGAATTAGCAAATGTCTGTTCCTGTTTTATCCGCCCTGCCCGGCCCAACCCAGCTAACGAAATGGATCCTCCAATGAATCCATCTCCCTCCCTCAAAAAAAAAAAAAAAAACTCTAATGAATCCATCTCCCTCCCTAAAAGAAAAAAAAAAAAAAAATCCAAGCTCCCGCCACGCTCGGCTCTGTCGTTTCGTTTCCCTCCCCTCCATTTCCATTCATTCCAGGAGGGCCAAAATTTCCCCCTTCTTCTTCCTTCGCCCCCGTCCTTCCATCTCCGATTCTCCGTCCGTCGGCAACCATGAAGCACAGGAAGTGGGAGGTCTGGCGCCAGCCCGACGGCAGCCTCCTCTGGGTCCCCGTTCCCGACGAGCCCCCGGACCCGCCGGCGGCGGCGCCGGTTCCGCTCCGCCCCGCTCCTCCTCGCCCGGCGCCCGGCACCGCGCCACCTGGAGGTTCCGTCCCCCGCCCAATGCGCACACACTCCCGCATTCGCACCCCGCCTCAGTCGTCGACCCCTGCTAACTTGTTTACTAACTCCTGCCCTCCTCTCCTCCTCCGCGCTCAGGAACCCTAGGCGCGGGCGCCGCCGCCGACGGACGAATGCGCGTGCCCTCCATGGCGGACCTGCTCCTCCAAGGTGAGCCGACATACGCCTCCCCCCCCCCTTCCCACCCTCCAATTTTGTGCCCGCCCTTCCGGCACTGCGCCGTGGCGCGTCTCACCGGGCGCGGCGCTGGCCGCCTGTTTTCGCCCTTGGGGCCTGCAGCGCGGGACGAGCTGGCGGCGGAAGGCGACGGGGTGGGCGGAGCGGCTGAGTGCGTCGGTACTACGGCTGGACTCTTCACCACCGGGTCGGGGAGGCCAGTGGCCGTCAGCGAGAGGGCCGTGAGGAAGGCAAGGGCGTTGGTCGGCGAGGGCGCGGAGGAGCCTACTACCAACAGTAACGGCAAGAGAAGTGAGGGTTGTCGAATTGAATTGCCTGTGTGTTTTTGGAAGCTTCGAACCAGCCCTGCTTGTGCTTATACGCTTTTGCTGAGTTTGTCTATTGCAGAGCAACCATTTTTTGGGGATGGTGCTGGTCTGGAGGGTGAACAGACAAACTTAGGTGGTGTGCGTAAAGACAACCTGCCCACAATGTTCCAAACTGGATCAGGCAAAGCAGTCTCATTCACCAAGGACTCAATTCACAAGGCGCGGGCTGTTTTAGAAGGTAGGGGGTGCTTTCCTTATTTTGCCTGCTATCACATTTACTTATCTTTCTGTAGTTTAGTTTTTTTTTTTCTGGATGTTATTTACTAGGCAAACATGTCATTGACTTTGAAATGCCTTTCTCTTGCTTCTAGGAGATGTTAAGAATGCTGCTGGTGCCAGACAGTCAATGTTCCATACTGGTACGGGTAGATCGGTCCTGGATAGCAAGAGCTCCATTGGTGAGACGAGAGCTGCTGTAGAGGGTCAAATGACCGCCGATGAAGGTTAATTTTGCTCTAACACTAAAGCGTTTTGAGTTTTCCGATGAATGATTCCAGATATGCTTTATTGTGTGCTTAACAAGCTGTACTGCAGGATGTATACATGGCATGGGACAATTTCCACTGTTCCAAACCGGTTCAGGTAGAGCTGTATCAATCAGTTTGGCATCAGTAGAGAAAGCTAAGGCTGTGCTAGAGGAAAATAATACAAATACAGGTAATGTTGATTATTGTACTGTTTAAGATTACAATAAACTTATTCCCTAATTACTTCATAATCAGCACCTCAGTCTCCTTTAAGATTACAATAAACTTATTCCCTAATTACTTCATAACCGGCACCTCAGTCTCCTGACGCAATCCCTCTATTTTAGGAAGTGTGGATACTCCTGGTAGGCCCGATCAGTCTCTGTTATTTCAAACTGGCTCCGGAAGGCCAGTCATGATTAGCAAAAGATCAATTGAAAGATCTAGAGCTGTACTGATGGATGATGAAGATAATACTGGTAAGCTACTAAGATAAGACTGTCGTTGCAGTTATTTTTCTAAATTCAATCTTGATAGTAAGCCCTTTTTTTTTGTGTCTGAAGGACAACGGGATACTGGCTGCCAGCCCCCAGTTTTCCAAACAGGACTAGGAAGGCCTGTTGCTGTGAAGCAGAGCTCAATTAAAAAAGCAAGGACAGTTTTGGAGGGTGGAGATGTTAAAAGAAGTGGTAAAAATACTCATTGAAGCTTACTAGGTTTTTATTCATTTACTATGTAACGCACATGGTTCATCAACTTTACTTCCCTTTGTAAGGTTCAGGAAATGGAGACACCAATCTTTGCTCCACATCTTTCCAATTTGAAACGCCAACATCTGTTTTGATGAGTAGCAGTTCTATTATGGATGATAGAACTGTTACACCAGAGGAAAATACTTCAGTGCGAGGTATTTATCTGACACTGTGAAAACATGTCTCTTTTGAGCCATTGTGTATACCATCTGTTCAATTTGTTAACAATACAAAAAATATCCTTAATAAAATATCTTAGATGTTTCACGCTTGATAATCTTTGTTTTCCAGCAGAAAAATGTTTCCAGGATGGGCCATTGTTTCGGACTGGGTCAGGGAGGTCAGTTAAAGTAAGTAAGGGCTCCATTAAGAGGGCAAGTGCTTTTCTGGAGCCAAGGAACATTGCAAAGGAATTGGAAGGTAAATCATGCTAAAAACGTCATATGTTGCCATTTTGTAATTTTCATTCACATCTTTCTTTTTCCTGACAAATACATTTTCTTCTGTGACTCCCTCAGATGAAGCTCATCTAACTGATGATTGCGCCACCCCAATATTCAAAACTGGACTTGGAAGGTCTATCTTAGCAACTGAGAACTCAGTAGAAAAGGCACAATTTGTCTTAGAGACTAAAGAGGCTGTGAAACAAGGTAAATTTATTTTCTAAATTAAGAGTTTTACACTCAGATTTCAAAGTTGGAACAGATAGCTTTTGTATAGCACTGCTAAAATTCTGATCTCCTGTGTGCAAACCAGTAAATAATGACACTAGGGACGGCTTTGCTGAAAGTCCAATGTTCCAGGCTGGAATACAACAGTGTTCACCTGAGAATGAGAGTTCAAGACCTAGGGCCAGCACCCTCATGGAGCAAGGAAAATCTGCAACAAAAGGTATCTCTTGAAATAGTGGGTGACACTATAGGGCTTTTTACATGGCTGATTTTTAGTAATACTATTCACAGAACAAATCACTCATGACACAAATTTTATTCCTTTTTTTGTTTTTAAAATGTTATTTACAACATTATTTTTGTAAGGATATGGAGACTGTGGAGGTCCATTGCCAATGTTTCAAACTGGATCTGGAAAGTCTGTCTTGGTCAGTGAAAGCTCAGTGCAAAAGGCAAGAGCGGTTCTTGAGGAAGAAGGTGACGTAAACAGACCTATTTACTATTTAGCATGCACATTAAACTTTACTGAGGCTATTTTGCTGATGCAGCAACTGATACTTCATAGTCAGCAACCTCGGTTCTCTCTTTACTTTATGGCATTGACTTCTCAGGGTATATGAAATGTGGCTTTACTTTTAGGAACTCTGTATTAGTGCCACTGTTCAAAGCTAGTACATGGCAGGCTTGGTCTTCAAAGTTAGATTTTGACCAAGATTTTCCCACATCACTTGCAGCTATAAAGTCTATATACTGTGGAAGCAATAAGAAATACAAATCTAGCTGTATAATTTCTTTACACTGAGGGTACTTATGATTTTACTAGTTTCCAAAGCTTGACTTATTCCAAAACAAAATGTCTTGTATTTTTGCAAGGAGGGAGGGAAATTTAACAATATAGTGGCAGTTTTGATGACAACCATAGCTGTGTAGTCACATACAAGACTTATTTAGTTAGTCGCATTTTTTTGAAGTACTATAAAAGATGAAAGAAAACAATGTTGCATCTTTGGCATAATCTATTTCTTAGGCTGCTCTCACCAGAGAGCCTATCCCACCCCGCCCATCCACTATTCCAATTACCTCCCTCTCTGTCTACGGTGCAAAACAGTGTTTTGGGCATACCAAATGGGCACTCTGGTGAGAGCAGCCTTAGCTTATGCAACCAATCATTATAACATGCTCATTTGAAGAAATGCACAGAGTTCAGGCAGTTACATCGGCCTTATGTGCCCCACCAGCCGGCTTGTCCCTTCTGTGACCAGGCTTCGGAAACAATCAATGATGTGCTTTCGTCATGTGTGTTAGTCAAGGAGGTCTGGACCTTAGTGCTGCAAAGGTTAAACCATATTGTTGTTAGAGAATGAAGATGGCTGCTCATCTATTCCATAAGGCCCAAAGGGCAAATGTACACTTGGTAACCTTACAAAGAGACCCCTACACTCTAGGGTAAATATACAACATATGTATAAACACTATATACACTAATAATTGTGAGGCCGCCTGACCTTGACAGTCAGCTAAATTCCTGGTGGCATAGGGCTGCTAGCTCCCTACCCAAGGAGATTCGGAAAGGATTTAATTCGCTGGTGATTCTAGTATCTTGGGAGCTTTGGAGGCATAGGAATGCTTGCATTTTTGAGAATGTCCGGCCAGATGAACAGATGATGGCTCAGGCAGTAGCTTCTGAGGGGCATCTAAATCAAATTTCAAGAGCATGATATATTATCAGTGGGCATTTAAATTTTAAATCAAGTGCTGCTGTGACATGATGATGATCATGATGCATTAAATTAGAGAAAACTTGTTTCAAGGATGTAAAGGAGCATGCTTGACTTAGATAACTAATTTGCACTTTTTTCCTTTATTTATTGCTGATTTGAGTTGTTATTTGTCAGATAACTGCAAATGGCTTAAAATGGACAAAAACTTTCCAGTCTTTGCTTCACCTCTCAAGACAAGCTGTGCAAGAACAGTGAACATATCTTCAGCTGGCATTTCTCGAGCTGCTACCTTATTGGGCTTGGAGGAGAATACCTTTTCAACACAATTTTTCGGACATGTGGGTGATAGGTTAGGTACGAAGGTAAATGTAAAGCAGGGAAATCCAGAACACAGGCTTGATGTTGCAGCTGCACATGCAATTTCTGGTGGCCCTCATACGGGCATTTGTCCAACAGAAAACCCCACACTTATGGATAGACATCAGCAGTTTGGATTTTCTAAATGTAATACCACTGATTCTGGTGGGCATTCTATCAGGTTCAGCACTGCAGGTGGCCGATCAATGGCTATCTCTACGGAAGCACTACAACGTGCAAAAAGGCTTTTGAGTGATTCAGATTTAGTGGTTTCACCAAATGATTCAGTAGGTCACTCTTTGACATCAGCTATAGAGAAGGTACCAAATTCAACTATTTCTCCTAAAGGAGATGAATCTAACTTATTACATAGGACTAGAGCAGACGCCCCTGTGACTAAAGGAAATGCTAATAAGTTCCATATGGGGAGTGAATATTGTCCAATCAATGAAATTCCTAAGGTCCCCAAGCCTCCCTCCAGATGTTCATCTGAAGGTAACAATGCAAGTAACACTAAAGACAAGACCCAGAGGCACCATACGCGAGCTGGACCATTGGTTGACATCACTAACTACACGGCAACATGTTCTGGAAATATGGACAACTTAGCTAATGGAAAGAGAATAATCAGAGGAAGAAACTCCATATCTCCATTCAAACGGCCCCGTTCTTCCAGGTCCTTTGATTTGAATTCTGTGTAGCCTGTATCAAGTTGTAAACTCCTTCATGTCATGCTTCTGATACATCCTTGATATAACTGGCTAGGTTCGTCACGCCAATGAAAACCAATAAACTATCTTCTTCTGGTAAGCTGATGGTGATACATAGTTATGCACATTCTCCAGGCTTTTGTTCCTACTTGATTGTCTGGACTATTGTTCACAGAAGAATCCAATGTACCGTCAACGCATATCAGTCCCTGTAGGACAATGTTGTCTGCACGTTATCCTTTCCAACACCAAAGAAAAAAATACAAAGAATATTTTGGTGGTCCTCCTTTCTTCAAATATTTGGTAACAATGCATCCTTGCCTTCATTTCTGCTGGTGTGTTATTTCTTTAGTTTGCTAACTATGAATCTTTCTTGCAACCAGACTGGACATGTAACTGATGAAGTGAAGCTCATGGATGCACAAAGAGCTGAAAAGTTTAAGTTTCAACATGTGAATATTGGGGCAGATGAGTTTCAGAAAATGCTGCTCGCATGTGGTGCATCATTGTCATATGCAACTAAAGAGTAAATGTCATTCTTGGATTTATGTTCCACTTTTTCACGCTGATAATAAAAGATTGACCTTTACACATTTGAATTGTGAGATTTGGATTAGGATATGGGATAATATAATATAACCCTTAATATTTCTTCTTAATATAGTATGCAACTCTCCTGTGTATTTGAGAAAAAAACCTTGATAGAAAAACTGTTAGTAAAGAAATTTTCATAAATTAAATCAAGCATGATGTTAGGTTAACTTGATGTGGTGCTTTTTCTCAAGAGAAGTGAAAAATGTTTGACCATTACCATTCCATTGTCATGTGGTTCTAGTGAGCTGCTTAATTTATGCCTTTTTGTGGACCTATTTATTTAAGTCTTTATTTTTGTTTCATTTCTGTCATGCTATAATTAATATATATTGACCTTGTGTTCTGTATACCGATACCAATAGACATCCCTGCTATCAAGTCACTCTAGTTTTCCTGTTTTAGATGGGTCGTCAACCACTATAAATGGATTGTATGGAAACTTGCTTCACTCGAGAGATGTTACCCAGCTAGAGTTGCTGGTAAATTCTTGACGGTCGATAATGTTTTTGAGGAGCTTAAGTACCGGTGAGGTGGCAGTCATTTCTTCTATTTTCTATTTCAGCTGTATTCATATGATTTTATTTGTGAAAATTTGATGGATTTTAGGTATGACAGAGAAGTTAACTATGGCCATCGATCAGCAATAAAGAAAGTTTTAGAAGGGAATGCTTCACCATCTTTGATGATGGTCCTGTGCATTTCTGCTATTTACTCATGTCCTGATCAAAATAACAGCAAGTTGGAGGCTAACAAGGTAGATACTAATGAAGACAGCAACGGCCATAAAAGCTTGTCAGCCACTAATAGAAACATGTCTGCAAATGTTGAATTAACTGATGGATGGTATGCGGTTGTGTTCGCCTTATTGCATTGATCGAAACCAAAAGACACTAATAATTTACATTGTCGGTCTCTTCGCAGGTATTCACTTGATGCATCATTGGATATGGCACTTTTAGAACAACTAGACAGAAGAAAGCTTTTCGTAGGACAGAAGCTTCGGGTACTATGCTATTTTCGCTTTTCATGGGGACATGGGTATAATCAGTTGCTAACTTCTAACATGTTTGAGCTAATATTGTGTTCCATCTTGGCAGATATGGGGAGCTTCTTTATGTGGTTGGTCTGGGCCTGTTTCATTTTATGAGGTTTGCCTGATACCCTAATCCACTAATTTAGCTTTAATTAAGGACTAACATGTAATTGAGTTTTTGTTGATGACATTATATTTTCAGGCGTCTGGTACTGTCAAATTAATGGTTCACATAAATGGCACCTATCGTGCAAGATGGAATGAGACCTTAGGATTCTGTATGTGCCTTCACCTGTACCTGGTGTACTTCATTTTTCTTAAAAATGCAATATCATTTCCTTGCTACTGTGAAAGCAAAACATGTGTTCAGCTGGGGTTATCCATGAACAATTGAGTCTCTTAGAAAAATCAGACGATGTTTGAGCTACGTGCTTAAGAATCTTAGACTTATACCTGGGAATTCTTTGAAAAAGATTATAGACTAGAAGTCCCATGGGAACACCCCTCCATTGTAATGATATGGCTGGGGAATTGGGCTCTCCATTGTTCTGGAACAAGGGAATATAACGGTAAGAACTGCACATGTTCTCCTTCACGCAGCAAGCCCTGAACTTACGTGACAGTTCTTGCTTCATCTTTGTGCTAAGCAGCCTTATATATGACTTTTAACAACTTTAGCTACACTTAGGCTAACCAACTAGATAAGCCCAAACCAGATAACTCCAGTCTAACTACACAGTTAGGGTCTGTTTGGGAGGGCTTCTCCCGGCTCCTTCGTGCTACAGTGCCGGAGCAGGAAGAAGCCACTCTCCACCGGCTGTGTGAGAGAGAGAAGAGCAAAAACAGCTCTTGCTACAGTGATTTGTCGGGTGCTACAGTGCTCTGTCAGGGGGCTGTCGGCTGGAGCCGGAGCCGCTCCGCTCTCGCTGCCAAACAAGCCCTAGTTGTGGACCCTGACAGCTTCTTGCACATATAGTGCCTGCATACGGATGCATCCACGACTGTACTTTGCATTCTGCTTATTATCAAACCACTGTATTCGCTTTGATAACCTTTCAAATATCTCAGGCAAACATGTTGGACTCCCACTGGCATTCAAGTGCATCAAAGCTTCTGGTGGTAGAGTTCCTAGGACACTGGTTGGAATCACAAGAATATATCCACTTGTCTACCGGGAAAGGTGATGCAAACTATATCCATCATGTTTGTCCGAAAGGAAAAGGAACTAGGATCAGATACACACATGGTAGTGATGTCTCTAATTGTGAATTGCCTACATCAGGTTGCCCGATGGTCGTTCTGTTGTGAGATCTGAAAGGATGGAAAGAAAGGCGCTGCAGCTGTACCACCAGAGGTACTTCGTTATGTGACTAGTGAACAATAAAAGTGAATTTGTTGAATGCCCACAACTGCTAATAGAAGTATATCAACTATTAAACTGTTGAAGTGCCCTTACAGTCTCTGATACGTGTGCAGCATGTGAATGGATATATCTGATACAATTATTTTTGTTCAGTTCAAAATTTTCTCAGCATGTTTTGGCATATGGAGCTTATGACGTTTATATTCTCTACATGTACTTGTGGATGTCAATCGCCTCTGTTCCTCATCCTGGCAGCTTAGGCTGGATTCTCTCCTATTGTTGCCTTTCTGTGCAATTACATTTGCAGTTGACCTCTTACATATCTAATTAACTGTCTGCTAGATTTCAAAGTGTGTGCTGCTGGTATTAATGAACACTATGAGATTTGTATCTGCACAGAGGTTTTCCCTGATAATCAGCAGGCAAGGTTGTTGAAGAAACCATGTTCTGAATTGCACTTGCAAACATATTTTCTTTCCAGCAAGTGGCACCATGTAAATGTACATGCACTGGTGAATTGTGATAGGCTGATAGCTGTGGGTTGACTGTTGGCACAATTGAATTTTCAGGCAACACTCCCTACTGTAAAGAGAAAACACCTTTTTAAATCTATAGGTAGTTGGTAGTATGAAGAGTCCCCTGCTTTGGTAGGAGGGTCGGGTCTTGCCCCAGCTTCTCTATTGCTTGGAGGAGGTTAGAGGGATAATAGATCAATCTTCACTAACCAAAGGGGTACATGTGATGTCCTTTTATATGCTCAACTAAATTACATCTCAACTAATCTTGACCCAATACTATCGCCTAGCTTAGTATTGCGTGACCCGACACCTATATGTGAGGCCCTTTATTGCATCACTCCCCCACTCAGCACATCCTTTGAGCTGGAATTGATGATCTTCCTAGGACACGGTGGAGGAGGGCTGATCATGCCACTATATGAGGAGGGGCAGACATGGAACACGCTATGCAGGCGTGTGTCGAGTGGTAGTGAGCTGTTATGCCACCCACATATTTGATAACGGGTCCAAGGTAACATGGCAACAGTTTCCCGCGCCAATGTGCCTCAAAGGAAGGCAACTATTGATGGAGAAGACGGAGCCATACCCAATCTCTGACTTGTAATGAGATAGGGTGGTGTCAACGGTTGTAGTGGTGTTTAGCTTTAGCCATTGCTTGAGCTTGTTGTAGGCGCAAGCGAACCTCCTCCAAGAATTCCTAGCGCTAAGCCACATAAGAACGGATGGCCAGCGGGTCGCGGCCGCACACAATGCACAATGGGGTGGCCTTCACTGCCGACTGGTACGAAGTGTTGTAGACATACTTCTCCCACATTGGCACGAACGGTATCTTATCATGTAACAGAGATACATGGCAATGATCTTGTTCACCACCTCCTTTTGGCTTTCGCTTTGAGGATGGAAGGCCGAGCTTACTTGGAGTTTTGAGCCTGAGGCCTTGAGCAGCTCCTGTTAGAACATCGACGCGCAAGAGGTCTCTGTTGGACACGACCGGCGTAGGAATGCCGTGGGGGGATAACAATCTCCATGAATACAAGACGTACCACCGGTTCTATAGTATATGGGTGAATCAAAGTGATGGTGGGCTTGAAAACCTGTTCATCACCGTGAGAATGGCAGATTTGCTGCCTACCTTAGGCAGGCCTTTGAGGAAGTCCATGCTGCTGTTGCTCTAGACAGTCGAGGGTACTGACAAAGCTGCGGGAGGCTTGCCAGGTGGAGGTGCTTGACTTGTTTCGCTAACAGACCAAGCAAGCCTTGACATGGTCTTGTACCACCCTATGGGCAATAGGGATGTGGAAGTCACCCCATTGTCGGTGTAAAGTTGTCTTGACACCATTGTGGGCATCGTCATCGCGAGTTCCGCTGCAAGTCGCAGGAGTTCAAACGTAGCGGCCGACAAGGCGAGTGATGTTGCCATGTCGCCATCCTGACGTGACAATGCCTTAGCCACCACAGTGGCTTGTCTTGACGCGACAATGCCTCAGCCACCACAGTGGCTTGTCTTGGCTTGTATATGACGGCAAAGTCGAATCCAAGCAATTTGCTTACCCAATGGAGGTGAGAAATCGTCTCAAGCCGCTGATCCAACATGTGCTTGACAACTTGAGGGGTTGATGGTCCATCCGCACCATGAACGCGCACCCCATAGGTACGGTCGCCAATGCCGCACATCTTGTGTCAAGCCGATCAGCTTATATTCATAGGCGGCGAGGGTGGGATGGCGTGGTGGGAGGGCTCTGCTGAAGAAGGCGACCGTATCATGTCCCGGGTGGAGGACTTGGACTGCTTCATAGAGAGTGCTCGCATAGGATTATGAGCACCGTACGAAGGTGACGTAGGCGGTCCACCCTCTCCTGCTCTAGATCAAAATGTCGCCGAAGAAGACGAGGACGAACTGGCACAGGAAGGGGTGGAGTAGCTCGGCCATAACCGGCTTGAAATTGCCAGTGTGTTGATCAGCCTAGAGGGCATGACTCGGAAATCGTACATGTCTTTTGCGTGCTGAACTCTGTCTTGTGCATGTTGGCCAGGTGCATGTGCACTTGGTGGTACTCAGAGCGCATGTCCAGCTTGCAGAAGACGTGGACGCCGTGCAGCTTGTCGAGGAGTTCTTCCACCATTGGAATAGGAATTTATCCTTGACAACGTGCTCGTTGAGTGCCCTGTAGTCGACACAGAACATCTATGTGTTGTCCGCCTTCTTGATGAGGAGCACCGGCGCTGAAAATGGAGAGGTGCTCCGACAGATGATGCCTTGATCTTCCATTGCCCGGCACTGACGCTCAGTTTATTCTGTAGCTGGGGCGTAGTGATACGGGCGGACCACAATTGGCGGCGTGCTAGGGAGAAGGTGGATATGATGGTCGCGAGAGCGTTGAGGGGGTAGGCCTGTTGGTGTGGTGAAAACTTTGGTGAAGGAGACTAGCAGATCCTAGAGCAGGTTAGGCCTAGAGGAGAGGTGCAGTTGGTGCGATCGTGGCTTGGTGGTGCCGTGCCTAACTCGATGGTCGGCGTGCCAAAAGGACATCATGAGCTCGCTGAAGTCCTATAGGATGGGCTGAACGACACGGTGCTAAGGATGATACTATATCCTTAAAGCGGTAGGATGAGGAAGTCGGTCATGAATGCCTATGATGAGATTGCGAAGGTGGTGCCACAGGCGATGCCAAGGCATGGCATGCAGTTGCCATTGGCCACTGTGACATGAAGGCCATGGCAGACCTGCAGGACGACTCCAGTGTGTGCAGCAGTGAGCTTGGAGAGGAAATTGTTGGTGGAACTTGAGTCGAGGCATGAAGAATGATGCGGCACCCATGGTCATTGGCAACTACATTGTGACACCGGCCACTGCATGCAGCGAGATTAGGGGCTCATCCGTTCATGGTGCATCCGGGCAGGCGTCGTCATCGTCTTCAATATCCATGTGTAACAGCCATTTGCAGACGTGCCCACGTGCCTAGCGCTCATCTTCATTAAACCAAAGGGGTACGCGTGATGACCTTTTATAGGATCAACTAGATTACATCCCAACTAACTGTGACTCTATCTCTAACAAACTAATCTTAACCCAATACTATCGTTAATTTAGTATTGCGTCACCAGAGCCATGGCCGTATCCTTCTGCCGGTGCCTATATGTGCGGCCCAAATAACGGTTGCATAGAATCAAATGCATTCAGACTAGTGCCCTGAAGTTCTCATATCAAAGTTTGTTTTAATTTTGTGGGTCTCTTTGTTTAATATTATCCCCATTTGAGTGTCATCACAGTAACATTTACCTTTTCTTGTAGAGTATCTAAGATCACAGAAGATATTCTGTTTGAACAAGAAGAAAACTGTGACAGTACAGATGGTGATGAGGAATGGGCTAAGATTTCCAAAATGCTTGAGTGTGCAGCTGAACCTGAAGTTATACTTGCGGGCATGACTAAAGAGCAGTTGAGGCAATTCGCATCTTATAAAGAGAAGCAAAAGGTAAGTAGCTCTGGCATCTGTTGGTTCAATTTATTTGGAAAATTGAACATGCTGTACCTATTTGCTGTAGGTGGTTATGCAAAATGAAGTAACTAAGAAGGTTCAAAAGGCCCTTGAAGTTGCTGGCCTTAGTGCGAGGGATGTTACACCATTTTTGAAAGTGAGGGTGGTGGGCCTTGTCAATAAACTTTCTGCTTCCACATCAAGTAACAAGGAAGGGCTAATAACAATCTGGGATCCTACTGAGATGCTGGTACGTCACAATTATCATGCAGCATAGATTTGTCGCATATATCTCTATGGCTGGGGTTTTTGGGTTCATGGATTAAAGCTTCATCATTCCTATTGACAGAAAGCCAATCTTGTGGAGGGACAAGCCTATTCTGTTACAGGATTGGTGCCTTCGAACTATTGCACTGAAATCCTGTACTTGCATGCCAGAGGATCATATACAACATGGAAGTCCTTAGCATCAGCTCAAACTACAGATTTTAAGTAAGCAAAATAGATGCACTCCACAGTTGCATTGCATCGTTCAATCTCTAACCATGTTTCTTGTTCCAGACCTTTCTTTACTCCTCGTAAAGCAATTGAACTCTCGAAGTTTGGTGAGGTGCCGCTTTCAAGGTTAGTCTAATCCCAAATTTAATCTCCAAAATCTTGTTGTTTAATGAACCTATTGAATAATTCCTGTTTGTTTTCAGTGAATTTGACATTGCAGGTCTTATTTTATATGTTGGCAATACTTATTTATGTGGCAACCAGAAAAAACAGTGGCTCTTTTTAACAGATGGGTCTAAATTTGTCTCTGGACAAGAGTGTGAAGAGCAAGATTGTCTTCTTGCTGTTAGTTTTTCTAGCCCAACCACTTGTGAAGAGTCTGCATTATTTAGTTACACCCTCTCTGGAAACACGGTATGTGGTATTTTGATTCTGGTGTCTATATCCGTATGTTGTCATACCTTGTGACCTCTAGATTGGGCACTACTCTGTAGAATCCATTGCTTAGGCATGTGACGACCATTTGCATCATTTTTTTAATTACATTTGTATAGCCTTAACCCTTCGAAACAAGCTCCAGCTTTAGCTTATTGCTACATCTGTTGCTCAGGTTGGTTTTAGTAATCTGGTCAAACAAAAGAAAGACCAGATGAGGCAAATATGGGTAGCTGAAGCAACAGAGAGCTCAACCTACACTCTCTCCCATGAGATTCCTAGAAATTCTCACCTAAAAGAAGCTGCAACTTCTGCTGAGAGATGGGCCTCAAGATCTTATCATGTAAGTTTCCAGTCCTTAGAACGACCACAGTTAGGTGTTATATTTTCTGATGATCCTTGTTTTGCTGCAATATGATATGACTCGCAGAAAATTCAAGAGCTAAAAGAGAGGGTTTTACGTATAGTTGGTGAAAGTGGTGTCTGAATTATAATAAGTGCCACATGCAATTTTTGGAAATGATGCAAGAATGTTTCTTGGGGAGTCCTTACCATTAATAGTTCTCTATATGACATGGAGCATTCGCGGCCTCTGGACGCTCCCCGTGCGTGCCTCTGGTGGGTTCTCTGTGTGGTGTCTCTGTCCACCTGACCAAGAGCCGCATCGAATCGACGCAACAGTTGCTCTAGCCAATAAGACCAAGTAGCGCAAATTACACCGCAGGCGCAGTGTCAGCGCGCCATCGGCTCTAGTACATCAATATATCTCACTGACTGGAGTTGGTTGGGGCATTGTGTTCTTGTACTGAACCAAATCTGAAGCTTATTACGGCAAGAACTGATGGGCCAGAGACTGAAGTATAATATATGATACATGCTACACAGGATGCAAGGGACAAGGAGATAAATATTTCTTTGGAACCATAGCAGCTATAGACATTTATAAGCCTTTGTAAGCCACGTCTTTTGTGCTATACCAACTTCGATTTACTTGCGAGTGTTAATTTATTTTGGTAAACCTGTAAAGCTGCACTATCTACCTATCTGACGCTATTGGAGTGTTGGTCGCATTTCTACCTGATCTGGCATGTCCGGAAAAATAGTACTACCTATGGTTCAAAACAGGGCTGTTTTTAGCTGGCCAATTTCTTTCAGAACTTTCACCAATGTCGTTCTATAACTTTTGATAGCTACCTTTTTTTTGCCCTTGCATTTGTCAAATTATTTCAAACATGCAAAAAAAAAAAAAATCGTCATGCAGTGTATTGAAGGCAACAAGTTGGTTGATTCAGTTATAATAGTTGTACATAAAACTATATGGGCACTGTTTGGGAAACTATCTTTATTTTTCACTTATAATTATTTTCAGGTGTAAACTTTAGTGCAAGAATATGGTTATGTTTTTTCGCTTATAATTATTTCACAGGTGCTTTTTTCTATTGGATTGGCCCATCCTTTCTCGGCTAGCTTCAGTGCATCCCGATTGGCATAGCCTCTGGTAGATTCTGAATTGGCAAACGACATCAACATACCTTGTGAATTTGATTGACAAAGTTAATATACAGATTACATAACTGCTCACTAGAGCAGGAGACTTTGAAATGAATGGTCATGGATAGATATAAGGTGTGCATAGCATTAGTGCAAGCATTTTCTGATTACATTCACCTCAAAAGAAAGAGCAATAGCAATCCTAGAGATGCAATAAATATAATTTCGATACAAGTGCATAGCATATATAAAAGCTTGTAAAAAGTGCACATTAATCAGCTTGCAAGATCTGAACAGTGCTCTTAGTCTGCAAGTGTCACTTCAACTTATTGCTCAGGTCTCAGGATATGCGATCTGGCTAGGACCTAGGAGAAACATAAAGAAAAGATGTCTCTGTCCCGTGCTAGGAAGCATTACTCCTCTTTTCATTCCAAATTCTTCAATAAGACTGATACGATTGATTGGTCTGTGCGTTTCTCTTATTACTTTTTTGTATCCCCCTGTTCCTCGGATACAATTCGATCCTTCTACGGCCAATTCTCAATTTGTGGAAAGCCTACGTTCGAGATGAAAGTGCATTGTTTTAATTGCTACTATACACACCAACCAGATCTCACTTCTCAATGTTCTCATGCATGATGTATTCCCCCGCACCAAAGCCGGCTTGAGTAGAACCTTAGACGGTCTTAGCACTGTAAGGTAAGCAGGTGCTTTTGCGCTTAGCCGCGCTCTTGTGAGTGACACGCTACGCCCCACCCAATGTTCCAGAATTCCTGTTCAATCAGTCAAGACTTCCTTACACTCTCGTTTTAGCTTTCTTACACGTCGTCTATTGAATCAGAAATGAACATTATTTTTTATAAAGATGAAAGGGGGCTGCGCTCAAGAACTAGTGAAGTAAATCAAACTAATGGTTGGTTGGGGAAGACGGATTCTACTAGCATTCATGTGGGTAGCATTGGAATGCGGGGAGCAATCACTCGAAAGCACGGGATGGACTGGCGGATTGAGGAGATAGCTTTTGATGCCATCTAGGGCTTGTTGGCTGTTTTCATCCCAAAAGAATGGAATGTCTTTTTTTGTGAGTCTTGTAAAAGGTTGGATTCTTCCCGCAAAATTGGCTATGAATCGCCTGATGTATGCCAGGCGCCCTTGAAGCGAACGCAGCTCCTTAAGGTTTTGAGGAGGAGGCATTTCGAGTATGGCCTTGATTTTACTCGGGTCTGACTTTTCTTGCTTTGTAGATTTCACGCTTACTGTTTGCTTTTTTCGATTTAACTTATCTTATTAAGTTTAGTATTGGATTTTCCTCTATTTCATTTCATCCTATGTATGTTTTGTTTGTTTAGACGCCTTTCCTCTTATGGAACGAATATCGAACCCCCTCGTAGAGGATTCAAAAAAGAAAAAGAAGAGACCTCGAGTCAGCGCATAAAGAATGGAATGGTACATTACCACCATTATTAGTTAGAAATCCATACCATTCACTGAAGCACAGGCCCGAGATCGAGCGCCAGGGTAAAATTCTGTTTAGTAGAAAGGAAGGAAGCAAGTGAAGAAAGATGGGATAAAATTTGGAATGTTCTTGGTTCGCAACCCATAACTACCAGCTCGAACATCTGGTTTCCTAGCAACTAGAACCACTATTTGCAATTTCCAGAGTCCAGTCCTTAATGTGGTGGCGCTGATCTTTTAAGGGGGTATCAGGTTGCGGCAGGTTTGGGCAGGCCGGCCCTTCAAAGAAGGTAATTGAGCCCAGGGAAGGCTTATGAGAATACTGTTCTAGCTGAACTAGAGGTGTCTCATTTCCGCGAGATAGAATCCCTTTTTCTATAGAGAATTTCTCCGGATTTCGCACAAGAGCAGTGAAGGCACGTACTGGCGCGCTTCGTTGGCCTACAACTGATTCTGCTTCTGAGATAGCGGATTTCACTCTGGGCGGCGGGCACTTACTCTTCACAAAAGGCAGTCATGCGGATCAAACAAACAAGTATCAAATTCTTCAGTGTATGCGTGACCTGCGAGAGACAAGACAAGATAATATATATTGGGCTCAGCGTGGGAAAATGAGATAAACGCTACCTAGTAGCTTCATCTAGGCACCTAAGTTTCCCCACAACTTTTATTTGAAGAGCGGCTGAAGACCGCCGTCAGGTCCCCAAAACACGAATACTACGTAACAGGCGAATTTGCTGAATTGCAGGTCGATATTCAGTCATGCATCATCATTGCTGAATTGAACTTAATTTGCTGGGCACTGCTCATTCATCATTAATCGAACCGTACCCCATAATTAGCCAGAGAGGACATTGGAATTAATTAATTAGAGACACGGAGATCAACAGATCAACATAACAGGCGCAGGCAATATATAGCAAAACGATAGACTGAATACGATTGTTCCTGATGATGGATAACGACGACGAGATGATACTAGCTAGCTATGCATGCATGCAAGTCCTATATGATAAGTGATGGATCTAGAATTCCACTACTATATGATAACACAGCCGGCTTTATTAGTGACGTCTAGTTGTGCCAATACCACACGCGCACACCTAATCATGCATGCATATATATAATATATATATTTATTCAAATGAAGTGGTTGGACGAGGAGCTTGGCTGCTGGGATGAAGTAGTCGCGCCGCCATCTCTGAGCAGTTCCGGCCACACCTCTTTTGATTTCTCGTAGAGTAGGTGGTTGTGGTACTGGTACGGGCTGCGGTAGTTGCGCTCGCCGCCGACGATGCCTGAGCCTCCGTAGTTGGCGGCGACAGCGTCGATGAACTTGTTCCTGAGATGGCTTACCTTGTAGCTAAGCTCCGTGTCACGCAAGTCACTGCGGAGGATCTTGCCGTCGTAGAGGAGCCTCTGCAAAAGCACCGAGCCCGTTTCGAGCACGCCATCGTTTTCCCCGCGAATCTCTGCCATTGTGGCGAGGAGCGTGAGCTCGTCCTGCTCGCACCACCTCGTCTGCGTCCTCTTTTGCCGGCTGGTGGCCTCGTGGGTGCCGCCGTTGGCGGATGGAGCTGGATCGGCGGCGGCGGAGGAGACGGCGGCCGAGGAGTCGACGACAGGCGGCGAGCCAAGGGAGACGAAGGAGGGTGCCGGCGAGCGCGGACGACGTGGCTCCTTGTTGGACTTGTTGCGCCGGCTGGCGGCGGTGTCGCGGCCCTTGGCGGATGCTGCTGGGGCAGAGACGATGACGACGTCGTCGTCGAGGCCGTCGGCGGATGCTGCTGGGGCAGAGACGACGGGCACGACGACAGAGGGCACGGCAGAAGGCGCCCGCGGTCGCGGCGGCGCCTTCCTCTTGCGCCGGCCCGTCGCCTCGCTGCCGCCCCAGGCAGACACGCCCAGGACCTTGACGGACCGGACGGACGAGGAGTCGACGTCGTCTTCATCGTCGGAGGAGACGATGAGGACGATCGCTTCTGGTGCCGGCGGCGCGGACTGATCGTCATCGGAGTCGTCGATGGCGATGGCGGTGGCGGCGCTGCGGCCCAGAGCGATGGGTGCCATGGCTGGCTGCTGCGACTGCAATGGATGGTGGATGGGAATATGGGATGGTGATGGATCATATCGGCGGTGCTGGAGGCTGCCGGTTTATTTATACTCTGCTGAATTTGGTGGCCGGCGCGCGCTTTGTTTCGCGTCTCCCGCCAGGAGCGCGCGCGGAGCACTTTTGGCGCCCCGCCGAGATCACGAGAAAATCAGGGTGCGACGGCGGCGACAATCCAGCGCGGCCGGCGATCCTGTCCGGTCTCCTTCCAAACATGTGGACACCTGCTGTTTCTCAACGCCGAGAACCTCGTCATGTCCCAAAAACCAAAGATTACTCGCGCGCTCGTCGTCGTCGTTCCCCACGACAACAATTAAGGCAAAGATTTGGCATTATGGCCTCCAACCGCAACATTGCAAGCCTCCAAGTCCAAGGGAAAAAGGGCAAACCGCGATCCCGTCCCCAGCCGCAATCCGCGCGATCGACCTGCGCTGCGCCCGCAGCCCCCGGCGGCCGCGCGACCTGCGCGCCGCGCCCGGTGCCCCGCGCTGTGCTGCGCGCCTGCGTCTGCGGCCGGCGCCCGGGGCTCCACGCTGCGTGCCCCGGCCTGGGAGACGACGCGTTCTTGGCCCGGAGGAAGAGAGGAGGGGCGGATGCCGATGAGGCAGCGGGCCGCCGGCAGGGAAGGAGGTGAGGGAGATCGAGCTCTTCTTGGTGCACCAGCCGTCGGCGTCGGCGGTCGAGTCCTTGTCCCCGACGAGTCGGAGCTCACCATGCACTTTCTCGGTGGGCGTCACGGGAGTGGGATACGCTGCCTATGGACGCGCACCCCGGCCAGCTTGTGCGGGCCAAGCAGCTGTGCGCCGGGGAGGAGCAGGCCGCCGCCGACCTCGTCAAGAACCTGTAAGAGAGTTTGCCCCCTCTCCCAATATTGGACGGACGGATTGCTTCAGTTTCTCTCTGCTACTGCTTCCTGCATTGCGTTGGGGGACTGAGCGCTTCTTGATTGCTCTCTACTCTACTAGCTCTAGCTGCCTGCTAGGAGTGTCAAAGTGGGGCTCCACATGGATTTTGTCTGTTGTCTCAGTTGTGCTAGATTGGGCTTAGATAGTTAGGTATAATGGTATCGATGCACTAACACATTTTTGCAACTTGCAATCGTCATAAACCAGTTCATTCGCATGGGCTTAAACTGGACCCAAATTATACTGTGACCTTGTGAGTGACAAGCTTTACTCGAATTCATTTGCAACTGTGATTTTGTCAATTGCTGCTGAAATGATGGTACAATCTAGATTCATTGGTTATGGAGGAAGCAAAAGCTTTAGTGATCAATCCAAAGTCCAAACTGAGAAGAAATTTAGTAAGAAATATTTCGATTCTTGAGAATAGGATGCTCTAAAAATGTTTATCTTTCATTGGCAGTGTCTCCAAATGCCATATACCGGAGCATCCTCCTCCTTTCCCCCACTGATCCTACATGGATGATGCTGCGGGGTCGAGCCGGATGATTTTGCTGTCACGTTGGTCCTCAGCTAGACGATCTTTAGGTGAGTGCTTTCGTCAGGACTAGGAAATTGGCAATTAGAGAGTGCAAAATGGGGTGCAGATGGCGGACACCGAGCGACGGTCCGAAGTGCATAGACCGGACCATCCGGTCAGTGCACTTCGGACTGTCGAACTGTCCGGTCTATGCACTTCGTACCGTAGACCATTCATAGCCGTTGCAATGCATGGGCACTCTAATAGTTAGACATAAAACAAGACAAGGAGAAATATGAAAAAAAAGGTGGGTGGACGGTGGCTCCGTCCAGGTGCACCGGAAGATCACCGCCCCGACCCCCGAAGTGCCGCATCCACCCCATTGCTTGGCCTTGGCGGCGCTGGTACCTCGACGTTTCTCCCTCCTCTGCCTTCCGCAGAAGACCTCCTTCGGCGCCCCGCGATGCGTCCATCTCCAGTGGGTAGGCCCCCACGCTCGTTTCCTGCAGTTTCTCCTAACCACTCCATCATTGTCTTCATCCGATCCCCAGAGAGGAGCTTGGGCCCTAACTCTCAGCGCCATATCCGGCATGGGTGCTGTCGGATCCGTGCTCTCCTCCTCCTTCTTCTTCTATCTATATCTATTGCTTCCCCACGGCACTTAATTTCGTAGGTTCATTCTTCAATCGCAGGAGGAGATGAGTGTGTTTAAGCTCAAGGTCAAACAAGGGCTACTGGACTGCAAATATTACCGCCGACCCCTCCGGCGTAACACTTGGGGTGCCAGAGCGCTCAAGGTGGGTGAGATGAGATCCTCAGCCCAGCCGCAAAGTCTTTTTTTGTTATTTTTGTTGCTCATCTTGACTCTTGGGCCTTGCAGTGCGCTGGCGGCCACTTGTTCTGCGATTGCCTGCTAAATCCCCCACCAGGCGGACTATTTTGCTGGACCGAATCATCAGTAAGATGAAGCTCAACTACTAATGCTGCGACGCGGGACGAAAATACATACCCTACTGCGAGCTTGCGCGGCACCCGTGTGAGAGCGACCCCCCCTCCCCCGGCCCTCACAACTTTTGGCAACCCGTGTTCAAGTCGCCGCTGAAGCCCTTTCGTGCCTGAGGAGAGTGCATCATCGACAAAAGTGCCCTTGTGTGTTCTGAATGCCGGCTTCCTCCCGACCTCCCATTTTCAGGGTGGGTGACCTCAGCTCCTGGTCTGGTTTGGTATGGTTTGGTTTTGGCTTCATGCTATCCTACCCTTGCCTTGTTGCAGCATATCTCTCGAGACGGTCCTGTTTGCAGCGCCTGCTCCCGTGGTGATATCACCAACTACCTTCCCTGCAGTGAGCTCGACCACCTCGTCCACGGTACCTGGGTGGAATGCGAGGCTTGCAAAGAATACCTTCCATTCCCCACCTTGGCTCCGCACCAGCTGGACAATTGCCCATTCAAGCATAAATTGCAAAAGATTGCCCCAGGTTCAAGTGCCCTGAAAAACTTGTGTGGTAACACATGCATGCCTCCCACCTCTGCTCCCCACTTCTTGCATCCACATGGTTGATGGTTGTTTAGACTGTGCCCATGCTTGGGTAGTTTGTTCCGGTGTCTAGTCAATGCTAGGCCATTGGCTGAGCACCATTTCCTTGCTTCTTGGTTTTTCTACCAGTAATACAGCTCGATCGTTCTCTGCCACTAACGCATAGAACACAAAATAAAACCACCAGAATGTCGCTGAATTATTATTTAGAAATAATGCAGAATTATAAAAAAATACATGGGAAACAGGTATTTTGCTGCTGTGCCAAGTGTCTACCAAGTGTGCCATCGTAGAGTTGGCTTAGTAGTAGTAGAGGATATGTGCATTTTCTGCATTGACCATGGGTCCAGATTCCTTTTCTGCTTGCTGCTTGATAGGTCTCTACCATTTGTGGGTATGCTACCTATAGTCGATTTGGTCATGAACTATTTATACTTTTAAAAGAAACCGACCAATTCGCAATGGATGAAGCTGATATAAACCACATATTAGATTAGCTCGATCTACATAATAGATATCAAATCATCGTTCAAAGAGCCGGCTGACTTATTACCGGCAAATAATGAGGAGAAAGCTCTTATTCTCTGTGAGAATGCGGAGCTAGAGGTGTGGAACCTTGAAGATTTTTGATCAAGGTATCCTTCTTAATCCCCTCGAGAGGGGTCATCGAACATATTTAGATATAGTGGTTCGAGCCCCGGGTCGAAACCTGTGAATTCTGATTAAAATAATCAACGGTGGTTTTAAGTGCCATTTTAGGTGGAATGGCTTATTTCATGTGCCTCGGATAAAATAGGGGTTTCATGTTGGTATCGTAAGACCTTATTGAAAAGAGGTGGAGATGCTGCGTCGAGGGAAATCAGTGTTAGACAAAGAGAAACCTTTTTATGATTGTCTTAATCTTGCTAATGTGTGGAAATTGAATCACCAAATGGGCAGTGTGTTTCATAATCAATACTTGAAGTCCAGGGTTTGGGCTTTTCTTGGAGGAGGCCCACAATGGTCCTTCTTAAGCCCATTCAATGGTTGTGTGGATCTTTGAGTGCCGACTGGGGCATAATGCCGAAGGGGTGGCCTTACCCTCCTGGTATTTTTTTGTGTACTAGTAATTGGCCCGTGCGTTGCAATAGGAGATAACAAAATTTCAAAGTGATATATATATTGTGCCAAGTAACATTATCCGAATAGCAATTCTCTTTGTGGCCTATGTTTGGAACGCAGGAATTTCACAGGAATTGCGGGAAGAATTTCATAAGAAGCAGTTCAATTTCATAGGAAAACACACATGAATAGAAAACTTTTCCTTCAACTCCAACAGGGCCCTAGGCATGTGAGAACAAATAATGTCTATTCCTTTTTGTATGTCACAAAGAAGCCTTGTATTACCCACCCCACCCCCACACACATACACACAATAAAGTGCTATGTGCCAAACTTACTCTTTAAAATCATGGCTATCTCATAGTCGTAGATACAAACACAATATACATGTCAATAATCATAGTAATACAACAAGTCAAGCTTCAATATACAAGTCAAGTCGCTGCCTCAGACCTCAGTGCTTTGACCCAAGTCGGAACAGGTGAAATGTCTCCTGGTTAAAAACTGATTGCTTTTCAAATATTATCATAAAAGTCTGAATCAAAACGGTTTACAAATTTATGACCATAACACAATTCACTCAATAAAAGCAACTATTCAGTTTCAAAGATAGTAAAGTTTAGATCAAACAACACAAGAACAGAAGTTTCCTAAAATACATATCTAAGTTTCAACGGGATTGGAATCCTTTAAAATACCCAAGTGTGCTATTTTTCTTTCAGAACCGAAACAGCACACAGCCAAAGAACCAAATATCAGTTCCATGGTTAGTACTGGGCAAACATTATTATGATAGATGCACCATTCATGAGAAAAAAATTTCAGAACCTCACGTTCTTCTAGGGTATTCAGAAAGGATAAGCTTGTTGGAAGTGCGATCAGAAGCAGAAAAAAACAGACAAATTAGAAGAATCTCGCAGCTTGGTGTGAAAGCATTCAGCAACCATAGCCAAGATATTCAGAAAGCAATGGATAGGGTGGTTTGTTAGAGCTAAGAATAGGTATTGTTTATGCTTATTATCTAACAATGGTAGCCATTCCTATTTATTTTCTTTCATAAATCATAACTCCTTTGTGTGTAGGAAAGAAATGAATCACAACTTTTTCTGTGCAAAAAAAAGAATTTGAATTGTTGATGTATACTCGGATGACCATTTACTCCTTTCCTCTTTAACTAACTACTGCCATTCAAATAGCGTGTTGTCAATTGTGCATATTTGTTTAAACCGAGGGTGACATTGAAACCTGACACAAAAATGTAGATTTGTTCAGTTCAGCAGTTCAGGGCTGCAAAGGACGACGGGGCATGGTTTACAGTTCATTTATTTGTGTTGTTCTTGTGAAAGATAATTTGCACATGATTTGCCATATAAACCAAACATGCTAGATCGGTAACGCTCAGCTAACTGAAATAGTTTAGGATTCATAAAATTGACAGTTCTGAACTGAAAAAATCAAAGACTTAGAGAAAGAGCCAAGTAAGAAAAGGGGTCACATCAAGACCCTGCATGTAGAATAGAAGACTGTCAAACCTCAATTGCTGTGGAGTCCTCAAGATCCATTGATGCAACCCAATCAACAACAAGCTTCCTGCGGCAATCAACAGATGCATGCAAGAGGGCCTGCAAAATTTTTGCAAGACACTTAAGTTAGGCGACAGTGTTCACATTTGGAAAGAGAAAGAAAACATCGCTGAATGGAACAAGTTGAGAGGCTCACTTTCAACACAGAGGTATGAATCTAAGCCAGTGTACTTCCCAACCATAGCAATCCTCACCTGAAATGATTACTGCTTGTCACATGGAACTAAGGATGAATGAGTTTCCAATAGATAGCAAGGGTCTGGCTGAGAATACAAGAAAACAGATGTGGCATACCCGTAGCAACAAAGGAATGCGCCAGATGTTGGAAACATCATACAGAGCGACAATATTTGTTGCCTGCAGAAAATAATGGCACATTATCTTCCTGGAGCAAACTTTCAAAAGACATGAAGCTTTGTATGAAAAAGTTAACAGCTTCTTTACTGGCACATGGCAGAACTGGGAGAGTTTCTCCTTCACATTATCCTCTAATTCCTGTTAAATACGGTTTCGGTTATAAGTGGTGTTAAGAAACTAAGCAAAAATGATATTAGGCTATCCCCAATGGGATTGCCTAAAATGTTGGCTATACACTGTAGCGCTACTGTAGACAGTGAGATGGGTAGTTGGAATAGTGAAGGAATAGTGGATAGGCAAAAGCCTTTTTAGGCAATGGTTGGGGATGGTCTTACACCAATATACTGTGCAAAAATAATTAAATTGGTTATTAGCCTTTGTACTACGACAAGCTAAAATATTTGGGATGAGCCCAAGTCCCCTTAAACCACGTACACGATGCTGGGTTGGCTTAGTTTTCTACAGGAGCAAACACAGATCAGGAATAAAGAAGTCAGCAGAGCCAAACAACTCTACTGGGAGTATCATCATTTAATAAACAGTAGGACATAACTAATGACCATGAATACCTGTTCACCAACAGCATTCAGGACTGGAACTAAACTGACATGCACCACAGAAGTTCCCAGGACCTGTTTAGTTCAACCAAAATAATGTATAAGCGAGTTCATCACCCTTGCTTACTTACAGAAGATAAACAAGCTATTGTTTGCTGTATGCATCAGAAAGCTGTGAAGCTTCTCACCAACACAGTAAGAGAATGACCCAAAGCTTCAATAAATGGATGCATGGCTGTACAGATAGTCACATTGGATCATGAAAGCATGTACTGTATATTGCGAGAGCTAATAACAAATATGTATATGTTACAAACATTGAATTCGGATAATGGCACACTGTACTAAAGGGACAAATTCCTAAACACCTCAAATGCAAGAGAATAGTCTGAAATGAGCACTGAAACCAGACATGTATCATCCATAGCTAGACAAAGGATGTACCTTTGGAAGAAGCCCTTCCGCAGGCATCAGTTCATACAACTTACGCATGAATGTTCCTACATCTTCCTGTATGCAGTGCTAACAATATTAGTAAGGGGACCTGGAGTACCCAATCCAAAATACTTGGGACTAGAGTACTGCTTAACATTCAAATACTAACCTTCCGGTATGCTTCGGCTTGGGGTAGCCGGCGGCGACTTGCTCTAGCTTCGAAGCCGCAGGCCGTCCGCGGGGCTAGTGCGCCAGTAAGAGCGGTAGGCGTCCGTGGGGTCGAAGAGGCGCCAGGGGCGGGAGGTGAGTCGCGCCAGGTTACGCGCGACTACGGGGGAACGTCGCTCGATGGTGCCGAGGGCGAGCTGGGGCCGAGATGGTTCCAGGGAGAGGGCCCTCGGGGTCGGGGCGAGCGAGATCTGGACAGTTTCGAGGCTGGGGCCTGCGGCGAGGGCGCGAGGGGGTGAGGCCACGGAGGCCGAGGCAGAGGCGGCGGCGGTGGCGGGGGACGCAGGGCCAGGCGAACCCGGGTGGGTGATGCCTCCCTTGTGTGTCTTCCTCTCTCCCTTCCGAGCCGGCCGCCATCGGTCTCCTCCCCGCCTATCCCTGCCGGTCTCCTCCCTCTTCCGCGTGCCGGCCTCCTCACCGCCCACGGACGCCGGCGATGCTGGATCCGCCGCATCCCCCGGATTCGGCTACGCGGGACCCTTCCCCGCCGGCCCCGCCTTGCAGTCTGTGCAAGCAGCCGGCCCACCACCTCCTTCTCATCAATGGCGACGAGCGGCAAGGATGGCTGCCACCACCACGGCCCGCGAGCTCCTCTGCTGCCTCTTCCTCCGTCCCTCACCTCCTCCGTCCACGTCCTCATCCTTGGTTCCCTTCGTGTGCGGGGAGTGGTGCGGGGCGGCGGATTGAGGCGGTGCGGGATGGAGGCGGCGAGGCGATGGAGCAGGCCCGAGCGGCGGCGCGTGTGCGAAGGCGGTAGGGGTGGGGGCCAGCGGCCGGGAGCCGGTGCGGGCAGAGGCGGCGCGTGCGTGTGCGGGCGTGGGAGACGGACGAAACGGACAAGTGAACTCACTACAAACTTTTAAAGTAGGAGAGATTATACTGCGGTGATACGTGGCATTTCTTTCTCCAAGGTAGGTTGCAAAATTTGGAGAAGCCGCACATCATTTTTTTTAGTGTGTTTTAAACGTTAAATAAATGTGCGAGGCGGTTTGGAGGTATTTGTGTTGTTTGTGTACTGCGTCTTTGTTCCCCACCTGTGGAAGCGGAGGTGATCCGAGAATATTGAACTTTATCTCATTTCAGATGAAGAGGAAACCAGGAGAACTGTGGTGGGCAGCATCCATGGTAGGTAATTCCCCCAATTATTGGTTGCATTTTTTACTCTTTAGGCCATCTGTGCTACTGGTCCTTGAATCTTGCTGACCCTTATTGCCCCCCTGTCCATTCTAGTTTTAAGGGAAAACAAGCGAAAGCCTCCACTTGAGGCTGGTAAAACGGACAAGCACATTGTTCATGGTGATGAGGCTGGGAATGATGATGGCTCGTGTGATGACCACCATGTAAGTTTATTGGTGATGAAACCATTTGTATGCTTCTCCTCGTGATAATTCATCTTTTTTTTGCGAACATGCCATAGCATATTTTTTCATTAAAAGGGTAGAAAAATTACAGCTAAAGAGAGTAAGCCGCGACTTACGAACCATGAAAGCAAAGAAAACAGAAAAGATACACCAGACACACCAAGCCACCTAACGACGTCTAGGAGCAGCAGAATGACTCCAAGAACGAGCAATAACAACGCCCGAGAGCTCAACAGCTCACCAAGCAACCGACATCTTCTACAATCCAGCAAACATAAGAGCACTAAGTCTACCCACCAAGCTTGCCCAACGAAAGGGTCCATAAAGCTAGAACTATGGGTTTCTCAAGCCGACGTCTTCAACAAGAAAGTGGTATCCAGGACGCCACCATCGACCGTCCACTCAGTAGACCAAGTTTTCACTTGGAGAAATGGCATAGTGACTGAGACAACGCCCTCAACAAGGAAACTATGCCCGCAGACATAGCCGTTGTCGGCACCAGCCGGCACTGGCGGCAAGGCTTTCTCCCACGTCACCACAGCACCCCCCGCAGCCTAGAAGACCTTGCTGACAATGAAAGCAGGGGCAAATGGCGGGAGACCATAGCACTGCCCATAAGCGCACAGATCGCATGATGTAGAAGAATACTTCACCCGGAACCAAACACAATAGAGACTGCCAAGCCTCCAGGCCAACAGACATAGCACATCTAGAGAAACGGCAGGGAGAGGCTCCCCAGCAGTAAAAACCAGCCACCGTCTCCACATCGCAGCATGGCCGGCGATGGAGGAAGGGCCCCAACACGAACACCGACGGCTCCTGCACGAAGAACAACAGAGGGGGCAGAAGCCTGCAGCAACAATGACCAGCCACCTATGTAGGTGACGAAGGTGGTCCAAAGACAACGGCAAGAAGGTTGGTGGAGGTCCGGGGAAGAACAGATCCAGGCAAGCTGAAACCGGATCCAACCGCAGCAGGCGGAGCTACGCCTATCGGTGAGCGGTTGGGTGACGATGACGGTGGTGTGAGTGGGGCGACGAATCCCAAAGCAGCGACCTGCGGCAGCCCAGGGCTAAGCAGATCCGCCACCTAGGGGACCGGCGGGCGTGCCGGTGGCCGGGAAGAGCGACGGTGGCGATGGTGCATGGGGTGCAAGGGCGGAGGAGGAGGAAGGTGGAAGGAGAGGGCACGAGGGGTCACCCGGCCTTGTGCGCCGCCTCGGGCGGAGACGGCGGCCGACGAGCTAGGGTTTGATGTGCTGTGACGGCAACGGTGCGGTTGCCCCCCGAGTCACCCAGGAGAGCGCTCGGGGGTCAGTCACCTCACGTTGCATGAAGCATATGGGATTGCTTTCATAATTCATCTTAGCTACATGTACATAAAGTTGGATATCAGCGGGCTTGTAGCCTAATGGTATCTCCACCTTTTGGAGGTGTTGAGGTCTTGGGTTCGATTCCCCATAGGAGCGAATTTAAACAGGAGGCTATTGGTTGTTGAAAAACATCCCTCTCATTGGCGAAAGCCGGGGTTTAGGGGGGGAGGGGGTTTCTCGACCCGTTAAGGTTGGGCTCTTCTATCTTAGTTACAATGCCGTAGGGGCGATTCTTCCCCCACCGGTCGAGTTTCTTTACATAAAGTTGGATAAGGTTGGGCCCTTCTATCTTAGTTACAATGCCGTGCGGGCGGTTCTTCCCCCATCGGTTCAGTTTTTTTACATGAAGTTGGATTGCTGATTCATTATGATTACTTGATTAGGCCCAAAGTGGTATGTGGACTTATTATTGGATGATGTTCCCCATTTGATCTATGGATTTTTTTAAAAAAACTCTAATTTTTCCAGGGCACGTGAGAGGATGTATTCAGTTGTGTAGATGGTTCTAATGACAAAATTGATGAATGTTAGGAAGTTGGAAATGTGTTCTCTATTTGCATCTTTAACATCAGTTGATTCATGTGCTTTGTACAATAGCCTCATTTCACATTTATCGAAAAATGTTTCCTACGTTCCATCATGTATTGTACCCTTTGAGAGGACAAAATGATAATAGGTCCCTTAGTTAAGGTTATTAGCGATATGCAGCTTCACGGCTCACACTCTGTTTTGTTTGTTTGCTTGTTCACTGTAGGCTGAGACTGTCAAAAGAGTGGCTGAGAACGCCTTTAAGACACCTTGCAAGAAAGCAAAAACAGGTATTTACTGCCGTGCCAAGTGGCTACCTAGTTTTTATCTAATATGCTTTCTTTTTGGGTTAATTATATATGTGCCATTGTAGAGTTGGCTTATTAGAGATGACCGATATGTACGTTTCTGTGACTTATGAGCTGAAATCAAATAATAAGCATGTATGATTATTGAAAAGTGATAAACAGGTGGGATTACATTACAACTGTGTAGGGGAGTGTTAGGATATAGCAAGGTTCAAGAAAGTGCAATTAAGCGTGTGATTAAGTGCGATTACACACTAAGCGCAAGGTCTGCGCTTTGCTTTAGCCCTAAGCGGCCTCCGCCGTGGGTTGCTCCTCCACCATGGCTAGCTTCCTCTGCCTCAGGTAGCTCCTCCACTGCAGCTAGCTCGCACTGCTGTGGGCCTTGTCAGCGGACAGCAGCTTGAGGCCCGGTGACTCAACTTGCCGGTGGAGGAGGTGGTGCAATGGTGTCAGAGTGCGTGTAGCGGGCACAGACTGCAGCGTGAAGCTCTGTGCTGCCTGGCAGCTGGGTATGTTCGAGGTGGCTGGCAGCGGCTGTATGGTGTTGTGGCAGAGATAGGAGAGAAGAGAAGGTGGTGACTGGGTGCTGCGTGCGCTGGAAGAGTGGTCTAGTGGAGGTTTTAGCGTAAAGAAACGTGTGGAAGTGGTGATATGGTGCAGGTCCAAACTAAATAGAAGCCCATACCACCCTTTTCCCTTTACTTTTAAATTTCCTTCTCTTTTCTGATATCTGTTTACATATTCAGTACATAATTTCTGCTGCAATAAAGACAGCTTAATTATGCTTAAGCACTTTTGCCGGTCCAATAGTCGCTTAGTATTTAAAGCTTTCTTGAACCTTGACCTTGGGATATAGGAAGTGCAATGGTGAATATAGGATGTGAAAAAAGAAAAAAAAAAAGGAAAGCTGAGAAGAACAGGGCGTTCGTTTGCAATTATTGGCCATTGTGTTAGGTTTATTGGCAATCAGCATGGGCTTACCTCTCTTTACACAGCAGTTTGAATTGTTTCTATATATACAAAACAAGCAATTGCGATCAAACTCTATTCTTACCTCTCTTTTTTCAAGCAGGCCAGGCTCCCTCGAAGCCACCTCTGAAACAACCATTCATACCTCGTCGCCCAGTCACCCGTAGCAGGAAGAGGGGTAACTTTTATGTTTTATTTGTAATTAAATCATATTATCCATCGAAGACGCACCATGAACTTGTTTCTAAATTTGGTTTATAAAATTTTATGGTGATAAAATCAGCTTGAGAAGGGGTGGCGAGCATGGTGTTATCATGGCAGTTTGTTTCTGGCGTTGGGCAATGAAATAGGTGTAGCACAAAGAAAGAAGGGTTGGAGACTCCAGAGGATCAGCGCTGATTACTAGGACTTAGCCTGTCCTTTAATTAGTTTCCAAACTTTCAATTTCCATAATTTTATCAGTTTGAGAATTATTTCTATATTTACACAGCAATCAATTGCCATCAAACTCTATTCTTACATCCCTTTTTTCAAGCAGCCTAGGCTCCCTCAAAGCCACCTCTGCAACAACCATTCGTACCTTGTTGCCCGGTCACCCGTAGCAGGAAGAGGGGTAACTTTTATGTTTTACTTGTAATTAAATCATAGTATCCTTCAACGCTGCAGCATGGACATGTTTCTAAATTTGGTTTATAAAATTTTATGGTGATAAAATCAGCGATCTTAACTGATGGCTCATTGAGTGACAAATGATGGGAGATACCACTACCCAGCGGAGGTCGCGTGGCAAACAGCACGACACCTACAGGCCTCTCGGGTGGCTTTTGGATTATGTGGACTGACGATGTTGATGTGAATAGTGTCCACTAGCCACAACTATGTGTTAGCTTTTTGTTGTAAATAGAGCTACTGCTGTTTCTTTTAACCTAGCATGCATGTATGGTGACCCTCATCATCAATGTACTAATGTTATCTGGCATGATGTGGAGGCTTTTGTTGTTCAAAGTCAGGATAGCGGCGCCGCTGCGTTGTGGGTTGTCTGCATACGGCCGCTTCATGGATGTGGGCTGCTATGGGTTTTGGTGGGCTTGTGGCACCCAGTGGGTTCGCAGCGTAACATGTGCCACTTGCAACCCTAATTACAGCTTTGTTGGGGAGGATTAGCATGAAGCAAGGTTCAAACAAGCGCATTTAAGCGTGATTACATGCTAATAAGTGCCATGTCAGAGTCTCGCTTTAGCCCTAAGCGGTCAATTAAGCGGTCTCCACCGTGGGTCGCTCCACCGCAGCTAGGGCATGACGAAATACTTGTAACTCATTAGCTCGTTCGGCTCGTGGCAGCTCGTTTTGATTCTTTAACGAGCCGAGATGAGGTTTTAGCTTGTTATCTAAACGAGCTAGCTTGAGCCGGCTCATGAGCCAGCTTGCGAGCTCAACGAGCCAAAAGAACTACGCATCGTAACATAAATGAGTTGTAGACGAATTGACATATTCTAATTTAACCCTAGATGTATAATCTCTGTCTCCCATCTCAGCTAACATACATAAGTTTTGTATTTTTTCTTTAACTATTTTTGTTCTTAGATCTGCTTGATCGGGACACTAATTCACACATTTTGCTTCCAAATTTGACACCTAATTCAAATCTATATTTATAATATTTTTAAAAATGATTTACGTATCTTATGGATATATTGGTAGTTTTTAAGTATAAATTTTATTCTTATAACAAAACTCGCAAGCCAAATGAGGTCGCTCGAGCTTGCAAACGGGCCGAGCTGAGCTATCTCTCTGGCTCGTTACCTTAACGAGCCGACGTGGCTTGATATCCACCCCTAACCGCAGCTAGCTCTCTCCACCTCAAGTAGCTCCACTGCAGCTAGCTCCGTCCACTGTGCGGACAGCAAGCCAGAGGCCTGGTGACTTAACCTGTAGTAGGAGGAGGTGGTGCAGCACAGAGGGGTTGTTCAAGTCATAGTTAACGTATGTTATATTTCTAAGATGATGTGTTCACTGAACACTTGTATCCAACCGCTAGAGATTACACATAGGGGTTGTTCAAGTGGCACATGCATAAAAATCTATGAATATGTCCTTGATGCAATCATTTACCTACTTGAGTACCATAACAGTTAAGACTGAACTCAGCAATGTGCCCAACTGGCCGCCCAAAGTGCCGTTGGAGCACTGTAGCCTCTCACATGGGGACAAAGCATTAAATGTTTGGGCGTCAAATGCGCCTGCTGCTGAGTTCAGTCTAATGGTACAAATGTTGGTTCAGTGAAGCAAGTGTGGCTTCCTCACAAATATTGTGTTAGAGGGCATCTCCTCAGGTCAAGCATTTGAAAGGTTTGGTACTTCATGAACTTGTATATGGTTTGAGGGAGCTGATAATGGAGAAAAGGTACATTATAAGGAAGATTAGCATGGGGCTTCAAGATGACATATTGCCGGCTGTGATCAAGGAGCAATATTTGATAAGCAACAATTTAAAAGTTGTCAATGTTATGATAAATTTGTAGAGACTACACTTCCTTTACTAGTGGAACAACACCAAAAGGCACATTGTCGATTTGGAGAACTTAACTTGCTCATGTAGGCAGTGGCAAGCCACTGCAAAACCTTGTAACCATGCACTGGCTTGGATTTATTTCTAATACAGGACTGGAAAACAAGAACTTTGTGCATCAGCACTATTTTGTTGCTAGATTTAGGGCAACATATGAAGCAAAGGTCCCTCTCTATGTCTGACAGAGAAGATTAGCCTCAAGTAGAACTTGGCTTCAAGGTGTATCCCCAAAGTTGGGTAGAGCACCTGGCAAGCCAAGGAGTCGGAGAATAAGAGGTTGCTTAGAGAAAAGGGCAAGTAGAAAAAAGGTTACGTGCAAGAGATGTAGTGACTTTCGTTACTTTGAAAATACATGCAGACTTCCTTAGTGTGGTGAAGATGGTAAGCATGTTACCCCAAAGAAAACCACCAAGAGGTGAGATCGACTGTACATTACTAATGTCTACTTCATTTATATATTGTCAATTTTAATTTTATTAGCTGGGACCCTTATCTAATTACTATGATTTTGTAGGAAACTTGATCAAGATGAGGAGCACATAGAAGAACTATTGCAGCACCAACAACAACAAAAAGAACACCCCCCAAAGAAAAAGAAGGCCCCACCCAAGAAGAAGACAACAAAGAAAAGGAAACAACTCAAGGAGTAGAAGAAGGCAGAATCAGCACCCCCTGCCAAGGTGGTCAAAAGCTTAAAAGAGTTGCTAGGCATTATTTGAATTTGATGGACGATGGTGTCATCCTATGTTGACTTTAAGTATGTTGTATGTCGTCATGTGGTCACTTTACGTGTGATGTGTGTCATGTTGTGTGCACTCTATGAAGTAAACTTGTTGTTCATGACTATGGAATGGAACATGTGTGATATTATGCACTTTATGAACTTTGCTACCCAAGTGCTATGGAATGGAACCTGTGTGATCTTCATGAATTACTATGTGTTATGATGTGTGATTGGTCTTAGATATGTGATCTTATTGTGTCTCAAATGTGTATGTTATTCTGATCATATTGTGCCTCTTATGTGACTACTCAAGTAGAGAACATATAGATTGGCAATTGGGAACATATAGACATATTACTTCAATCTTGGATCATATAGAGATGCAATTGAGAACACAAGAATGAAGCAGGGAACATCTTAATAATTCATTAGTCATTGAAACACATATCCATAATTCATTAAATTCTACTAACATACCACAACTTCATTTCAACATAATAAACATCGAAATGCCTATCACTACACCAATACACAAACTTGCTAGCACAAGCTTGTCCAGTATATTGCTCTTTTCTCCAACAACTACATCATCAGAGACCAAATGTCCACAATTGCTCTATCAACCTGTTGCTTCAAATCATCAACTTGTTGCTTGTTGTGCATGCAGGTTGAAGTTAGTCCTTGTTGGAGCCGTGCAGGGGCCGAGTGGCTAGAGGAACCAGGTTCCTTGGTGTATCACTCGAGTGGGGGTCCTAGACGTGCCACATGGCTTGACCCGCTAGCTAGGCTAGAATGATTGTGGTGGTGCGCATGTGTTAGAGAATCACCCTGCAAAATACATGAACAATAGATCAGCATCTCTGTGGGTCGCTGTGATTGGCTTCATATGTTATATAAAGAAACACCGGCACCGAATAGAGTTTCATGCTCACACTTTTTCTACAAACTATATAAATATGTGTAGTCCACCCACCTAATCTCATGATTTTCGAAACATATTTGTGTATTATTAATCTTTTTTGTTAGAAAATCCCTAGAACTACAATTAAATATAAAAATAATAAATGAATGTCTAAAAATTGCAAATAAGTTACCAAGATAAATAACCATATGTAAAGTCTCCACATGAAGAGCTTGAAGTTTAAGTGTTGGTCACCTTGAAATCCAAGACATGTGTAAGAGTTCATTATCACCCTAAGCAATGAGTAGACGTCATATAAAAGAAACACCGGGAACGAATAAAGTTTTATGCCCAAACTTTTTTTACAATCTATATGAATATGTGTAGTCTGCCCACCAAATCTCATGATTTTCAGAACCTATTTGTGTATTATTAATTTTTTCGCTAGAAAATTCCTAAAGCTACATTTAGTGTATCAATAACAAGAATTTTGTTGATCAATCACCTTCTTTCAAACTTAGGATCACCGATGCCTGAGTGGTAGGTCCGCAGGTTGCTGAGTTTCAGTCCAATGTTCAATCCTTGTACTCGGCTTTACTCCTCTTTTTTCAAGTTTAAAGAAATATATGACATGTGGGACCCAAACAGTGGGCCGGCCGAGGCTTGTGAATGACTTGAGTGGGTTGTTCGAGATAGAGTTCAATTAATTTTGATTTGTTTTAGAAAGGATCAAGTTCTAATTTCGAAACTCAATAACAAATCCTATTGACCAAGTCCCAGTTCACCCTAGTTCCTGAATAGTGTGGCTAAAATGTCTACACGATAACAAAAGGTTGCAACCTAGAGCCAAGCATGCAATTGTAAGAAACTAAAGTGCGGAAAGTAAATTGCATGAAAGTAAAGAGGAAGAGATGACTCGGCGATCTTTTTCCCGAGGTATCGAGGAGTCGCGACTCCCCCTAGTCCTCATTTGGTTCCCCTTGCAAGGCCTTGCTCATGCATAGCTCATGTATACGACCTCTCTCTCGCAAGGAAAGAGGATGGCAAGGTGACTCTCGCAAGAGTCAAGAAACCCCTTGATCCACACAAGGACCAAGAGCTCTCTTCAGGACTCCAAGCCACGCACAAAGCCCGCACAAGGGCCTTCTCCCGCTTCTTCCACAATTTCCGGAAACCTCATGGAAGGCACGACTCATAAGCCGTCTAGGTGATCGTGATCACCAAGAGTAGCAAGCCTTGGTCTTCACTTGATTTCAACCTCTCTCAAAAAGTTCTATCGCTTTCAAGTCTTTTGACCCAAAGCTCTTAGAGTTTGTGAATTTTGGTGGAGGAATGACCTTTGAATGTGTGGGGATGTTTTCTGGTCGCAAAGGTAGTAGAATGAGGGAGGGGGTTCCTTTATATAGACTCTAGGTCAAAAACTAGCGATTGCTGTATGAAATCTGTTTTCTGCACAACCATCGGACGGTCCGATGGTACGGTCTAATGCGTATATTTTTTTTAAACACCCCGAATTCCCGCCACTGCTGAGAGACCATCAGACGGTCCAATGGTTGGACCATCGGATGGTCCAATGCAAGTTAACGTCCAACAACCGAAGCGGCAAGCTTCCATGTCCAACTGGTTTGACGGACCATTGAACGGTACAATGGTGAGACCATCGGACGGTCCGATCGGTTGAAAAGTGCTGGGACCGGCTGGAATAATCCCCCCATCTAATTGGTCTAATGGTGCATCCGACAGTCCAATGGTGGAACTATCGAATGGTCTGATGCACACTAATACTCTGTTTTGAACCATCTTGAAAAGGAGTGAAGTTTGAAAGAGTTTGTTTGTTTTGTTTCAGAAGAAGTGAGTGTGTTTTAGCACCTTTTAGTGTGATTGAGTTTTAGGACTAAGATGCACTCAAAATTTGAGTAGACTAATTGAACGAGATCCATCAAGCTACTCACCTTGACCCCCTTGATAGCATGGCTTAACCAAAACTAGCAAAAGGACCTTTAAGTGTCCTTCTTTTAACTTTGTGGTACTTAGAGCTATCAATCCTTGATCTTCTTGCTGGAACACCAATCCAAAAACCGTCCTTCATGAAATTTGAGTTGAGGGGTCTCTTTTGGTCAACCAATGAGCATGATATAGAATATAATCCCTTCATGTCATGAACTCATTAGTAACAAAGTTAAGTTGTCATTTCTCACAGTTCTTTTTATTTCATCCAAACCATTCGCAATTAGTAAAAAACTACAAAGAAAATCACCAAAATACGATGGTGCCACTGTATACCTCCATCAATTTTTAAAAAAGTTCAAATTACTTGTGAAGCCGATTTGGTGATTATTTTTTATTCAAAATAAATTTAAAAATTGTATTTGTGTTATTAAAATACTTTCCATCAATTTTTAAAAAAGTTCAAATTACCCGTGAAGCCGATTGAGTGATTAATTTTTTATTTGAAGTAAATTTATAAATCCTATTTATGTTACAAAAATACTTTTTGAGCCAAAGAATCCCTGAATTACCTGAAACTATTTTAAGACATTGAGAAATATAAAAGACTAATTATGATTATAATAAAACTTTTTACTTATTATCTTACTTCATTTAGAAAATATGTACAGAAAATTCCAAACATTAATGCTATATGTGATCCACTTACTAGGATGCTAGTGGGACCCATATGATAGGTGCTTATCTTCTTTAAAAACATTTATAACAAAATAACAATGTCATAAATTTATTGATCTAGTTTACGACAAATGTTTTCGTCACTAAACAATATAACATTCGTCACAAAGCTAGCATTGGACTCGTTTGTGACAAACTTAGTGACGAACATTTTATTTTCATCGTTAAGCCATGCCTCACTCCAAAAACCGTTATAAACGGAGCAATTTAGTGACAAATTACTCCTTTGTCACAAGATATTCATCATAGAAGGTCAAATCTTTTGTAGTGAGAGACTAGCATACCTAGATGGATGATATGCATGAGTTTAAATAAGATGAGGATGATCAACTGTTATAAAAAGAATTGCAAATGTTTCTAAAAAGAAAAGTCAAGCATTGAAACAATTATCCAAGCTTCCCATAAGGTTAGACAATTTTTCAGCGCTTCAAAATATTATTTTAGTATTTTTAGGAAATACATATGTATTTTCTAAAAATAACATTATAAGAATAAAACAAACAAATTCTAGGAAATAAAAAAGGAGCTCAAATCCCAAAATAAGACCTTTTTACAGAAGTTCCATTTTCCTCTTGGAAATTCTCCTTTGGTCCGATTTTTTCTTCCTTTCTCTTTTCAGCTCGGCCCAGCCCGAAGACCAGGCCGACCCACTCTCCTCTCTCTTTGGCTCATGCGGCCAGCCAGTGGCCTGCTTCCTTTTCCCTTCCTTTTCTTTGGCGGGCCCAACCGAATCGGGCCGACCTGCTCCCCCCTTTCTCCTCTCCTGGCCCAACTGGCTCAACCCAATAGGGCTTCGCCCGGGGCATGACCCAGCCAGGCGGTGCGCCACGCACGTGGGGACAAGGGGATGGGGAACGACGTTTATCACCATCTGGCGATGAGGGGTCGAGGCAAAGATGACGAGCGGCGGTGCGGGGTCAGTGCGATGCCAGAGCGGGAACGCTGAGGTAGGGATGGGGTTAGGGGCGGAGCGGTGAAGCTCCGGTGGTGGTTGCGTGGGAACGGCGGTAGGATCGGGCGAGGCGAAGAGCGAGTGAGGGCTCATCCCCTCGCTCCTGGGCGAAGGAGGAAGAAGACTCAAGGCGGGCCCCGCCTTCCAGCGCCGCTGTGTAACGTAGCAGGCTGCCTTGGTGGCATGAGGCGGCCAGCGCAGCCCACCGCCTTTGCTGGGCTGGTGGCCGCGGGCATGGGTCCCGGCTCACGCCAGGCAGGCAGGATGTGGCCACTGGCCGCCCCTCCGCCGCTGAAGGCCCTTTTCTCTCTTTTTTTAAATTACCTTTTCACTTTTAACCCCTTATGCAAGCAAAATTACCAAAAGGTCCAAATATGAAAGTGAAAGGGTATATTTTTATACTAGCCTTTTGCACTCTTATTCACTAAAACTAAATTTTTGAAAGAATTTGAATTCAAAATCGATTTGGAGGAATTTAAATTTTAAGCTCCAAAAATTTGTAATCATGCATACGGTGACATGTTAACAATGCACTTAAAGAGAGTGGTTAAGGCACAACAAGTTGGTTGATTCAGTTATAATAGTTGTACATAGAAACGATATGCATTTTAAGGCACTGTTTGCGAAACTATCTTTATTTTTCACAATATAATTATTTTTCAGGTGTAAACTTTAGTGTAAAAATATGGTTATGTTTTTTCACTTATAATTATTTCACAGGTTCTTTTTCCTATTGGATTGGCCCATCCTTTGTCGGCTAGCTTCCAGTGCATCCCGATTGGCATAGCCTCTGGTAGATTGCAAATTGGCAAACAACATCAACCTACCTTGTGAATTTGATTGTTTTTTTTTACAAAGTTCATATAGAGATTACAGAACCGCTTAGTAGAGCAGGCCACTTGGAAATGAATGGTCATGGATAGATATAAGGTGTGCATAGCCATTAGTGCAAGCAATTTCTGATTACATTCACCTCAAAATAAAAGAGCAACAGCAATTCTAGAGATGTAGGAGTATTAAGTAAAATTTCGATACAAGTGCATATATAAAAGCTTGTAAAAAGTGCACATTAATCTTGCTTGCAAGATCTGAACAGTGTTCTTTGTCTGCAAGTCACTTCAACGTATTGCTCAGGATATGCGATAGATCTGGCTAGGACCTAGGAGAAAATTTTAAAGAAAAAAAGATGAACGAAGGATCATAATTCTTCAGTGCATGCGTGACCTTCGAGAGACAAGACAACATAATATATATATTGGCCTACAGCGTGGCAAACTGAGATAAACGCTACCTATAGTAGCTTTATCTAGTTGGCACCTAAGTGAAACCAAAGTGACTCCAATCAAAAGGAACTTTTATTTGAAGAGCTGAAGGCTGCCATCAGGTCCCCCAAAACACGAATACAATAAATACTCAGTCAAGCATCATCATTGCTGAATTGAACTTAATTTACTTGGCACTGCTTATTCATCATTAATCGAACCGTACCCCATAATTAGCCAGAGAGGACATTGGAATTAATTAATTAGAGACACGGAGATCAACAGATCAACATAACAGGCTCAGGCAATATATAGCAAAACGAGAGACTGAATGCGATTGTTCCGGATGATGGATAATTCTAAGTGATGGATCTGAATTCTACTACTAGATACTACTGTTGTAGTAGTAGGTAACACAACCAGCTCTAATACCACACGCGCGCACCTAATCATGCATGCATATATATAATATATTATCTTTTCAAATGAAGTGGTTGGACGAGGAGCTTGGCTGCTGGGACGAAGTAGTCGCGCCGCCATTATCTCTGCTGTGCTCCTGAGCGGCGGCGGGGAGCAGTTCCGGCCACACCTCTTTCGATTTCTCGTAGAGTTTGCTGTTGTGGTACTGGCGTGGGCTGCGGTAATTCCGCCCGCCGGCGACGTTGCCTGAGCCTTCATACCCGGCGGCGACAGCGCTGATGAATTTTTTCTTGAGCTGTCTTACCTTGGAGCTAAGCTCAGTGGCACGCAAGCTAATGCGGAGGATCTCGCCGTCCTCGAGGAGCTTCTGGAGAAGCGGCGAGCCCGTTTCTAGCACGCCACCGTTGTCCCTGCGAATCTTTGCCATCGTGGCGAGGAGCGTGAGCTCGTCCTGCCACGCCCAACTCGTCTGCGTCCTCTTTTGCAGGCTGGTGGCCTCGTGGTTGCCGCCGTTGGCGGATGGAGCAGGATCGGCGGCCGAGGAGTCGACGACTGGCGGCGAGCCAAGGGAGACGAAGGACGGCGCCGGCGAGCGCAGACGACGCGGCTCCTTGTTGGCCTTCTTGCGCCGGCTGGCGGCGGCGTCGCGGCCCTTGGCGGATGCTGCTGGGGCAGAGACGGCAGAGGGCGCCTGTGAGCGCGTACGCTCCTTGGTCTTCTTGTGCACGACAGAGGGCGGGCCATCGAGCACCACGACAGAGGGCGCCGGCGAGCGCGGGCGAACGGGCACGGCAGAAGCCGCCCGCGGTCGCGGCGGCGCCCTCCTCTTGCGCCGGCTTGTCACCTCGCTGCCGCCCCAGGCAGACACGTCCAGGACGTTGACGGAGCGGACGGACGTGGAGTCGTCGTCGACGTCGCCTTCATCGTCGGAGGACAAGATGACGAGGATCGCTTCTGGCGCCGCCGGTGCGGACTGATCATCATCGGAGTCGTCGATGGCGATGGCGGTGGCGGCGCTGCGGCCCAGAGCGATGGGTGCCATGGCTGCTGCGACTGCGATGGTGATGGATCAAATCGGCGGTGCCAGAGGCTGCCGGTCTATTTATACTCTGCTGCATTTGGTGGCCGGCGCGCGCTTTTTTCTCGTCTCCCGCCACGAGCGCGCGCGGAGTATTTTGGCGCCCCGCCGATCACGAGGCAATCAGGGAGCCGCGATCAGGCGACGGCGGCGACAATCCAGCGCGGCCGGCGATCCTGTTTGGTCTCCTTCCAAACTTGTGGCCACCTGCTGTTTCTCAAAACCTGACTGCGGCCGTGGGGCGAGAACCTCGCCATCTCCCTCCCAAGAACCAAGATTGCTTCATGGGATTTTATTTTGTACTAGTATACTGTCAAGGTCAAGCTGAAGAATTTTAACACTTCTCGTTTAACAACGATACCGTACCTACTCGCTTCAGATTGACTGATTATATAAAGTTTAGATTCGTTAAGGTTCTCTGTCCATCAAGTGTGCTGGTTCTCATCATCATCTCTTGCCTCTCGGGTCACCGTTTATGCAGTTCTCTATACTTGGTGAAGGCATAAAGTGTCCATTTTTCTTTTTTCTTTACCCAAGTTACACCTTTTTTTTACTACGTAAAATACCGTATGGCTTTATTCATACTTGCAGGTTGCTCAGTCACTTGGTTTGAGCGTCCTACTATGCTTTATTCAACCTATGGAATTATTTCCTAGTTTTAATATTGCAATGAGCTGCAGATAGTTTTTCAACATATTTCAAGTTATGCCAATAAAGTCCCCATCCGTATTTTGATTTTCTCCAACGCACAGTACTTGACTACGTGACAACTCCAGATTTTCTAACACTTGCAAAGATTTGTTTTCAAACAAAGAAAGAAGAACTAGCACATTTTCCATGAGAAATACTACTGTTCAGGGCATCCGACGCCAAAGAATATATTGGGTGGCCACGTGATTTTGATTTTTCGAACCAATTTCTACCATTCTATTCCATAAAATTTTAGTCTACAAAACAAGAGCAATGTTTGATATATTTCGTTGAAGTGGTCTCCACATGTCATACTATATATTTTAGACAAGATAATGGATACATGTCGTCTCAACCAAATTTATAAGGGTAAAGTCTGTTATGGTAGTCTGTTTCACAACCCAGAACAACAAAACCAGACAAGACACCCCCCTTGTAATGTTAAACCTGTCTAGAATACACTGGCAGGAACCTGACCTCTCTCCTTCTTCCTCCCGCTCGTCTCCCTTCTCAGTCTCCTCCTCCCGCCGCTCTTCACTCTCATCATCGCAAATGCCTCCCCTGGTTGGCGCTCCTCTGCCGACTCCCTCGAGCGCGCGCAGCAGTGCCTCCATCTTGGCCTTCCCTCTCGTGTTGGCCGCGGGGTCCTTGGCCAGCTCCTGCATGGTGTCCTCAGCCTGACCGCGAGCACTACAAACCGCCACAGGCTTGTCGCCGGTCACAATGAGGTTGAGCATCGCAGCAGTGACCTTAGGCTCGACGAGGTCCTGCAGGAAGAGGCAAGCACGGGAGGGTAGCGGGTGACAGCGTGGGGAATGAGGCGGGGGCGGCGGGAGGAGGGAGGCGAGCGATGGCTTGGCGGAGGAGGGCATGCAGCGGTGGGAGCCAACGCGGGGAAGGAGGAGGCTGGCGACGACGCGGGGAAGGAGGCGGGGGTTGTGGGAGAAGGATGTGGAGGAGGGGAACGGAAAGGAGGAAGAAGAAGAGAGAGATAGGCCCTTGCCAGTGCTGACGTGTGGGCCCCATAATGCCACGTCATCGAAAACCGCCCACAAAACCACTCAAGCTTGTATTCTAAACGGGTTTAACAGTAAGGGGTGTGTTTTGCCTGGTTTTGATGTTTTGGATTGTGAAGCAGACTACCGTGACAAGTATAAGGTTGTAAAGTGGACTTTACCCAATTTATAATGCTTCATCCAACTCCATTTTTTAGACACGTTGGACTCTAATTGAATTTTTGTTGATTCTAATTTTCACAAATTCATGGTGGTATTCTATGAACCGGAAGCAAACGCCATTACTATGGCACGAGATTGCGTGAGACACCATCATTTTAGGTAACTACATGGGGTAAATAAGATGCCCGAAAAATTCTACCCTATCAAACCTCTCTTTGAGAAACCTCAAGATTACCCGGCTAGCAAAAAGCCATCTAGGACACACTAATGAATTCACAAGCAACACCTACAATGAAAGTGAAACGGACTTGAAACAACTACAACAACATTTCCTCAATAATACAAATGCTCTATACTTAGGTCCCGAAAGCCTGCTTTACTGGAAAACAAACATAATAGTTAGGGGGTTTGGGCCTAGCGTCATGTCCCTGGCCGTGGCCGAAATCGTCTCTCATACCCTCTATTTGGAAAAAAGACCACCACGGGTTCTTCAATTTGTAGCCTAGTCCAGGTTTCATATTTGAACTCAAAAATCAGGTATAGCGTGTCCCTAATCTTGTGAAACCGGGCACGCTACATCCTCAGACAAATCAACAGTGGTTTTCGCTGACGTGGCGCAACGTGGACACACATCCTGCCACATCAGCATGTCCACGTGTAATTGGACCCACATATCATCCAAGCCACACGCCGCGGCGGTGCCGGCGCCACCCCCGAGCACGACGCTACTCCATCTCTATATCATGTCGTTCGTCATGCGTCCATCATGCATCCTTTGTCGTCGGCGTCCCTGACTTTTGGTCAATGAAATTGACATGTGGATCTAGGTACATGTGGACATACTGACGTGTTGGTTTCGTCCGAGGATGTAGCGTGCCCGGTTTCACAAGTTCAGGGACGCGTCATACCTAGTTTTCGAGTTCAAGGACGAAACCTGGACTCGGTTACAAGTTGAAGGACCTGTGGCGAACTTTTCCCCCTCTATTTTCCATGTCCCAAGTAGAAATTCATGCAATGGGCCTAATCTATGCGACAATAGCCCATCTACTGTCCCCATGTCCTGCTCTTTATCCGTGTCCGCGATTGCTCATGAGAATGCGAAAAAGGGCCAAACAACGTGTCTGCTTCACGGCCAGTCTCTCGTCGGCTGCTCCCACTCCTTTCTTTCAGTTGCTTGGAACTTCTCAAACCGTAGCGTTTAGGCCTGGTGGCGCTCCCGCGTGAAGCAGTGGATCAACACCCGGTGCACAAGTACAGCCTCGCAGGGTTGGTCCACACACATAGGCACCGGATGCACAAGCATACTATTTGGCTGCGGAGGCCTTTAGAAGGGGGCGTGGGTGCCTAGGTGGAGGCGTGCAACGCCATGGGAGGCCTGAGGCAACAGGCAAGGCCGACCGCGTGAGCTATACGACGACCTGCAAAAGAGCGGGGTAAATTTACTAGTCGGCTTCTTCAATTTCGTGATTCCTCTTGTGCACCGGGTGTTTGTCCACTGCCTCACGCGGCATGTAACAACCCTAATTTTTGTAACCCAAAGATCACTACTTAAAATTTTTGTTTGAATTTTTGCTTGTGCATTCCATGTAAATTATTAAAATTGTGTTAATCGATCAATTATGTGTCTATCCCTAGTAAATGCTGGTAAGATTAATTTTTCTCTACCCCAATTTATGTCTTATCATGTGAATATCCATTGCATCATTATTTGGATCTTATTAAATTTTTGTTTGAGTGCTAAGTTAAACCTAACCCCCAAATCAAAGTCAATTCAAACAAATGGGAATCAAACCAGAAAATGGAATAAAATGGAAAGGGCATTTAGCTCAGCTAGCCAAGTTAGCCCAGCCGACCATGCCTTCTACCCGCGAGTGGGCTGAAATGCCCACCGATGCGGCCCAGCCGGCGCCGTCCCATGCCTGTCGGTGATGTTCGGGTTCTCCACGTCCCGACCACCTCCCAGTTTGCCGATATCTTCACCAATGGTCTACCTTCCTCGACCTTCTCCGAGTTCCGTTCTAGCCTCAACATTAGCCGTGGCTAGTTGCCACTGCGGGGAAGGAGGGTATTGGCCCTGTGTGTGCTTTCTTCCTTGTCCAGTCTTAAACTCTGCTGCGCCAAAAGTTCAGACTGGGGGGAGAGGGTGTTGGAGTATGTGTGTAAGCCCATGTATCAGGCCCATTAGGCCCATGTAATGTATACTTCTACCTTCTATAGTGGATTGTCTGTGGTTCTACAAAACAGACTAACATGCACTTAATAAAAATTGACAAAATCCAATCGAATAAGCTCAAAAATCATGAAACTTTTAGTGAATCATGGTATCCAAACTTCTTAGGAATAGCTTCAAAAAGTTCAACTCAAAAGGAGCAAATTTTGTCCCTAGAATAAATAAGCAATCGTACTTGACTTGCGGACAATCCATAGTCCAAACTAGAACTGCTCATAACAGAAACAGCTTCTGCCCGGTTTTGAACTCCAAATAAAAATCAACTCTAAATCTAACCAATCTATAGGGATACAGTATTTTTATTCCATGGTGATCTTATTCCTACAAAAATCTTAAGAAATGGTATCAATATATAATCAACGGTGTTCTAATTTTCTTTGGTCCCCGCAAAACAACGGTGTCCTAATTTACCGGGCAGAGGTGAGCATGCCATGTGGTGGTGCTGAACTGCTGTAGTCCGTAGTACATTAGGACATGCGACATTGTGGGTCGATCGAGTCGGGCAGTAGGGCAGCTAGCACATTAAAGATGAGAGTGAGAGGTCCATCCAAGATCTAGTGATCTACTCTCTGCTAGTACTGTAGACAGTAGGACTGTAGGAGCACCCTGCTTTTATCGATCAACGACGGTAATGATTGATAAGGTGTGAGGAGTGTTGAGTGTTGGTTCACACATGTTGGATCATTGGTAACAGTATTACTCCGTTGTTGGCCGATTCTTCGAAAAAAACTTGTGATCCACGCGTGGCCTGATTGGAAATGACAAATATATATATACACTGTATTCTAGTATTTGTAATAATATATATATTGTTGGTGTGCCCCGAATAATGAATCGAGGTCACTAATAATAAGCCTGGATGAAGGAATCAATGGACGGATCGATCAGTGCTACAACTTCGAAGATCCCATCCTTTGCGTCTGATCTGGCATCACCTTTTGTATCAACTTGTTTGCTAGGCGTACCACGTCAAATATGCCATCGAAAGATTTACAATAAATATAAATGACATGCTGGTTGTTGGCCATCTACTTATCTATACTATAAAAGAGCGAGTTTTCTAAAAAAATTTTATCTACAAAGGCATAGGTATACTCCTCACGCTGACCCCACTGCGCAGTTTGGAAAAGATTGAAAAAAGATGGAAAAGCCCAAAACCCATAGATGCAAAATGTTTCATCCACTTTCTCTCTTTATTTTTCACCTCATTTTATACCCATACCCACATATTACTTTCCTTCTCTTGGTTTTAACGAGAAAAGAATAACGTTAATCAATCAAGACTTTTTTCTTTTAATTTTATTTTTTTCTTTCTATTGTCTGTTTGATTATCTCACGATACGTGCATGTTGTACGTACACCTATGCAGTATACAGAGACGAGCCACTTTCAAGCGTGCATCATGAGCCATGTGCAGCGGTATTAATGGAGTACACGTGTAAGGCCATTTATTTGCAGCGTGTGACCGAGTTTCGTTCTCATCATTAAATAACATGACATATATCACCATTTTTTTGTGACATGGTAATATAATTATGAAAAGAGAGATATATAGTCTCACGAGAGGTGGTATATTTTAATCTAGATAAAAATTTAGATACACGGTGATCTAAAGAAACATATGTGACACTATTAGGAAATAGAAAATTGAAATTCTGCACTATGAATGGCGGCTTAGCAACCCATAAAGAGTGCGGTTCCTCGGTTTGCATTTAATGCTTCAAAAAGCGTCTCTTTTAAGTCCCCTTTGGAACGCAGGATTTCTACAGGAATCGTGTAGGAATTTAATAGGAAACAGTTTAATTTCACCGAAAAAACGCAGAAAAAAATTTCCTCTATTCCAAAGGAGGCCTTAGCAATGTGAAGGAGGCGTCCTATTCGGTGCACCGATCTGGTGCACACCAATTTAAAGATCAAAATGAAGCAAGGTTGAATTTAGAGCATCAAGCAGGTTCGTCTCTGGACCATGACCAGAGAGGCGATGGCCGACTATAAGGGGGCCCATCATAATATATTGGTGCTATATATTTTACATACATATAACGAAAATGTATAATAGCAAATAAATAAATAACCGACTTATCGATTATCACATGCAGTTATCAGTAAAAAAATTGTTGTGATCCGAAGTTATAATTTCCTCACACTCATGTTCCTCACACTCATGGATTGGGAATTGCCGAATTGGTAATGGCATAGTAGGCACATCATGGTCGTCTTTGAGTCTCGACCTCAGGGGAGCGGTGCTGACGGCAAAAGGCATTGGTTGTACTACCTCCATTTGTTTAAAATTATACTTGCGACTAAACAATCATACTATAAGGTAGTCGATTTTTTTTGCGATATGAATAATATTTATATTATTATTAACTTTATCAATTGCCATGCTAGATATGGAACAAGCATACAGTTCCAAGTTCACTCCAAGGCATCGAAAACTATAGAGCCGGCCCTGGCATCAAGACCCTATACCTGATTATTTTAATCGGATGGAGGCTTTGGGGGTACGTGGCATATGACTACCCCAAGGTGCCCATTGGAAAGTTAGGTTGAATACCTGGGTGGTGGACCGCTCAACTACTTGGATGATCACAAGACAAAAGCTATGTTGTTTGACCAAAATTCTCTGTAATTGACTAGGACAAGCATGAAACCGATTTGTAATCCTTTACCTTATCATCCTATATAAGGCGAAGGAGGACCCCATACAGAACTGTTAGAGTTTGTGTCGAATATGTGTATGTTTTGGTTACGACGGGACTTAAGTTGTAATAGGGATCTATATAGAGTCATAGTCAAACTCTATTTAGAGGGGGCCATAAATATGAGGCCGACCCTGTGTAACCGTACGACGACTAGATGGCTTGGCTTGGGGGTGTGGCGTTGCCGCGGTGTACCCGAATGCCGGCATAGCTATCTGATAATGGGGAGGAGCGCCCATAGTCATGCCCCGGGGATGTAGGTTTTGGCTGAACCTCGTTAACAAATATCGTGCTTCCGGAGTCGTCTGTGATTGTGCATGGGTATCTCGATCGATCCATAGGCGCTTCCGCATATTTGTTTTCTAACAAGAACAATCTTTAAAACCCATGATGCCATCCACCGATACAGCTCATAAGGTTTTTACACGATCTCCATGTTCTTGTGTGCAGAATTATGCTACCTGCTGCTGCAGTTCTCAACCATGCATGCATCTTGTGGTGGACCGGCAGTACAAAACGTTGTATGATTGGTGGTGGCCAGCTGGCTCCCAGATTGCCACGGATTGGAGAAAGAAAGAAAGAAAGAAAGAAAGAAAGAAGGCTTGCACAGACACTAGCTAATCGCAAACACATATATAATTGGTGAGAGCCGATCTGATATGGGTAATCACTGATCACTGCTCCGTTCGCCTCGCCATTATATATGTATGGTTATTGGACGAGCACGTGGGGACGAAAAGTACATGGCATCATTGTATTATATATATATATAGTGTATGCTAGTATATATAATACTAGCAGCAGCCGCTGCTGCTCCAAAAGAGGACGAGCGAGACACAAATAATTGTCAACGCAATCAGTATATCCTCCTTGACCGCTCTATCAATTGGTACCCACATTTACAATTACATTAGTGAAGACAAAGAGAAAGGAAAGGTGCTGATAATTTACATGAGAAGAAAATTATTGAAAACTTGCTCGATCTAGAACAAAACGAAAAGAGGTGCAAGCATGCACAATGCATGAGGATAAGCATTGTTGGTTTTCTTTTGGCATGGCTGGGTGGTAGGTAGGTGGGGGGGAAAAAAAAGGAAAACAGTCATCACGTGCCAGGCCAGCGGGTGCCGTGCAGTGAGTGGCTGACTGGCTGGGATGGATCGAAGATGCATGTCCAGCTGCCTGATGGGAAGAGTGGATGGAATCTGCACTGTGCGATGCCAGTGGGACCGACCGGCCAGTGAGAGAAGCAAGGAAGCAAAGCTAGCTAAGGATACAGAAGATCGCCCCTGGCCTCCCTCACTCCACTTGGCAAAAACCAACCAACCAACCAATGCAATTACACATCCTTCCGCGAGATTGGGATCTGGATCGGACGCATTATTGTTGCGCACCTACGTAGTGTCGCTTTCTCCCGTCTCACTCGTCATCAGTATATATTATTATTATCATCATATATCACACGAGTACTGGTTCAAATCAAAGTGTGGATTAATTAAAGTATGTGTTCAGCGAGAGATGCATGTGCATGTATACGCACGCAGTATACTAAATTTATGTGATGTTTTTTGTATACTAATAGTAGTAGTACGTGATAATTAATTAATGACGATGATACGTGGCCTGGCCTATATATCGACTATAGTACATGCATCGGAAACGGGGACAATGACAGCCCTACCGACACAAGTAAAGCGCTCTTTCTCTCTCTTCGGCATACGTACACAGCATGAAAGAGAGAGAGCCAAAAAATATCTAAACAGTTGACACAGCTTTGCTACTATTACTTTGCATATAGACGTGGGCACACATCTTTTTAGTTATTAATATATAAATAAAATAGATCGCCAAAGCACATTCCCGTTGCTTCATTCGATGATGAGCCCATCGGATGTTCTGACCCGGCAGATTCTACCATGACAAAGTCAACGCGTTAAGTTGTCGATGAACACATGCTGTAAATATAATATAGCACCGTTTATTTGTACAACATATATATATTGGGATACAGTTGTGGCATCGGTCCGATATATCCACTCCAACTTCTTGCAGCTAAACGGTGCCGGCTCCATGCATGAGCTCCCACTCAACCTGAGGTTCCATTTGACAACCCTCGGATTGGAGGTATATACACATATCGGAGGTGGGTCTAAATCCACGATGCGTCCAAATCCCCCTTATCCTTCCCCAAATGTCTTCGACCACACCCAAAAATCTGAAAATTGCCAAATTAGACCTAAAGAAACCCAATTATCATAACAATAATATGCCTAATTGGCACGCCCGCTGCTATATATCTAATTGGTTTGATCAGCTTGAATGTAGCTAGGTCATTCTGTAAAAAAAAAAAAAAGATAAATGACTTGATGTTCTTTAAACCCTCCCCTCTTATCACACACACTGTCTCTCTCCGTGGTACGTACAGCAGAGCAGGCACGTCGTCGGTCCCCTAGCCGGCTGGGTCTACAACAAGAAAGCTAGGCCCCCCCTTCTCTCTCATCCCATCCATTCCCTCTTTGCATTGGTCGTCATCAGCTAGCAGCGGTGGTTCATTTGTGAGCTGCTGCCTCCATCATCTCTCTCCTAGATCAGCTCGTGGTAGCTAGCAAGCAACAGCTAACTCTCCTTCCAGTCCAGAGATAGTCGACCAGCTGCTGTTTGCAGGAAGGCAAGCTAAGCGCAAGATCGATCTATGGCGAGCTCAGGTGCGTGCGTGCGGTCGGGTTAATTAATTAACTGGCTTTGGCCGATGACGGCATGGATCTCGGAGAGCGAGGGATGATATAATCTTAATTTTTGCTAGCTCTCCTCGATCTTCTCTTGTCTACTAGCTCTCGCCTTTGTTCTTGTCTCTCTCCATGCTTAACTGCTTGATTCCGTACGTCGACAGAAATACTCTACATACATATATCGGGTAGCTAGCTGCTGCTGCTTTTTTTTTTTTGTATTAATCATCATAATATTGTTAGTTTTGTTGCTTAATTAGTTCCGAGAGCTAGCTAGTGATGATGGATCGAGCTGACGGTAGGTTGAGCCATTTGCATGGCCGTCGTGTGCATGGGTCAATTTATAATGCGACAGAGTAGTATAGTGTTCCTGCCTGCTGCTTACGTTGGAGTCAGTAATTAATAATTATTAGATGGATCTTATTAGCGACTGTGTGGCCGTGTGGTTATATTACTAATTTATTAGGGAGGAAGCTAAGAAAAAGGTAGCGCCGATCCGATCCTACGACCCACCACCAGCTCCTCGAGCTAGGTATAGTATAGCTAGCATTTAAACTAGGCGCATGTACTTATCGTGTATATCCTGCTGATCTGATCTGTACTGCATCCATCCATCCATCCGCGCACTATGACAAGAGTCAAGAAGAAGAAGAATATGCCAGAGGAGAGAGAGAGAGAGACGAGATGCGTGGGGAATTGAATTGAAGGGGGGATCGGAGGAGAAAGAAAGCAAAGCAGAAGCAAAAGGGGCCTCTGATGTGATGATTGACCTTTTCTTCCTCCTTTTTCTTTCCTTCCATCTGTACCAGACCAGAGGAGAAGACGGAGGTGATGCATAGTGGAGAACTGGAGATTCTCCATTCCCCTGCACCACCGCTGCACTGCACTTGCACATCTGGCCATCACCAGCTGGGCATCTCCCTCTTCCTCATGGACGGCCATGGGCTGGGCCCCTTCTTGCTTTGGCAGCAGTTGACTTTCCTCTTCCTCCCTCCTCGGGCTCCGAGGATCCATGGACACCTACTACCAGCCCATTCGTCTTCTTCTTCCGGGCGGGGATGGTGGTGGCGCTGCCGCCGCCTGCCACTCCCACTCCCACACGCCGCCACGGCGGCTCCCCTTTCTACGCTGCCGCGCGGCGGCCCCTGGATGCTGCTGCGGCGGCGGCGGCGGCGCAGGCGGACCCTGCGACCGCCTCTCGTGGAGATGGAGCCCCCAGCGCCACCGCGCGCTGCTCCCGCACCTCAAGATCACCACCGCCCACCTGCTGCTCGCCGACGAGGACGACGGCCCCTGGCCCCGCCTCCAGCCCCAGCACGGTATGCATCTCTCAAATTAATAATTAACGGACGGACGGACGGATCATCCACAGCTCCTCTGCTCCCAAGAACTGTGTACTAGTGTATAATCGATCGATCGTTCGCCCACCTCTCCTTACTTACACGCCAGTTAGGAGGAGTGTTATTATTATTGTTCAACGGAGCAACCCGTTCGTTTTTCCTTTAATCCATTCATCGGTTGATTGCGTTTCACTGCTTCTTTGCATTGACTAGTTTTTGCTTCTCTGCACTGCCCGATCACTAAACTGTTGATTCCAGTCGAGTGCTCTTCAAATGGGGGACGGGCAGGGAGAAAAAAAAAACAAATCTTTAGCAGTTCATTACGTTAGCCCCCCAACTTATGAACAAATACATAGATTGACATTGACATTGGTTCCTTCTTTCTTGTGTAACTTTTGCCTCGGCGGCAGCTTCCAAGCACGCTTTCAAGAAAATCTTGGCCAGCCTTCCTAAGCCCGGAGGCGGTGAATACGGCAAATTCTTCAGCCTCCCTGCGCTCAATGACCCAAGGATCGGTAATTCCTTTTCTCCTATATGCATGTGTTTGTGTGTATGTAGCAGATATAGCATTGACATTTTTAAAACTCTGCTGTTTTCTAGATAGGCTCCCTTTCTCTATACGCGTCCTTCTGGAATCAGCCATCCGCCATTGCGATGACTACCAAGTTACAAAGGACGACGTCGAGAAGATCATCGATTGGGAGAACACGTCTCCAAAGCAGGCTGAGATTCCTTTCAAGCCCGCGAGATGCATCCTCATGGTTCTCATCTCTCTCACACACACACACATACCCCTGACGCAAAACCTTAATTTGCATCATATATATACATCATATATCTTACGACCTACTTGGTTATTTATTTATTTACGATCCAGGACAACACTGGAGTCCCAGCTGTTGTTGACCTTGCAGCCATGCGTGACATGATGCCAAAGTTGGGCTGCGACCCCTACAAGATCAATCCGTTGGTACATCTTTGTTCTCTCGTTCTTGATCATCTGCTCCACCAGTTTCTGAATACTTATATTCGTCTTAATTTTGATCGGATGATCACCTACACGCAGATCCCGGTAGATGCTGTTATTGACCACGCGGTTCGAGTGGACGTAGCAGGGACGTGCGATGCATTGGATCGAAACCAAGAGCTGGAATTCCAGCGCAACCTCGAAAGATTTGCTTTCCTTAAATGGGCATCCTCTGCTTTCCACAATATGCAGGTCTTCCCTCCTGGCTCTGGCACTGTACACCAGGTATAGTAAGATAATTCTCTGCATCCAAGAAAGTTTGGTGCATGCTTAATTCTAGCATCCAAACAGATCTTTATTTTTTTGTATTTTTTTTTTGGTTTCTACATAAATTTAAGGTAAACCTTGAGTACCTCGCCCGAGTTGTCTTCAACGAAGATGGCATCATGTACTTTGATAGCGTGGTTGGGACCGATTCGCACACCACTATGATCAATAGTCTCGGTGTTGCTGGTTGGGGAGTCGGTGGTATTGAAGCGGTTGTTGCAATGCTTGGCCAGGTAAATAATCTTAAGTGCTGCTAGTGTGCCAACGACATCTGCTAGTTCATGTACAGATGGATTGCATTGTTACAAGTAATGACTTCCAGTCGATGGACTTCCAATTGACCCCCCATATGGTATTGTCTTATTATGCAGCCAATGGGCATGGTTTTACCTGGTGTTGTTGGATTCAAGTTGACTGGGAAGCCACGAGATGGCGTCACGACTACTGACATTGTTCTTACTATGACCGAAATGCTAAGGAAGCACGGCGCTATTGGCAAATTCGTTGAATTCTATGGTACGCATAGCAGAGTGGCGTGCTATGTGCACATCTTTGACATGATCTAATTTATTTGTTTGTATCTCAATTGTTTCATCTCTTTTCTCTCGGCTCTATTTTCAGGTATTGGTGTGGGTGAGCTGCCTTTGCCTGCCAGGGCCACAATAGCCAACATGTCTCCAGAATATGGAGCTACCATGGGCTTCTTCCCTGTAGATCAAGTGGCACTGGACTATCTCAAATTGACAGGCCGAAGTGATGAAACTGTATGTTTCACTATCTGCATGATCTTCATTTTACCGTACCCATTTCATCGTTATGATATTTTGGTGGAAGAGTTCAGCTGACATCATTCTGTGTTTATATCGATCTTGCATTTAATTTGATTCAGGTGTCCATGATTGAAGCATATCTGAGAGCTAACAAGATGTTTGTGGAACAGCATGAGGTATATGTGCCCGTTATCAGCGCTTGAGTCTCGTTTATTATTAGCAATCAGGAAACTTGACATATTTGCACTCATGATGGCATCCAGAATGAGACACAGCGAGTTTACTCTTCATATCTGGAGCTGGACCTTAGTGATGTGGAGCGTTGCGTTTCAGGTCCGAAAAGGTAATAATGGTCTTGGTTCTCGCATCATTGGAAAAACATTTCTGCTAATGCTAACCATAAAGCTAACAATGGAGACTTGCATTGTGCTGAACTGTTTGATTTGTCATCATGTAGGCCTCATGACCGTGTCCCTTTGAAGGACATGAAGTCAGACTGGCATGCTTGCCTAGACAACAAAGTTTCTTTCAAGGTAATTACTTTCTCCCTCTGTCCACAAAAGAATGAAATCCTTGCTCACCGAATATATACTACTCCAGGGATATGCAGTGCCAAAGGAACAGCAGGATAAAGTTGTGAAATTTGACTTCCATGGCCAACCCGCTGAAATCAGGCATGGCAGTGTTGTTCTTGCAGCAATATGCAGTTCCACAAACACATCGAATCCCAGTGTCATGATTGGTGCTGGACTTGTGGCAAGGAAAGCCTGCGAATTGGGCCTCGTGGTGTGTAATAATGTGCTCTTTTTCTGTTCTCTGCTCTGTTTTTCAACTGTGAAACAACTCTTAAATATGTGTTTTCAGGTGAAGCCATGGGTCAAGACAAGCCTTACCCCTGGATCTGTGGTTGCCACTGAATACTTGAAAGAGAGGTAGTATATCGTTTAGTCACCCGTATATTATTGTTTCAATAGATGCATGTGACATATCTGAACGAAAACAATGGTTTGCTTGTGTGCAGTGGGCTTCAAATTTATCTGAACCAACAAGGGTTCCATGTTGCAGCACATGGCTGTGCCACTTGCGTCGGCAACTCTGGCGACCTGGATGAATCTGTAGCAGCTGCCATCACAGAAAACGGTAACACAGTGTTATTATCTGTTTTTTTAGCTATGCACACTACCACTTCTACAGCATTTCAAGCAGCTAGCTGCGATAACAAGTTGAAACTGTATGTTTGACAGATATCGTTGCTGCCGCCGTGCTGTCTGCCAACCGTAACTTTGAGGGTCGTGTGCACCCGCTCACTCGGGCTAACTACCTCGCGTCACCGCCTCTGGTTGTTGCCTATGCTCTTGCCGGCACTGTAAGTAGGAGTACTCCATCTCCATGCTGCTTGTAGTCTTGTGTTTCCCTGCCGAACCTAACAGAAACTATATACTACTGCTACTATGGCTTCTGTAAAGTAAACATTGCGACTTGTTAATTCAGGTGGACATTGATTTTGAGAAAGAGCCAATTGGGGTTGGAAAGGGTGGCAAGGAGGTTTTCTTGAGGGACATATGGCCCTCGAACAAAGAAATTGATGATGTTGTGGCGTCCAGCGTTCAGACTCACTTGTTCAAGCAAGTGTACGGATCCATCATGACGCGCAACAGCAGGTGGAACAAGCTGCCAGTGCCTGACGCGGCGCTGTACCCATGGGACGACAAGTCCACCTACATCCGCAAGCCCACATACATGGAGGGCATGAGCATGACGCCGCCAGGCCCACCAACGGTGAAGGAGGCCTACTGCCTGCTCAACCTCGGCGACTGCATCACCACAGACCACATCTCCTACTCGGGGAAGATCCCCCTGGGCACCCCCGCAGCAAAGTACCTGGAGGAGCATGGCGTTGACCCCAAGAACTTTAGCTCCTACGGCGGCCGGCGTGGCAACAACGAGGTGGTGATGAGGGGAGCATTTGCCAACATGAGGATCGTCAACAAGCTCCTGGGTGGGGAGGCAGGCCCCTGGACGATCCATGTTCCTACCTGGGAGAAGGAGAAGAAGAAGCTATTTGTCTTTGACGCAGCCATGAAATACAAGGAAGAAGGTCATGACATGGTGATCATCGCTGGTGGTGAGTACGGCAGCGGCAGCTCTCGTGACTCTGCTGCCAAGGGACCAATGCTGCTGGGCGTCAAGTCGGTGATCGCCAAGAGCTTCGAGCGTATCCACCGGAGCAACTTGGTGGGGATGGGGATCATCCCTCTCTGCTTCAAGGTCGGTGAGGATGCTGATTCGCTGGGCCTCACTGGCTTGGAGCGCTACACCATCTACCTCCCTACCAGCATCACCGACATCCATCCTGGCCAGGACGTGGACGTCACAACCGACAACGGCAAACACTTCACTTGCACTCTTCGCTTGGACACACAGGTAATGGAAGCAATTCCCTTATCAGCAAGCAAGTTCTTGTGTAAATCAAACCAAGCATGCATTATATTTATATATATATATGTCCTGTTGTTGGTTGTGACGCAGCTTGAGCTGGAATACTTCAACCATGGAGGCATCCTTCCGTACATGGTCCGCAAACTGGCAGGACAACAGGGTAAATAAGTTAGAAGAAATTATTGGTGCAAATAAAAGGTTGGAGCCTCTCGATCCTAATAAATACTATATGCTAGTTTGTTTTTAGCAATGTTACAGTCAGGAAAGGATCGGAAGCATTGAAAGCTATGTGCAACGTAGATAATTTGCTGACCCAAGATTCAGGATGAATTGATCTACGGTTCTGATTAATATGAAATAAATGGTTGATTATTAAGTGGTTATGGACCCAAATCCTTTGGGGGAGAAAAAACCATTTGGGTTTCCCATATGTTAATGAGCCAGGTTATTTGGGACTTGCTTAATTAAAGTCAGATCTTTTTTCTTCCTTTTGCTGATATCCCCCTTTTCTTTATAATATTATCCGAAACAGGCATGAAAAAAGAGCACTTCCCTTCCAAATATGCCTTTTCAGATGTCTACTCCCTCAATGTCCAAATAACATGTTGTTTTGAACAATGGTATGGTCTTCAAAACATAAGCTTTGACCAATACTTTCTACTAGAAATAAATAGTCATTGTAATAAATTTATAGTTTTGTGAAAATATTTAAGATAATCTATACATACGACGTTCAAGTTTCGAAACTAAACAATTTAAAAGTTATTGTCAAAGTTTTTAAAACTTGACTCAAACCTTGGCCAAAGCGACTCTAATTTGGACCTGGAGGGAGTACTATTTTACCTAAGTTGTAAGTATGTACAGTTGTGCCCGTTTTGAGAATTTCCAGTGAGCAATACTTTTTGGCTATCAAGCATGATACATAATCAAATAAATGACATACGAATTGAACGTTTATAAATTATAATACATATGCGCATATAAAACTTTTGGAGAATTCTAATGTTCTATTATCTATTTAGATGTAGGAAACTCTGCAGACTTAATTAAGGTACCTTTAAGGTCAGAATTTTTAATGGTATCTGTTTAAATTGTAGGCCTGCCCATCGGTTAACACTGTTTATCGGTTTGTTTTTTTAATGATAATCTCTTTACCAAGTTACATCTAGAAATGATAAAACCTCCCAGATTCAGTTATGGTTAAATCTGTCTGGTTGTATGGTTAATCATGATATATACCGCCATAGCAAGCAAAATGAACAATCGCGTCATAGCATCAGCTACCAGTTACCAGGCAACAAAATGAGCTTAGAATGTTGATAGATATAGTCTCATCTAGATAGAATAAGTCTGAACACCTTGCCAGGAAGTTTTAATGTCTCACACTATTACATAAATACTTAATGCAACATATGTGTGCATTATACTTAACTCGTTAGTTCGGTTAGCACCATCTAACAACAGAAATAATTAGTGGTTAAAGAATAACACAAAAACTTTAACTCAACTAACAATTGATAACCAATTTAACCAACTTTTTTTATTAAATCAGTTTTGGTTATATTTTGCCACCCCTATTAAAGCATTATTTTACCAAAAAATATTATCAAATAGGCAGGAGGTTTAATAAACAAGAATAATCTACGAAAATTAGTCCACTGTCTAATCTAAAGTATAAGTTATTTAGCACATCGACGCGTCTACGAGGATTCAAGGAAAATTTTGACTAGCATTTCCTTTGAAAATGCAGGACTTAAAAATAATTAAACATTATGAAAACATTTTCATGATGAGTTTAACTAGACGTTTTTTTAATCTATGTATTTTCCCCTATTGATGGTCAATGTTATAAAAGTTTGATTGGTGTGAATTATAAACAAATTATATTTTGGATGGAAAGGAGTATCGATACGCTAATCAATAAACTTTGCCTGCGTTCGGATGGCGGGCTGCTGCTTTGATGGAAAGAGGCATCATGTACTGTAGCACCAGTAGTGGAAAGAGGCAGCAGCAACCGCAGCCCGCCGAAACAAGCTATCCGAACACACCCTTTGATTACATATTCTCTTCCATTAATTACATGTGTTAAATATTTTCTATCTAGGTAATGTCACATATTTGTTGGTGTGTTTGTAAATTAGTGGTACATGATGATTCTCAGGGACCGTTCGTTTCACGCAACAGCTTCTGTTATGATACGATATCTAAACTAGCAATTCTTCTTTGACATCGTATCGTATCGCAAAAACGAACCCAGCCTCAATTGCATTCTTCGCTATGATAGAGGTACAATACGTACACACCACGCCCATTCTAATTAAAAATGGGTAGATTTATTACTAGATGCACATGCTGATTACCTCCATCTCAAATTATAATGGGTTTTGGGTTTTGAAAGGATCAAGATGTCCAAGAGAGAGGTATATTGGATTTCTAATTTCGAAACTTGAATTTAAATCCTATCGCATAAGTCCCAATTCATCCGAGTGCCTAAAAGTGTGTCTAGAATTCTACACGATAACAAAAGTTTTGTAACCTATCGCCAAGCAAGCAATACTAGGGATGTAATGGCACAAAGTAAATGCGAAAAGTAAGTGTGGAATGAAAAGGAAGAGATGACTCGGCGATCTTTTTTCCGCGGTATCGAGGAGTCGCGACTTCTCCATAATCCTCGTTTAGCGCCTCTCGCAAGGCTTTGCTCACGCGTAGCTCACACGGGTGTGAGCTACGGCCTCTCCCTCACAAGGTAAAAAGGATGGCAAGGTGACCTTCGCAGAGGTCAAACAAACCCTTGATCCGCGGACCAAGTACTCTCTTCGGGATGTTTTTCTTCACTCCGGAACGGCGAGCTCCAAACCATGCACAATGTCCTCGCAAGGACCTTCATCTGCTTCTCCCACAATCTCCGAAGAGCTCGCGGAAGGCACGACACGTAGCCGTCTAGGTGATCGCGAGCAACAAGTCTTGGTCTTCACTTGATTTCAATATCTCTCAAGAAGTTCTCTCACTTTCAAGTCTCTTGACCCAAAGCTCTTAAGAGTTTCTGAATTTTCGTGGTGGAGTGACCTTTGATGGTGTATGTATGCTTCCTGGTTGCAAAGGTATGAAATAGAAGGAGGAGGGTTTGCTTTTATAGGGAGAAGGCTCTAAAAGTAGCCGTTACTGTACGAAACAGTTTTCTGCGCGACCACCGGACGGTCCGGTGCGTACTCAATTCAAATTTCCCCAAAGCGTGCCAAGTGCCGTTATGAGTACCGGATGGTCTGGTAAAAACCACCTCGGTTGGTCCGGTGCGTACAAACGCCTCGGACCGAGCTCAAAACCACCTCCCTGTCTATAACGTCTGGAGAAACACCGTACGGTTCGGTGGTGGAACCACCGGACGGTCTAGTGTGCACAAGATGCACATGGACGCCTAGACAACCCCCACTGCCTACTACATCCGGTGAAGCACCAGACAGTCCGATGGTGGAATCACCGGACGGTCCGGTGCGCGATTTAAACACAGGGACTAAGGCGCAAAAGGCTACAACGATTTATAACGCCCTGGACGGACTGTCCGGTGTGAACAAAGACTTAGGTTTTTTGTTGTATTTTATTTGCTTCAAAACGAGATAAGTTTTCGGGGGTTTCTTTAGATCAAACTGCTGAAGGTGAGTGAGTTTTACCACATTTTAAGTATATGAGCTTTATGACCAATTTGGACTCGAATATAAGAAGAACCAATTGAAGAAGGTCCATCAAGATACTCACCTCGACCCCACCCCCTGGATTGTCGGCTCATCTAAAAACTAGCAAAGCAAATCCTAAGTGTCCTTCTTTCAATTTTGTGACACTCAGAGCACTAGAACTAGATCTTCATGCTAGAGCACCAATCCATAAGCCGTTCTCCATAAAATTTGAGTTGAGAGGTCCCTTTTTATCAATCCAATGAGCATGATATATAATGTAATCCCTTCATGTCACGAGCTTATTAGTAACAAAGTTAAGTTATTATTAATCATCGAAATCTCTACTTTTTAGGGTCGTGTTTCTCACAGGTTTCAAATAGGTTAATCATTTTTCTTATTAGTACGACATGTAATTAATGGAAGAGAATATGTAATCGAATAGCTTAATAAATTTTCTTACCAACATAGAGCAACTGGTAAGACATGTTGATTCTTTTATCAATAAATTTACGTGTTTTGTATACATGTCTATATTTATTAACATTTAAATGAACTTGGATGAAGAGAGAAAGAGCAAAACTCCTTTTTTAAAGAGAGCAAAACTCCTTATAATTTGGAATAGAGAGAGTAAATAATAACTACTGCAAGCAAGAAAAATATTAATCATTCATCCCAAATTAATCATGCATTAATTACGTTCTTGGTTATGGTGCAGTTGGATCAGAGCTGTCGCATATACGTTCTCGGCTGTACGTAAAAGGACATGGATTTTCTTGAACCGATTATTTCTACTTGTGATTCTTTAGTTCCATGGTCTCGTCTCTTCGGTGTTAGCCTCTTGATGCAATTTTGTATTTAAACATAGTCTTTGCACTTACGTTTTTTTCTAAATAATTATGTTACTCCCTCCGCATATAAATATATGTTGTTTTTAGTTCAAAATTCATACATTAATGGAAAGAGGTAGTAAATTGAAATTCGATGCCCCTATTTCTAATGAGTTTTTTTTTATCATCATCCGATAATCAGTATCCGTAAGAAAGCCAAAATTTATGTACATTACATCTACCTTTATTCTTCATCACACTGACATACGAGTTAGTTTGGAAGCGTTGAACCACTGTTTAACTAATACTTCCTCCATCCCATAAAATAAGGCGTACACGTATTTTACACAGTTTTTAAAGTAAAAGTTTGATAATTTATTTTTTAAAATATAACATCAACAAATACCCAAATAACATAATTTTAAAGTACTTTTTGAATATGAATCCAAATATATAGCATGCGTACACTAAAAATATATGTTTTATTAAATTGCTAGTCAAAGATTTTAAAGTTTGATTTTTTTTTTCAAATACATTCACGCTTTATTTAATAGGATGAAGAGAGTATGTGCCATGCATTGCTACACACGAAGACTTACAAGATGATGAGCATGTCGTCGCAGAGCATAGGCTTGGTGCGATGTGTCCCTGGTGTGGCACCGCCTCCTTCCGTGACTCCTATCTCTGCTATTGCAAATTGGCAATACAAACAAATTTTCAAGGGCCCAAAATTACATAACTACGCAACCAGTAGCACAGATAATCGAATGGCATTGCCTTCACTAATACAAAACGATGGACTCTAAAAATTCCAAAACGATGGTATTGTAGCGATTAACCCTAAACCAAGAATTTTTGTTGGTAACTATGACCTGAAACGATCATATTAAGACAGAAAGTTTGAGACAGAGCACTGACAAGATCATATTAACATAGGTGCACGAGTTGCACTCTGTTTTCCCCACCAAATCAGAACGTAATATCTGACTAAAAGATAGAAACAGCATGAAGGGATACTATCAACATCCATCACATTATGTTTTTTTTTTCAATTTAAACTAAATGACCCAATCAATACGCATAGCCTTCGCATAACATATTTTGGAGGGTCAGACCTTCCGGTCCTCATATTTTGCCAAGGATCCATTTCTTCAAACCCCTTCGAAAAAATATGGTCCGATGGTTAGTCTGGTCTCTAAGACCGTACCATTCGGTCCTCAAAAATGATGTGAGGTTTCAGGGCGTTGCCCTGAGACCCGCGAGGGGCGGCTCCCCCTCGACCTCTGTCCGCTAATTGGCTGGTGGAACCTCCATTACGGGGGAGGTCCTTAGGGCCGTGCCTTCGGCTCTTTTTTTTTCCCCTTCGTTCCTTGGACCTAAGAACATGAGACTCTATAAAAGTTTATTAGTGCAAATGTTGTTTGCCAATCAATCAACAAAAGACATATATATAGAAATATGGCATAAAACACAATTTTCCTTACACCGGCCATGGGTAGGGAGAGGGCACGTGCTCCCTAACCATGTGACTAATTGCACATTAATGTAGTCCTATAAATAATAAGTTTAGAACTACGGTTGGGTAGCTTTGAGTTGCAGGTGAAGCGTGTAATTACTTCAAACCGCCAGCCCGGTCCGCAAACGCTTTCTTTGCTCCACATGTAGCCCAACAGTAATTATGTTGCAGCATAGTCAGCTAAGCTTGTAGGATTAAGGCCACTAGTCTCTCTATCCCACCTTCCATTTTAAATTTTACTATGTATATCTACATTGTTTTATAGGCCCATTTGTAAATACCGGTGCTCTTAGCCTAAGATCCACATGAGACCACAAGAACTGCATAATGTAGCGTGCCTTCACATCATGGCGCCGCCATTGGTTTAGAGCAAGGTCGAGCACGGCTGCCACGATGCCCAGGTCAGCCACGGTGTCCTCAGCAAGACATCGGCAGACCCGAAGAGGCCAACCTCGTCCGCTGCCTCCTTAGCGGCAGCGAGCGAGAACTGCCACGGCCTGATGGCGGAGGCGATGCTGTGGTACAGCCTATTAGGGTACCGGCAATGGGTCGTTTTGCGCCCTCTATAGTGAGACCACGTAGGAGCGAGAAAGCATGAGAGATAAGAAACTGTTGCTGGATGTAGCGATAGTTGATACTTAGGTCTGTTTGGGAGAGCTCCGGTTCAACAATTCCAGCTTCAATTTCCTAGCTTCACCGTGAAACAGCATCAACAAATTATTAGGGTGAGTGGAAAGAGCGTTTGGCTTGCACATGTACTTCAGCTTCTATACTACATTTGATTTTTTGTGAATTTTCTTGAGTACCCATGAGGAATTAATGGCCTGCGTAGGCTTTCTGAGCCTTGGACGACGCCTTCAACAGCCTCAAGTCCGGCATGCCAAACAAGCTGTCACAGCAGGAGCAGGTGTCGCCAGTGCAGTACCACATCCTTCCTCAGTTCCACTCCTTCGACTCCTTCGATACCGCCAGCAACCTCGTCCGCACCCAGGCGTCGGGCTCTGACGGGCCCTACACGCTCAACATCACCGCCGGCAACAACAATCAGGTCAACGTCTCCACGGGCGTCGTCGCCACCACCGTCGGCACCGCGCTCAGCTCCGCGCGGCCCCTCGCCCTGGTGAGTCCGTGCGCCGGCCATGCCTTGGCCATGCGCGGCGGCAATGACGTGCTCACGCCCGGCGGTGGCAGGCTAGGAGAGCCCCCGCGGCGGCCGTGCCTCGGCCCCTCCCGACGGAAGCCTCTGTTTTATTTCGCAAAGGAGTCGAACCGGTACTTCTCTCTGTGTAACGAGGGGCAACGTGGGTAATTACCCCTCAGCTTTATGGGGAGGTACAAAATAGGAAGCACCTCTTTAGCAGCTTCATAAAAAAACATGAAGCTAGCCCCTAATTTCAGTTTTTTCTTGAAGCCACCGCTCGTGAAGTTGGACGTGTTTGGATTAAAAAATCTCAAACAAAACTGAAATCGTTGAAATGAAGCTCTTTTAAAAAGAGGCACTTAGGTTGCGCTCGTTCCGGGTGATTCCGGCGCCCAGGGAAACACAAGTCGTTCCCGCGAACGAGCAGCCCCTCACCTCACACGACCATAGGATCGTAGGAGAATGTGCCTGAAGATGGAATATAAGGTGTGCTATCAGATTATCAAAGAAAAAAAGGTGTGCTATCTTTTATGCGATGATATGGAGATGCCATCAAGGATAAAGAGAGTAAATTGACTATAACCACTGCGGGTGGGCCCACTCGTCGCCTGAAATTCATCCGCCGTTGTGAGGCCCGTTTTGGATGTTTGCCAACATTACTACATTCATCTCTGTGCACCTCTTCACTGTAACGGAGGCTGCTGAATGCTCCTTCCGTTCTTTTTTATTTATCACATTTTAGTTCAAAAATATTTATCACATTTTAGTTCAAAAATAAGCTAACCGACAAATATTTAAAAACAGAGGTAGTACTTTTTTTTTTTTTTTTTTGGTTTGATAGGAACATTTGGCACGTTGCAGATGTCAGGCACTTGCGGGCTTCCACAAAAGCCGCTAACAGCAGCAGGTGGTCTGCCGTAATCGTCATCATAATCTCCCTCATCAGCGAGGGTTGCTAAACTACATGGACAAAGCGATCTGTATAACCAATCTGCAGTGCGATATTACAAAGTGGTAATAATCAAAATACAACATGAGAATGTATTGCCCTATTCAATCTAGTGACAGACATATTTGGCAGTATGGTGTGGCTGCTTTCTGTCGGTGGATAACATGAGAGAACTTGTAGCTCCCTTGATCGTGAAACCGTGTACAAATGCCGACCATATATATATCACCATCCACTCATCCCCACGCAACCCCTACTTGCAGCGCAGGCGGCACCCTCATAGAAAGAATCTTCTAACCTTTTAAAGATTCAACAAGAGGAATACAAAAAGAATCAGCCAGCTTTTACTTTCCACATTTTGCAGAATTTAGGCCTTTTGTAACGAGACTACGACTTGATAATCAACTAAATATACACAATAAAGAAAACAACATCGATTCAAAGACTTGCACATTCTGTTACCTGCTCCAGAGTTAAGAACATTATCACATTCCATGACCCGATCCGACAAAAGTTTGCGATGAAGCCCTTGTAGAAAGCACCAGGTCCCTGCAGAAAAGAACCATCAATTGGTGATAATTTGCTGCAAAACATCTATAGCACTACATCACCAGAACTAGACCAACGAGGAAAAGAGCTATGGTTAATAGGAACATTTTGGCGTATTGAGGAATGGACACCAACCTAAGAAATTTTCTCCCAGCTTAATCAGGAGGTTTTGTCAGCAATAAATTAAAACTTTAGCTCCTAAAAAAAAAAAAGTGGTCCAAGAATACCAGCGAGACATATAATCAGATAAAGTAAATCAGCAAACAAGCTATCCAACAACTCAGCCTCCATCAAACTGAACAAAGTTATAAATACCAGCAAAGTAGAGATAACTTCAAGATATTCCAAAAAAATTTTCAAACAAAACCAATTTGGGTGAGCCTAAGGAACTAAGAGCACAAACAGAAGCCATGCCTTCTGTTTAAAGAGTTTTATGTGAAATTTAAAAGTTTTTTTTCTGAATTTAGCTAAAACTTTGCCAAAACCAAAAGCACCAAACACCATGGTCCATCACATAATATACCTGGGTTAAATAGATGGTTCCCTTCCTAATAATACCTCATCAGTTTCCCTTGCTAAAATTTCAAGTGGACCAAACAAGAAACTATGGAAGGCAGCTTGAGCCACATAGAAATAGAATCACAAGAATTTGCAGTGTTTTTAGCCTTGGATGAATTTCATACTATCATCACAAATTTATTTCTCTCTACCATTTTAGTTGCTAATGATGAATCAGAATGTAATATTTCAAAAATCAGAAAGGGCACTAATGATGCTAAACCTTTGGAATTTGTCAACAAAACTTTCAAGATGCTAGGAAAAAAAAAACAGCACCTTTAATCATTAATTCTCACCATCAAACCCTCAGAGCAATGCCCTCCAGTTAGCATTGACCTCATCACTTCATGTACAATTGTACACGTTGCCAAACTTGAGCATGTTAAATCCTAACAGATTTGCTTTCGGATTTTTTTATGCAAAATTGTAAATACATGACAATATTCTTTGACTTAGGCTATAATCCAAACGAGTGCACATTTTCCGGATATTGCAACCCCATGCGTCAATCATAAAGACATGCAGGGTTCTTTACACCAGCTTCAAAGAGTGAAATCAAAAAGTCAAAATGTAAATATCGTACTTGCAGCCCAATTCTTTAGTGGCCTGTAACTGGCTGCTCAACTTAGTTACTGGACAAAGCTCTACATGAGAATATTAAAGGATTTTAAAATGAAAAGGGTTCAGAGCAAACGGATATTGGCAATTCGACATACTCGATGTGTGCACAAATGAGCTCGCAAAAAAGGCCCCAGGCGGAATGATTTCTTATGCTTGCAAAGAGTACTAAAATATTGTTGAAAAATAGAGCAGCAGACAGAAGAAACTAAGAAAAAGGCAAAAGATTCCGTACATCATTCTTTAATGTCTTGGTGAAACAATCAAATGTACTTCTGTACGTTGAATCACCCATCATTCTTGATTTTACCTAAACAGAAGTCATGATAGTTAAATTGGTGAAAAACAAGGCATACATCAAAGAAGGGTAAACGCATATTGCAACTGCGAACTTGGCAGTGTGCCAGTCCAGACTTTGCAGAGCATACCACATCCACCGGAGAACCAATGCAGACAGCAAGAAAACCAGCACCAAGTCCAGCTAAAAGATGGGTAAAAACGTTATCAGTAAACCCAGGAAGTTTTAGAAACATCTGCATCAACAGAACAACGGAATGAACATTGATAACGAAATACAATGCACACCACAAGACAGAAGGGAGTCAACAGGTACCTGTTTGAACTGATCGTAGCTGGCCAACTCAGCAGCATTAATTATGGCGTTGCGTGCGACATTTGGACCAAGGCCAGTCCACAAAGCTCCAATACCTTCCTGAAGTGTAAAGAATTTAAGGACCATGAGAAAAAAAGGCAACAATCATCTAAACTCACTGGCCCTTGTCACATGATTGTCAAAGCAACCTGTCTGATTATGGTAGAATATGCATTGAGGGCTCCAGAATAGCTCCTCTTGACAGTGTTAGCCTTTCCATCAGCTTGCAATCTAACTTTGACAAGATCAGTTGGATTTGCTACAACAATTGCTACAACACCTGAAAACAGACCCAAAAAAAACATTTAATGTAATGGTTCTCCGCATTGACCGAGCCTGGCCCTTTATGGTGAACTAACCTGGTTAATGAACTATGATGTTAAAAAGTTAAAAAAAAAAAAACACTTGTGTACAGGATAAACCTAACATGAAGAGAGGCAGTCATGTTTTCAATAGGAAGTAAAACAAGAGGAATAAGTTAAAGCAGAGGTAAAAAGAATAGATGTAAGGTTCACATGATTTATGCTGCATCCACATTTAGGGCGTAGTTCTTCACATTGACAGAGCTTGATGCCTTAAAGTGAACTAGCCTGTTTTTTAGCTATGATGTTAGAAGCAGAAAACGATCTGTGCACATGAAAGGCAAGCAAGAGGATTGATCTAAAGCAGAGATCAACCCATAGATTTATGATGCATTAAAATGGTAAACCGTGGATCAATTTGTGTGCTGCGGATAAGAGACAAGGTGGCCATGTTGCAATCTGAAAGAAGTGGAGTTGCTCGAAGTTGAAGTAGCAAGAGGAGGATGTACAAACCAGTGGTAAGAGCAGCAAGAATCTTGCTTAGTAGACTGACATCACCCACAACAGCACCTCCGACAAAGAAAGCTTTCACCTGCAGGAAAAAGAGAAGGGGGGAGGGGATCCCCTTTTTGGTCATGAGGAAGTCCCTTTGAACCGAAAGAGGAGAGAAGGGACTGAATGTCGAGGAGTACGGACAGGCTCGTACAACCCGATGCGGAGGCCACCGTAGAGGAACTGGCGGTGAAGGCCAGGGACGACACCCTTCCAGAGGGCGGCAACCCCTTCCTCCCTGGCGATGCAGATGATTGTGGCTAGCGTTCCTCCACCGGCAGCCCATCCTGCACCTGCGGCCGCAGCCGGCGACAGTGGCGGCGTCTTCTTTTGCAGCTGAAGCCGCACTTTGGCTGTGTCTAAAGGAATGGTGCACACCTGATTATATATCATTTGTAAATCAAAGCCAACTCCAAATCAAAATTGTCAATAGATGCATAGTGAGAATCCACCCCGGCTGAAATTAAGGGAGGATTCTCTGGTCTTGTAGTGGTACAAACTAATCCTCGGCACTTGAAAAGAAAGAAGAAAAAATGGCATATATCTATTTTGGTCCGCTATCCCCAACAAACGAACTCGCAACAACATAAATGCAGACAGTACGCCACTTGCAAGCCAAAAAAGATTCCTCTTTGATCAGCCTCGAAGGCACAAAGCTGAGCTACTACAAGCAGTAGTCACTACTCATTAGTGCTGCTAGGGAGGAGGTCATCCTAATTTGGCTGAATCCCCTCCTAACTGATGGAAGCGATGCGCGAGGGAGGCTAGAAAAGAAAAGAATGCGAGGGGACGGACTGTACGATACCTCAGCGAAGCAGGCGGCGAAGGCGCTGCTGAGGAAAACGGCGGTGAAGGAGGCCATGGCGACGCCCCCTCTCGCCGGCGGCGGCCGCTCCTGGGGTTTGGTCGGGGGACGAGAAGAATCTAAGCGCAGCAGTCGGTAGTCGGCAGTGTAGCTGCTCGCCTTGGTGAACGCGTGTATGCTAATGCGACGCACGTGCCGTGCATCACCCCGGACCAGATCCAGATCCAAGTTCAAAGCTACTACGCCGACTGCCACAAAGTCAGTACACCTACGTCGGATTGGTTGGAATGTGCTTCACATGACAGCTGAGTTGATTCAGGGAAAAAAAATCCTTCCTTTACTGCATCCTTATGCCATCTTCCATGCGGTGCCTCAAATCTCATTCCCAGAACAGTGATAGGTAAGGAATTTGAGAAGTCTCATCGTGGATAGCCTTATCCCGTCCTCAATTACAAGTTAGTTATTTTAGGAATTTAGATTTTTGTTATCGATGAGATCATGTCATCTTTACGCATATTGGTGGATTTTAGGCATTGAATAATGTAGTAGTTGGGGTCCTTTGACCTTAATTTTCAAATAATAATTGACAATAACTTATTCTTTGTGTGTTCATAATTTTTCCTAACAAATTTTAAACATTCATTTTATTCAAAAAATTTATGCAAACATATAAAAACGCAAGTTATACTTACACTATACCTAATGATAAAACAAGTAACAAGAAAATAAATGATGAATAATAAATTTTTTTGAATAAGATAAGGATCAAAATTTTGAAAAAGAAAATTCAATCGGATCAAATAAAAAAGAACGGAGGGAGTATTAGCTTATTTTGATTTTTGGTTAGCTAAAATGAGAAAAGAATCACTGCACTTGTTATAAAAACATCTGTAAGAAAGCAATCTATCAAACATTGAATAGTAAAGTCCATGTTATCAATTATTCTGAAACGAAGATTAGCATTGTTTTTTATATTAGTTTATATTGATATTTGGAATGTGTTTCACATGACAGCTGAGCTGAGTCAAGGGAAAAAAAATCCTTCCTTTACTGCATCCTTCGTCTTTCCACGATTATAAGTTCTAGTTATTTTAGGCATTTGATTTTGTTATCGATGAGATCGTGTCATCTTTTGACTATTCTCTAAAGGGGCTCTCATAAGGTGGATTTTACGCATTGAATAATGTGGTAGTTGGGTGCTTTGACCTTCGTTTTAGAATATAGTAATTAACAATAACTTTTTCTCCTTGTGTGTCCTTGCGTGAACTTTTACTGACAAATATTAATTTTTCGATATTTGGTTAGCTAAAACGAGAAAAGAATCACTACACTTGTTATAAAAAACATTTATAAGAAAACAAACTATCAAACATTGAACAGTATTGTTTTTTGTTTTTTGTAAAATGAAGATTAGTATTGTTATTAATTATTCTAAAATGAAGATTAGTATTGTTTTTTGTTTTGAAGCAGTTAAAAGGGCTAAATGCCGTGGGTGGAAATGTTAATCACTATTTTTTCTGTGTGAAGAGATTATTCTTGTCCCCCTGTACTTTCTCTGTTTCAATTTATAAACAATTTGACCTTTTGATACTAAATTTGACTAGTCCCCTTATTTAAAAAATAAAAATAAAAAATTTCAAGTCATCCTTAAAGTCTATGATACGATAAAATAAATCAATGATGAAAGTAAATAATATTTTTAAGAAGATGAGTAATCAAAGTAAATGTCAACAATCAAACAACCTATAATTTGAAACGGAAAGAGTATCAATGAAACACCCAACAAAAATTTCTTCCTACACATGTAGTTCTTCACTACCTTAGTTATCAAAAAGACACCACATCCGAAAACTGGCTTTGTTTAGCGCTAAAAAATTATCGTAGAATATAGTTATATTCATTTTCTCAAACCTGATTAAACAAGCGAATGGATGAAAATATCCTATTATTTTTCTTAGCATAAATACATACATTGTAACTATTGCATGCCATAAATACATGCAAAGGCTCTAAGCATCTAACTGCCAAGGCAATGCGATCATTCATACTACATGCAAAAGGCTCGAGCTGTCAAGGCAAGGCGGACTCGTTCCACCGAGGAGAGCAACACCCTTGACTGTACTTTTAAAAGAATGAAAATACACTGAATGTCCCTTACCTTTTCTCAGGGTGTCACATAGATCCATTAACTTAGAAAGTGATGTTGTTTGTTCATAATTTTTTTAGGTGTATGATACAGGTCGATACCACACCTAACATTAACAAAAAAAAATGCATATCAAATTATGTACTTATCCAAAAATGACAAAATCAATTTTATTATATTTGTATTAATGAAATATACATAATAGAACTGACTTGACATGTAAAATGACCACATTACCCCCTATTTATGCCAAATAAATGTTAGTTACTTTTTACTCATATCTATTGTTTAATACATCTAAAAACCTTGCAAAAATACTATTGTGCATGTTACGCTCTATGTATACACATATAAATTTATCCTGGTTAGTGGTTCATATTTTCTTAAAGAAATGGTCTTTATGAATTATGGTCTTATGAATGAATAGAAATGTATGGCTTGTTGTGCTACTTAATTAATGTTACAAAAATCATGCTGCTTGTATTTTATTTAGTAAATGTATGTGTTAAAATTTTGCTTTTTATTTTGGTGTCAAAATAAGTAAAATTAAGTTTTAGCATTTAAGTTTGTTTTTACCAATTTAATGGGGGTAAAATAGTTAACGTCAGTTCCACTGTATAGATCTCTTCAAGACAAAGCTATCAAAGTTAATTTTATAATTTTTGGATGTATATATAACTTTATATGTAATTTTTTGTTAGTGTTAAGTGGGGTATGGACCCAAAATTATATTTTCAAAGGTGATGGACCTAAATGACACTCTGGGATAAGCTAAGAGACCTTTTCAAAATGACTAGCATAGACGTATGTGCAACATGCCCGTGACCGGCTAGGCAATAAAAAGGAAGGGAAAAAAAAGAAAGAATGGATTAAAAGGAAGAAAGCTTGCTTAATTGACGTCTTTCCTTTCTCGTAAATTTCAAGACAAGTACACGATCAGTGTGGGTATTAAATGTGGTGAGAGAATAAAAGACGAAATGGTGAAAACATTTTTCTTATATCAATTTTAGACCCTTTCTAATCATTTCCCATCCTTTCCAAACTGCGCAGTGGAACCAACGTGGAACCATCATTGGGAAAAAAAGATTTTCCAAAACCTCGTTCTTTTATAGTTTAGAGAAGAATTGAAAAAGGGGGGGAAAAACAGAGACACGGACACGGACTTGGGCCTAAAATTGGCCAGATGCACTAAAACACAGCACACACGGCGGCAGCCCAGCGCAGTTCGCCATGCGGCCAAGCTGAATAAACCCCACCGCGTCTCAAAAAAAAAAAAAAATGTAATGCAGGGTCAACTTGTGTGACCCTTGTGGTATCTCAAATGCAGCCTCAGAATGCAAGCGAATAAAACAGTCTGAAAGAACAAAGATTATCAATGATGGTTAGATAGCCAAGCACTAGCAGGATGATGGGATGGGTAATCGTTCAGCTCACAAAAGTCCAAAAGTATATACTTTTAAAAAGAACAAGATAAAAACTGAACGTAATTGTTATTTATACTTATCAATTCTGGCATGGGTACTACCAAGACAAATCAAAGAAATTTGTCTAATTTATAAGGGGCAGAATTCACTATAAACCTGACTTAGTTTCCTAAATTCCACGCAAATGCGCGTATAATACAGTATAAAAACAAGAAGACATCGATGCCACCTTCACTGTCTCATGCAACACACCATATAACTATTGGTCAGCGCGGATTGATGCTGGGCATAACGCCACTGAGCAGATTGCTACCGGAGACCTCCATCGAAGAAATGTACTGATCATCCGAAGAAGCCATCCGTGAGGCCGACGACGTCGTGGGTGTGCCGCCGGTGGTGTTACCGCTGCTAGAGCCCATGGCTGCAGTGGCCATCGACTCTGATGATGCTATGTTATCTGTCCCGGGCGTCATCTTCCATATTGCCTCCACCTCTCGGACCACCTCCACCATGGACGGCCTCGCATCAGTCTCGTCCTGGCAACACCGCATCGCCAGCGCTGCAAACCTCTCCACACACTCTCCGGGGTATGAGCCCATCTGGTTGTCCACCACTGAGAAGATCATCCCTGACTGATTGGCCGCTGAAACCTCTCTCACTATATTCCTTCCATGAGAAATTGGTTGCATCCCTGTCAAAAGCTCCAAGAACACGACACCAAGGCTGTACACGTCGCTTTTATCCGTCAGCTTATGAGTCAGGAAGTACTCTGGGTCGAGATACCCCTGCAAAAGCGAAAATGGGTATTCATCATGATGTGCATGGTGCATTCCACTATCTCAGGAAGTGCTAAAGCAGTGTAGCCTACTTACCGGGGTACCCTTTACGACAGTGGAGATTTGACCAGGGGCACTCCCCTCTGTTTCTGGCAACGGGGCAAGCCTTGAGAGACCAAAATCAGCAACTTTTGCAACAAACCTAGAGTCCAGTAGAATATTGCTAGCTTTGATGTCACGATGGTATATCGGAGGGTCTGCTTCCGTGTGCAAATACAGGATGCCACGTGATGACCCCAGTGCGATCCGTAACCTCATGGGGAAATCTAGAGGCGCTTTAGCTCTAGCTGCCACATAGAAGTTTTTGTGAAACTTGTCAGGTTAGAAAGGCAACATATCACATATAATTGTGCAGGAACTGAAGGTGCATTGCCTTGTGGATTAACAAAAAGTAAAAAAAAATGTCAGATATGATTTCGGAGCCACAATTCATAAAATGACATGTATTAATGAGCCATATTTTATAATCTGGAGAGAACACTTTGGAACAGAGGGGTTATAATACGAATGCACAATTATCCATAAAAGCGAGATGCACAAGTTCATGTTTCCATAGCATGTTTCAGCTTGGTGTGCAGATTGCCAACGTGATTGCATGTGTCAGTGGTTGCAAAATAAAGGTTGAATATGTGGGAAATTGTTGCAAATCATACGTGACGGAAACTAGGATTTATGTGATGCTTTAAAATTTTATTTGTTGGGGTACAATTGAATCACTCTAAGTACATTTTAAGGTGATTATAGTTTTTTTTCTCGAACATGCAGGACTGCAGGAGAGCTGCGTATCTTTGTATTAAGAAGAAAAGATTAAGGTGATTATAGTGGCACTGAATAATGTCTCACCTGAAAGATGGTCACGAAGATTACCATTCGGCATAAACTCATATACCAGCATCTGTGATATAGGCTTAACAGTGTGAGGCCACAACATAATAATGTTGAATAGAAAGGGACATTACCTACTAGCAACTCATCCATATCAATATATCATGACTTCCAAAAGGATGGAATGTTAATAAGAAATGACCACAAAAGAAACATATAGTACCAATCAACATGGACGCACTTGTGAACTAGTAAGCAATAAACACTTCATTAAATTGCTCTACCAGAAATAAGCTAGTATCACAAATATGCATAGATATGCATTTCCATGAGTGCATTATAAACAAATCTGTATTCAGTTTTTCCACAATCCAGTTAAAAAGAAGCAAGCAATTGAATAATCAGCAATATTTGATTAACTGAGTTTAAGAAAAAAAGAAAAATGTTTTCGGGGAAAAACCTGCTCATCATCTTCATCGCAATAGCCAAGCAGAGAAACCAGGTTACGGTGATGCAGCCTTGACAGCAACTCTATCTCTGTGAAGAATTCCTTTGAACCCTGAAGAGATCCTTGCTGTGCACGTTTTATAGCTACTACTGTTCCATCAGCCAACACACCTCTGTATACTTTCCCATACCCACCATGTCCAATCAGCGCTGAATCACTGAAGTCATTTGTACCATGGGACAATTCTTCAAAAGTGAAGTCTTTTACACCAGCAATTTTCATCATAATTCTTTTTGCTACAATAGACAACATAACCTAGTCATTTGAATAGTAGATGGATATATTTTCATAAGTATGAAAACTTGGTCAGAAGGTGAAATAATATGCACAATAGTGTAGCTCTGTACCAAGAAACCTCCAGAAGCAAATAATGTCAAGGACCCATTTGGAACGTAGGAATTTCACAGGAAAAAAGGCAGGAAGATGAAAAAAAATCTCCCTTGTTCCAAATGGGCCCTAAGTCCTTTACGGCAATAGTATATAAAAAAAGTTGCGGGCAATTGGAACAATTATACTTTCAGTACAAAACACAACCTTTTTTATCAAACAATAAGAAAAAAAATACAACCTTTCTAATGGTAATGGTTTAGTTTAAGAATGAAAGAGGAGGGCATACCAGAGCGTTTCTTTGAAGAATATCCTGACCGTCTTCTCAATATAATGATAGTAATGATGGATGAAAGAATGGCAGCTACAGCAAATGCTCCCAAGACTATCCCGACAATGGCACCTGTGCTTAGACTGGACTTCGTATTCTGTGGTAATACTGGGAAAATATCATGAGAACAGGTCAGCCCTCTATCTTACAGAAATTTAAAATGGACCTTCTAGAATATGCAGCAACCTTAGGTTGTCCAAAATTTCATTACACTAACTTATGTAAGCGGCATAAAAACCTTCTGTAAGCATATTTGATCAATAGCACCACTGGATTGACATAGCACATATCCAATCCCAAAAGAGTAAAATGCATTGGTGGCCCTTGAGCTTATCATGGTGTGTCACTTAGGTACATGAACTTTGAAAATGCATTTCTGGGCCATTCAACATGTAAAACAGTGCCATTTTGGTCCGAAGCACCCACAAACCTCTGAATTTGTTGATGTGGCTTGTCTATATGGTGATTTCATATTGACATCTTAGTGTCGACAGGAGTATTTTGGGCACTTTGGACCTAAATGACACATTTTTCACAAGTTTAAGGACCTAGAAATGCATTTTCAAAGTTTATGGACCTAACGCACCGTGACAAGTTCAAGGACCACCCATGCATTTAATGCATTCCAAAAGATTTCATGCAGGATATGATATTCTGTTTGTAACCTTGAGGGGCTCATATCTGAAGGTTTTGTAAAATGTCCATATTAATATTAATACTTATGTAAATATCTGTAAACCTCAAAATATTTAAAAGGGATTGACCCTGCAGGTTATGAGTTCGGTATTCACCAGTAAAGATGGCCCAAATGACCAAACCCATGTTGTGACGTATTGATAAAAAAAATGCAGATGCGATTTTCTCAGCGATATGGAACAGCAGCTAAGATAGGTGTAGATTGTGACCTATCATTACATACATATTCTTTTCATAACTTGCTCACCGCCACGAAGTGACATTGGTTATTTATCACATTATTGGTCAGATGCAAGTTTAACTACAAGAAGGCATCCTGACCATAGTTAAATTTCAAATGCTCTAATCTAATCCTAAAAATTAGACAATACAGAAACATAAATAGAACACGCAGAGAAATGTTTCCATACCATTGTTGTACCACCCTGGGTTGAAGTTGATAAGCTCATAGGGGCCAAATATATCAGAATCTGGAATCTTCCAGCCTGTGAACATACCTCTAAGCCTCGACACCTCACTTGCATTGAATAAGGGAGTGTTATTTGGAAATAGTTTCAGATACATCCTCAACCTTGGGCCTTCTTCCCACATAAAAGTAGAAACTTCTAATTGATACAATGACAATGAAAGCCCAGATGTTAAATACTCTTGGAATTGGGATTCATATGGAACATAATTCCAGAACCCAGGACTCTTAAGCCGGTAATCCACATAAACTGGAATAGAACATAAGCACGGTATCGGAGACATTGGTGCTCTTTCATAAGGATAGTCGGTTGAGCATGGTGGACAAAGTGTACTGTTATCTGCATAACCTCCCTGCATAACAATTGGTTTTGATTGACAATACTGTGAAATATTCAGTTGGTTTTGAGCTGTGCATACAGGGTTTCCATATAACCTAAAGATGGCAAGTTAAGAAAAAAAAATATAAGGTTCTGCATGTAGAGCTCACATATGTAAACAACACGATAGCAAGTTTTATTGGAATATGCTCTCCGGTTTTTCATGCGAACATCATTTTCTTTTCCAAATTAATAGTAAAAGTGGCCATTCGTATTTTATTAGAATCAAGGAAATCATAGCCTATATCATTATCTTTTTTCTCAAATATGCAGGATGTGATATTATAAGACCTATTTATCAAACAAATCAGAAACAAATTACAGTAGAACATGGACAGATGCAAAAAATATGAAAGGGAAGCATATGGATAGGATATACAAAAAGGGGGGAAATGAAAACTGTTATGACCGGCATCGTGTATCAGCACAGGAATAAGCACAGTAGTGAGTAAGGCCTTTGGCTTAGTTAGGTTACATAAGTTTTGCTGATTCGGTCAGTTTGTGAATCTCGTGTTTGTTAGGAGAAGTAGTTAGCGACAGGGCTAATTATCCTGGTTATCGATTAGAAAGCAAGGCAATAGAAGTTGTTGCTTCTTGCTCCCCTGTTTGCTCCCTGTTTTCCATCTACTAATTATGGCTCCACCTCAGAAGTGAGGACTGAAGCCTCACCCTCCCATTGTTCCTCGCTACGCGCTACAGAGCTACTCAGGCTCCATCAAAAACATGTTTCACTTCAGTTTTCTCACCGTTTGATAATTACTAACTGAAATAACATATCTCCCCCAAAAGTTCTAGCACCAAATGCTTGATTGGACACATTTATATTAAAATAAAGACATGTTTTTATTTTCCCAAGTGGTACCACACATATCTATATCAGTATCAGGCCATGTAAGGCAAAAACTGAACATTATTCTAATATGTAATGGTCAGCACCTCAATTCCACACATGATACCAATTACTTGGGACTTAAGCTTTACCTAAAACATTAAGTATCAACCTTCACTTATGGAGTCAATAAATAGAAATGAAGGTAAGTAGAGTGAAACTGTAGGTAACTTATGGGGTTTATTGAGTTCCCCATCAATTTAGTAAGCAATGTTTGTACAATTCAACATATAGAAAAACTAAGGTGCGTAGTCTACTTATATGCTATGATCTGATGTTCAAACAAAAAATGTCACACATAACCTCGATAGACAGTATCACAGGTTACACTACTTATGAGTTATGAAGCTACAAAAAAAACAGATAGGTTCGCATCAGCTCTTTTTTGAGCAAAGACCATTAGAAAAAAAAAATCAGTGATAAAACAACATATTTCTAATAAACCAAATCATTCAAGATTTCTGAATAACGAGAAACATATTGAATAGAAATGCGTACAGGATGGTAACGTTGGCAGGGGGTGAAAGAGGGTTTGATAGATTGGTGAGAGCATTGTTCTGGAAATCCCTGTAAAATAATAAACATAAAATTAGATTATGAAGTACCTTATTCTAGAAAAAAATGACAAGTGAGGTTTTTAAGGTCTTACAGTATGAGAGATCTATTTCCACTAAGATCAACATTCTGCCAAATATTAGATGGAACAGAGCCATCCAAGTTGTTGTCGTCCAGTGACCTGAACAACGACAAACAAGTCCCACATCAGTCAGATTTGACTAATCATTTCAAAGCATAAGTACTACACATACTGTTTGAGATTAAAAAACCTATGCCCCATGAAGATAATTATTTTTGAAGGTATGTCATGGGGCCTGCGGAAGGTACTGAACACATGGATACACTGTTTGCCTTTTAGATTGAATTTATATAGAAGGATGGCCTTCTGTACTGAGGCATAATGTAACCGGTACCATTAGAAAACAATGGCACAAGAGCTTTTTAATGTTCTTATTCTCTCTATATAGAGATCTATCCTCTATGTTTTACAATGACAGTTTTGCACGCACTAGCACATAAATAGCATGAAAATAGGTTATACTCACAATCTTTGGAGATTAGGAAGGCCAGAGAAACTTCCAGGAATGGAACCGTTAAGATGATTGTGGGAAAGATCACTGCACAAAATGCAAGTGAGAATCACCATCTATGCAATTAAAGATCAATAAATGATAGTCTTCTGTCAAATGTTCGTAAAATTAACAAAATGATATGATTTGGTTGCAAGGGTTCTGTTTTATACATTGTAGTTATGTTGCTCGCATATTTGCTGGATGGTATTGGACCCGTCAACTGGTTCCAGCTAAGATCCCTGAAACGCCAATGAAATAAATGAGAACAAGAGATAACTTGCCCAATTCACATAAGAATCATGTCTAAGACTAAGAATTTTTATGCTAATAACAAAAAGAGACTAAGGATTTTTTCTGCTAATAACAGAAAAGGGGTAATTTCGTGTTCCCTGAAAGATGAAGCTGTGGTATAGAATTCTACACATACAAGTAGCCAAGTTGAGGTATTCCACTGACATCAGGAACAGGTCCTTCCAAGCTGCAGTTCCTCAAACTCCTGATGGTGATAGTATCAATTATATTAATTACAACTGTCGTACCAAGAAAAGAAAATGGACTAGATATAAATCAGAATCAAACTGGAATTCTTGAGATGCAGTGTGGCTTTACACCTTAATTTGCAAGGCATTCAAAGGAAAAAGGCACCTGAGATGCTAGCCATGTTGGTAAAGAGTAAAGATTTCTCATGTGTGCATGCCTACAGTTTGGCATTACACTGCCATAAATTTTGGCAGCAACATGTCGCCATAAATGAATAACAACTAACTGAAGTATTTCTAAAGTAGGTGAAATGTTTGGTTATATATCTTCATCTTTCATGCAATAGACTTGCTCTCATTAGATTAGAACTGGCAATTCGTTGTAGGAAAATTGTCCCATAAAATTCAACTTGTGATTTATACCATGATATGATTGCTATTTGCTACTGCAACCCATTCAAATGTTCCAACTATTCAGTATTTTTGAGGTAAGCATAAGCTAGGTGGCAAAGTGTTATGAGATAAATTAATCAATATTAATCAAACTATTTTCCTATGATCAGAAGCAGGCAAGCAGCTTAATCGGATGATCAGAAATGAACCAAACGTGAAATGTCTAGGTTTGGTTAATCAACATTTTAGGATACAATTAACAAGTGGACAATGTATGGTATGCATATTATTTTGTAGACCACTGATAGCTCCTTCGAATGGACAAAAAATGCTATTCAGTCCATATTCATGCGATAGTAACCACATAAATAACAGAGTAATGTAGAAGTACAAATATACCGGTCCAGATTCCTATTTTCCTGTCAATGATTCAATCAAGTGATGGAGAATTGCCATGGTAATTGACTAATTGGTAAATAATAAGAGAGATGGCAAACAACATGTTTTCCATTACTGATACTAAAATTTATATGAGAGCTGATATAAGAATGCAAAAGGAGGTAAAAGCAAGCTTACAATTTCAGAAGTGTTGTGATGTTGCCATAAGATGAAGGAATTGAACTTCCAGAGAAATTATTGTTGTCTAGTTGGCTGAAAACATTTGAATAGGGTGTAGTTAGAATTTAAATGGAAATGGAGGAAGTACAATTCCAAATGTAAAATTACGAATACATAGTAAAATACTTGAAGAAAGCGAGCAGCTCAATGCACAATGATTTTTTGTAGAGTTGACACTACTACAAAACGCCCTATCATGCCAGTTAGTAACACCCCCGTCTGTGCATTTTTTTTGAACTAGTATGACAATAGGGATGCTCACAAAGTCACAAGTATCACTGCTGGTCATGGAACCAGCAGCCATGTGAGTATCCCTACCAACCAACAGGGATATTGACCATAGTAAGATAAAAAAAAAACATTTTTTGGCCCAAAAATAATTGTAAAAAGAAATTCACCCCAGCTAGTCCCAGGTCAGACAGTTTTCCTAGCAAGGTTACATATTTTTTTTCACAAACTTACAGTTCATGCAGAATCTCACATGCCTCAGGCATAGCCTCTCTGCCATCCCATTGAACACTGATTGTTAATAGCAATGCACTACTTTTTCTTTTGACTCTTATTGTCTAAAACTTTGGCCAATTCTATGGCAAATGCACTACTTTTTCTTTTGACTCTTGTTGTCTAAAACTTTGGCCAATTCTATGGCATCTAAATATTTTCAAATAAAAAAACAATTAGAAAGCAGTAGATCTCATTAGGAATCTAAAACTTTCGTATATATGAAAAAGTTATGAATTTCTAAAACAGGCTAAAATTTAAATTACGAACACAGGCAACTATCAGTGTCGGTTTGTAGTATGAACCAACAGGGATCTTGCCGGTTCATAATATGAAGCACAGATAGTTATGGACGTATCCATGCCCAAGGTTCACGCGATTACGCGTTTTTACTAATATTGCAAAAAAAATAGAAAAAAGGAGGTTTTCAAGAGGTCTTAGCAGTAATTTCTTCCCTGTCAGCCCAACATCTAACTCGCCAACGGCCCAACGGCCCAATATACAGGCATACAGCCCACTCCCACTCGGCCACTCCCCCTCTCCCTCTCTCCTCATTCCATCTCCCTCTGTCGCTGCCACTCCTCTCCCTTCCTCCGCCGCCACCAGGCTGCCACGCGGAGCTCCACCGCCTTCCGAGCCGCCGGTGACCTACTCCCCTGCGAGATCCGCCGCCTCCCCATCCAGTGAGCTGGCGGCGCGCCTCACCCCTCCCCTGCCAGATACACGAGCGGCGGTGGTGCGCCTTACCCAGTCACCCCTCCCCCTTCGGCGCGCCTCCTCCCCATCCAACGCGCCGCCGGGGAGCGGATGCTCCGGCGGAGAGCAGCTTTGGCGGACCAGCGGCGGCGGGAGAGGCTCCTCCGGCGAGGAGCGGCGGCCTCCGCCGGTCAGCGCGGCGCAGGGCGAGGAAGCAACGATTAATTGCGCGATTAAGTGGTAATCGACGCGCTGACCCTTCGCGTAGCGCATAATCGCGCTTAATCGCGCGCATAATCGCGATTTCTTGAACCTTGTCCATGCCTAGTCTGAGGAATTCAAGCAAATTCATAATGCGTAGGAGGCTTATTGCTGCCAGGTTGTGTGATGAACCAGCAGTGATGCCTTATCTGTGTTGGACTGTTGGTTACCATTTTTTGGCACATATGAGCAGGCAGGGATTAGCCATTGAAGTCGTGTGATTTTTTTTTTCTTTTCAACTAGTTTTGATTCATTGTTGATCTTGATTCACTATTGTTCAATGGGTGTGTTTACTGTAGTACACTTCAACAGCAGGTCAGCTTGAGCTACCAATCACAATTCAAAGGTTATAGTGTTTACTGTTAGTGATAAAAGTGTATTAGAGATCAGATAAAATCAGATTTAAACCAAGTCTACAAATTGATCAACAGCAGATAGTTTGATCAAATACTCATTGAGACAATTCAAAAAATTATGACAAGTGAAATAACACGCATCAGCTGCTATTTCACAAAAGAAGTTTACCCGCAGAGGTTAATACATTGTGCGCCTCCCAAAATTGTGGGTTCGCTCTAATTAAAACTCAATGAATCTATGAGTTCTAACACTGCATGTCAGATGTAAGCTTCATGCCAAGTATAATTTATCCAACTTTTGATAAAAGAATGATAGCCAGGCAACAGCCAAATTAACAAAACAGTATGTTTCATGATATCACGATAGAAGCTTACGTACATGATGAGCACGTTCGGTAACTTTGATAATTCTGGAGGAATATAGCCTGACAAGTTATTGTTATCCAACAATCTGCAAATTATTCATGTTCAGAGTAAAGAATAAAGAAGGAACACCAATGATGCTATGTCAGAAACTTACAGGTGAACAAGCGAGGGTAATCTGGATAACTCAGGTGGAATTTGACCGCTCAATGAGTTGTTGTTCATGTGACTGAATAAAGATTGAAAATCCATTAGGATACATATTCTTTGATAACAGAGATACAAACCATATTCTACTTACAAGTGCTTGGTTTTGTTCAGGTTAGCGAATGATTTAGGTACGGGTCCAGATATGTGGTTCTGATCAATCTGAATCCGATTCAGATTAGGAAGGAAGCCAATCTCCTCAGGTAAAGAACCATTCAATTGGTTTCCATTTAGGAGCCTGCAGATACACAATGAGCACCCCGTTACAAGAGCAGAACCAGCTGCATGAAAGGCGAAGCCCATCCCACAATGCATAGGATGTGACAACAATGGCACACCAGCCCAAAAACTTGTATCAAAGAAACATCTTTAAATTATTATGAAAGGCATATTAAAATGGAAAATAGAAACTCCACGTATCAGGGTGCACTTATATTCCCCCTAGCAAATACTAAAAGTTAAACTAACAGCTACAGAGATCTGAGCACTAGTTCAATTGGTGGGTAGCTCCAGTAGTCCATGCATGTGGACTTGCATGTGCATTTGGAGCAGCTAGATAATTAATGCAGTAGGCTGTGCAAGTGCATATGCTGAGGGGTGTGCATGCATGAGTAGTGCAAAAATGAGGATGAGGTTGGGGTAGCTGCTGGTGTCTAAATTTGAGAGAATGGCTACCCAGGGTTGATCTTGTTATGAATAGCACTTGGCCCTAAGGCCGATATAAATACACCAGTACATGAAGGGATATATACACATGACCCCCTACAATACATAGGAAACACAGAGGAAATACAAGTATATCTAACAGATCTTATGGCTCACGAATTTCTTGGCCAGCCAGGGTTCAGTACTCCTCAACCTTCAATTCAAAAAAATGCCAGAGAAATCTCTCCTTTCCCCCATGGTCAAGGAATAAGAACTTAGCAGCATTACATGCTCCTTGTGCAATCAAAATATATTTTTGTAACTGATTCAGTTGTTGTTAAACAAATTTCTAAGAAGTGCAGCAGATTTGACTTACATCAATTCCAGAGAAGTGATGTTTCCAACCTCCTTAGGTATGCTCCCGCCGATCGTATTCCACATAAAATCCCTTCAAAGGAAATAAAATACTCAGTCTCTTTGTGCACATATAAGTGGGCAATTCAAATGACAAGCCAAACATGGCTCAACAATCAATCAATTGTCAGCTAAAATAATTCTACTTACATAATTTTCATTTGAGAAAGCTGACCAAGCTCAGGAGCCAAAGTTCCAGATAAATTTAACTGTAGGAGCTGTCTGCAATCAAATTTATGTTATCGATGTAAATACTTAAATAGCCATGGAATCTAACTGGTAGATGGAAGATATCCTCAAGTGAAACAAGATGCACGGCAATCACATCTGCTCGCGAAAACAGCTAAATCCAGTCATACAAGAACCAATGCCCCTACTCCTATCTGAAACCATTTTGGATCCTTTTCTTAATCAAATTCCCAAATGTGCCAAAAAATCATGGTCTATTTTTCAACAATGCCACAATAGGAAGAATGCAATGAATGCTGGAAGATCTTTCTGCTTTGAAAAAGAGAGGGAAAGGAGATAACGGCAGTTAATGGGTAACCAATATTTATTTTTCCCCCAAACTGAAAACAAATCCAGGTGCAAGCTTGCCCTATTAAGCTAAGGCAGTAAACGAATTTATAATAAAACCAAGTTCAAGTTTAGTCATCCGTCACCAAGAGCAACTAATTAAAACTGCCACGTGGTCAGGTGGAATGTATAAGAAGCACTTGATTGACAAGGAGATCATCTATGCCCATACAATTCCTGTACATGATAGTATCCATCAATTGGGCTTGTTGCATTTTGACAGATAATATGGGACCAATTTCCCATGCATGGATCTCCACGGTTCCAGCTGTTAAGATTTCCATGTGGATCTATCAAGCTGTCCCTGATAGCCTTGAGAGCATTAACTGCAGAGAAGATGAACCAATTTTAGACCTAGCTATCTATCTAGTTTGAAAATAACGTAAGACAAAAGAAATTTAAAGGCATGAAAAAATAGATGTGATAACACAGGTAGTATCACTGCTTTGAGCTCTTTCTATACATGTCTCCTCAAGTGAGGGACATGCTTATTACAAGACAATAATGAAATGGACATGAATGGCAAATATGCAGAGATCAAAGTAAAACGGGGGCCTGCAGGCAAAGTGCAGTGAATAAGATGGGAATTTACCTTCCCATGGTGCAGTGATCTGCGCGGTCGTTGGTTGGAAAAGGGCAAAAGATAATGTGAAGATAATGGAGCAAATAAAGAATGCTTGAGGCCACAACATATTTTGCCCCATTTGGCGAGAATATTTAGAGTTCATGCTCATAGGCTCTCTCTGGACGCAGAGTCCATCCCCTTCCCTGTTGGAGAGCAGTGGTGCAAAAAAGGTTAGTTGAACAGGTGCAATCGCGGGTGCAATTATGAAGCTATGAGTACGAAAGAGAAGCCGTATCCTAGTTGGAAATTTGTTGAGTAGCGCAGCTGGTAGCTTAGGGGACTGGAAACAAACAAACAAACTTGGTGATTGCTAACACCAATACATGCAAGAGTAAAGCAAAGACGCATAAGTAGTAGAGATGATGTTGGACGAAAACATGGCATGAGAGGATTTTGTAGGACAAGAAGAACGAAATTCTAATTGAAAGTGAAGGAAATGTTGGTGCTGAATCTCTGACAAACAATTAGAGTCATGACACCATAGGTAACACACCATAGCTGAGGATGATAAGCTTACCAAGGGATCAAAGCGTGGCATGCTATTTCCTGAACAGAACAACAAAAAGAAACAAACTTTAGGAAGGAAGGAAAGAAAGGAAGTTGAACTCACCAGGTAGGCAGCAACAGGAAGCAGCAGCAGATAGCCACTACACCAAGCAGAGGTGTCGATTGAGGTGGTCGGAGAGATCACCGGTGATGAAGCCGCCGCGCCGAATGGAGGAGAGGGGAGGAGGAGTTGGCAATAAAGAAAGGTGGACGCGGTCGGGCAGAGCAGAGCAGGTAGCTACGGCGCGTTTACGCAGGCGATTAAGATAATTGGAATGGCAACAGAGGAGAAGAGGGTGTGTGAATGCGATGGAAAGGGAGCATCCCTCTCCTCTGAAACGAGTGACAGGGACACCGCGAGGAAGGTAGAACTGAAGGGCGCCCGTGTTCAGGCCTCAGGGACGCACACTAAGCTGCTGGATTGACCCTTTCCTTCCACCCATCTCCTCGCTCGCCCGCGCTGGCAAATCTCAATTGGATGACCGTTTCTTGATTTCTTCCCACCACCTGCTGCTGCCGCCGCTTCCTCTTCTTCTTGCCCGGGGAGGAGGAGGAGAAGGAGATGGGAAGGGTGGACATGGAATCCCCAACGCACCACCTAACAACAACCATCTCAATCCCAACCCAAGCAGTCAAGCACTGACCGCTCGCAGCAGCATTGAATGCCTGTCTGCTTAGGGATCAGGCTCCCACACACCGATTTCCTGATGGCAGCAGCGATTGGATTTCGTCGTCTCCGGAGTCCCTCCTCTCGCTCTCCACCCACCACCCGCCTGTCTCCTGTCTCCCCGTCTGACCTCAGCTCGTTGAATTTTGATGCCCCGCCCCCACTGGAAAGAGACCGAGCCAATCTCATCCAGCCGCGGTGCGGGGAGGAAACATCAAAGGGGAGGGAGAGAAAGCGGCGTGAGAAGGAAGAAGGGGTCAAACTCAAACGGCGGTAGGCGAAGGCGAAGCCACCCTCATCCTCATACGCCATTACCGACGACACCGGACGCCGCCGCCGCCACCGCCGCCGTTGCCTTCTTTCCCGTGTAGCGCCCGCCAAGATTAGACCATGCGCAGTTGAATGGTAAACGGATTGCCTACGAGCGTTCGTTTTCGCGATAACGCTGACGCAACATAAATAAAAAAATAAACAGAAGGTTCTGGACCACATGCTACTTTTATCGTACGGCTGAAAGACATACTAACACTATTGTGTTACCACTCCCACTCCCACCGAACACTCTCTATATTGCTCATGTGTCCCATATAAAAGAAATATTTGCAAATCTTGTGGATCCACATCACTTGGTGCTTAATTTTGACCTTGCTTCCTCCATGCCTCTGGAAATCGGCTGAAAGAAGGAAAGTAAAAAAAATCTAAGTATCAAAGGTGGTCCTGCCTACTTGGTCCTAATATATTTTGTGAGACGACGGTATTATGGGATGTAGGCGCCAACTTTGCTGCACGCATGATGTAGGGATGTTTGGATCCAAGGGCTAAAATTTAGTTCACGTTACATCGGATATTTCGTTGCTAGTTAGAAGTATTAGGTATTGTTTAATTAGAAAACTAATTACACAGTTGAGGACTAAACGGCGAGACGGATTTATTAAGCCTAATTAATCCATGATTAGCAATCTCGCTGTTTATTTCTCATCTGTGTAATTAGTTTTATAATTAGACTATATTTAATATTTCTAACTAGTGTCGAAACATTCGATGTGATGGGACTAAAATTTAGTCAGAAGGATCCAAACACCCCCTTAGAAAACACATGCATCAGTTCCAAAAAAAAAAACACTAACAAAGTATGCATGTGTAGCAAGGAACAGGTAAATTAAATAATGATAGTAAGACCACTTTGGGTTGGAGGATTTTTTTTTTCAAAACTTATGTCTTTTCGATGAATTGAACTGTAAAATTCCTATGAAATTTATAGGTTTCAAAGGAAACCTAAAAGAAATGTTTGTATGGTGTACAAGAAAGACAATATATATATTGGTCGAATTTTCCTATTATTGTCACCTAAAATTCAATCAATCCGACTTGGCGAAACTCTTTTTTCTGCCTGCATGATTATTCATTAATTACTTTTGTTTGCATTGAGACTCAACGTTTGGCTACTACGGCTTGTGCTCTGGACAATGTCAAGTACTACTTTTTAGTCAGATGTGAACAAGGGCTCCAAATTGTGCAAAGTTGCATCCTTTTTGAAACATTCAGAGTGGTGGGGTAAAGTTACGTGAAAGTAAAGTTCGTATACTTGTCTTATTGACTTTATTTACACATCATGGATGGTACTATCATACTAGGCTCGGCGAGAAAATCACTAGAAGTGTTGCCTCTCCATCCTCCCTTTTGACGTGTTATACGTTTTTTTAGGATTATGGTCCTTTGTTGTGTTTTTTACCCTTTTATCGGAGATGTTCTGAGGGCACGTCTAGTTGATGGTCAAAATCATGGCCAAATTTTGACTATGGACAAAATACTTCATTTTTGTACTATGTTGGCCATGGCCATATAAATTTACCATGAACCAAACAGTGTGTGCCCTGATATCGCTAGAGCAAGCATCCACACGTGCATTTTATTTGACACTTCAAGCCACGCATGCAGAACCGCACCAAATCAAATCAAGACAACGAAAATCCTTTATACATCCTAGGATGGTTGTGGTCTTCATCATTTCAAATTCTGCACTTGCACTGAAAAAAAAAATACTCCATTCATCTCAATTTATAAACCTTTGAGTTTTTAACATACACTAAGTTAGATATGTCTAAATCAAATTGTCATGCTAGCTGGCCGGCCCGTAACCCGGCAAAGCACGGGAAATTTTTTTATTTTTATATTTATTTAATTCGTTTTTTGCAGAAATAAATTGGTGTTCAAAGAATTTGCAAATCTATACTTATCCCGCCGGTCCGCGCGGCGTTTTTTAAAAACCGCCAATCCAACCGGCGGTTTTTAAATATAGCCAATTGACACGGCTATAGGATGACAGTGCGGCATACGCGGACAGAAGGTGGGGTCCACCTGAAAAAACGCCGGGGGAGGCGGCGGTTTTTAAAAAATCCGCCGATTAGGCTGGCGGTTTTTAAAATCCGCCGATTGGGCTGGCGGTTTTTAAAAACCGCCGGATGGACTGGCGGTTTTAGTCCCATATGGCCCCGCCGTCTCCTTCTTTCTCTTCTCTTCTTCTTCTTCTCTTCTTCTTCTTCCTCTGTCGACGCTCGGGCACCGCCGCCGCCGCCGCCGTAGGAGAGGTGAGGGAGCGGGGGTGGAGGAGGAGCGGGAGAGGCGCGCCGTGCGCAGGTGAGGAGGAGAAGAGGAGCGCTTCCCGCGCAGGAGAGGAGCGGCGCCGCGCAGTGAGGGAGAAGAGGAGGAAGAGAGAGGAGAAGAGGAGGAAGAGAGAGGAGAAGAGGAGGAAGAAGGTAAATTTTTTCTCTAGAAAATTTTACAGTAATGTTCCATTTCAACTCCAATTAACCCTAAGCGTGCAGTTGTTTATGGTTTATGTAGTATTAGTAATAGTTTAGGTAATATTAGTGGTATCTTATGTAATATTAGCACTAGAGTAGTTTAATTTAGTAGTATTTTATGTAATATTACTGTAATTTCGAGTGGATGGTTTAGGAAATAGGTTTAGGTTTAGATGGAATATTCAATAATTATAATCTATCGAAAAATTAATTTTAAATTAATTGTATGATATGCAAAGAAATGCAGTGACATATGTACTAAGTATTTTTGTTGGCACTGTCGCATTTGGTCAGGCATGTCAGAAAAAACATACTTCCAGATATACTTCGGTGAAGGAGAGATACGTTACGGTCAATTTGGGGTAGATTTGAGTGGGTTCAGGTCAGTGACAAAAGGGCTTGACAGAGCAACTGAGAGGTCATTCCGTTCGGTGTATAACTGGTTCATGAAATGTTTCAAATTGGATGATAATGAATGTGAATTGCGCATATCAGCAGTAACAACCAGGAGCTCATCGCCTGTTTATTGGGAATTAGTTTCAATAGATAATACTGCCTTCTGGAAGAGGTTTGTTGATGTTAGCCTGCGGCGTGGGTTACCTCTGGTTCTTTTCGTGCAAGCATACGAGAAGGTGATTGTTGAAGCACAAACCACACATGTCTATGATGAGGCCACAATAGTTGAACAAGTGGTAGAAAACAATGTCAATGAGGTTAATGAGATAGGCGATGATGACCAAGCTGAAGGAAGCCAACCCGTTCGGGAGCCAAGGGGTGAGGTAGATGAGGGTGAACACATTCCAGGTTTGGTTGAACAGATGCAGCGGGAGGACACCGAGGGAGATGTACGTGGTGATGAAGATTCAGATAATGACGATGATAGGCCGGTGCGAGTTCCAAGTCAATGGAACAACTATGATCACTCTCAACTGTTGGTGAATGAAGGTGAAACAGTGCCATGGGAGTACAGTGAGAATGAAGTATCTGTGGGTGCTATTTACCATAGCAAGATAGAACTGAAAGAGGCTGTGCAAAGATGGGCGGCCAAAAGCTTGAAGAAAGAGTTCAGAGTTGTGAAGAGTAGCCCGCAAGTGTATGATGTGAAGTGCATACGAGATGATTGTCCTTTTAGGGTCCATGCATATATGGGAAAGTATGATACTTTCTGGTCAGTTTCAAGAATTGAACATCATACATGCATCCTTGAAGAGCTAGAAGTTCAGCACCGTAACTTGACAGCTGATTTTGTGGCTCAACATATGTACTCAAAGATAGTAAATAATCCAAGATATGAGCCTAAGTCAATAATCAACAGCATTGATGATGACTTCCAATACAAAATAAGTTACAGCAAAGCTTACAGGGCGAAACAGAAGGCGTTGGAAATGAGATGGGGAACGTATGAAGCATCCTACCACAACCTCCCACGTGTGTTGCACACACTATGTCAGCGTAATCCCGGTAGTTACTTTGAGATCAAGCACTATAATTTGCCTGAAGACCCCACAAAGCGCGTTCTTCAGCGTGCTTTCTTTGTATTGGCGGCGTGCATCAATGCATTCCAGTACTGCCGCCCAGTGCTATGCATCGACGGAACCTTCCTAACAGGGAGGTACAAGGGCACCATGTTGACTGCCATTGCGGCAGATGGTAATAATCAGGTTCTCCCGCTTGCTTTTGCGTTTGTTGAGAGTGAGAACGGGGACAGCTGGTACTGGTTTTTAGAGAGGATCAAATCATGTATTGTTCAGGATCGGCAAGATGTGTGTGTCATTCATGATCGCCACAAAGGCATTATGCAAGCAGTGCAAGATTTACAGGAAGGATCTGTACAACGTCAACGAACACCGAAGTGGGTTGATTTGAAGAGTCGATGGTGCATGAGACATATGGGAGCAAATTTTCAGAGTCAGTTCAAGAGTAAGAAACTAACCGCTCTTTTTAAGAGGCTTTGCAGTCAGAATCAAGAAAGGAAATTCAATGTTCTGTGGAAAAAGCTCGATGAGCTCACGAACAAGCAGGCTGCCGAACTAAGACGCAGGGGTGTGAATGCAGAACATGAAGAGCCAATTGCAATGGAAGACGTGGGTCTTGACGGTCCGAATGTGCGACGGAGGCCTGGTCGTTCGATCAAGTCGTTTTCTGAGTGGATTGAGCATGAGCCGAAGGAGAAGTGGTCTCTGTTGCATGATGAAGGAGGTGCTCGTTATGGTATTATGACCACGAACCTTGCAGAGGTGTACAACTGGGTCCTACGTGGCAGCAGAAGTATGCCACTGGTTGGGATTGTGGAATTTTATATATACCGCACAACACAATATTTTCGGGAACACTATCCTAAAGCTGAGAAGGTGTTTCTGGACCACGGCCTCATATATGGCCAGAAATTCTCTGAGTATATGGAAAAAGCAAACAAAAAAGCCGCAGGTCACCGTGTCAGGAACATGGGTGTCGCTGAGCATCGATTCGAGGTTCTTTGTCGGGACAAAGGACGGAGAGGAGGAAATCATGAGAGACACGTGCAAGAATGTGTCTTGTACAATAACCATTGTGTCTGTAGCTGCCACAAGCCGAGGTTATACCATAGGCCCTGTACACATGTCATTGCTGCGTGTGGAGAGGCTGGAGGTTTGAATGCCCGTATGTTTGTGTCGCCCTATTTCATGAAGGATGCAATCTATCACACCTGGAAGTCCGAGATATATGGGTTCGCCATGGCCGGAAATTTCACCAGTACTCCAGATGGTGCCCCTGATTTCATTTCCAATCGCCATCCAGACATGAAACAACAGATTGGCCGACGTAAAACCCGTCGCATTCGTAACAACATGGATGACGCCGAAACTGGCCCACGAGTTGTCATTTGCTCCAGATGCAATGAGTTCGGACACTCGTACAAGAAATGCAACAGTACAGCTCAAGGAACCACAGGGAACATACCTGAGACAGGATCATCGAGCCAAGGTCAACGCAATCGGGGTCGAACCGATGAAGTCATTTAATGTCATTTAGTTGGTGCCATGTATTTGAATAACATGACGTGTAAGTCATGTTAATTATAACTATGTAACTGTTGTCTTAATCGTGTATTGTAATAGCTCGTGGATTTCAAATTATAACTATGTAACCCATGATCTTAATTATAACTTTGTAACTGTTGTCTTAATCATGTATTGTAATAGCTTCTGCCCGTTTCAATCGTGGATTTTAATAGCTTGTGGTTTTTAATATCTTCTGTTAATTTTCTGCTAGTTCTATGCGATGTTATGCTCATTTTTATTCAATATTTTGTTGATGTTTTTGTTAAATGTCTTATAGTTTTAACGAGGACTAACGATTTCAATCATTCTGTAGCGATGGCTGCCCCACAGGGTTACGTGACCCCCCAGCTGCTCGATGCAGCTACGGACATGAAGCATCGGTCGTACTTCAGTGCTGTTTTGGGTTGTTCGCTTGGACACTTCCGTGCACGGGTGCCGATGGAGACGATGGCTTTGGACCATCGCTGGGTACCGAGGTTCGCTTCACGTTCTTTTTTATGTTTTTTGGATATATTGAATTGCATCGAAATATATACAATGGTGCACTAACCCGGCTTTTATTTAGGTTACGTGCTTCAGGCCTGCTCCCCCTTGCTCGGTTGGTCGAGGGAGACCGACCACGTTTCAGCTACGACTTCTCCCTCCTGGCAGCACTAGTGGACAGATGGAGATCGGAGACACACACTTTCCATCTCACTGTGGGCGAGATGGCGCCTACGTTGCAGGACGTGTCGTACCTGCTTGGGTTGCCGTTGAGGGGCGATGCCATGGGCCCCACGGACGTCGGGCAAGGCTGGCGAGAGGACTTGCTGGCTCGGTTCGGTCCTGTGCAGCGTAGCGGCACCGCACCGCCCTACAGGGAGTTCGCACCGACGCACACAGGCGGACCACCAAAGTGGTGGATCCTTCAGTTCAAGGTGACAATTAGTACGACACAAATGAGACCGCTACGTTCGAAGTTTCTAATCTCATAGTTCTAACCTAATTTTAACCTTTTACAGGCGGACGACATTGGAGTTGGTGCGACAGAGTACGAGATTGCCAGGCACTTGGAGGCCTACGTATTGTGGTTGATGGGCTGGGTGATGTTTTGCAGCTCCGCCGGCAGCTTTGTGCCGAAGCACCTACTGCCTTTCGCACGTTACGTTGCCGACGCTCCACTGGAGGCGATCCCACAGTTCAGCTGGGGCTCCGCTGTCCTAGCGGCGACGTATCGTGGCTTGTGCACGGGTTGTTTGAAGAGTTCCGGAGCGGAGCCCATCTTCGGGGGGTGTCCGCTACTTCTGCAGCTCTGGGCTCACGAGAGGTTTCAGATTGGTCGGCCCGCGGTTCTACACATGCCATACCAGGGGTACCCGATGGACGACGTCGACGGCCCGACAATGGGCTCTCTGTGGTGCGACCAACGAGTATGTGCCTTGATCATCTTTTACTTAATTTATGTGTTTGTCTAGTTATCTGCATTAACATTAAAATTGAATGCTTCCCAGTTCGCGTACGCTCACGTGCAGACTAGGAAGTTTTACCCTGACTTCGTAGGCCAGTTCGACGTCCTCCGTGACGATGAGGTTCGGTGGGAGCCTTATTCTCAGGAGGCAGTCGACAGCCGCGCACCTGAGGGCCTGTCACCGCTGTGCGTACGCGACGCAGAGTACTGGAGGACACGCAGCCCACTGGTGTTCGACATCTACGTCGAGGAACACGCAGTGCACCGCGTGCTCCGTCAGTTCGGGCTGTTCCAGGAGATTGTCGTGCCTACGAGCCTTCTACCTCCACACGCGCACAGGTTCGTGATGACGACATGTTCTTACGATTTGTTCATTTTCAATATTTCACAAGGTAATTCGATTAACATAACTAAATTCGAATTGCAGGTTCACTAGACAGGGTCAGTCCGTTGGTCAGCTTTGGACACCCCGTCTAGCCGAGTTCATGGCCAGGTGGACCACGGCCTTGGATGACGTCCTTATGGAGGATAGGCCACACGACGATGCTGCCTGGGGTCACTACCTCCGGTGGTACCTACCTAGGACACGAGTTCGCGTCCTATCGACGCCACAGGAGTTACCCCGACGGGCACCGGACGTCACCGACAGTTACCCTACACAGCGAGACCAGGGGGCGTCTCTAGCGGTAAGTTTCTTTACTGAGTTAAACACATCCAAGTTGTACTTACTTACAAACTAATGCAAACTTCATGAAACAGCACGACGTTGTCAGACAGATCCAGGCGGAGGCCATGGCGTGCAGTCGAGCTTCCCTAACCATGGCCCCACAACAGCACATGGCGGTCTACGACAAGATTGCTGAGTTGTGCAGAAGGGTTACTAGGTCGTTGTCGTGCCGTGACGACGACGTTGCTTTCCCACTGCAGCCGCCGATGTTCCGTGCACCTGCACCGACCCCACCCCCAGCACGTCCTGCTCCCGCACAGACTACGCCGATGACGTACCCGCCGCCAGGTATTTCTTGTACATGAAATATTCATGTAAGCAGGAGTTAGAAAAATATTCATGTGAGTATTACAGGTACCCAGTACGGGACCCACGCATGACCGTCGACATGTCCCCCTCCGTACTACCAGGACGCCTTTGCCGCAGGGACGTCGTCACGTCCACCTCCCTACTACCAGGACCCCTTTGCTGCGGGGTCGTCACGGGCTCGTCCCATTGACTGGGGTACGTGGCTTCGCAACGGTGCGCGTGAATAATATTCATACTCTGTCATATGAATTCATGCGTTTTTTTTCTGCAGGATATGGCGCTGGCACAACCCCAGAGGATAGCTACGGAGCTGCCCAGGCGGCACCCAGTCCACAAGGAGTAGCAGAGCAGATGGCGCAGTCCTTGTTCACCTCGCCTACACAGGAAGAACTTGGTTACTCACAGCTACACGACGCGCCCCCTCGGGCCACTCAGCAGTCAGAGGACCAGGAGGCAGTGCACGATAGTCCCCCTCCCCGACGTACGAGACAGCCACGCGACCCCTTCAGTCACGGGTCACGCCACACTTGGGCTGCCCAGAGAGCGGCACGCAGGAGCAAGAGGGGTCGTAGCTAGTGTGTTGTCATAGGCTGTGTGGACATGCATGAGTTTGATGTGACTGTACATTATGGACCAGTACTTTTGCATTTATGTGCATCGGTTTCTTTTGCATTGGATTCGCTTTAGTCGGGCATCAGATTCCTTTCGTCTGTGCCACCTTTATGATGCTGAGGGTCGTCCCCATCATCATGTCCTCCCACGAGCTTTGCCATGGACTCGGTCCATAGCACGATGTCCTCGGCTATAAATTACGACAACCAGTACTTTTGCATTTATGTGCATCTGTTGTTTCTCATATTAAATCTATCAGTATATGACGCCTTTCAGATTCTAAATATAGCCAACTCAGATACTCATTAGCCACAGCAGATGGATGTGATGCATCGTTGCCCGGTAGCATTTTCAGGGTTTAGGCAGCACCCTTTTCAGATGGATGTGATGCAACATTGGCCGATAGGCTTTTCAGATACTACTCAATAGCCTTTTCAGATGGAAGTGATGTAACATTGCCCGATAGCCTTTTCAGATAGTACTAAGTACCCTTTTCAGATGGAAGTGATGGAACATTGCCCGATAGCCTTTTCAGATAGTACTCAGTAGCCTTTTCAGATGGAAGTGATGCAGCATTGCCTGCTAGCCTTTTCAGATGTATCAAGAACATTTCAATACACATGTGAGGTGAGCTGAGCACGACTATAAATACACATGCAGCCTTGCACATACTACACAAACAACAAATGGCAGCACCAGCTGGGAGAGGTCGTGGCCGTGGGAGGAGGGGAAACCCACCTCACCACTTTGTCTGGGAAGGATCCTTTGGGCCTGAAGAGTATGAGCCACCACTAGAGCAATTCCCTCTAGAGGGAATTTACACTTTCGTGGGTGCACGACGACTTAGGCCTTACGATGACCGGAGGGAGGAGTGGCCAAAGTGTGCCCATGGGGAGCACTGTGTTGTGCAAGTGTTCGATTCATGGATAGATGGTGGCCGTCGGTTCTATCGCTGCCCCAATGGCTATGTATGCGTAACTATTACCGTCCATTTTATTCAATTTTCAGAGTTCATAACATTACTTGCCTTTTGCAGGACTACTATGACATGGGAAACTGTCGCTTTGCTAAGTGGGTTGATCCTCCAAACCATCAACACATTGAGGAGTACATCAGTTACCTCAAGGACCGGATCCATGAGCTCGAGGGCAAGGTTAAGTCACTGCAAGAAGATGAGGACAAGAAGACACCTTTGGTTGTAAGCCCAGAGGATGACCCGTTGTGTCCAGATCCATTCTGCAAGTGCCCATACCACCCGAGAAGTGACTGGCCCCCTAAGTCACCACCATCTGGGGGGCATGGGTTCTACAAGGAAGGAGGATCCTCACATTTCCCATCCGCACATTATGCTTAGACATTGAGCAGAATGTGGTCTATCCCTTACCCAGCTTCTAAATTCCCTAAGGCGTGTATGTATAGAGCTGCTTAGGCACTATCACAACATGCCAACCGCGAAATTGTGGTAGGTTGTCTAGGTCATAGTCATTGGTTATTGCATGTTGAAGATGTACCGTAGTAGTAGAATCAACTATGCCAAAAACCATGTACCATGTTGTGGTTATTATCTGCAAAACTTTAAGATGGGTTTAATTTCATGTGTTACTTTCCCCTCACTTTATTGTGACTTTTTTACATAAATACTGCATCTTCTCGTATCAACCAAAAGCTCAAACCATATCCTGAGATGGCACTGAGAAAAGAGTAAACTGTGAAATTTATGTCATGAAAAAACTAGAATTATTCTTCTATAAAAAAATTGAAAAAATATAAAATAATTTTTATTCTTATCTTTCAGCATCAACCAAATGACTGGAAAAAGCCAGTCGGCCTATAAACAAATTAAAAAATATAAAACATTTAAAAAAATGCTGGGAAAAAAATAAAGCCGGGCCATCCGGCTTTATTTAAATATAGCCGAATGGCCCGGCGGTTTTTAATCCCGCCTGACACTGCGCAGCCCTAATGGCGGGAAATGAAAAACCGCCGGACCAAACGGCGGTTTTTAAATACCGCCGACCCATTCGGCGATTTTTAAAAACCGCCGGGCCATCCGGCGGAACGTTGCCAGGAGGCGGGCCGTGAGCCGCCACGTCATTATATCGCCGGGCGGCCCGGCGGTTTTTAAAAACCGCCAATTGGACCGGCGGTATACGGCTACTTTTGCAAATTTATGAAATACCGAATTATTTTTGCAAAAAACGATTTAAATAAATATAAAAATGAAAAAATTTCCAAAGCACGGCCTAGAGTGGGCCCATGCTGGCTCGGCCCGTAAACCGTGCCATGTTTGGGCAGAAATTCCGACACGGCAACATGACCCGCTTTTTTTCTTTATTATTTCAGCACTAAACTATGTATGTAAGTACAAATAATATTGTATAAAACACAAAGACGAGTGCATGTGAGCCTTTTGAAGCTAGAGGCCATGGTCAGATTCCCATCCCATGCATATTTCTATCTGATTTTTGCCATTTACGGTTTCCTCTTTTTTTTTCCCCTTTGTAAACAGTGTATATAAATAATGATCAATGAAGATAGATATGCCTTGTGCTTGGCACTTCTGCTAGTGATGTTGATTGGGCGGCCAACGACTCTGCCATCTTTATTATACCTGCATTGATGGCATATCATCACTATCGGTTTGTGCCACAATTACCAGTAGAGACACATGATTGTCCCTTTTTTTTTCCAAATCGTTAGCGATTGCCCGATAGTACTAACTTTTGATGTGTAGTTTTTAGAACCAAGAGGGGACATGGGGCTTCCGGGCGCTGCGTGCCGCTCCGGCCGCTCCCCGCCCGCGGCCGCCCGATGCGGCGATGTGCGGCCGCTGCCGCGCGGGGAGCCGCTCCGGCCGGGAGTGGGGGCGCCACGCCGTGGCGTAGCGGCCGCCCGTTGGTGGCCGAGCCACCTGCTCCGGCGCTTGTCGTTGTTTGCACAGCGGCGCCGTCCTTGCCGCACTGTGCCTACAGCGGAGTGGTTGGACACCGGCCCTGCTATAACGCGCTGCTTAGGGCCTCCGTCTCGCTCCGGCCTCTCACGCAGGTGTGTGGCGGCTTTCCCCCTCTGTTTTGCTTTTCGCGTTTTTGGATCTCGCCGTCGGTCCCTATGGTTTGCTCGTCGGCGGCCATGGTGTCTGCCTTTTCCCTCTGTCCGTGTTCCTATTCGGTTCTGGAGCGTCCGGATCGAGTGTTGTGGTCACCGATATAGCCGGGCCCTTGCTTCGTGGGTGGTTCCTCTTCGTCCCTCGTCTGGTGGATGCGGTTCCTGCCGGTTCCGATCTGCTGCTTGCTCTTGTCTGGTTAGCTTGCCTCCCAGGTCCAGATCCACCCTCATTGCATGGATGCCGGAACTGGTTTGTTGTTAGTGCCAAGAATATTCTCGTCTTCTGCACTTAATTTGCAGCCCTCTCTTCTCTTACTCTAGCCCGTTGCTACGCCACTCCCAGGTGAATGCTTTTTCCCATTTCTTGAGATACAGGCTAATCTATGATTGTATGTATATCTTTGCCTTGCTGCAGCGATTAATTGTGGATCCAACGTGCTGCCGTAATGGTCCTCTTCGCCCGTGAGTGTTGTTCACCATGGTCACGCAGAGTCGACTGTGAACCGCCCTGGCTTGTAAGATTTCTGTAGTTAGCCATATTGGCAGAGAGAAAGATATGTTAATTTTGGTATACCCTACGGCTACTGGTCTGCCCTTTCTTGATTTATTAGTTCCAAACATTGTACATCTCATGTATTATGCACATGATATTATTTTTTTGTGTACAACTAGAAATTGATTAGTTGCAAAGGGTTGTGTTAATTAGTTCAACAGGAATAGTTAATTCATCAGGCCTTTTGAAGTCATGATCGTTGACTAATGGCCTTTGGATTAGGTACCAAAAATCAATCATGTTTTTACAGAAAAGTTCTTTACTTAACACCTTATCTGAATTTTTGTAAGTAGCGAGTGATGCTTTCAACAAATTTATCAGGATGCCAATTGTTATTATGCTGCTTAGAGTTGGATGCTTCAATCTGGCAGAGTCAAAATGATCCACTGAAATTGAGTTAGCCAGAGCCACTGTGGCTTATACAGCAATGAAAGCTTGTCCGCCAATGTTTTTTTCCCATATTACAGTGATGACCTAAGCCATAATCAGGCATCGGTCTTTTAATTTATTTAGTGGTTGATTCTGCCAACATCTTCCTCGACAGTGAAAAAGGCTCTCGCCCCCCCCCCTCCCCACACACACACCAAGATCAAGACGAAGGCACTGGACAAAAAAGGTACTATGCTTGTGCTTCTAAGAATATAGGTTTTATTGAATTATTAGTAATAGCTTCAGTCTTGAGATTAATTTCATGCAGATTCTTGAGAGTGACATTGATGTGTTTACCCAGCCAAAGTCTTAGATCACAGCTGCCAAGGCCTTCAATTTTTTCGACGGATGTTTGCTTGGGCCCTCCTTCAGTTGGTGGCCAATTTCCCTTTTCAGGTTGTCTATATGTAGTATCAGCAGTAGTATAGAAGGTAGGATGCAGAATCTTTTGCTGCTTGGCATGCCATTTAGAAAATAGAAACAATTCGTCTAAAAATTCAAGCATATTTAGCAAATGCATTCTCCATGTATTCACCCAAATGACAAATGCATTGCTGTGTACTAAGCCCGCCTGTTCCTACCTTTCTTTTTGCTTGCAGGTGCCAGTCGAATTTTGGTTCCCTGCATCTGTTACTGCTGGGCATGTGAAGATCAGTGTTAGTGTGTTCCTCATGCTCCAGCTGTCAAGTCAGTGGTCCTTCCTTTTTATTATGTGTTTTCGTAGTTCATTCTTTGTATTTGTAGTGATAATACAATAGATTCTCTCATTCAGAAGATGGTGAGTTTTAAATCGTATTTGTGTTTAATTTTCCAGAATAGAGGCCTAGAGGGCAATGACCCTCACTGGTTACAATGTGCTTATCCTATGTTAGCAATTTGTGCTCCCCATTTGTCATTGACCAATCATATTGCTTACTATCGAATTATTTATTTCCAGCTTTCCCAAATTCCTCGCTGCCAACTCTTTCTGATATGCACGTGCTCTAATTTGCAATAGAGCGGGAAGTAGGACCCAACTAAGCAGATCTGTATATTTTAGCTCATCACTTATTGCTTTGAGAGAACAACAATGTATATTGTGTTCTTGTTTGAACCTGTTTTGACATTCTGATTTTAATGTATTTGTACTACATTGTGATCCTATACCATAGATACTCATCCTATTTGAAATTCTGACTTTACCTCTCGAATGAGATGTAAATTTTGCAGTTGAATTTTGCATGATTTTTCTACTCAGCTAGAGAACAAAGACAGAAGATGGTTGCTGCGGAGAGTCACAAAGTTAATGAACGTGTGAAGTGGATTACTGAGCTGAAAAATAAGGTGATTTGTTTTGTGGCTATGGTTCTATTTTTTTATATCGTATTGTATTGATGAGTAAATTGTTCACATTTATCTTGCCTTCTAAGTTTGCACCGGAGGTGAAAAAACTTTATGGTGATCAATTAGAAGGGCAGGTGGGATCTCTGCGCAAATTCTGCTGGAGATGACATGGTGGCATATTCTGCTGGTGCAAATTTCGCTCTGCATACGATAATTATCATGCTTGGTCAGGTATGGGACATTCATTTCTGCTGGCATTTCAAAAAGGGAAAGCAAAAAGACTTATAAAAGTGTATTTGATTAGTTGAAGATTTCTGCACTTATAGTATATCTTTGATTTCTTCACCAAGCATCACCTGCCTCATGTTCACTTTAGATTACTGCTATTGTGTGCAGGTTATTTGAAGCTAAACAGAGAAGCTTGGTTATTGACAAAGCATGCCATTCGGGATTAGTTCATCAGCTAGGAGCTTTTGCGTTTGCTTCTAAGCGGATAGACCAAGACCTTGCAGGTGCGTGTATCTACTCCCTCATAAATCATGCACATATTCTGTAGAGATTGGCACACATACTTGCAACGCAAATACCTTTTGCAGAAATTCAATTTGTATGATTTGCTAGCATTGCTTTCTTAAAGATGGAACTCCAAAAAACATTCTTCAACTGTGAAACATGTCCTGGTGTGTTGCTGTTTTCCACGAGTTGGTTTAATTTGGCTGTGCGGTTGAAATTCTTTTATCTATAGCTAATTATGTTTATTTATGGACACAACCTATGTATGCTTAATTTTATTATACAAAAGATGTACATGCTAATCATACTCAGTAATGTCTACCTAATAAAACAATAATGAATTGGAATGACCTGTACAGAATCATTAGTGAGTACATGTGGTTTATGAAGGGTGCAGTTTTCTGTTGGGGTTAACAAACATACTCCCTGATTATTCTGAAGCTATTTGAGTACGTTTTCGGAGCAGAACAGAGCTGCAGACATGTTGCTGTCGCTCTCCGCTCCTCACCCTCATGTTGTCGCTGGGCGAAAGTGTCTAAGGACAAGAAATCCTGATTTGTGACTCTGCAATTTGTTTTGGTGGATTGCAGTTCGATTTGACAAGAGGTGCCTGATTTCTAGGCTAGCTGACTGCCTTGAGCCTGTTCCTGGCACTCCTTCGATTTGGTCCTCTACCGTCCATGCTCATCCTGCCAGTGTTGTTTGCTCACACCATCCTGTACTGTTCGTTTTCAGGCTGTGAGGACGGCCTTAGATTGTTAAATGCAGATTATAGTTCTATTTATTTTTGCTAAACCAGTGCATGCTCCTGTAAACCCTGTTAGGTGGTGTTTGCCATTTCATGAACCGTGTCAGTCCTAGCCTTAAGCTAGCAGGGCCTTTGGGTTGCTTGTCAATTTATTCAGGGAGGTATGCTTCCAGAAGCATAGGAGTCTGTGTTGATTTGTGTGGTCGATCATTGCCTTGTATTTTTTTCCATTCTTTTCTTTTATAATTCGAAGAGAGCTAAGCCAACAGATATATTTATATTGTTTATATGTAAAAAACACCCTTTGTGAGATGATCTGAAATTTCAATACTTAAGTATTAGGGCTTGTAAATATTGAGCACACAGTGGGACCAGTTAAATCTCATTCTCAGCATTTGTTTCTTTTTCTAATATGGCTACATGGGTTATCGTCGTCGATATAGCTAGTGCTGCATATTACATTGATTCAAAGGTGATCTCTTTCCTGTTTGAAAAAAAAGGATTTCGGTGTTCAATTCAGGCCTACTTTTGGTTTGCCTTGAGTGTGATTTTAATAATTTCAATTTGAAAGTTCCATATTTACGAAGGAGAAACACAATGCACATCATGTGGATGTGATACTGTTGTCTTATTTTTCTCATCTAATATATGATTTCTATTCTCAAAATTTGCAGTTGGCTATGGTGCCACTTAGCCTATCTAAACAATATCTGTATTAGAGGTCTACAACGATATGGCCCTAAACGATGCAATAGTAAAAAGAATTTGTGTGGCACACGCGCGCGAATGCGCGCGGTCTTACACTAGTAGTATATATGTAGTGCTAGGTTGAAACACAAGGCGTGGTACTGAAAGTTAAACAACGTATATGAACTCGAAAAACACACGCAAGAATTTAGGAGACTATCATAGATGCATTTAGATAACGTTTTCAAACCAGGGTGATTAATTTGGACGCGCTAGTTGGATTGATTACGAGAATATATATATATGATCCGGAAACTATGAGAATCTGGCAAAATAATCCTGGAGATCCAAACACCCTTAAACAACAAATAATATATATAATTATACAAGAAATGCGCCGCTTGTGTATATGATGATTATATAATATATATGTTTTTCGTCTCCTGAAAAAACGATCATCGTGATGGAAACTAAACTATATTGATCACAACATCGTCGTGATGAGGATCATCTCATCAGAGCTCAGAGGGGCAATGCGTGAGGGTTATGCGGGAATGACGACGCGACGGCCACGAAGGAGGAGGACGCGGAAGCCGGCATGGCGCCGCCGGATGCATTATTCCTCATCATGGCTATGCTGCTGTCGCTGTTCATGGTCATGCTCATGGAGGCGGAGGCCACCGTGTTGGTGCTGCTGTAGTAGCCACTGCCGGCGTAGGAGGTGGAGATGGACGAGGAGCCCGCCGGCCGCGGCCGCCGGCGCGGCGCGGGCCCCTTCTCGGCCCAGATGAGCTCCTGCGCCGTGACGGCCTTGGCGTTGGGGTAGTAGCCCCAGAAGCCGCAGAAGCCGCCGCAGCTGCCGGCGGTGTCGCCGGCGCGGTGGATGTACCGGTGGCTGTAGCGGCGGCCCAGGCAGTCGATGCACTTGCGCCCCTCCGTCATGTCGCCCATGCCCGCGCCCACGCACCGCCGGCAGTACACGCGCCCGCACACCTGTTTATTATATTTATTATATATATGTATATATATTGTGTATAGTCAGCATATATATATATGATCATATATATATAAAATAAACGTATACGTTACTTATGTAGTAGAAGATCAGCACGGTGCATGCGTACCAAGCAACGATGGCGGAAGAGGTAGACGTAGCTGTTGCAGAGCGCGCAGATGTTGGAGTGCGGTATGCCGGGGCGCCTGTAGTGGTTGTGATGCGCCGCGGCGCCGCCACGCCGCTCGCGACCTCCTCCTCCTGCTCCGCCGGCGCTGGCATCATCGGCCGCCACGTGCGATCTCCGGGACCGGCGACCACCACCAGCATCTCCGGCGACAGCAGCAGCAGCAGCTGATCTGCTACGACGATCAGTACTACTGGTGCCGGCAGCTGGCCGCGCGCAGTGGTGGTACTGATGATGACGATCGCCATAGCCGCCGCTGCCCTCCTCCTCGTCGTCGTCGTCATGGTGGTGGGGAAGGCGCGCCTTTGGGGTTGGAGGAGCAGCCGGCGACGGCGGCAGCTGCAGCAGGCCTCCGCCGCCGCTGACGACGTCTTCTTGGTCCTCCAAGGGTCTGTAGGTGAAGATGTTGGTGGACGATCTCGCCAAGGCGCCGCCGGCGGCTGTCGTCGTCGGCTTACCCTTCTTGCGCTCATCACCACCATCGGCCGCGTCAACGCCGGTGGCCGGTGACGACGGGGAAGAAGAAGGCGCAGCCGCCGAAGCCGCCGGCTGGAAGGCGAGGTCCTTGAAGGTGAGGTCCACCGAGTCGTCCGGCACGCCCAGGTAGAGGTCCTCCAGCTCCTTCCTCGCCAGCCTCAGCGTCGTCTTGTCGCCCATATATTCAATTCCCTACTACTCGTATCTTATTATTAGGGCTATTATTTCTAGGCCTTGCTGCTGCAGAATCTCAGTAGTCCTTTGGTTCGCTGCATACACACACGCATATATAGGGCAGCATCTAATAATCCAGCTAGTAACAGTGTGCAACATACAGCTCTAGGACAGCATGCACGAGAGACATAATGTTGGCCGGCCGGCCGGCCGGCGACGGCGAATGGAAGGGAAGAGCGACCGGTTCGTTCGTCGCCTGCTATCCGGCAATGCTACTCCGCTTCATTAATTTGCTTTATATACTCTCTGCCGAGTGTCGACTAGTTGTAATCGATCCAGCGCCTTTGCTTTTTTTTTACTTGTATTTAATTCAGAACGTAGTATGGGATTTATTAGCTATACCTATAAATTATAAGTGACTTAATTTTCTGTATCTCTGTTTTCGAATATTTATACCTTATATTATCTTTGTTTTTAGACGAATGATTGAAGTTGTGAAAAAAAAAGATCAACCACGACTTATATTAAATACTGCAAAGAGAGTATATAATACAATCACGAGTTAAAATCTTGTCCTGACTATGCATATACTGTTACTTCAAATGGTAGGTATTTTTTAGTACTATGTCAACAGATAATACTGATAGATATAGGTCGTTGCTTACAAGGCCGGCGTGCATGAGCATCGTGACGCAAGCATGGACAATCGGCAGTTCCGTGGCGCGCCAGATATGCATAATACATTGCTTGATAGCTGCTACCGCTGTCGATCAGAGACATGCATGCACCGATGGAACCAATCTTAATTATCTCCTAATTAGTTAAATCTCAACAAGATCGTCGTACATTTACAAACAGAATCACATCATCATATAGTACTATATATATATCGGGCTGGATCGATCGGAATTGCTTGCGTACAAATCGATGCGCGGCCGGCAGCAGGAACCTCGATCTATAGCTCATCGATCCATCCGTCCACCCGCTCGCTGTGAATAAATGTAAGCGCGTACGTTTCACAGCTCAGTTTTGTTTTGTGCAGCAATACACATGCATACAAGTATGTGGGTGTGGGTGTGGATGTGTGTGTTCAATTGTTCATCTTCTCTTTTCCAACGTACGTCATCAGCGTCCAAACGTCAGTTAGCTGCCACCATAGTCGACAACGTAACTGCACACGGAAGAGCCAAAATATCAATTAACTAATCTACGACCAATGATCATTAATTATCAATTAACTAATCTACCCTGGACTATTAGTCTTTTGGTCACCCAAAAGTCCTTCGGAAATTTACTATCTGAGCCCATTCGTTTTGATAAACTAAAAATCAGCTGAAAAAAATAATTAGCTTTAGCTGCAACCAACCAACTAACTAATTGGTGCTAATAGATTACATACCTACTCGCTGCAACCAATTGCTGTGTTGGGACACCAAGGCTTGGGTTTTCTAGCTACGGTGATCTTAAAGTTTTCTACAATGTTCTTATCACTCTCTTTTTTAAGGTGTTTGTTTCTAAGTCCATCATAAATAAAACACTTGTGATTATTTTAGTCACATTCACATTCATTATGGTGGTAATCATGTTTTCTAGCGGTGACTTTTCTCCTTTAGATTTATCACGAATAGATGGATATGTAATGATGCTACTGCAGGAGTGTCGTGGAAGCACGAAACATATGATCTTCAGTGGTAGATAAATCACGCAAAACAATAATTCTATAGCATGATAAAATTGCAAGTGAGACATTTATATAGACTTGGGAACCCGAACTTGGGAACCCAAAGTATTGGGAAAAATCTATGCCCTATAACATTTGGAAGATAGTGTATATCATCCATAACCTTACAAACAAATATTTAACATGTTAAAGTTGGTCAAACTAGACAAAGACCCTCCCCACGGTGGTTTTATGGGCAATATTAATGATGTGGCTGCTACAGTGTTAGAGGGTCCACCTTCATGGCATCCTTCCACTCATCTTTCGCCCCATTCTCTCTCCATTTTGTCCCGAGGCTCCAAACTTGAAACCACATCGTCTTCATCCCCATCCGTACTACCAAATCCCCTACTTGTGTCCTAGTGATCACCATGAGGGCTCTGCCAAAGCTTTGCGGCCTCGGTGCTCGGCGAGGACCTCTACACATTGGAGATCTGGCTGCAGCGTGGGACAAGACGCTCGAGCTTGAGGAGCAGCGACACTCGAGGAATGTGTGCCATCACTCATACTCGAGCGCAGATGTGCTTAAGCTCGAGGCATAGTGGTGGCGGCGCTTGAGCTTAAGGTGTGGACGCGGTAACGCTCTAGCTCATGGAGTGACGATGGTGGCGAGAAGAGGAGGAGCGACGACGGTCGAGGTACTCTACGAGGAGCACATCGTTAAGGCGGTTGGCGGCAAGAAGCGTGTGGATGAGGAACTGGGGTTGTCGACTACGATAGGGATGTGGCGTCTCATTGTCTCTCTCACGGAGATTGAGGCGGTTGTGATTGCAGGGTCGCGGGTCTCCAAGTGATCGCAGGGTTGTGGGTCTCCAAGTGACTCGTTCACTGAAAATGTTTTCACCGTTTGGTCTTTTAATTTCTCACGTCGTTGTGTATCCATAGTCATCGGGTACTTTCTTTATCTTGAAATTAATGAGAAAAGAATAATGCCAATGTCTCCTTTTTAATTTTTTAATTTCTTTTTCTTTCCATTTTTTTATTTTTTAATTTCTTGGCTGGTCATTTCGTACCACGTGTGTGTACACCTAAGCTAGTTGTGTTATAAATGTTCTGTTTTAAAAATTTAGGATGACAGACTGGTTACTAAACTTTTTTTCAGAACGTATTTTTTCCCTTAAGAAAATAAAAAACCAAGCAGGGTAAACGTGCAATATTCCTCACAGATTGCTGAAAATGGTGGCTGCTCCCCTCCTGACATTGAGGGCAACCTCTTGTCCGATCTCTCTCGCCTCTGGTCTCAGGAACCACTTGGAGCATGCATTCCCCACCCTAAAAATAGAAGCCAAGGTTGGAGCGGAGGATCAAGACAGCAACAATGGCAAAGAAATTACTCTTTTTTGCATTCCACATCCCCGTACCATGCTCCTGCCGGGGCTCCTGGATTGGTGGCGGCTTAATTGTTATTTTCCGGGGAAATTGGCCTCCCGCCAAGAATCGCAGGTTTTTTCCCTCTCCCCCCTCAAATTTCTTGCATGATGAATGGAATCTGATTCATTTTTTGGAATATATTATAATGGGTCATCCTCTTGTCTATCTTCTTGCGTTTCCGGTGGATTTAGAGGCATCCAGATCCAAACACAGGGACCAATCTTTTGCGAGAGAACTGTACGACAATTTCACTTTTTGGGTCAACATTCGGGGTCTAAACATCTGAATCCAACTCAAGGTGAGGAATAAAAGGGATGAATTGATTAACCTTTGGCCATCCTTAAGCTGAGGCAACTGTAGTGATACCTATTGAGGGAGGGAGCAATGCAATGCCCGGTTATTTTGGTGATCCATTGAGCTGTGAAAGCGAGCAGATTCTGTAGGATTATAGGATGAGGTGGCCGAGGAGCAAATTCAGATGGCTCCTCAGCGCATGCCTCATTTCTCTTCTGCTGCAGCTCGTTGGTGCCATCAGGATTAGCTTGTTCTGGCCACCAGCTTCCCTGCCATCTCCTGCAATCCCCAGAGAAGATGAATCGGTCACGACCAAGGTGATTATGCTTTGCATTTGTGTAGCACCTCTATGGTTATATCCCTGTGATGTTGTACGTATGCCAAAGTTTTCCTGTTTTGTAGTTTGTTTCCCTTAGGTACATTGTGCATAGTTAGAGATAAATTATGAATTGCCAGTACACTGATAATAGAAATAGTATTTTTTTTTCTCTAATACACAGGAGAGCTGTGTGCCATTTATATTAATAAGAAAAGATAATGGAAATAACTAGTGCCCAGTCTATATCGAAGTAGTAGTTCTCAGTCTATCTCTCACCGAAGGTAGACACTTTATTTTATATAATTGTATGGTTATAGTATTTAGTTTTTTATCAACAGAGTTGAAACACCTGCATACAAAGAGCCATATACCTGTAACAATACTAACTGATGCCTATCACCATTCAGAAGTTAAAGTTCCACATACATCTTACTAATTGTTATTTCTCATACATTGCTTACACACAGGTGGAACAATTATGGCTCAGTTGTGCTCCAGACTTGAGAAGTGCTCAAGATGTTAGAAACAAGTCTCATTATAGCCTTCTATTCGACGCTGTCCTCAATTCCTTTGGAACAAATGATAAGAAGTTCTCTCCTCAAAAGATAAGTATTGAGGAAACAATCATCACTACCTTGTCACCTGCAGAAGTTGCCAACACTTTTCTGGACTGCTTAAACAAGCATAATTTCCTTTTCTCTGAACATGGACATCAGAAGCAGCAGAAGGAAACCAGACCCAACTCTAACAGTATCAGCCCTCCTTTTGGAATGAGAAGAAGGCTTCTACTTGAAGGAGATTCAGCCTTTGCTCCATCCCCACCTTCAGGAAAACAAGCAAGAAGAAGTGTTCTGTCTTTCGGAGCAAAGGCCCACCCGCTAGTCACAAGTATGAAAAAGGCTGCTAAACAAGAACCGAAAAACAAGACCAAGGACAACAGTGGCACTGTTATCGCTGGTCTGTCAGTAGCTTGTATAGCACTGGTGGCTCTTATCGGTCTGTGCTGCTGTGCTTGTCGTGCAAGCCAAGATCCAGAATCATCAGATGGTAAACCACTGCTGGATCTGAGTGATTTATCAGGTCTACAAAACTAAACACAGCTGTTTTCATTTTTCCTTTTAAAGTCCATCCAACTTCTCTTGCATAGATACTTTGTTTTATGTGCCTTTGCACCCAAAAAGAGAAAGAAGGAAATGCTTACTTTGATGCAGCTGTACCTGTCAATTTCATGCTTTGTTCCTAAATGCAACAGGTTCTTCACGAAAGTCATGCTCTACACCAATTGATGTCAACCGGTTGGGAGCATTGTCAATCAATTCATCAGAGAGTGAGCATAAGGAATTTGCATTACCTAACAAAGCAGCAGGAAGAGAGATGTCCATGAAGTCAGAGTTTGAGCGACGCAGCAATGCTCAGGCGATGAAGCTAAGCTCTCATGAAATAACTACCATTGCTGGACGTCCGGTGGCCTCTACTCAGGATGTGAAGCCTGCTGCTGCCGTTCCTCCTAGTAATGCTAGTGAAAGTGCTTGTGAACCTGCAGCTGGTCCACGACCACCACCACCACCACCTCCACCTCCAGGTCCTTCTGCCCCAAAGGCTCCCCCTGCGCCATCTCCACCAGCACCACCTCCTCCAAAGATGCCTGCAGCTCCTGGTTCAAGCAATCCGCCTCCACCTGGACCTCCACCACCTCCTGCTCCTAGGCCTGCAGCCGGACCTGCACCTCCACCACCGCCAGGTAAAGCTGGAGGTGGACCTCCACCACCAGCAATGCCTGGTGGTCCAAAAGCGCGCGGGCCGCCACCGTTTGGGAAGGCAGGAAATGTCGCAGGTCCTCCTGCAGCAGACTCTAATAAAACAAAGCTGAAGCCATTCTTCTGGGATAAAGTTGCTGCAAGTCCGGATCAAGCAATGGTGTGGGATCAAATTAAAGCGGGATCCTTCCAGTAAGCTTGCCAATCATCTGTACATAGTTAGCTGTGACATGATTCATATTTGTATTATGCACCTCGCTTTACTGCTTGCTTGCTATTAACCAAAGATTGGGAACATCATGTTAGTCCGTGATACTTACTCTTCCACTTAAATTCACTGATAGGTTTAATGAGGAGATGATTGAGAGTCTTTTTGGTTGTCACTCTACTGACAAGAAAAGTGCTGATGGCAAGAAAGATTTGGCAGCAAAAGATGTCCCACAATTTGTTAGGATACTTGATGCTAAAAAAGCACAAAACTTGGCGATATCACTAAAGGCGTTGAGTGTTTCAGCTGAAGAAGTACGTAATGCAGTAATGGAAGGTAGAACCAACCATCTTCAGGGCCTCTTATTTTATTATTATACATTAAACATAAACATTGTACCTTAAATTATTATCCTTGATGCAGGGCATGAGCTCCCCACTGATCTGATACAAACCTTGATAAGGTGGACTCCAACTAGTGATGAGGAGTTAAGGCTTCGGCTGTACACTGGAGAGATCACTCAACTGGGTCCTGCGGAGCAATTCTTGAGGACCATCATTGATATCCCTTACCTCTTCCAGCGCCTAGATGTCTTGCTTTTCATGTCCAGTTTGCCAGAAGAAGCTGCAAACGCAGAGCAGTCTTTTAAAAACCTGGAGGTATATGGTGGCTTCAGTAGTAGTACTTATTAAACTATTCCTTAAGAAGTCCTCTTGTACAGAATTAAGAAAAGATATAAATGTCTGATAATGGCAAGACAATGTTGATATATTTCTTGAATTGATCTTTTTTTTTTATCGAAAAGGTGGCCTGCCATGAGCTTCGGAACAGCCGTCTATTCAAGAAGCTGCTGGAGGCTGTACTCAAGACCGGCAACCGAATGAACGATGGCACCTTTCGAGGGGGCGCCCAGGCATTCAAGCTGGACACACTCCTCAAGCTCGCAGATGTGAAGGGCGTTGATGGCAAGACGACGCTGCTGCATTTTGTTGTCCAGGAGATCATTCGCTCAGAGGGTGTGCGCGCCGTGCGGGCTGCCAAGGAGCAGAGCAACAGCAGCATATCCAGTGTGGCCTCTGACGATCTCACTGAGGACGTCAGCGACGACACGGAGCACTACAAGCAGCTAGGCCTGGGCGTCGTTTCCAGCCTGGGGGACGACCTCCAGAACGTGCGCAAGGCGGCGTGCTTGGACTCGGATGCGCTGACCATCTCGGTGGCAAGTCTGGGGCACAAGCTGGTGAAGGCGAACGAGTTCCTGAACACGGGCATGAAGAGCTTAGACGAAGACAGTGGGTTCCATCGCAAGCTGGCCCAATTCATTGAGCAGTCTCAGGTGCGGGTGACCCACCTTCTGGAGGAGGAGAAGAAGCTGCGGGCGCTGGTGCGCACCACGGTGGACTACTTCCATGGGAGCACGGGGAAGGACGAAGGCCTGCGGCTGTTTGTAATCGTGCGTGACTTCTTGGGAGTGCTGGACAAGGTGTGCCGAGAGGTGAAAGAGGCAGCAGCCAAGGCTGCTGCTAATAATAAGAAACAACCTTCAGCAGCTGGATCAGGATCAGGATCCAGGGGCAGGCAATCGTCACAGTCATCGACGTCTTTCCGTGATCCTCGACAGCAACTGGTACCAGCAATTCAAGATCGGAGGAGTGCAGCTGCAGGCGACTCGAGTTCTTCTGATTCTGACGACTGACAACTAAGGATTTGTGCAGTGCAGACCAGACCATTGAGTGATATGGGATTGAATGGGATGGGAGCTGTTGAACAGGTAGAAGAGTTAGCGGCTAGCTAGTTATGTATTGACTCTCTTACATCAGAATGAAAAGGTAGGGACACTACGGCCTGGTAGGTTAATTTAGTACATACTATATGATCTCTGCTTTTGGCTCCGTAAATATTTTTTTATACAAACATACATCCTAGATATGTACTGTACACAAGATCAAGGCTGAGTGAATAAATGCCATTTAAATCTTGTTTTTGTTTTTTGGAGCTGGATCAGGTTTTGTTGTGTTTTGTACTAAGGGCTAAAGCAAGTTGCCACAAGCTATAAAAAGAGCACGGTAGGTTGGGTATATGACAAAAATGGTTGCTAATTACAAAGAAATGATCATGCAGATAACATATGAAGATAATTTTTACAAGTGGACATGCTCCAAGCATCATTTTTTAAACGAAACATGAAGCTGGAATAGGATTTATGCATCACAAATCGGCATTGACATGGGAAAAAAGTACAGATCACCCCCTGAACTATATAGCAGTGGATATTTCACCCCAAACAAAAAAAATGGTATAGATAGCACATTAAACTTTCACAAACCGGATAGAACACCCCCCTGGGGTGGTTTTGGAGGTGGTTTTGCTGACGTGGATGGTGGTTCTATCCCAGGGGGTGTTCTATTCGGTTTGTAAAAGTTTAATGTGCTATCTATACCATTTTTTTGTTTGGGGGTCAAGTATCCGCTGCTATACAGTTCAGGGAGTGATCTATACTTTTTCCCATTGACATGTATATTGCCATTTTTTTACACACGTAGAACATCCTATATAGTGTCTATAAATATGTTGTGTATTTACCCTAGAGTGTAGGGGTCTCTTTGTAAGGATACACGTGTATATTTGCCCTTTGCCCCCTATGGAACAGATGAGCACCCATCTTCATTCTCTAACATGGTATAGAGCTAGGGTTTGATGCCGGCCGCTGCCACGCCGCCGGCCGCCCCGCGCCCGCGCGCCTCCGCTGGCCCCACGCCCGCGTGCCTCCACTGGCCCCACGCCCGCGCGCCGCTGCTCCCGCGCGCCCTTCTCCGTTCCACCGCCGGCCGCTGCCGCTGGCCCCACGTTTGTGCTCCTCCGGCCCCGCGTGCCCGCGCGTCTCTGCGCCCGTGCGCCCCCGCGCGTCCTGCTGCCACCCGTGCCTCCAAGTCCGCGCATCCCCAGCTTCCCTTCCTCTCCAAGCAGCACAACAGACCACACACCTGCCTCCCTTTCTCGCCACCATGGCGGCTCTTCCTCGTGCCTCTGCATTTGGGCCGCTTCCCAACGTCATCTTTGACGGTAGCAACTTTCGGGAGTGGTCCACAATGCTTCACGTGTGTCTTGATAGTCACCAGCTTTGGGGCCACCTTACTGGTCGGTCTCCCTCTCCTCCCGTCCCGGTTCCTCCCAAGGAGCCTACTGCCGGGGATGATGGTGCTCCTCCCTCTACACAGGTCATGAAGACCTAGGCCGCTGAGTAGTACATGGTCGGCTTGGCCGACTACGAGGACTGGCTTGCTGCTGAGGCTCGTGCGACTCAGATCCTTCTTGGCAGCATGCAGGTTGAGTTCGCTATGGATCTCTCCGCGCTGACTTCTACTCAGGCGATGTGGGAGTGTGTGTAGGCTCTCTACTAGCCGAGCAGTCCCGCTCTCTACATCTCAACCTTGGAGCTTGTTAGCTCCCTTCGACAGCAGGACTCCTCCGTCGACGCCTTCTACCGTGAACTGACTGACGTGTGGCATCAGCTTGACTCATTGGAGCCACCATATTGCCGGAAGTGCGACTGTTGTGCACTCATGCGGGAGCACACCAGTGTTCTTCATCTCCATGAGTTAATGCGGCTTCTTCGTTCAGAGTCCGAACAGCTTCGGGCTCAGCTCCTCGCCCGTTCCGCTCTGCCATCCATGGTAGAGGCAGTCACCTTGACTCGGGCTGAGGAGATCCATCTTCGTGGTATGTTGCCGTCTTCCTCGACAGTCCTAGTTGCTCTGGTAGCCCCAACTGCACCAGCACCTGATTCGACTCCGGCATCGACAGCAGGGCTTGCTACCCTAGGGGACACTATTGCTGCTCTCTTCTACCGTTATTGCAAAGCGAAGACCCACACCATCGAGCAGTGCAAGAAGCAACCAACTCACCGCAGGGGCGGCACCACGACTGGTGCTCCTCCTGCTTCTCACCAGTCGCCTCCTGACTGGGCACTTGACTTGAGTCAGCGGATGGAGCGCATGGAGTGTCTTTGAGCCGCTCCGTCAGCTCCCTCTGTGGTATCCTCTGTTGCCACTTGTCTGCCGTAGTTAGGTGCCCAGCCATCTTAGTCAGGCACTCGAGTGCCTTGGATTCTTGACTCTAGAGCTTCTTTCCACATGACACATGATTCTACTAATCTGTGCTTTTTGAGTCCATCATCAGCTTCTTTATTTGTTAACACTATTGATGGTACTTCACATCCTGTTCTTAGTCATGGCACACTTCACACTTCACAGTTTCATGTTCCTGATCTTAATTTGCAGTTGTTGTCAGCTGCTTAGATTACTAATCATGATTGTCGTATCATTCTTGAGTCTGAATCTTGCTCCGTTCAGGATCATCGTACGGGGACCCTAGTTGGTACTGGCTGCCGGCTCCGTGAGCCTCCTCGTCTTAGGGAGCTCGACTGGCTTCTCCTTCCTTCAGCTTTCGCTCGATGCCAGTCTTCTACCACCGCTGACGCTGTAGCTTTTGCTGCCACCACCTCAGTTAGCTTTGCTTAGTGGCACTGTCGTCTAGGTCACACATGTAGGTCTCGTCTTTCATCTCTAGTCAGTAGTGGAGTGCTTGGGAAGGTTTCTAGTGATATCGCCCTCCTCTGTATGGGTTGTAAGCTTGGCAAGCAGCTACAGCATCCATATCCTAGTAGTCAGATTGTGTCTACTTGGCCTTTTGATCTTGTTCACTCTGATGTATGGGGCCCTGCTCCTTTTGGTTCCAAAGGGGAACATCAATATTATGTGATTTCTATAGATGATTTCTCTCGCTTCACATGGGTGTACTTCCTGGATTCCAGAGCTCAGGTGCTCACTGCTTATTAGGCTTTTGCTACTATGGTTCGCACCCAGTTTGATTTTCCTATTCATGTTTTCCATGCTGACTATACAGGAGAGTATTTGTCTCACTACTCTTCCTCAGTATTCTTGCACTGGTGCTCATGCTCAAAACAGTGTTGCTGAGTGCAAGCACCGTCATCTTCTTGAGACTGCTCGTGCGTTATTGCTGGCCTCTTCAGTTCCTCTGTTCTAGGCTAAAGCTATGTCTACAACTGTTTACCTTGTAAACATTCAGCCTTCCACTGCTCTTCATGGTGTCACTCCTGTTGAGCGTCTTTTTGGTTGGTCACCGCAGTACAACCATCTTCGTTGTTTTGGTTGTGTTGCCTTTGTTCTTCTTCAGCCTCGGGAGAGAACAAAGCTCACTGCACAATTGGTCCAGTGTGTTTTCCTAGGCTACGACTCTGAGCGTAAGGGATATTGTTGTTGGGACCCTGTTGCTTGCCACATTCGGGTCTCTCGAGATGTCACCTTTGATGAGTCCCGTCCTTTCTTTGGTGGTGATTTATCCTCTTCTTCCCCTCATTCCTTTGAGTTCCTCAGCTTGGTTGGGCCTCTCTCGAGTGATTGTTTTCCATAGTCACCTACTTTACCACTATGTCCTCCACCTCCCCCATCCCCATCCCCACCCATACCCCCACCCTAACCGTCCTCACCTACTTTACCACTACCTTCTCCACCATCACCACCACCACCTCCATGTCCATCACCTCCGTCACCTCCACCCCCTCCACCACCTCCATCACGTCCTCCAATTCTTTTCCACTACACTCTACATCCTCATCCTCCACCCTCAGCTAGCCCTTCTCCCTTTATTTTTGATGTGCCACCTCCATGATATGATCTTCACGATCGTAGTACGCTTTGTCATACTGATCGGTTTGGTTTCGCAGTGTCTGCTCATGTTCTCTCTAAGCCTACCTCGTACCGTGAAGCGCTTTCCCATCCTGAGTGGCAATTTGCTATGGCTGAGGAGATTGCTGCTCTTGAGCGCACTGGAACTTTGGATCGTGTTCTCCTTCCTTCTTCTGCTACTCCTATCACGTGCAAGTGGGTCTACAAGATTAAGACTCACTCTGATGGATCCATTGAGTGCTATAAAGCGCGACTTGTTGCACGTGGGTTTCAGCAGGAGTATGGGCGTGACTATGAGGAGACATTTGCTCCTGTTGCCCATCGGACCACCATTCACACTCTTGTTGCTGTTTCCTCTGTTCACCGATGGGCCATCTCACAACTTGATGTGAAGAATGCTTTTCTTCATGGAAAGTTGCAAGAGGAGGTCTACATGCATCCTCCTCCTAGTTACTTGGTTCCTGATGGTCATGTTTGTTAGCTTCGCCACTCCCTCTATGGCCTCAAACAGGCTCCTCATGCCTTGTTTGAGAGATTCAGCTCTGTTGTCACCGCTGCTAGGTTTGTTACCAGCCAACATGATCCTACTCTTTTTGTCCACACTTCACCTCGAGGTCACTCCCTCTTTCTTCTCTATGTTGATGATATGCGGATCATCGGTGATGATCTTGATTACCTTGCCTTTGTGAAGGCTCGCCTCAGTGAGCAGTTCCACATGTCTGACTTGGGCTCTCTTACCTACTTTCTTGGGATTGAGGTCATCTCTACACCTAATGGTTATTACCTCTCCCAACAAAAGTACATTCAGGATATCCTTGACCGTGCTGGTCTTACCGATCAACGCCCTATGGACACTCCCATGGAGCTTCACCTTCGTCTTTGTGCTACAGATGGTGTTCCTCTTGAGGATTCCACTCGCTATCGCCATCTTGTCAGCAGCCTTGTCTACCTTGGCATCACTCGTCCTCATATCTCTTATGTTGTCCACATCCTGAGTCAGTTCATGTCTGTCCCCACGAGCATCCACTATGGTCACTTTTTTCGTGTCCTTCGGTATCTTCAAGGTAACATTGACCATCACCTATTCTTTTCCAGCTCCAGGTCTCTTCAGCTCTATGCTTACTCTGATGCGACTTGGGGTACCGATCCTTCAGATTTCAAGTCCATCTCTGCCTATTGTGTCTTCCTTGGATCCTCCTTGATTTCTTAGAAAACCAAGAAGCACACTGTTGTTTCTTGTTCTAGTGTTGAGGCTGAGCTACGTGCTTTGGCTGCTGTGACTGCTGAGGTGACTTGGCTCCGATGGTTGTTGGCTGACTTTGGGGTTGCCCTATCTTCTTCTACGCCTCTACACTACCACAGTACTAGTGCCATCAGTATTCCTCATGATCTGGTGAAGCATCAACTCACCAAACACATTGGCATCGACCGCTTCTACATTCGGTGTTCAAGATAAGGTGTTTTCTCTCCAGTATGTGCCTTCGGAGCTCTAGCTTGCATATTTTATTACCAAGGCTCATACTCGTGCGCAGCATGATCTTCTTCTCTCCAAACTCAGTGTTGTAGATCCACCATGAGTTTGGGGGGGGGGGTGTTAGTGTATATAGTGTTTATACATATGTTGTGTATTTACCCTAGAGTGCAGGGGTCTCTTTGTAAGGTTACCTAGTGTACATTTGGCCTTTGGGCCCTATAGAATAGATGAGTTGTCATCTTCATTCTCTAACACATCCAACACAGAATATTAATGTTTCAATGAGTCAATTTTCCTCTGAGATAAAGCAACTTGTACGTGAAAAACACCACAAAAATATAAGGCTATCCACCCTCGTACTACTCTAAATTTCTAGGATTATTCCATCCTAATCAGTAAGATTCTTTACTATATCCCATAATCCTCTGGGCTCATTTTTATCCATATCTGTCTACCCTATACCAACCACCACACTTTAATTATTTCAATCCCTCCCCTCTCCACCACTCTCTTGTCCTCCCCTTGCCAGCCCTGTGCCCGCCTGCCTACCCCGCCGCCCTTCTCTCCCGCTCCGCCCGCCTCCTTCCTCGCCCATGCTGCCCTCTTACTCCACTTCCTCTCCCATGCCGCCCTCCTCTCCATTGGCGGCCTTCGCGCCCAACGCCTTCCCACTCGCCTACCTCCTCCCGCTCGCCATCCCTGGAGCGCATCCTCCTTCCCCGTGCAAGGACCCGCTGTGGACCTCCTCCTCGTCAGGCCGTCGTGGGACATGGCGCCGCGCACCCTCATGCTCCTCCTCGACAGTGGCAAATCCAAGCCTCCCCAGGATGGCTTCGTGCCATGGTGGCCGGATCTCGGCAAAGGAGCCGGCCTCCGCGCAAGATCCGGTGCCACCCGCCTCCACGAAGGCCTCTCGTCTTACTCGCCATGGCCACCGGCCTCCTCCGCCATCTTGGTATGGGCAGATCTGGGCTGGTGCCAGCCATGGGGAGCGGATCCTCACTCGCCACGCTGACCTCTCCGTGCCGGCCTTGTCTCTGGTCTCCTCCTCTATGCATGCCGCCGCGGGGCTTGTTTTGCTCGGAGTCCTGTAGAAGGCGCGAAGAGCAACAGGTAGAGGAGAGATACGAGCCAGCCATCCTTTCCCGTCCACGCAGATGAGAGAGAGTCGATAGAGGGGACCCCATGCACCCAAATATGCGGTGAGGGAGTGCTCAGCCTACAATAGAGTAAGGTTTACGGCGCACCACTGCAAGGGGTGGGTAACCCTATATCCTACTGCATTGGATATAGGGGGAGCGAGTGTTGACGCAAGATAACGATGATTTTATGCTCTATTTTGAGGTGTTTTCTTGTGTTTTCAGAGATAAATCTCACGATAAAGTTATGTTTTACTAACAATTAACCCTATATTGGAGTATGCTCTTTGTTTTTGCACTTTATTAAATATTGGAGGAAAATGAGGAATATTTGCAATAATTGAGAAGGCTACTCGTTGATGGATCAATGCTGCAAGAGAAGAACAATTAAAGCCCGAAAGAAGGCCCAAGCCCATTAATTGAGAAGGTTATGGAAGACAAGGATTGCTTGAGTATGAGTAAATTGAAGATAAGGAAAGTTTATCATGAGATCCATCCAAGCTCAAATTAAATCTTGAGATACTCTCGGATTTCAGGACAGTAGCACCTTGTGTGCCCAATTCAGAGACCTTAACGACGTCAAATGAAGAAAGTTTGAATACCAAAGTTGTAGTTCTCTTCGAGATCTACAATTTAGAGTCCGCGTTCGCATTATTTGGACTTCCAGTGAGGAAGTTATGGTTAAAATACTAAAGGCTGCAGAATAAGGAAAGGCGGATTTCGGGAAGGAAAGAGGCAATAGCTTCATCTTCAAGCAAGAAAGTCTATGGTCGACCAAAGAACCTTCAGTATATACATGGAAATAGGTCATAGAAGCCTCATCAAACCGACCTAATAGTTCTCCCTAGGGGAGAGGCCATCCAATTCATCGTAAACAGAGCTCCAAAGCTAGGTTTAGGGGTATAACTTCGTAAGACTCGGTGAGAAGAAGTTCTCAGTGAAAGGGCGAAGTGAGAGAAGGCAGAAAGGCCTCGGGTCAGCCGAGCCTGGCCCCCTGGGTCGGCCGACCGGGCTCTTCCCGGAGAGTTTCGAGCTCATCTTTCTCTGGATGCTTCAAGTCATCAAAATCGACAACTTTGTGCTTTGAGTTCATGATGTTCTTCGAGTAAACTTCTTGTTCTTCTTATTTTTCTATGATAAACTCTGAGTTCGATCAATGAAATTATCTTTTGGCTATGAGTTCTTTGTTTATATATGATCTTTGATCCATGTCTTGGCAATGCTTCATCTCTACATGTAACTGACCAGGATGATATATCCATATGTCTTTTAATAGATCTTTTTACCTTGATTGATGATTTAATCTGCTCATGCTTAGATATGGTTTAGGCTTGCTAGTTCGTCGATTACCCTGGCTTATGTGACAAGTGGTTGGAGATAAAGGTTCGAGCAAGTTTATGACATTTATGATCATGTTTATTCTATGTTTCATGTTAGATTATGCTCTAGGTGGTTTTTAGTTTATAAGAAGTTTGTCTCATATCTGTTGCTAATACTTTTGCCGGTTTAGCCTATCTTGATCTTGCTTGTTCTTGATATTATCTTATCCCTTATCTTGTTTATACTATAGTCTAGTTTATATCTAGTTTGTGATTAGATACTTTTTACCATATCAGTTTATTAGATCTATTAGAGCTAGTTAGTAATTGTTTAATCCTTGAATAGTAGTTTAAGGCTAGTTTACCACGGATTGATAAATCCTTGATACTCATCTTATGGAAAGTCTACAACCGATACTGTCGTTTGCAGTATATGGTTTGGCGTGCTTAAATGCCGTCAACAGCGAGTGCGGACAACAAAGACATGCAAAAATATTGAATTTATTTTGTATTTAATATTTTTTTCATAATTTTCCAAATTATGGTTATTTGTACTATAATAATATGTGCACATATTTCTTTTTCTTACATAACACAAAGTTATGAGACTAAAAATTAAGTTTCAACACATCTCATCTATAATTATTTAACAATGATTTCCCTACTTTCCCAATCCACCCATTTATCCTATTAATCCTAGGTTAAACTTTTCCTACTCTAAGAGAAGTGACAAGTGGGCCCAAGTCAACGCCAACAATGCCTTGACCGGCGCTTAGACCGAGCTTGAGCCTAGTAATTGATGGTTAAAATGGGCGGCATAGCACAAGCATTATGAAGCATGGCCTAAATTTTTTTTGAAAAAGAAATTTGTATGGAAAAGTATAGATAACCCCGTGATATATACCTTGTCGCATACATAATCTCCCATAATAAAATTTTGGTATGAAGTGCACTTTAAACTATCGCAAACCGGATAGATTATCCCGGTGGTGTCAGAGGCCGTTTCGCTGACGTGGACGCCAAATTTGCTAATTGGGTAACTGGTTTTGCTCCTCGGGGTGTCTCGCGTGGCATTCCTATCCACCATGGCGAGGCACCACGTTGGGGAAGGGGAAGAAGAAAGGGAGCCCCTGGCCATAGGCCTCACCTCGGCCATCCGTGAGTGCCCGTGCCTCGCCGAGCCACCGTCCTCACCTCGCCCATGCCTCGCCTAGCCGCCGCCCTCGCCTTGCCCACAGACAAGATCGGACAGTCCAAAGGTCAAGAGACCAGACCATGCGAACCCCCAATACCAACATAGACCGGACAATAGGGGCCGTTGGTGCTACAGCAGCCACCCAACACACAGATTGGAAGGTCCGACCTATGTAGAGACCAGAAGGTCCTGTCGGTACAAAACTCCTGAAGGTGGCCGAGCCACACCACAGGCTTGGTGGCGAGGATGAGCTCACCGCCCGCAGGGACTCTGAAGGGGATGATGCAATTCAAGACTATGACGGGGGACCGGCCACAGGGAGTCCGTCGTACTCCAGTTTCGGCAGCCATGGGTTCGACAACCGGTCATGTGGCGTGTCGCTCACCACCGGGTTTGACAGCTGCCAAGGCGGCCGCCGGTGCTGACGCCCAGCGACACGAGTACGCGCTTCCCGTGCATCGGATGCCTCGCAGCACCGCTCGGCCCTGGTGAGGTGCACGACCTCCGCCTGCAGGGCCTCGACGCCGCGCCGTTGCCACGCGTTGACGAGCCCCATGAAGTAGGCGGTGGCGGTGTGCGTGGCGACCTGCGCGACAGGGTGCACGAGGCCATCAACTATTTTCGTCGGTTTTGGTCTGCCGAACAAAAATAGCCGGAAATAAGGCTAAGTGGCCGCCGAAAATAAGCCCGGAGAGGCCTATTTTCGGCGGCTGGCCGCCGAAAATAGGGCGGCCTCGGCCTGGCCGCCGAAAATAAGGCCGCCCTATTTTCGGCGGCCGGGCCTGGCCGCCGAAAATTGTTTTGTCTATTTCCGGCGTCCAGGAGCCCAGCCGCCGAAAATTAGACATTCCTGGGGCCTATATTCAGCCCCAAACTCTTTCATTCTCCAGATTTTTATACAAATTTTAGATATATACATATTCACAGCACATTCTCAAAACAACATACACTTAACATCTCAACAAGTCCATAACATACACATAACATCTCAATAAGTGCATCACAAATAACATCTCAACAAGTCCATAACAACACGAGTCCGCATACATAAGTCCATAACCCAAGTCAACACCACAAGTCCATAGATAGAAAGTGTAAGTCCATAATACAAGTCTCCATACACACAATCTCTTGCTCACTCAACTCACATGGCACCTGGGTCATTAGAGTTGTGGCCACTACCTCCAGAGACAACGAGATTGTTGACAAAGTCGCTGAGTGCTGGATCGGTGTTCTGTCCAGAGTGCTGACAAATAGAACAAATGACAATATTAGCCAAGAATTTTAAATAAATGACAACACATAGACACAGTATTAGCGAAGAATTTTAATGGCTCAAGTGACGAGACAAACCTCTTCGCCTGGTTGTCTTAACACTGGCGGAGGAGTTTGGTAAGGATTAAATGCATGGACTCCATATCCCTATTACACGCAACTATAGCTTAATTAGAATATATTTAGCAATTTTACCTACTTGAAGTTAGAATATACCAAAGTTTAGTAAGTATAGCTATAGTTTGCTAAAGTGAACAATTTTAGCTAAAGTTGAGCAACTTTCACCTGAGCTGCTGGAGAAAAAGGTATCTGAGCAAACTGTCCCCACTGCGGCGGTACTGGTGGCGGCCTAACTTCTGGCATGACAAACATCATCCCCTGCTGCTGAAACATTGACGGCAGAATGCAACATGTTAGTAACTTGTTTTGATAATGATAGGAATGATAATTGTTGACATTCATACTTATTTGAATCGTCGCCATCTGTTGTGCATTAATGTACTCATGGTGAGCATCCCGCTGCCTCTGGTATTCCGCTTGGGCTTTGAGAAATGCATCACGCCTCTCTATCTCTTGCTTCAGGCTCTCTATCTCCATGTCAGACGAGGTGCGGCGCTGGCGACTGCTACTACCGCCCGCATTATGCGAGGAAGACCCCCTCTGAACTCCTCTCGAGTCAATTAGGACGTTGAACATGGCGAACCTTCAAAATTCAAACATAGTGTTGACATTGATACTTTGTTACATAGAACACAACTAGACAACACCGTGCATATCCTCTTACCGTCCATGTGACTTGCCGCTACCGCTATCATACACAGCTTGAGGGTCAACTGGTGCACTCCTCCAATCATATTCTTCACCATGAAGTCTGACCATCTCTTGCCGATAGTCCTTCTGCAAGTAGAAAACAAATTTACAAGTTAGCTATGTATAATTATGTGAGAACTAATTTAAAACCGCCGGCCAACTAACCAGTCGCTCTGTGGCCAACGGAGTAGGCAACACCTCAGGCTGGGAAGGGTCTGGTCCCTTGTGTGCCATAATATATAGGTCTATGGCACTCGGCTCCTCTCCAGTTCTAACAACCTGTATGTAGATGTTAGAATCATACCGAATAGTTGAGGGACGAAACATAAAGCGGTTTCTTACCATGCGTTGAACCTTTCGACGGGTATCCGTCACCTCCAAGCTTATGCGTTGCCTTCTTGGTCCCAGCATGTCTATGCTTTCTTGATTGCTCCTGAAATCTTTCAGAAACTCAAAGATCACAAAGTGCCTTGTAAGGCCCTAGCTGATCTTCAAATAGTGGATGTGTGACCTGCATGTACACGAGTTAGTATGTCATAATAACAATCATAATATCTGAAGCAACAACACAATTTCCAAAGGCCATTACCTGTCCGTACTGCTCAGCGGTTAGGTATATCTCTGAAGAATCACGAAAAGCCCCCAATTGCTGCCCTTGAGCCTTAAACCAAGCGTTTGTTACCTGGAGCCGAATGTTGGAGAATAAATCCTTGCATATCTTCTTCGCAGCCTGGTTAAGAACTCTATCTGCATGATCTTGCTGTGAGGGATCCATACGTGATCTTGCTGTGAGGGATCCATACAGTAATAGTTCTGCAACATTAAACAGTTCATACAAAGAATCTGCAGTCAACAATAGTAATCAGCATAATAGGAATCAAACAGTTAGTAGAAAGAAATTTACCCAAAATTTGTGTCTCACGAGGCCCTGAGCACTTCCATACGTAACATGTGGTACAAGTGCAAAATGCTTCCAAGTTGTGACGGGTATAGTCTCACCATTCATTTCCACAACTCTTGGGTTGTTTACACGAATGATGTTACCCAGCAGGCCGTTAGGAGTCCTACGGTGACCTGTCTCATCCCAAGTCACGTCCTCCTATTGGCTGCAAAACAAAATAACAGTGAAGACATGTCACGTGTACAAACTATTGAAGTTAAAATCACATAATGATCGTACCTATCACCGATTGGTCTGATCAATTTCCTGTCCGCGGGGGCAGGAATTGGAGGAGGGTGGACGTAGTGTCTCTTCCTAGCCCCCTGACCCACATCACCTCTTCTGAACCATCCCCACCCATCTGGTCCTCATCAGCTCTAGCCTCCTCATCCGCGTGCCCAGCTCCAGCCTCGTCCTCCTCGTCCTCATGCCCAGCTCCAGCCTCCTCCTCCTGATCCTCACCATGCAAAAGTAAACATGAGGTAAGTTATTGAACATATATGAAAATTATACATATTGAACTCTATGCACAAACGCACCTCGGTTCTTTGAAGGGCGATAGAAACTCCCTCCAAGTTTGGGTCCACACACCTCAACAAAGCCTCACGCCTAGCGCCTTGGAACGTACTCCCCTGAAAAAGCCTCTCCTGGCTTCTCTCCTGGCTTGGGACCATCTTTCCCACAAACCCCATTGCTACCTACTTGAACCTATGGTTCATCCTGTTACAGAAAGTACATATAAATGATTAGTGCACATAAAGTATAGAAATACATAAAGTACAGAAATAAATGATTAACAGTGCAAATAAAGTATAGAAGTGAATGATTTACTTGTCAAAACTCATCAACGTCACGATTAAGTTGTCCCTGTGCTAAACCCGACCACTGAACTCTTTTCTTAGGTGCTTGTCGTTTCCGTTTGTTTGGAACACTGGCGGTGTCCTCACTTTCTCCGACCAAGGAATTAAGTTCCGGACCGAGCTCTACAACGAAAGATGTTGATAATTCTTCTTCTTGAAGAACCTCAACTTCCTCATCAAACTGACTGGCGTAATAACCATCATGCCTAGGGGTATATAAACTTTCACGGGAATTCACTTTGTAAACTACCCACCAAGCATGGAGCTTTTGACTTGGATACGGCAAATAGTAAATCTGTTCACATTGGTGTGCAAGGACCCAGTTGTCATTGCCCTTGAGCTTTTCATTGTGCTTGACTTCGACCATGCCATACTGGTTCTCTCGAACCCCTCTGTTGGGTTCAAACCAATCGCAAACAAAGAAGAATAACTTTAGTTCCTTATTGCCGATGAACTTGAACTCGAGAATTTTTTGACTGATTCCATAATAATTAGATTCTCTTCCTTCATCATCGGTGGCCCTAACCATGACCCTAGAGTTACATGTTTCAGCTCGAGCGGCATCAAATGGGGCAGAGCGAAATCGGAATCCATTGACATCATACCGAGTGTGGCTTCTAACGGACACCCTTCCCTCTGATAGCTGAATCAAGTCTGGGTGCACTTTACCATCAATTCTTGTGCACTACAGAACACACATAGTATGTTATTAACACGTAATATGAGAGATAAATATAGTACGTATCGGAAGGATTTTTACATAAAGTTGGAACCAATCGAGAAAATTAGGTTTTCCATCTATGTCATCTCGTCGCATCTTATCTAGTTGCTTGCTTGTAGGTTGCTTCTTAGATGTCCAGGTCTGCCTTTGGAATTCACTATACGAACAATACAAATGTATAAGGAATAGACCAAGAATAAATGCTATCTATATAAATGGCAAAGTACTCAACGAACACTTACGCGAAATATGGGTCCATCTCTGTTATGTTAGCATACATGTAGAGGTAAGCCGATACTCGTTCTCCCGGCTTAAAATAGTAGGGTTTGCTCGCACTTGCACTTGGTCCAGTAGATTGGAATATTGGAAGGTCAGTGACAGAAGGTTCCTCGTCCACATTGTATCGCATCGTAGGAGCATTGATATTGTGTTCCTCAGCAAAATATACACTACTGAAGTATGATATCTCCTTAAGAATAAATGCTTCAGCGATGCACCCTTCAACTCTAGCCTTATTGCCAACCATTGCTCTAAGATATTTGAGGGCTCTTTCAATGTGGAACATCCACCTAAATTGCACAGGCCCGCCAACCTTAGCTTCATACGCAAGATGAACAAGGAGATGTTGCATTGGATTAAAGAACCCAGGAGGAAATTTTTTTTCCATTTTGCATATTAGCACAGGTACATCTTTCTCTAGCTTCTCCATCATCTCTTTCTTGATCTCTTTAGCACAGAGCTGTCTATAGAAATGGCTTAGCTCAGCTAGCACCGACCAAACTCCATCGGGTAGGTAGCCGCAAAACATCACAGGCATGAGTCTTTCCATCATAATGTGGTAATCTTGGGCCTTCCAACCATTAAGCTTCCCGGTCTTCAGATTCACGGCTCGTTTCAACCCTGCTGCGTAACCATCTGGAATTTCAAAATTTTCATTCATTTCATGTAATACCCCGAAAAATTGACCCTAAGAAATTACCCTCTAATCTCTACCTTAATTCAAAATGAATTTCGAAAGCTTGTTGTTTAAGTGCAAGTGTACCTTTTTGAGCTCAACAAAAATCGTCTCAAGTTCCTCAATTATTCCTCAAAATTATTTCCCACTTTTCCCTCTCAAAATTCATCCAAATTCCAATCCCAAATCAAATTCAGAAAATAGAAAAACTCCTCCCTCTCCTCACTGGGCCGAAGCCCAACCTCCCTCCCCCTCTCGGCCTGCTCCCCCGAAGCCCACTTCTCCCTTTCCCCCCTCTCCTCACCGCGTGGGCCAAGCCCCGGCCACTCCCTCTCCCGGCCCAAGCCGAGCGGCCCAACCGGCCCCTCCCCCATCTCCCTCCTCCTTCCCCTACCCCCTGCTCACCGCGTCGCGCGTGTACGCGCCGCGCCGCGCACGCGCGCGCCGGGCCCCGGGTGGCGCCGTGCCACGCCCTCACGCCGGACCCCCCCGACGTCGTGAGCCGTCACCGAGCTCGCCGTGCCTATTTAGGGCCACCCCGTGCCCCGACGCAAGCTCCCCTTCCCTTACTCGCACTGCGCTGCCGCTGCGGACCGCTTCGGGTTTAGTCCCGACGCCCTCCGCCGCGGACGCCGAACCCTTCCCCACCGCGCCGTTCTCCCCCTCGCCGCGGCCGGCCCCGGTTCACCACGACCCGGCGCTGCCCGACGCGAGCCTTCCCCTCCTTTCCCTGCTCCAATCGCGCCGCCCGCGCCGCTCGCCCCGCGACGAGCCGCGCCGACGTCGCCGACCCCCTGTACCCCGCCGTGCACCCACCCCATCGGCGCGCACCACCCCACCGTCGCCGCGGACGGCCCCTGGTTTGGTCCGGGAGCCGCCCACCGCGAACGACGCCGTTCCTCGCCATGCCCTGCTCACCACCCCGATGAACACCCGCCGCCGCGTGGCTAAATACTCCACCCACGCGCCACCCCGGTCCGATTCCTTTCGCAGAGAGCACCACCTCTACCACCTCTACCTTAGCCCCACCTCCAATCGACGTTTCGTCGCTCGGACAGGGCCGCCCACGAGCAGCCGCGGCCATGGCCGCCGGCGCCCGTGGACCTCGCCGCTCCGCTCTTCCTCCGGCCATGGGACCCGCGCCACGAGCTTCGCCGCGCCAGTCTCGTCGTCGCAAGCTCGGCCTTCTCGCCGGAGCCGGCCGGTCGGCGGTGAGCCGCCGCCGGACCGCCGCCAGCGGTCCACCCCGAGCCGAGCCGGGCGCTCTACGCGAGCGAGCGCTCGCCCGGGGACGCCTCGGCTCGCCCCTGCCTTGGCCTTTGGCCATTTGGGCCGGCCCAACGGGCCCCCTTGGTGCGCGTGGGCCAAGGGAAAGGCCAGGCCGAAAGCAGGGAAAAAGAAGAAAAAGAAGAAGAGGCCCCGTGGGCCGAATCTCTCCACAGGCCCAAGTGCTCTTTCCCCTTCGGGCCAGATCAGAAATTCGTCCAAGGAAGTTTATCCCTAACCCTTGAACTATCCAGAAAGTCCAAATATACCCCCTGTCACAAATACTCCGTATCTTTTCCGTTCTAGCTCTGATTTATGTGATTCTTGTACCAAAATACTCTGTAAATCAAGCTCTATCTATTCATGTACTTTTTATAATGTTCCCACACACTCCGCCGTCCACAACACACGAAGACTCACGGTCTACGTCATTTTGGGTCGACCCGCGACGACGGGACTAGGGCACCTGTGGCAAGCCACTTGTGTGTTAGTTCCGCCCTCGCCGATCGGTTCACTGAAGACCCGGTTTGGTTGAACCGAACCGGACGGTTGTCAAACTCTACCCCTGTCCCCGTAATGCGGACGACAGGAGGGGATGGTTGGCACTGCCCGAGTTCGTCGTTCTCTCCCTCACCGCGATGTAAGCCCATCGCGCTGCGAGAGTAGACCGAGCCCAATCGGAAGGAAGAGTTGGACCGCACGCGCCAGAGTTGGCCCGTGTCGTCTCTCTCTTCTTCCAAATTAATCTTTATTGCCAACATGCTGCCCTCATGCTGCCGAAAAATCCGTCTCATGAGCCCGGCATGGATGGCACTAAAGATCAAACTCTTGATACCTAAAAGGGAGGCCAAACGCGCCATTTATCCGTTTGACTCCCGCTCTATTCACATGCAAAACCCTAAGGATATCATTAGCCCCACAAAACCCATCTCACGATGAGCTCAGAGTGTACCTTGATTTGGTGTGTTTTGCGTGTCTGTACGTGTAGGCTTTCTCGGAGAGCCGTTCGGTTCCGTCTCTGAAATGGCTAACTCAGAGACCGGAACAGGAGTTCAATGGTGCAACGACCGTCGTACCGGCTACCTCGACGAAAATGAATGCAAGTCCACTGGAATCCTCACTTGATGCATAAATTACCCAGTTTTTATATACACATCCTATTGCCTTGTATAACGATAAAACTTGCATGTTTTGCTGGCTAAGATAAACATAGTAGGATATAGCCTCCTGAGCCACTTTAGATGTAGTGCGCTTAGGTGGATCGCTCACTCAATTACATACATTAATCTTGATGAAAATGATGGGAATGTGGTGATGGTTATGGATGAGTGGGAACGGCTGTTTTTATGGAAAACATGGGGTAAGACCCCGGCAGACGACCTCGGTTGTTGCAGCCATTGAAGGGTAGAAACCCCGGGGATACGTTATCACGGATGTCCCGGAGTCCGACCCTGTTGCAGGGGTTGGACTGGAGAATGGCTCAGATGATGAGCAAGTGTGGGAGCTCTACCCTTAAGGACCGAGTTGACGTTTCATCTTGCCTAACTCATTTAGTGCAACCACTCGAGGTTGTATGTGGCAACCCTCGGTTCGAACCCGCTTTGGACAAACCAGGCGTAAGCCGGTGTGCTGGGATGCATGAGAGATTGGGAAAGGGGCGCGGTTGCATGGCTGCGGTCAGGGGTCAACAGTCGCGTGGCTGCGGGTCTGAGCGACAGGTGGTCCCGCTTCTCTCATGGCTGAGTTTGGGGATTCCTTGCGGGGGAAAAACCGGCGAGCGGAAAGGGGCCACATGACGATGTGTGTCCTGGACCAAACTTGTGGGTAAAGTGCGCACCTCTGGCCAGAGTATAATTAAACCTATCATGATAGTCCGCCGTCCACGGGTATGGACAAACGAGTTACGGCTTGGTTTCTGAAACTAGCATCTTATAAAATGTGGGATTTTTGGGATGGGATCAAAATGATGGTTTTGAGGCAGCTGCGGTTGCCGAGGAGGTGTGTGTGTGGAAAATGTGATGGCATGCGTGCCACGAGCCGCGATGGACCGGCAAGTCCAGTGGCAACCTCTTTTGGGAAAAAGATGTTTTCTCAATTAAAACTGAGAACTAAGGAACCCTGCCTATGCAAATGTTTTACTGCAAATTTATCCTTCAGCTCCAGATATATCTTGCATATAGTTATAGCTTTTACCCCCCTCTTCCTATGGAGGAAGGTGGGCTTGCGGAGTACGTTTGTACTCACCCTTGCTTTGTTGTTGGTTTACAGAGCAAAGAAGACCATGGACGTGTGAGGGTTACGGCCTGCTTCCCAACTGTGTTCGTGTGGGAAAGTATGGGTCGCGCTTTAAAGTTTTCCGCTGCAGTGTTTTTGGGCTGCGCCCCATTTGGTCTATCCCGTTAGGGCGGATCTGTATACATCTGATGAACAAATGTGGTTACCATAACTCCTGGGAATGGTAATAATACACATTTTAGTCCTGCTTAAGGGCTGGGACGCTTCAGGTGGTATCAGAGCCGTAAGTTGGCCGTAGGACGTAACCCTAGGTTGGAAAAATGTTTTTGGGTCCAAATTCAGTTGAAAATCACCTCTACTCCTTATCTTACTCCGTTTCAAAACGAGTTTATCTGCTCTTTTCCCCTTCCTCAGTCAAGTGCCCCGCTTTGAAGACCGTGTTCAACCTGTCTGCAAGAAAAGACGTGCACACCCTATGGAAGTCAAAAGTGGCACCCTACCCTATGGATGACCGTGACGTGCACCGGGAAACAAGGAAGTGACCCTCCTTGTGTTTCCCGCCTCCCTTGCCTTGAAAGGCCTTGCAGTGCAGCACAGTGGACAAGGGACCGTGCATGCAGAGCCCCTCTGAATCAGTGCAACACAGTGAGCGGTACCTAACGCCGTGTCTGCTGTCTGGAAAAGGACACAAGGAATTAGCCCCAGACACGCCGGCAAAGTGTTTAAAAGCTCACCAGGAGGCCAGAAGAACTCAAGAACTGCCCCAATACAAGCAGCCATGGCCAAGCAACCTCCAACGCTCATAGGCATCCCCACGCCTATAAAGAAGAGAAAGGTCGGAGACCTCATCAATGGAGTTCCGATCCTAGAAGGCATACCAGTTGAGGAGGGTGAGCCAGATCACCCAGAGCTCTCCCCAGTTCCTTCACCAGAGCTAGCAGAAACCCTAGAAGCTGCACCAACTTCCCCCCTGTCCGTAGAAAGCCCAAGAGCTCCACCACCAAGTCCTGTTTTGCTCAGTGAGCTGCCTTGGGAAGAACTGCTGAGGACGCGAGCTGCGTCTCCTCTTGCGGAATCTACCCCAGAGCCCTCCAGCTCAGCCGCATCCTGCAAGGAAGAAGACTCAATCGTCTGGCCGCCAGAGCTCCTCAACGCCAGATCAAGGGAGTCATCTCCGGATGAAGTCACCAGCGCCCTTCGGGAATGAAGCCGTGTGGTCTGTAGTTAGTTGTACCCAGTTCCCCTCTTACATGTGGGTAGTGGAGTTTTGTTCCACTTAGGTTAGCACCCTGTGAGGGTAGATCGTGTAGGCTACGTGTGTTGTAGTGTTATGGTTGTCAGTGTTGTAGCTTTTTGTTTTTGTTGTGCTAGTGTTAAGCCGAGTCCTGCGTGTTTCGTTCAGATGGAAGGTGTCACCCATGTCAGCTGCTGCCGGGAAGAAAGTGGCTTTCCCGAGCTGCTAAGAGATACCATGCGGTACCTCAGTATTCCAGGATACCCGGAGTACTGCGGGTTAGCATTCCCCGAAAGGGAAGAACGAGGATGGACCGTCACACTTTATATCAGAGAGAACCTTAATCTCAACGGTTGGTACTGCAGAGCCATCGGCAACTGATTCTTAGAAGCCAGCCACATCGCCGCTCGTGGGGCAATAAAAAGGTTATGCTCGACCTACCATGGGGCAGTACAAAGCAGCCCTATGAGGTTCTTTCCACCAGTAAACCAACGTGCTAGTACTTGGATTAAGAGGACAGCAATCTTGACAGAGATCAAGAAGTCCAGAGATCCTGCCCTAGCCTACCTGGTCCAATATCTGCTCGCCTTGGACGACGAGTATGAAAAACTGAGCCGCCTGCATGACAGGTTGGTAGACCGACACCAAGACACAGAAAGAGAGTTGGTCAAGTATAAGAGGGCGTGGATGCATCCAGGATCAGAAACAGACTCCCCTCTCAGTCATGGAGTAAGGGTAAGGGCCATGTCCGGTCCTCGCCACCCACCTCAAGGAGAAATACAGAACCCCATGATGGCAGGAAGTTCAAACCCTCCTAACCAACCAATACTGAGTCATCCTGGAAGTTTTCAGGCCCTCCTGCTCAATCACATGCAGACCAGTGATAAGAACCCAGAAGACCTCAACAGACGAGAAGATAAAGCAAGCATGGGCGCCTTTTTGTCGCTCTCGCTCCCAGGAGAAGGATCCAGTGGTCAGCCACCAGTGCAAGACCGAGCCTCCAAGCAGCAGAAGCTGAAAGGAGTCCTGCGTGAGTAGTCGCGTTAGTGTGTTCGTTTTTGTGTTTGCAGTTTTGTTTGTGGAGTTTTTGCTAATAAAGAACACATCATTTGTAGACCTAACTCTTATCCCTGCTTCCCCTTCTTACCTCAAAAACCGTCTGCTAAAGAGAAGCAAAACGTCTACAAGAAGCCTTGTTCAAACCAGTCAGTGCAGTCAGCATGCAACGACAGTGTGCCCATGAAAGGTTAGTGCAAGCAACGGAAACAAGGAGATAAAAGTGTACACAGTGAAAGGATATAGTGCCCTGGGAAAACAGAAAAGACCGGATAAGACATGCCACAGTTCCCCGTCGCTCTCGTCTTTCCACCGCCCCGTCTCTCCGCCTTATCCGCTGCCACTCCTGTCCTTTCGCCGCACTCACGGTGCCGGTCCCCGCCACCCACTTGCCTCTGCCGCCGGCATGCATGCACATGTGCCACCACCCACCGCCTTTTGCAGCGCGCCCTTGCGCTGCCGTGTGCCGAAACCGGCCCCTACACCCTCGCATGCACGCCGCCGCGTGTATCCCCTGCACCGCCTCCACCGCTCATGTCCCTTCGATGCACAAGCCACCGCACCGCAACCACCACTCTCCCGTGCGTCTATAAAAGCACGCCTCGGGCGCCACTCTTCATTCACCCCGCCGAGCAAGCTCATAACACCCTCCCTCCACTAGCTAAATCAAAATAATTCCCCCAGATGTTCGTTGATTCTTTCATCGAACAAGTCCTCTTAGGTTTCTACGCTCTTGCTTTTCTCATTCTCATCATGTACCTCCTTTTTCTGTGGGACGACCACCATCCTCCCTCTTCAGAACAAAGCAAGAGAGATTAGCCCAAACACCCCGCTCACCTCAATACCCGAGCATGAACCTAGCCATCATCACACTTCTTCTGATCCAGTGCATATTTCTCTACAAGATCTCAAAAGTCCTCCTCCAGCTTGCAAGAAACATAGTCAGATTCCAGGACCGCATAAGCCAGATCCTCGCGCACTATCCCCCAAATTCCTCCGAGGCATGAACCCAGAAACCAGAGCTTGCCTTCCACTTCGCTACATAGTCTTTGCTGAGATCTTCGTTCTATGCCTCCTAATCCTCCTCCGGTTAGTCACTCTCTCACGGGCAGAGAAGAAGCAAGAAGAAGCTCCCTGCTAATAAAGCGGCCCCCAGATGAAGAAGCTCCAAGAAGCAAGCAAGGAATCAAGACAACAAGCAGGCAATAAGTTATGCTTGGGATAAAGAGAAAAGTAACCAGAAGCGCTTGGGATAAAAAGAAAAGTAACATGAAGAAGTTTATCCCAAATGACCGCTTCTTCCCCGGCAACTCCCCGCTTCCAGAAGGGATATTAATCCACTTAAAGGGTACTCTAATCCTTTTAAGTGGGGTAGCCTCCCCTCTGCTAGTCCTAATGAAGGAAGATCCAGAAAGTTGAGGCATGCAAATTTCTGGATGATGCATGAGTTGCCAGTGCATGCCACCGCCTGCCGTTACCGGCCAGAGCAACCTTCCAAGTGCATGAGATGAAGGAGATGGAAATATCTCTTTGTATGTGGAAGGTTTGCACGGCAAATTCCCAAAAGAAGAAACAAGTAGCAAAACAAGGGAAAGCCGTGGAAAAGCAGAAGTTGAAGTTGCTTCAAGCAGAAACTCCATCCATCCTAGCCGAAGAAGCAAGAGCTGTTTGTTGTTGAAATTCCATCTCCCGTCCGTGCGAAGAATCAAGTTCCTGTTGTAAACAAGAGTTGTTTAGCTGAAGTAAAGCTATCCCTGTAAACCCTTCTAACCTAATCTCGGGGACGAGATTTCTTTTAAGTGGGGTAGGTTTGTAATACCCCGAAAAATTGACCCTAAGAAATTACCCTCTAATCTCTACCTTAATTCAAAATGAATTTCGAAAGCTTGTTGTTTAAGTGCAAGTGTACCTTTTTGAGCTCAACAAAAATCGTCTCAAGTTCCTCAATTATTCCTCAAAATTATTTCCCACTTTTCCCTCTCAAAATTCATCCAAATTCCAATCCCAAATCAAATTCAGAAAATGGAAAAACTCCTCCCTCTCCTCACTGGGCCGAAGCCCAACCTCCCTCCCCCTCTCGGCCTGCTCCCCCGAAGCCCACTTCTCCCTTTCCCCCCTCTCCTCACCGCGTGGGCCAAGCCCCGGCCACTCCCTCTCCCGGCCCAAGCCGAGCGGCCCAACCGGCCCCTCCCCCATCTCCCTCCTCCTTCCCCTACCCCCTGCTCACCGCGTCGCGCGTGTACGCGCCGCGCCGCGCACGCGCGCGCCGGGCCCCGGGTGGCGCCGTGCCACGCCCTCACGCCGGACCCCCCCGACGTCGTGAGCCGTCACCGAGCTCGCCGTGCCTATTTAGGGCCACCCCGTGCCCCGACGCAAGCTCCCCTTCCCTTACTCGCACTGCGCTGCCGCTGCGGACCGCTTCGGGTTTAGTCCCGACGCCCTCCGCCGCGGACGCCGAACCCTTCCCCACCGCGCCGTTCTCCCCCTCGCCGCGGCCGGCCCCGGTTCACCACGACCCGGCGCTGCCCGACGCGAGCCTTCCCCTCCTTTCCCTGCTCTAATCGCGCCGCCCGCGCCGCTCGCCCCGCGACGAGCCGCGCCGACGTCGCCGACCCCCTGTACCCCGCCGTGCACCCACCCCATCGGCGCGCACCACCCCACCGTCGCCGCGGACGGCCCCTGGTTTGGTCCGGGAGCCGCCCACCGCGAACGACGCCGTTCCTCGCCATGCCCTGCTCACCACCCCGATGAACACCCGCCGCCGCGTGGCTAAATACTCCACCCACGCGCCACCCCGGTCCGATTCCTTTCGCAGAGAGCACCACCTCTACCACCTCTACCTTAGCCCCACCTCCAATCGACGTTTCGTCGCTCGGACAGGGCCGCCCACGAGCAGCCGCGGCCATGGCCGCCGGCGCCCGTGGACCTCGCCGCTCCGCTCTTCCTCCGGCCATGGGACCCGCGCCACGAGCTTCGCCGCGCCAGTCTCGTCGTCGCAAGCTCGGCCTTCTCGCCGGAGCCGGCCGGTCGGCGGTGAGCCGCCGCCGGACCGCCGCCAGCGGTCCACCCCGAGCCGAGCCGGGCGCTCTGCGCGAGCGAGCGCTCGCCCGGGGACGCCTCGGCTCGCCCCTGCCTTGGCCTTTGGCCATTTGGGCCGGCCCAACGGGCCCCCTTGGTGCGCGTGGGCCAAGGGAAAGGCCAGGCCGAAAGCAGGGAAAAAGAAGAAAAAGAAGAAGAGGCCCCGTGGGCCGAATCTCTCCACAGGCCCAAGTGCTCTTTCCCCTTCGGGCCAGATCAGAAATTCGTCCAAGGAAGTTTATCCCTAACCCTTGAACTATCCAGAAAGTCCAAATATACCCCCTGTCACAAATACTCCGTATCTTTTCCGTTCTAGCTCTGATTTATGTGATTCTTGTACCAAAATACTCTGTAAATCAAGCTCTATCTATTCATGTACTTTTTATAATGTTCCCACACACTCCGCCGTCCACAACACACGAAGACTCACGGTCTACGTCATTTTGGGTCGACCCGCGACGACGGGACTAGGGCACCTGTGGCAAGCCACTTGTGTGTTAGTTCCGCCCTCGCCGATCGGTTCACTGAAGACCCGGTTTGGTTGAACCGAACCGGACGGTTGTCAAACTCTACCCCTGTCCCCGTAATGCGGACGACAGGAGGGGATGGTTGGCACTGCCCGAGTTCGTCGTTCTCTCCCTCACCGCGATGTAAGCCCATCGCGCTGCGAGAGTAGACCGAGCCCAATCGGAAGGAAGAGTTGGACCGCACGCGCCAGAGTTGGCCCGTGTCGTCTCTCTCTTCTTCCAAATTAATCTTTATTGCCAACATGCTGCCCTCATGCTGCCGAAAAATCCGTCTCATGAGCCCGGCATGGATGGCACTAAAGATCAAACTCTTGATACCTAAAAGGGAGGCCAAACGCGCCATTTATCCGTTTGACTCCCGCTCTATTCACATGCAAAACCCTAAGGATATCATTAGCCCCACAAAACCCATCTCACGATGAGCTCAGAGTGTACCTTGATTTGGTGTGTTTTGCGTGTCTGTACGTGTAGGCTTTCTCGGAGAGCCGTTCGGTTCCGTCTCTGAAATGGCTAACTCAGAGACCGGAACAGGAGTTCAATGGTGCAACGACCGTCGTACCGGCTACCTCGACGAAAATGAATGCAAGTCCACTGGAATCCTCACTTGATGCATAAATTACCCAGTTTTTATATACACATCCTATTGCCTTGTATAACGATAAAACTTGCATGTTTTGCTGGCTAAGATAAACATAGTAGGATATAGCCTCCTGAGCCACTTTAGATGTAGTGCGCTTAGGTGGATCGCTCACTCAATTACATACATTAATCTTGATGAAAATGATGGGAATGTGGTGATGGTTATGGATGAGTGGGAACGGCTGTTTTTATGGAAAACATGGGGTAAGACCCCGGCAGACGACCTCGGTTGTTGCAGCCATTGAAGGGTAGAAACCCCGGGGATACGTTATCACGGATGCCCCGGAGTCCGACCCTGTTGCAGGGGTTGGACTGGAGAATGGCTCAGATGATGAGCAAGTGTGGGAGCTCTACCCTTAAGGACCGAGTTGACGTTTCATCTTGCCTAACTCATTTAGTGCAACCACTCGAGGTTGTATGTGGCAACCCTCGGTTCGAACCCGCTTTGGACAAACCAGGCGTAAGCCGGTGTGCTGGGATGCATGAGAGATTGGGAAAGGGGCGCGGTTGCATGGCTGCGGTCAGGGGTCAACAGTCGCGTGGCTGCGGGTCTGAGCGACAGGTGGTCCCGCTTCTCTCATGGCTGAGTTTGGGGATTCCTTGCGGGGGAAAAACCGGCGAGCGGAAAGGGGCCACATGACGATGTGTGTCCTGGACCAAACTTGTGGGTAAAGTGCGCACCTCTGGCCAGAGTATAATTAAACCTATCATGATAGTCCGCCGTCCACGGGTATGGACAAACGAGTTACGGCTTGGTTTCTGAAACTAGCATCTTATAAAATGTGGGATTTTTGGGATGGGATCAAAATGATGGTTTTGAGGCAGCTGCGGTTGCCGAGGAGGTGTGTGTGTGGAAAATGTGATGGCATGCGTGCCACGAGCCGCGATGGACCGGCAAGTCCAGTGGCAACCTCTTTTGGGAAAAAGATGTTTTCTCAATTAAAACTGAGAACTAAGGAACCCTGCCTATGCAAATGTTTTACTGCAAATTTATCCTTTAGCTCCAGATATATCTTGCATATAGTGATAGCTTTTACCCCCCTCTTCCTATGGAGGAAGGTGGGCTTGCGGAGTACGTTTGTACTCACCCTTGCTTTGTTGTTGGTTTACAGAGCAAAGAAGACCATGGACGTGTGAGGGTTACGGCCTGCTTCCCAACTGTGTTCGTGTGGGAAAGTATGGGTCGCGCTTTAAAGTTTTCCGCTGCAGTGTTTTTGGGCTGCGCCCCGTTTGGTCTATCCCGTTAGGGCGGATCTGTATACATCTGATGAACAAATGTGGTTACCATAACTCCTGGGAATGGTAATAATACACATTTTAGTCCTGCTTAAGGGCTGGGACGCTTCATTTCATCACTTCTTTCCTCCTTGTGGTTTAAGACAAAACGGGGCACGAGGTTTTCCTCCACCAGCGGTGAGCTCAAGGGTTGGGCGGTTGCAAATCTTTGCCAAGTCCTTTCGGGCCTTTACATTGTCCTTTGTCTTGTCACTGAAATCCATGCACGTGCTTATGACACTCTCAACAACATTACGTTCCTGATGCATAACATCAATGTTGTGCGGGAGCTTCAACGCCTTGGCATAGGGAAGGTCCCATATTCCACTGATGTGAGTCCAGTTGTGCTTCGTTCCATACCCTTCATACGCAGTTTTTTCCTTGTTTAGCTTAAGGCTATCGAGCTGATCCAGAATTTCTTGCGCGCTTAGCCTCTTTGGTGGTTCCTCATAGCAGACGGTGTCTTTCCTAAAGCTATCCTTTTCTCCTCTAAATATATGATCGAAAGGTAACAAACATCTGTGGCAATCAAAGTAGCAGATCTTCCCACCAAACTCCAGACGAAAACATCTAGTGTCAGCTTGACATATCAGACATGTCAAGGTCCCATAAACACTCCATCCAGCAAAGATACCATACGCCAAGAAATCATGAACTGACCACAGGTACGCAGCCATAAGGGTGAATTTCTGCTTCAAGGAAATGTCATATGCTTTGACACCGTACCACAGCTGTTTCAACTCTTTGATCAAGGGTTGTAACATCACATTGAGTTTTATTCAGGATGTTTCGGCCCCGGTACAATGAGGCAAAGGAACATAAATTCATACTTCATGCACATAGAAGGTGGAAGGTTATATGGAATAGCAAACACAGGCCAACAAGAGTAGAAAACAGCCGATTGACCGAAAGGTGTGAAGCCATCAGTTGCCAAACCGAAGCAAATATTCCTCGCGTCCCTAGGGAACTCTGGGTCAATCTCATCCAAAGCCTTCCATGCATCTGAAAGGGTGTGCCATGAACCCTGGCTTGGCACGTACACCTTCTTTCGTCCACCGCATAGGTTCACAAGTCTTCTTTGAGAGAAAGAGCCGTTTAAAGCGAAGTGCCAAAGGGAAGGAACGGAGTTGCTTTTGTGCAACGTTCGTCGTCACCTTTTCGCCATCCTCGTTTCTAACCTCAACATATCTCCCTTTCCCACAGATCAAGCACTTTTTCTCGTCCTTATGATCATCCCAGAAAAGCATGCAGTTGTCTGTACACATATCTATCTTCTCATAGCCCATACCGAGGGATTTGGTCAACCTCTTGCACTGATACATATCCTTGGGCAACTTATGAGGCTGCGGAAAAGCATCCCCGATCAATTGTATGAGGTCATTGAAACACTTGTTCGAGAAGAAATACTTGGACTTGATGGCAATGAGCCTAGTCACAAAAGCTAGGACTGACAATTTTGTGTGTTCGTGCAGCGGCTCTTCCGAAGTTTGAAGGAGCTTGAAGAACTCCTCAACCTCCTTTGTAGGAGGATCCTCAGAGTTTAGACAAAACTCCGGTTGCAAAGCTTCTAGCATCTCATCCATTCTATCAACTCCCGCTGAATCATCATTCGCTTCCCCTTCTGTTTGAACTCTAGTTTCTTTCTCACCGTGGAAGGTCCACGTTTCATAACCAGGCATGAAACCATAGTCAACCAGGTCTCGGACTAATTACTCCCTAGTCACAAATTTCCCGTTGTTGTGTTCGTTGCATGGACACCTGACCCGATAGTGAGTGGTCAAAGAGAAAGCATGGTCAATAAAATCCTGTGTCTTCTTCCTCCACTCAGCTGAGTGAGCTTTACCCCCAGTCTTATCAAAACCATCATATATCCACCAGCGATCGTCGGCCATACTTGAGGCTATAGATTAAGGCAGGCAGGTAGATGGTAAGCTTATCTTTTTCAATGTATTGCGGCCCTACATCTATAGGTAATGATATGTCCTAAACCCACCCAAGAGTGGCCGACAGAGCACGGATTTATGATGAGTCCGCGGGGTTCGAACGAAATTTCGGCAGCATAACCCCGCTGTTCTCCAACTGCACGCCCAAATGTGGTGCAGTGGAGAACAACAGGGTTATGCCGCCGAAACTTCGCTCGGACCCCACGGCTCATCATAAATTCCACGCTCTATCGGTCACTCCGAGGCTGTCCAAAAAAGGGACAATTCCAGACCAGCCACATCTCATGTGCGCAATGCACGTGAGACGGTTGCCGGTCCGAAACGGGTGACGCATAGGTTCCGTGACTTTGTATAATTAGTAACATATAACAAAGACATGGTATGTGGCAACATATAAATCAAAATGCAACATATAACATATAACAAAGACATGGCATAACATATCAAAATGATAAGACATTGTATAAGTGGCAACAAACTAAGCATGTTATACCATAACAAATCATAACTCAATATATAAGTAAGCATGACATTTGACTAATTAAACATCCTATTATCATAAGTTTCGACGGCCACGCATAAGAACCGCCGAAAATTAACTACAATGCACTTATAATCTTAACTTTCGTCGGCCAAGCACTTAACGCTGCCGAAAATTAGCTGCAAACACTATAAAAATTTCAGATTGCTCACTTTGAACGGGAGGCCGGGCAGGGAGGGGCGCCGGGCAGGAAGGGGCGCCGGCCTCCGTGGGGAGGGACGCCCGGGCAGGGAGGCCGCCGCGGGTAGGCCGCCGCGCAGGGAGGACGCCGCGGGGAGGGACACCCTGGGGGCCGCCGGGCGGAGGGCGGCGGCGGGCCGGCGCCGGGTGGAGGGCGGCGTCGGGGGGCGTCGGCGGGCTGGCGCCGGGCAGGGAGGGCGGTGGGCGGCGGCCAAGGGCAGCGGTCGGGGGTGGTGCGGCAGGACGCGGCGGGCCGGCGCAGGGCGGAGGGCGGCGGCGGGTGCTGGGCGGAGGGCGGCGGCGGGGCGGCGGCGGGCTGGCGCCGGGCGGAGAGGGCGCAGGCGGGGAGGGCGGCGGGCGGCAGCCAAGGCGGTGGTCGGGGGCGGCGCGGCAGGATGCGGCGGCGGCACACGGTCAGCAGCGCGGCAGGAGGCGGCGGAGCGCGCGGCTGGCGGCGGGCGGGCGGTGGGCGGGTGCGGTAGCGGCGGGCGGTGGGTGGGGGCGGCTGGCGGGGCGGTGGCGGCGGCCGGGGTCGGCGTCGGGCGGGGACGGCGTCGGGCGGGTCGGGCGGCGTGTGTGCGTTGTGTGAGAGACCAGGTCGGGGCCAAGCTGGGGACGAAGGTAGGTGGGGGGGGGGCTCTATTTTCGGCGGCAAGGAGGTGGCCGCCGAAAATAGAGGGCCCTTTTTTTCGGCGGCCGCCCTTGGGCGCCGAAAATAGGGGGCTATTTTCGGCGGTTTTTCCAGAAAAATAGGCCGCTATTTTCGGCGGCCGGAGCCGGCCGCCGAAAAATAGCTGCTTTATTTTCGGCAGTCGCTCCTAGCCTCCGAAAATAGTAGTATTATTTTCGGCAGCTACCCAGAGCCGCCGAAAATATTCGATTTTCTTGTAGTGAATGCCAAGATGGCAGGCCCAAAGACAAAACCATGTTGCTAATAAGCAAGCCAGATGCCACGTCAGCAGAAGAAGCTCAAATACCAGTCTCAAGGAGTGATTTAACCGGTTTGAGAAACATTAAGGTGCTACCTATGCCTTTTTTTTTTGTTTGGGAGGTTATGTGTGCACCACCCTATACTTCAAGGGTTATCTATACTTTTTTTCCAGTTTATATTAAACCTTGGAGATTGAAACGTCTCAAGATGATGCATAGCTTCTGGTCTCTATTTAACAAAGAAACACGAAGCCAAGATTAAGGCGACCCTTCTAGTGCTACCAAATCCTAAGATTAGACCACCATCACCAAATGTTGTGAAGCCTCCATTATTGCTTTGCGATTCCGGCTTCAAAGGCCAATTTTGCTTTGCTTGATGAGCCAGCGTTGTTGGTGAGATCACAAACAATTCCTCGGTTTTGGATAGAGCTGAGCACGCATGTGTACTCTCTTGCATTCTTGCACAAGGCACGTTAAAGACATGATACGATTATTATTTATTTCACATTAATTAAGCAACACACACACGCACTGCACTGCATACTGGCAAACCAAAACCAAGGGGATGACAAGGACATATAACTCTACATATGTGTCATGGACGACGGATCAGCTGGTTGCTCATCATCTACATTCTTCCATGCGTCATGCATGCATGGTGTGGTAGTAGGTAATAACATAGTAGGTGACGCGTAGAGGCATCACACTTAGGTGCAGTGGCTTCTTCGTTCCAAGGTGGTGGTCCTATAGCACGTAGACATGTAGTAGGTAATGCATAGAGACAGCACAGCACCAAGCGCCGCCGCCGGGCCCCTCGATCAGTTGGCCGGCCGGCGATGCATAGAGCCAGCTTCAGCTAGACGACGGCCGGGAAGGGGCTGAGGCGAGGCGTGGGGCGGAGCACGAGCGGGTGCATGCGAGCGCACACCAGCCCGTCCGACTCCGACATGTCAATCTTCTCGCCGCCGGCGGCGGTGGCGGACCAGTCGAAGCACTGCACGAGCGCCGCCAGCACGGCGGGCACGGACTGCAGGGCGAGGCCCATGCCGGGGCAGCCGCGGCGGCCGCTGCCGAAGGGCATGAACTGGAAGTGCTGGCCGCGGGGCTCGAGCCCCTCCGCCGCGCCGCCGGGCAGGAACCGCTCCGGCCGGAACGCCAGCGGCTGCTCCCAGAAGGCCGGGTCGCGGCCCACGCTCCAGAGGTTGATGAACACCGCCGTCTGGGGCGGCACCGTGAACCCCCCGCGGACGGACATCTCGGCGGTGGACTGCCGGTGCGCGATGGGCGCCGCCGGGTGCAGCCGCAGCGTCTCCTTGTACGCCGCCATCAGGTACGGCAGCCGCGGCAGGTCCGCCTCGCCGGCGATCCGGCCGCCGCCCACCACCGCGTCCAGCTCCGCCACCACCTTGCGCAGGCACTCCCGGTGGTTCAGCAGCTCCGCCAGCATCCACTCCACCATCGCCGCCGACGTGTCCGACCCGGCGGTCACCACGTCCTGCATATGTGCATTGTGCATGCACCAACGAATTACTAATTAAAAATAGTGTACGTGTATGTATTCCGACCTAATTTTGGAGAGTACTAGTACGTTGCACGTACGATGATGAAGGCCTTGATGTTGTCCCGTGTGAGCTTCACCTCCGCCGTCTCGTCCTCCGCCTTGTCCATCAGGATGTCCAGCAGGTCCTTGTGCGCCGCCGCCGCCTCCGTCTCCTTCTTCCTGTCGTCGCCGGCGACCGTCGTCGACGACATCATCAGGAGCCTCCGCGCCTCCCTGGCCTGCTCCTTGTGCCTGAGCATCTCCTCCAGCAGCGCGTCGAAGCGGCGGTGCACGCCGGCGGCCCGCCTGCCGAGGCCCTGGAGGTCCCAGCCGCGGCACACGGCGAGGTAGTCGTCGACGTTGAAGGCGCCCACCAGCTCCGCCACCGCCTTCACCAGCAGCTGCGCCTCGTCGGCGACGCTGCCGGGCACCGTGCTCGCCACCATCCGGATGATGGACGTGTTGGACAGCCTGATCAGCTCCCGCGTCAGGTCCACCGCCTCGCCGCGCGCCGCCGCCGCCACGACGCCGCGCAGCATCGCCACGGCGCCGGCGCGCCGCACGGGGCGCAGCTGCTCCACCGTGCGCGGGCCCAGCAGCTCCGCCATGCACAGCCGCTTCATGAAACGCCAGTGCGCGTCGTAGGGCGCGAACGCGAACCCCGCCGCGCCGTACGCGAACCGCCGCGCCACCGCCGTCACCGGCCGCTCCGAGATGCTGCCCTCGTGGCCGCGGATCAGCTCGCCCGCCGCCTCCGCCGTGCTCGCCACCACGCAGTGCGTCGACCCCAGGCGGATGTGCATGAGGGGCCCGACCTTGGACGAGAGCTCGTGGAGGCTGCGGTGCACCGGCGGCCGGAGCAGGTGCAGGTGCCCGATCACCGGCAGGCGCCTCGGCCCCGGGGGCAGCCGGACCTGCTGGCGCCATGACGAGATCAAGTGGCGCAAGGCCACGACCGTCACAACGGCGACGAGCACCAGCAGGGTCACCGGTGGATTGCTGGCGGTGGTGAGCATGCTGGGCTCCTCGGCTCCCATGGCGGCCATGATCCTAGCAGCCTAGCTAGTTACCTTCCTCAGTACGTATGCTAGCTCTCAGCTCGATCAGCAGCTGCTCACCAACTCTCGTCGACTGACCGATCGATCGGGCGATATGTCTTATAGGAATAGGGACTAGCTGATACTCCTACAAGAGAGGAGTATGCAAAAATGCTCTTGCACGGATAATGACGAAGATTATTATTGATCTACAAGGTGCTCTGGGAGCTGCCCGGCTCTTTTATTTACAAGTCGAAACTGCGGCCCTGCTGTTATTTGTACTTGTAGCAGCAGTGCAATTTATTTTCTGGGGTGTCTCTTTCTAATGTCTACCAATGCACTGTAAATTTATAAATTTTCACGGGTACGGCAAATAACTAATATTCGTCGGCCACTGCCATTGCAAGGTAGTAATAATAAACGAATTTCGTTGACATCCATCATCGACAACCGATAGAAATTTTAAAGGCCTGGTCAAAAATGATATGCATATATACAAGTCTTGTTCTAACTGCCCACACTTAGATGTATTTTGTTGTTAGTCTAACATGGAAACCTCCACTAGCTTGTACACCTTCAGTAATTTTTGTCGGCTGACCATAGTCTCTAGGCAGCAATCAACAACTGCTTGCTTTCGATATCTATATATTCTATTCATATTCACATCGAACAATTCACATAATTTAATATCCCATATTCACATTCACAATTCACGTGCATAGACAACACATTCATAATTCACAAATAATACATATATTCATACAGGATAAATAGCTCCGGCGCAAGCCTCATGGCGACGGCCTCCTCTAACTTAACCACCTACATAATAATTTGGATTACAATCCAACGTAAACTTTACTCAAGCTGTCAAGCTATACATCGAATTGGTATTTGGGCACAAGCACTAATCATTATGGGCAAAAGAGGCTACGGATGATATACGGCTAGCTTTAATGTTATTTGACTTCCCTCGGTTCCTCATGCATGCATGGTAAAGTGAATCTCAAATTAATCATACTATAGGGAACCATCAAACATGTCCATGCATATCTTATTAATTAATGGATTTATATTTGAAGTGTATATGAAATCTAGGAGACTACATATGTTAAATCTAGATATTCAACTTTACACTTTAGAATTATTTGGTATATTAGTATACAGACCTCGCGTGTCGGCGCAGACGAGGCAGAGATAGGGACAGAACAAACACCATAGCCATTTAGGGGCCGTTTGGATCACGGGAGAAACAAAGGAATATCGCAGGAATCGCATTCCTTTGGAAAGGCTCTGTATCTCGCTATTTGGATTGGACGAAGTGGTAGCAAACTTTCCAGAGTAAAGGCTTAGAAAGTTGTCCTTTTGGAGGAATCAAAGAATGAGCTCGGAGCGGATGGAAATTTTCCTGTATCCGTTTGTGCTTGTTGGCTGTCAAAACTAGTTGTGTTTGTCCTTCAACTGTGCATCAACTGTACATCAAGTAGTCATCATTTTAGTTTTTTGCTGCTACGTGATTCATTAATGCTGAACAACGGATGGATCACGGGTCCTGAATAAAGAATAATATGTATTTTCTTGCTAATCTATCACTAATTAAGTAATAAAACACACAACTAAAATTACCATACTTGTATGGTTCCTGTGTTATTACATCCTGCATTCCAAACATCGCTTCACGTTCATTTCCTGTGTTTTCCGTTCCTCTGTTTTGTCACTACACTCACATCTTATTCCTGCGGTTTTTTCTTTTTCTCTGTTTTTAATTCCTTCATTTCAAACAAGCCCTTAAAAGTTTGAGAGACGATCCAGAGTTTGCCTGAGCCGATATCCTCATGGACGAACACTGTTTTGTTTTTCCAACAGCCAACAACAGTAGAAGCCACCGAACTAAAGAGATGCTGGATACTGTATTCCTCAGTGAGACTTTCATACGTGCCACTGCTGAGTTTACAAATATGATATAATATCACTTATTTTAAACATATATACATATGTAAACACTGTAAAAAAATCTTGATGAGTGGTATTGATTTTATGGTCAAATCTAAATATATATCATACTCAAACCATATGTAACGATAAATCAAATAAAAACAAAATCAATGATAACTTATGTTAGAAGTCAACCGCGTCATACATTTTTGAACGGAGAAAACAATAAACTAATTTCGTTGACATCCATCATTAGAAATTGAACCTGAGGAATGCTACACGGTGATGGTTAGTAATTTTTACTTGCCCAAAGAGACGCCAAAGTAATTTTTGTCAGCTGACCATTGTCTCTGGGCAGCAAGCAACAATTGCTTGCTTTCCATATATAGTTATTCTATAGAGACCAACACATATTCATATTCACACCGAACGATTCACATTATTTAATATACATATTCACAATCACAATTCATATGCATAGACAACACATTCATAATTCACAAATCCCATCATACATATATCTAAAATAACAGTATTCATACTATCCGGAGTTTGAGGAGGCTTGGGCCTCCGCTGCCCTCTGCGAACTTAACCACCTATATAAAAATTTGGATCACAATTCATCGTAAACTTTACTCAAGCAGTCAAGCTACGCATCGAATTAGCTTTAATGTTAGTTGACTTCTCTTGGTTCCTGATTCATGCATGGTAAAGCGAAACTCAAATTAATCATACTATACGACAACCATCAACCATGTCCATATCTTGTTAGTGGATTAATATTTGAAGTGTATATGAAATTTAGAAAACTAAATATGATAAATCTAGATATTCAACTTTAGACTTTAGAATTATTTGGTATATTAGTATTCAGACTCGCGGTCACAGGGGTCACAAGAGACAGGGGCTACACCATAGTCGCTTAACAGTTTGAGATACAATCCAGAGTTTGACTGAGTCGATATCCTCATCGACGAACACTGTTTTGTTTTTCTTTTTTAACTTGGAACACATTTTTCTGATAGAGAGGCATTCCTTTTCAAAAATAAAGCTACGAACATTTAATAAGAACGGAGAGATTATATAAAAGTTTATGAATGGGATACAGATACAAGCTTTTCCAAGCCAACTCCAAAATCTGCTGCCCACCGAACTAAAGAGATGCTGGATACTATATTCCTCAGCGAGACTTTCATATGTGCCACTTCTGAGTTTACAAATACGATATATACCACTTATTTTAAACATACATACATAACTACACTGTAAAAAAAAAACTTGATGAGTCGTATAGATTTTTATGCTCAAATCTAAATAATTATTTTTATGCAACGATGATCAGGATTTACAAGTAGCAACACTAACGCATATCCCAAAAACGGTGTTCTTATTTCGCTCCAAGAATATTCATGGCAGTTCTTCGTTGACTTAATCTTTTTTTTTTTCAAACATGTGCCATCGAGAAGTAAAGACCATGACTGTTAATTGACCTCCTCGCTTTTCAAGGCAGTCATGCATGCATGCACCTCCACTGAGAAGGATTCAACATGTGTCTGCATTGCTTGACTTTATTTAATTTCATCATTTTTTGTCTAATACTGTTTCTCTACACTAATATGAAGGCGATTCTCCCTGGCGATCGGCCCCGTTTTTTTGTACAAGCAGCTCAATTTGTTCTTTTTTTAAGGCAAGGACTGGGGGCATATATAGGTCACATATTGTTCCTTATGTCAACCGCTTGTAATAATCACGCTACCAGAAAATCGGAAATCTTTTGGCGGCCATACTTTTTCTTGAGTGCCGAATTGTCAAGGAATACATACTTTTCTTGGTGGTACTAGCGAATAGTAACAGAATATATATTAGACTTCATAGGTGATGTAAACAGCTAAGAAATTGTTCAGAGTAAAGTAAAATGCACTACCGGTCCCTAAATTTGATGCTGTATCATTCAGGTCCCTAACTCTAAAAGTACACATCTAGATCCTAAATTTGTAATCTGTGTCATTCCATTCCCTAAACTCTCAAAATGCACATTCCAATCCTTAAACTTGTCCTAAGGGCACATGAAGTGGGTCAAAATCGTTGGACCTCTCGTGGCACTTAGGATATGTTTAGGGACCGGGATGTACACTTTAAGAGTGGAATGACACAAATTACAAGTTTAGAGACCTTATGCACTTTCGGAGTTTAGGGACCGGGATGTCATAGCACTATAGGTTTAGGAACCGGTAGTGTATTTTACTCATTGTGAAATATATATATTACTTGGGGGAGTTTGCTTGACTGTTGGCCGCCAAACATCATTTCCTTGACTATTTTAGCATTTTTCGTGGTGGTTTTCATCACACAAAAATTTTAGGATCCCGGTAGTGTCACTTGATTATTAAACGTGGGTCACTTACTTAAGAAACTATATATAGTATAATAGATGGTAACCCCCATGTTGTTGCGGAAATTTTTAAACTATTTTTTTCTAAACTAAAATTTGAAGGTAGAAATAATAGATATGATTGTAAGGAATAATTTTCAAAGATATTATACTTGACAGCATGTTCATCTTTGTTGAGAGATGAACACTTACATGATTGATTGTGTTTTTTATATAAAGATTTTATAGGATGATACTTACGTAGACTAATAGCTGCATACATGGATATTATCAGTCACAAAAAATCGATGGAAGACATCAATAAATGTTGCTAGTGGATGATGTCACGGCTTTTAATTTTGTAGTCTCCCAATGATGTGGACAATTTGCATGTTGAGAGAAATAGAGTTAATAAAGTTAGTGGGTTTTACACTAATAGGTATGCACACATGATTATTCATTTATGACTTAGTGGACTGATTATTAGAAATAAAGATAAAACCCTCCTTTTCTCTCTTATCTGATTTTTTTTTCTTTATTGATTATCCATTTGATATGCTTCCGGGTCAAGGATCAAAGCTGGGAAAAATCCATTCCTCCAGTTACTTCTGTCGTTATCCATCGCACGTGTTGGCGAAATTATAATTGGTTACATTTGTTACACGCACCGCACCTTAGCTTAAACCTACCTTAAAATAACGTCATTGTTACGTACTCTACGAATTATAGTTGTACACTTGTACAAGAGACTACAGGCTTTTTTTCTCCGTTGCTGATTTTTCTGCAGCACTAGCTTCGTTGAAGTCTGAAAAGGCCATTGTTGGATCAAGATCGACACGATGCCCGCTCTGACAATTTTGGCACACATTGACTTTGATGATATGCTTGATACTATACCTCCATTCCCAGATATTTATATGGTTAATTTTTTTAGAATTTTATTCACTTGTCTAATTTAACAAATTTATATACAAAAAATAAAAACAAGCCATCCCCAAACTATATATATTTAATGATAAAATAAATCACAGCAAAATGATAATACAAGCCACGCACAAATGCCGGCTGCCAAATGGTCCATTGGCAAGTACAAATTAGTTACCACAATAAGTTTTCTCTTGGACTTGATATATCAAGAACTAACTCTATTACAATTACAAGTCTCTAACACTTGCATACAAAACTCCTGCAAAGTTTTTGTGAAACACTAAGCTTACTTTTGATGGTTGAAGTAGAATGAACACCAAGGTAGCACCTCCATACTCATCCAAGGCCCCTATGGGCTATGGAGGGTATAAATAGCCCCACCACCTGAAAGAACCATATGAAAAGTTGCTGCAAAAAGTGCTTATCTATCATCGTAAAAAACGATGCTAAGTATTTTGTCATCATCGGTTAAACCAATGACACACAACTCCCAACTAGCAGTTATACTCCAACATCTACTTCAAATGTACTAACCCAATCGATCGATGCTCACATCGGTTGATCTACACCACATAGGTTCATCCAATTAGTGCATTTCTCCACTTGGTTGATCTGTAGACTCTTTGGTGGAATGCACCAATATAATCGTTCAACGCTAATTAATGTTGGTTCAACCGGTGAGTGCAATTTCTTCACCTTCTTTAGCCTATCAACTTGAATGCATCGGCGAGTACAATTTCTCACTCATCGATTTATCTTATGAGCAATATCTTCTTAGTCTTAGTTCTTCAGATCCCAATGCACCGATGTGTTCTTAGATAACCGGTTATCCAACCCAAGTAGGGGAAGTGTTAAATTGGGTCGCTAAACACTTTTTCTAGGTCTCTAGACATTAGGCACAATCTAGGGCCTAAGATAAACCTAGAACGTCCTTCATGCTAGTTACCGCTATAAACAAAGCTAAATATTTGAGCATATAAACAAACTCATTTGAAAAGTTATCAACTATAAAGTTGTAATCTGGTTGGCCTCTACAATTTTGAGATAATAGAATTTGTCCTTATCCGAGTCCATATGAAAATATTATGAATTTATTTGCATATCAACTTTTTGACATGTGGTTCTAACCATGAATTGATAATAAAAACCATCTATTACAACTGGTTGTTATAGACCAATAGAGATATACCGAGGGATAACCGTTGCCAGTTTGAACCATGGAATGGCAATGATGTGGAGTATCACCCTATCAAGGATGACTAACTTTAATAATTTTAATTATACTAGGGTATGTTTGGCAACCTCAATTCTCCTAGGGATGGAAAGAGAGTGAAGCAAATTGGGAGGGCAAGTTTAGAAAAATCTTTTTTTTTTACCTACGATGGCTCCACTGGACCCCTCGTATTGGTTTCACTGTGCAGGTTGAAAATGATTGGAAAGGGTCTAAAATTGATAGAAGAAAATGTTTCCACCATTTAGTTTTTATTTTTTTCACCTTATTTTGTACCATTACCCATTAGGTACTTCACTGTTGGAATTAATGAGAAAGGAAGGACATCAATCAAACATGTCTCCTTCCTTCTAATTGTTTATTTGTTTTTCTTTCCCTCATTACTTATTTGCTTGGCCGGTTATCTCATGCCACGTGCGTATCGTGTATGTACGTCTACGCTAGTGTTACAAACACACCATTAGCAAATGACTGTTACTACGTACTTCCTCCGAATTTTTTGGTTTGACGTCGGCCAGTGCAAATATGAGCTAGAGAATGTCAATCATAAAAATGGAGGTAGTAGTATACTATGTACGTTTTTTAGGCTTGCGTAGGAGCAGTTAATTAGCTAAACACATGCAGGCATTACCCAATGGCCGATGGATAGGTCTAATCTTGAACGAGGTACTACACAAGTATGACAGGTGCCCCACCGCCACCGCTCGAGATTTAAACAGGCCGCCTACGTGCGTTCAGGTGGACATCAGATCGTCTCGGAGGCTGGTGACACATATATCCCGTTTCCCATGTTTGGTGACGATGGGTGACAGAATATGTGGTCCGGCCGGACGTCCCCGATGCAAAGTGACGACTAAAGCAATCGTTAGCATGTGACAATTTCCTAACATTTGCGGTCATCATGGTGAAGTCAGCATAGCATCAACCAGGATTAGTACAAGTACATCAACGGATCAACCTATGCTCCTACACGGACAGGGACAAACATGCACGTACCCCCCCTAAAAATACAAAATTTCTTACAAGACCTGTTTTAGATTTGCACCTCCAAGACAATCACACCCTCTCATATTTGCTTTAGCTTCACCATTTTGCATGGACTAGTATTATTAATAAACACAAAGTTTAAAATTTATATATAAATATATATGTGTGTGCGCGTGTATAGATAAGACCTAGCTAGAAATGATCAAAATTGTTATTCTTCATTATCTTTTGTGCATAGAAACTCTAACATAATACTCATATGCATGCATGCATGTTTGTGTCATCTTCATCCATCTACAATTTTTATTTTTTCAGCCACATATAAAAAGCTAATGTATAATGGCATAGTAAGTACATTTCCCAAAGCCGTTGATTTTGCAAGTCCTTTGTCTATTTTGTATGACGTATCACTGGACCATCATGTATTTACTCACTGAACCGTCCGGTACATGCATTTTTACACATGGTTGCTCCTTCCTCCTCCGACCATTTCTGTTTAGTAACTAATCACCAGACCTGTCCAATGCATGTACTTGTACCGGCTCTTGCTCTTTGATCTTTGGGCCTTCTTCATATCACCAGATAATCCATCTTGGGAACAACGTGTCTTGCGCCTTGTTTTTTTTTTCATTGATGTGTCAGGTTTTTTTTTATGATCTTTAAGTCGTCTTATGATTCTTGATCATTCTTTCGAGGTGTTTGTATCCAAATCCATCACTTACATCCATGGAGATAAAACAAATATTCTAGCAAATACATTAGTTGCAAATGGATCTTTGTTATCCTTCAACCATCAAAATCACATTAGGTACGCTAAGCACGGAGCTTAGGCCCATTCCCTTATACTTTTCTTGCAAACCAGGGATATTGTTCCCTCAATAGAAAAAAATATTTTAGCTTCGTGGGGGTGAATATTCTTTGAAATAATATGTTGGGGTTAAATCTCATAGTATGAGAAATGTTGTGGTATGAATGGATTTTAATTTATTATAGATATAATTAAATTAGAAACTATGGATTCTTTTGTTTTGTTTTGTTTTGACACAAACCTTTGCATGGGCTGATCTCATCTGAATGGACACATGTGCTGTACCCAGTACTAGTGGTGTCAAAACCAAACTGTTCCCACACTCACCTGTTGAGATGTAAGAACATTTATGGAACCAAACCAATCCTACTTGCAGCCCAATCCATCAGCAGGGCTAATCTAGGCCCAATGTAAATTCAGCCCAGCCCATACGAAAGCAAGAGACCAAGGGATGAGTGCTTCATCAATCAATCAAATCAACACAAGAAAGGGGACGGGCACGGACGGACGGTTTGATCGCCGGAGGTCCGCCGGCGCAGCCAGCCAGGGAAGAAGACGAGGGATGGGTGGTCGGTGGAGCGGCAGGAGCGGGCGGTGCGCATGTGCAGAGCTCCCAAGCCCGTCCCCTGTCGCCACCAAGGGAGAGAGGGAGAGAGAAAATAGCATGCATGCCGCCCCTCGAGCTGGCTGGCGCAATTTCTCTCTCTTTCTTTGCTTTGCATTGTGCGTCGCGACGAGGGAGAGGAGAGGAGGACGGAGGGCAGGGCAGGGCTGGTCGACGGAGAGATTGGGGAACCAGGGATAGTCCATTCCCGATTCTCTGATCTCCTCCGTTCCGATCCCCCTCCCCTCCCCTCCGTCGTCAATCCCTGCTGCGCGCCTCGCTGATCGGAGCAGAACGAGGGGAATTTCAATTCCAATCCAATTCCCCCAAATTGGAGGTCGCACTAGGTTAATTCCCGCTCCCAGGACAACAAGGGGGGGCAGTGCAGAGGAGCACACATTCCGTGTGTTCGTGGATCATGGTTTCCCGCTTACCTCCTGACGCGACGCTTCACGCATTCGCCCCCTTCAGATTGACTGATTGATTGCGTTGCGTTGCGTTGCGTTGCATTGCTAGCTACCAGTCCATTCACATTGACAAAGAGCGCCTCTTTTTTGATGGGCATTCCGTTTCCATCTCAACTTCAACGCCAACAGGTACCATTAATTGTGTTATTTATGTGCATTTATCTACTCCTGTTATACTGCTATATAACTTTGCAAAAAAAATCGAATGGAAGCAAAGCCACAGTGAGGAAAATTCAGAATGCAAAAAAATCTCTGCCACACTAGCTAGCTTGTCTAACATCATCATTTTCCTTAATTCGAATATCAAGTGTGTCAGAGAGAGAATCCCTTCTTTTTATTTTGTCTTCGGTGTGTCAATGATATCAGCTTGTTCATGCAGTCACTTTTATATTTTACTGAAATCTGCCACCATTTGGCAGGCCGAGATAACTGTGTTTATGCATACCAGTCCCTTTTCAACAATGCGTAATCTGTTTATATAAAAAAGATGCATAGTCTTAATTTTGACATGCTCTAACGTCCTAATGTTTAAGCGTGAATGATTGCTTCCGTCTTTTTAAGCACGAGAGATCGACGTTTTCCCCTTAGGGAACTATTAACCAGAGATTCCCCCAAACAGTTCCATGTCTCTAGGCTTGCCGACATTGTTTATGGCCATTTTTGGATATATATGCTCTAATAGTACTAATAACTATCCGTAGCGCAATGATTCTAACAGTTGGCTTCTAAATAACCTCACTATGCTGCTGCAGTTGATGCTACTATGGTTGGAAATAGGACATGGTTTGGAGGGCTATTCAATGGCTCAGGGAAAAGGCGACAAGTCAGCGCGGAGAAGATAGTGTTTGATCTAACCCCTCTTCAGGTACAGAGCACAGACAGATGAACTACCATCACTGACGTGTGTCTAGGAAAAATGCATGCACTCCTAAAAGATTCTGGATGGTCTCTTGCTTGTTCCTAGGAGACGATACAAAGATCACATACAACGTTATATCAAATTTCCATTCTTCTTGCAGATGACGTAACCTTTTTCTTAAATATTCAGGAACAGAGATTGCAAAAGCTGAAGGAAAGGCTAAATGTACCATATGATGAAACTCGGCCAGATCATCAAGTAAGAAAGCTGTACTTAATCAGCTTCAGGAATACTTAACGATAGGGATGTGTGTATCCCTATGATGTAGAGGTTGGAATCAACTTTGTGCTATATATAAAAAAAACAAATATTCTGCCATACACATTCGCACCGAAAGAAAATAGGCATGAAAATATGTAGTCTCAGCTCTGCAAGTTAAACTATCATGAAAGCTGACCATGGAAAGATTTAGTTCATGCTTGCAACGTTCAGCACAACAATATGCTTCAACTTTCAACTAATTTGCTCCTTGCCTTGATCATTTATTTATACCTTATTGACTCTGAACAATATGATGTTGACTTGTGCATTTTATTATCTTGTGCGCTTTGGACTTAGGAATCACTTAGGGATCTTTGGAATGCCTCCTTTCCTGATACGGAGCTAACTGGCTTAGTTTCAGCACAGTGGAAAGATATGGGTTGGCAGGGCGTGAACCCAGCGACTGATTTCAGGTTACTTCCAGTTTTCCCCCTTTATGCCCAATTATTGGTTGTCTAAAAAAAGTTCCATACTGTCCCTTTCTAGTTTTTTCGGGGAAAAAAGAGAAAATGGTCCTTGCCTCTTTCTTCTTTAGTGGCCCAAAATCAGCCACTGGCCGGTTTGGTCCAACAAATGCTTATGTTTGCCTGACAGATTTCAGGGGGCTGAACAATATCATCTAACTTTGATTTCAGGGGCTGTGGATTTGTTTCGCTTGAGAACCTTTTATTCTTTGCAAGAACATATCCGGTAGGTCCTTTTCTTTAATATACGTGCATTCTGTTTAGAAACTAAGGGAACAAAAGAAACTGGATTCATCAATCCTAGTGTATAGAATGAGCTCCTTAAGAAATGAGCAAAGTGAGCACCTTGTCATGTACACTACTGACGGTTGCCGGTGGCTGATCCAACAATTAAGCAGGCTCCTTTCAAGAGGTTGATGCTGAAACAGCAAGGAATGCGCGCCGCATGGGAGTACCCCTTTGCGGTCGCAGGTGTAAACATTTCATACATGCTGATTCAGCTGCTAGAGCTCAACTCAGGTATGCTGTGTATCATAAATAACGATCGAACCACTCTAGAATCAATGAAAAGGATCTCTGGCATTTTGTAGTACTTAATTAGAGCATCTAATCTCTACATGTGAAAATGTCTTGTTGCCCAGTTGAACTAACTAAAAAGAGATACATACGTAGTGCATAGACTATGTGCATTGCATTGCATCAGATTTGTTTTTGGTCAAAGCAGTATTAAAAGTAGTAATCAGAGTACGTACATCTAACCCCGCCATGTGCGTGGGCACTCGTACGGGTCAAATGGCCCCATCATTATGCAGACAGCCACATTGCAGTATAGTATTAGGTTTTGTTCCGTTTCTCAAGATGAGGAATCTCTGGATTTGATTACGACTGTTCGATGATGAACATTATAATAGGCACATGGCCACAGCTGGTGCTAACTGCTAACCGATGCGCAACCGTCCCGTCCCGTTGCATGCGTATATGCGTTGTGCCACCACCCATGATTGCCCTGCCTGATCATCCATACTAGCATACAGAACAAGCCGGCCTCACCAGGATCATCATGTGGTTTCAAACAGAAAAGGAAGGCTTATTTAATCATTTTTTAAATCTTTTTGGTTGTTCATGCACTACTATCTCTTTGAAAGCAACAACTGAGTGAATGATTGTTGGTTCCATAACTGCTGGTGGCTAGTAGCTGTGCGCCTGTTTTAATTCGCTTATTCATTCAGATATGATGCGCTATACCTGAAAGAAAGGGAAAATGTCGTTGACTGCTTTTTCTCTTTTTTTTTTTTTGTTTGTTTGCGTTTGTGTTACTTTCAGGGCGTCCGAAATCTTTGCCAGGGATTAATTTCATCAAAGTGCTGACAGGTAGGCAACTGATGGCGCTGTTACTTCTGTGAGAGCCATGACGACTGACTGATTTGTAATTAATGTTTCCATGCGGCACTTGCACTGATAAGAGCTTTGTGTTTGGTCATTTCCACATGGATGGACGGATCTTGTCAATGATTATCAGAACACGAGGATGCATTCGACGTGCTCTACTGCATAGCTTTCGAGATGATGGATGCTCAGTGGCTAGCGATGCGAGCCTCGTATATGCAGTTCAAAGTAATTAAGCCGATGATAGATCCTTGTGGTTTGGGTCGTGGTGTATATATATGTGCGTGTGATGGAAACAATATTAACTGATGGATGAAACTAACAATTTGCAGGAGGTGCTGGAGGCGACGAAGCAGCAGCTGGAGAGGGAGCTCTCCCTGGAGGATCTCAACGACATCCATGACCTCCCAGCCTACAACCTCTTGCACAAATAGTAGTAGTAGGTAGATTGATACGATGATCCAGTCAAAAGCAAAACTGAACAAGAGAAACAGACACTTTGATGAGCACACCTCATCAGATCAGCATCGCGGGCCCTGTAAATTAAAAGAAAATGAAAGGGAGAATGTGCCATCCAACCCTTTTTTTTGGGTGATCATCATTTCCATCTCTTGTCAATGGAAATGTGGCGTGGTTTTTCCGAAGAGCGGGACACACACACTATGTATATACATATACAGTTGAGCGTTCATATATCACCCGGATTTATCACACAAAGTAGTAGCTGACCAGTCCCTCTCTGTTTTTTTCCCCAATCTATCCTGGTGTACGTATGGGCAAGCTGAACTGATCTTTTTTTTTTTTTTGAAAGGAAGCTGAACTGATCTTGTGTTGAGGTGAAGCATGTTTCCGTTTGCCGTCATGTGAGGACTGGTGATGAGACGGCAATGCAATGCCAGGAGCCACTTGCTTTTCCCTTTTTTGTTTGTTTGCTTTGACTGACTGACTGGGTGGGTGTGGATCCGATCGAGAGGAGAGCCACTTGCATATGGTAGCTACCGATCCAATGATCACACGCAGGCCTGCCGGCCGGCTGCGTCAGACAAGGGCCGTACCGCCCTTCGTTGCTTGATTGTGCATATATAATAATTATAATGCACATAGTTTATATGTACATGTGCTGCATGTTCTTGTTTTCCTTACTCTTGGTGCAGATCCTGATGGCGTATTGTTACTAGTATGTAAGAAGAAACAGAGGCAAAGTAGTAACGGAAAGAGAGGAGTGTGTGCGTCACCGACAGACAGGGCCTCTCATCTCAGCTATCTTCTTTATCTTAATCCATCCGTTAATGCCGCTGTCCATGCAATGTTCATCAGTCATCACCGTAGCTAGTACCTTTCACCTCCAGCTCCTCCACCATGAACATGATGAGATGAAGTAGCTGCATGTCATGGTACCAAAGCATTGCAGTGATGGAGATGGCTGTTCTGCCCTGCATGCCCTAGCTCATCAGCTCACCTGGCTGCTCTCTGCTCTGATGTGATCCTGTGGTGGCTTGGCTGTGTGCAAGAGCCAGCCACACACAAGAGCAAGAGCACCGAGTGATGCATGCATGAATGGATGAATCATGAGGCTGAGACTGTCTGTCTGCCCCTTGGGATTGGTTGGTTTGCCATCACACTCTGCTTCCAATCAAGAGCGGCTGTGTTTAGATTCAAAGTTTTGAGGGATGAAATGCACTGTAGCGCTGAAAAATACACTGTAGCATTTTTCGTTTGTTTGTGGTAAATATTGTCCTACCATGGCCTAACTAGGCTCAAAAGATTCGTCTCGCAAAGTACATCTAAACTGTGCAATTAATTTTTTATTTTATCTACATTTAGTACTCCATGCATGTGCCGGTATTTTGATGTGATGGGGAATCTTCTTTTTGCATAGTAGAATTTAAGAGAAGTTTTTTGGATCTAAACACAGCCAGCAGCGAATCTCCTGCGCCTTGATTTGATTAATTCTTGCATTCACTTCACTTGACACTTGACTGTTTAAAGCTGCCATGGAAGGAACCTACACCTTCATCATCCAACTCAAACCAACAAGCATCATGATTAATCCTAGTAACCAGTACTAGTATCTTCTCTCCAAAACATGATGAAGGGATCCATCCATCCTAGTAACTAAGTGTTTGACTTGATTAATCGTCATCATAACAATAATCATCCATATTACAGCAATAAACAAACATCAACAACGGCTCTGTTCATCTTCTTCTACTAGCCGCCGGCCGTTCGCCGCCGCACACTCCGGCGACGGCGGGGCGGGCATGGGATCTCCTCTCCTCTTTGATTCTCATCTACTACCAGTTTCACAACCCAGAAAAAGAAGAACAAAAAATCAAAACAAAAACGTTAAATTACAGGCAGGCATGGAGGTGGTGGATCAGAAGCGCGCGTTCTCGAAGCCGTGCAGGTCGCTGACCCGGTTCATGGACTTGCGCATGATGGCCACCTTCGCCAGCTGCTCCGCCGCGCGCCACGCCGACGTCGGCGTCAGCGGCTCAGGAGGACCGGCTGACGACCCTGACCCTCCTCGCGGCGTCCCCACGGGCGTCGCCGTCTCGCCGTCTCCCCTTCTCCTCCTGCCGCTCCTCGACGACGATGACGTTGGCGTCAGCGGCTGCTCCGTCTGCTGCCGGCTGCGCCGCCACCGCATGTCGCTCAGCTCCGTGTCCAGGCTGCCCAGGAGCTCCTGCCGCTGCTGCGTGGGCGGCGACTGCAGCAGCAGCGCCCGCGCCGACGACAGCAGGTGCACGGCCGTCGCGAGGTCCTGCAGCTCGGCCAGGCGCCGCGACTCCGCCACCGCGCGCGTCGCCACGAACAGGTCGTGCAGCCGCCGCGACGCCGCCGCCTGCAGCGGCGGCAGCAGCAGCGGCTGCTCCGCGCCGCGCACCGCCTCCTGCGACGCCGGGTCGCGGTAGCTGCACCGCGCCGACAGCGCGTGTGGGTGGCCGCCGTGCGCCAGCGGCGCGCGCACCTCCACCAGCAGCTCGCGCTCCTCCTCCGCGTACATCTCGCCCAGGCGCACGCTCACCACCCCCGCGCCGCCGCCGCAGCCGGAGACCGCCGCCGCAGACTGCTGCCCGCACTGGTACACCGCCGTGATCTCCCCCGTCGGGAACGCCAGCTCCAGGTGCACCTCCTGCATCACCACGCTCACCAGCCCGCCCAGGCACTTGGCGAACGCGTGCTCCACGGGGGGCTCCGACTCACCCGTCTCCTCCTCGGCCGCCACCAGAGGCGGCGCGTCCCCGGGGCCGATGGGGATCTCCACGTGGGTGAAGCGCGTGGCGGGCGCCACGGCGGGCCGGCCGCCGAACTGCTTCCTCGTCGTCGTCGAGTTGCTGTTGTCCGCCGCCGGCTGCTGCTGCTGCTGCTGGGTGTCGGACAGCAGCATGACGGTGGCCACGGGGTTGCGGTCGCGCCGGTCCTCGAGGACCTTGGTGGCCTTGCGCAGCGCGTCGCCGACGCAGGCGCTGGGCGGCTGCTGGCCCTGCTCGTGCTGCTCCTGCCCCTGAGCGGTGGCGGTCGCGGCGGCGGCACAGACGACGAGGCGGTCGACGATCTGGCGCGCGGCGCGCTGCCCCGTCCTGGTCATGCGGCGCAGCGGCAGCAGGCGCTTGGCAGCGCCGGAGAAGGCGACGATGGAGAGGCGGTCGGCGGGTCCCAGCGAGGCGACGACGAGGCGCATCCCGCGCTTGAGCGCCTGCAGCTTCTCGCCCACCATGCCCTGGCTGACGTCCAGCACGGTGACGAGGTCGATGGGCGCGCGCCGCGGCGCCGCCGACGGCCCCGGCGCTCGCACCTTCACGGCCACCACGTACCGGCCGTGGCGCCGCCCCGACGACACCAGCGCGGCCTCGGGCGCCACGGTGACCGCCGGCCCCGACGACGCCCTGGGGCGGCCCGGGAAGAAGCCCCTGAACTCGGCTGCGCCGGCGGCGGCTTCGGCCGCCTCGTAGTCGTCCTCATCGTCGGCCTCCGGGATGGGGTTGAACCCGCCGCCGCTGTTGGCCGCGGCCTTGGGCGCCGGCAGCGGCTCGTCGTCGTCATAGAGCTTGGGGCCAGCGGCGCCGGAGGCCGGCGCCGGCGAGGGCGCTGCCTTGGTGCCCCGGTGGTGGTGCTTGTCGTCGTGGAAGGAGGAGCAGTGGAGGCGCAGGGAGGCGAGGAAGGGCGCCTGGCGCCACGGCGAGGCGCAGACGGGACAGCACAGCACGCCGGCGGCGGCGGAGGCGGAGGAGCGCGCGTGCGCCGCGATGCAGGGGAAGTGGAACGCGTGGGAGCACTCCGCCGTGAACACCGCCGCGCTGCCGCCGCTCTTGACGCCGCGCGAGCAAACGCCGCACCGGGACTGCACGACAACAAAGACAGACGAAACGGCCATCAGCAGCTTGACACATTTTCTGCAAATTTGGTTGGGGAAGAGGAGAGAGGATGAATATGAACACAAGAAACAAACAGAAACAACAAATTTGTGTGATAAAAGGGGAGAGCAGCGTTGGGATGAGCAGAGGAAAAAGATGGGCTTTTTTTTTTTTTTGGGCACTAGCACTAGGATCATTTGGAGACTTGATGGTATGGTAAAGCTGCTCTGATCGGATCCACCTTTTTGCTTGCGCTCTAGTCTAGGCTCCACCTCCTCCCACCGTCGCCTTTCTTTTCCCCTTCCACACACAACTCCAACAAAAAGGCTGTGGGATTTGCATTGTATTTGCATCATGCTGCTGCTGCTAAAAGTGGAGAAAATGCTACGCACAGGTGTTGTACTCCTACTAGGGAAGGGAGTATTTTTATTGATTTCTTGGGTAATGGGAGAGGTGGGATCCGAAATCCAATCCTGAAAGTCAGAGAAAAAGTGTGGATGGGGATCTGGTGAATGCGAGTATTGTTGTTCCATTGTTGTAGGGAGGGCATTCTCTCTCTCTCTCTCTTTGTCTCTTGAGTCTGAGAAGATGATTAGAAAAGAAAAGGAAAAGGAAACAAATGACTGGACTGATTGGGAAAAGCTGCTGCGATTGGAGAAAGAAAAAGAAATGATGACGATGGCATATATAATAATAATTGCTCAATCATCACAAGAAGAAGAAAAAGAAAAAGAGAGGAAGAAGAATCTCAAGAATGAGGAGAAACAAGGGCAGGAGGATTAGGACAAAACAGGGGGCGGGAGGGTGGTGCCAATCATTGCCGGTTTCTAGAGATGGGGATCACCACCACTCTCACCAGCCAGCGGCCAAGGCAAAAGACAAGAACCAAGCTGCTTGCTAGTTATTGGTAAATCGGTTCTTGTTTATTGACCCTCCATCCTTGTAATCAAGTTGCCCACCGTGTTCTTGGATCCCATTTCCTCCCACAAGCAAAAGCAAGCAATAGAAGAACACAAATGTTCAGAGTAGTAGTCTCTGACTGTCTGACTGACTGACCTTGGAGGGCAGCAGCGAGGCCTTGAGCAGCGCGAATCTGGAGGGGGATCTGGGCGAGGCCGGCGCCGACAGCGCCTGCAGCAGCGGCACCCGGTGCTTCCTTGCGGGCGCCGGCGCGGAGGGCGGCGCCACGGGGGCGGGCTCCGCCGGCTGCTGCGGCGGCCGGGTGCGGCACCTGAGCGCGGGCGTCGAGGGCCCGCTGCCGGTGCCGCTCTTCACGGCGGACAAGAAGCCCCCGCCGCCACCACCACCGGCCACGTCCTGCGGCCGGCGCTTCTTGGTCTTGGCGTTCTTGGCGTCTCGGCCGTCGTCGCCGTCGTCCCGCTGCACCGAAGTGCACAGCGCCCTCCGCCACCCCGTCCCCATCCTGACTCCCTCTCCCCTGGATCGGTCAAGGTCAAGGAAGCAAAGCAAGAAGAGGAGCAGAAGGTGGCGAGCTGCAACTGGTGCTCCTGATCCTGATCCTGCCTGCTCGCTCTTAATTGCTACGCGCTGCTGCAGCAGCTAATAATATGCAGCAGCAAGAGAGGAGCATCACATGGGCTGGCATGGCAATGGGAGCCTCCTCTTCTCTTGAACAACCCAAGCTCTCTGCCTGACTAGTTAAAGGAAGGACTGGTGCTACTGCTACGACGACGACCCCTCCTCGGCTCCTCGCTCCGCCATTATTTATCTACTCTACTCGCAGCCCCGCGCGGGTCCCAACAAACTAGCCCGGTACCCTCTCTCTCTCTCAACTCTGAAGCTCGCGCCGCGCATATCATATCATGCCCACCCCCATCATCATTTTGTTATTCATCACCCCCTCCGGGCTCTATTATTGTTGGTAACTTCAACTCATCATCCGTGGCCAACTTCGGAAACTGCAGCTTCAAGATTCGACGCCTTTTCTCCTTTCTCCCACTATTGGGATCAGCGGCGGCGGCTTATTTGCACGCCACGATACTCTCAACCAAGTACCACTGGAGTAGTAGTATTCTAGAGACTGCTGGCAGCGCGAAAACAAGATAGCAGCATATTCTGATTTCCCAAAGATGAACCTTTTTTTTTTGGCATAGATACAACAGGGCTCATCTATCTCATGTTTTTCTTAAAGATAGCATATGGTTTATGTAAAGATAAACTATTTATTCTGGGAAAACATCCTATGCAATCACTTAATGTGTGCAATCTGAAGCGTCTATTTTATTATGGGAGAAAAGGATTGATATAGACCTAGTCCCAGTCTTCATGACATAAGATCACAAACAAGTTAGCTAGCTACAAATAGTATAACTATGTTGGTTGTATCAATTCTAGAATCAAGTGTGATTCCTAATTTATGTTGGTTGTATCAATTCTACACTAAGAGCAACTCCAATGTGTATTCTAAGAAGGTGCTAAGATGAGAGAGAAAGAGAAAAAGAGGTGCTATACATTGAAGAGGGGTGCTAGCTTAGCATCTTTATACTCGATGAAACTTGTTCATACTACTCTGACCACATCTCTTAGCTCCCTTCTAGGGTCCCCCTACATCGTTCTCGATGAAACTTGTTCCAGGTGACTTCACTTATACTCCCTCCATCCCAAACTGTAAGGGGTTCTGGCCTTCTTTTTATTCATCCACATTCATATGGATGTTGGTGAATCCAGATACATACAGAACACACATACATGGAGCAATGAATGATCTAATATAGCCCTAGAACCCCTTACAATCTAGGATAAACAGAGTAGTTAGGTAGATCGCCTGCCCCCCAGAACTCACTCTTGCAAAATCCTATCATCCCTCAATGGTAATCATCTTCAAATTCTTTTTTATTAGCAAATAGAACCCTTCTTTGGAGTATTCATGTTGACCTCCCAAGACAAACCTAAAATAAAAGAATGACAAATCTTAAAAATTCTCTTAAATTCAAAAACATATATAGTCATTTATCTATCTAATGACCTCTAATGATAATAGTCATGCATATATTCCATTAAAAAAATAAATTTACCTAGTCTACTATTATGTAATAAAATTTAATGTGACCCCTAAATTTATATTTTAATTACCCACCTATGCCATTATAAAAGATGATTTACTATAACCCATAGATTTGCATTTATAAAATTATTCATCTATTATGAATGACAGTTTAATATAAACCCTTAATCAATATATAAGTTACAAACACATGCCATTAACATTTTATCACTTAAAAAATACGACTATATATTCCTATATTAGACAACTAAAAAGATAACAAACACAACCTAAAAATAAACATATGTTACGTGCCACCATGGAGACCCAATATACATGATTATACAAGAGATAAAACATAATTTATAGTTTAGCAATCGTGGAAATGTTTCTTCAATGAATCATAGACCAGTTGCATTCATTTTCAATTATATTAATAAAACATGAAAATGACATGTGTAATTTTTTACTTTAGATCATAAAATTATATATATTTCAACTGAAACATTATAACATTTCTTCCATGATAGTTTAATTTAATTTGTATATTATTTTTAAAAAATAAACTACCACAATGTAATATTTGGTAAAGAAAATCCAATATTTTCTAGTATTATAGTGCAGGATGAAATGGTTGTTTATCCTATGTAATAACTAAGAGTGTAGTCTAGGGCCTATATAATCTATTTTGAAAAAAATTTGTAAATATTTAAATCATAAAAGGTAGTACTGTGAGCACTAGATTTTAAATCATAAAAAATTTTCAAAATTGGAAAAGCCCAAATCTGGATTTATATACCGTGATAAAAGCACTAAAAAAAGAGCTGCAATATTTAATCTAATGCTTTAACTAAGCATTTGCGAATGTGCGATGTGAGAGAGTGGGTATAAATATAAACGGTACAGCATATATAATAGCTAATTACTCCCTCCGTTCTTTTTATTTGACACGGTTGAATTTTTTTTAAAACTTGAATCACTTATTTTATTCAAAAATATGTAAGTTATCGTCTACTTTTTTTATTTATTTTATTGTAAAGATTAGTTTGAGCATATATTGTACTTTTACATTTTTGCACAAATTTTTGAATAAGACGAATGATTGAAGTTCTAGAAAAAAATCAACCGCGTCAAATAAAAAAGAACGGAGACACAAATACAAAAAATGTATTTTTATAATGAACGTGATGTTATCAAATGAACATGCATACGGATGGAGTTACCCTGTATTTGTCCACAAAACCCCTGACGGATGGACGGACTAGTTGCCACTAATAATGCAAGTTGAGCTAGGCTAGGTTGCAATATGTTTTGGCCCCTTGCGCAGCAGTTGTGTGGTTTTTTTTTTTTTTTTTTTGGACGCAGTTGCGTGGTTTTCACTGTTGCTGCTGGGCGTCGGAATGCAAGCGCCGCATGCATGGCCCCGGCCGGAGCAGTTTGCAGATCAGATCATTGCCGCCGTGCCGTGCCTCGTGGTGGATTGATCCACCATCCATTGATCATGCACGTTCTTCCATGCACAAGCACAGACACCTCCTTCTCTCTCGATTAATTAATTTATTTTGCCTTCTTTTATTATATATATGATCAATATGATATCTCCGTCCAGTGATGGAGATCGAAGAGTAGTCGTCGTCAGTAGGTAGCTTGATTGGGCATTGGCGTTTGGAAGGATTCTCCGGAACTGGACGGGTCGATCCGTCCACCACATGGACTAGTACTACTGTGCTAGCTGATGAATGCATGCATGATTGGTTAGGCACGAAGCAGCTAGCGGCCGGCCGGCTCCCAGCGGGTCGATCGATCCTGACAAATGACCCCAAAAAGTGCAAGTGAACCTTCTTCAGCATTCCTTAGTGGAAGCGAACCCGCCCAACTCATAATAAAATAGAATTCAGCAAAAGGAGAACGGAGATGCAGATATATATGGGCAATACTCACAAATATACCATTGGTGGATAATCATGTTATCCTTTATAGAGTCAAAGCGACCTCGCCAATCCTAAACTTATTCCACCTTCTTACCCTGGTCATCATTTGGGGAGATAGCAAAAAAACACGAGGGAGATCAGTGATAGCATGTGCACCTCACAAATGAGGCTCCATGTTGTCGCTAGGGATGGCAATAGGACGGATCGAGGCTAGGTCATTCTGCGTTGCAACACGGACAAAAAGATATGACATAGCCCCGTGAGTGTGGGGGATAGATATCCCTTAGGTTCTCATGGCGTGGATCCAAGACATGAGCCATTGGAGGGTCCAGAAGGCCGGGCGGCTGAACCCATGGGCCGACCGTCTGATTTGGGCCCAAAGGTGGCTTAATTAATTTTATGTGGCGGGGTAGGGTGAGGGAGCCTAGCCTTAACCCTAAACCCAACGGGGCCATCGATGTAACCTTGAAGGTGTGGGGCATGCTGAGATTGGGGCTTCAACGCCACAGTCGGTAGTGGGTCTAGGTCAGAGAGGCATGTAAGGCAAGGCACTGCATAGGGAGTTTGAGTGGTCACTGGCTCACCGTCCCCTATACCTTACTCAACATTGCCTTCCAATCTTATGCTTCTGAGTTATGATCCTTATATGCGTTGCCTTGCACATATCATCACCTAGCAAGCTCCAACTTGTCTTTCTTCTACCGAGGTTGCTGATGTGGCTCACCATCACTAGTGGCTCAGTTGGGGTGATGGCATGAGGCCAAGAGGGCCACACCATTGACTAGTGAGGTTAAGTTGCAAACGGGGAGTGTTGTGCAGTTGGGGTGGGAGAAATGGGTACACAGCAAGGAAAAGTCGAGTAGGGTGACTAGGTGAATTTGTAGCTATTAAATAGATAGGGTTTCCACATCTGCTAGTGTTGTGTGGGATGAAATGAAGTTGTGCCTAACAAATTCTAGACCCAAACGTGCACACACAGAGTAATTTAAACCTGAAGGTAGGACCGACGCTTAAGAGCAGGGGGTGAATTAGGATTTCTAAAACCAAGGCTCTATAAAAACTACAAGTACTAAGAAAAACCTATGCAAGATAAAACTAGCAATGTGCGGCGATGGAACACGATGGAGACATGGAGATTTTTTACCGAGATTCGGGGAGACCAACATGTCTCTACCCCCTACTCCTCGTTTAGCGCCCCTCATAGGGCTTTGCTCTCACGTAGTCATCAAAGAAATACGGCCTCGCCCTCGCAAGGGTGGAGGATGGCAAAGTGACCTCTGTGAAGGTCAAGCAATCACGGTCGGGTCTCCAGATATCCCCGGTACACACCCACTTGTGCCTTTCTCACGCATAGTCCTTCACGGACTACGGCCTCACCCTCGCAAGGGTAGAGGATGGACTAGGCCATTGGAGTCTTCCGTGAGCCTTCTCATGGAGCCACCCCGCCGTATTCACCAAGGGAAACTTTGGCGTGCCGAGGGCCTTGCTCCTCTCACAAGTAAGGTGACAGCCACTCCACACTCCAAAGGGTCTCGCAAGACTTACAAACCCCACACTTACAAAGGGTAAACGTGCACGCAGGCACGGGTAAGACAAATAGGCCTAAGCAAAGATGCAATGAAGCTCTAGCTATGCCAGGATGTGTCTATTTTGCTCTTGTGGTGGTTGGCCTCTCAAAAGTGTGTATGAAGCTATATTAGGATGGATCAAGAGGGTGCTTCAACACTAGTATGAATTCAGGAGTCTTCAACCACAATGTGGAGGCCGGTCAGGGGGTATTTATATCCCAAGCCTCAAAATAGCCATTAGAAGCTTTCTTCTCTTTTCTGCATGACCACCGGACCATCCGGTGTGTATAGTTAGCTAGCCGTTGGAGTCGTCCGTTGGACTGGAATTCGACCGTTGAAACCACCGGACCATCCGGTGCGTGTTGATGCCTAGGTCTTCAAGTTGATGCAGCTTCGATCCAGAACGTCCGGTGGTACCACCGGACCGTTCGGTGCTTAAGCATTGGACTGTCCGGTGCGTGGAAGCTTCGGGAGCAGTCGCTCCTTCTTCTCTGCCTAGAATGTCTGGTAGTAGACCACCGAACCGTCCGGTGCATGTAAATGCACCGGGTCTTCGAGTCTTCATCTTGGGCTTCTTCTTCTTTTCGGTCCATCTGATGGGGCTCTTTTTGACCTTCTAGTGGCCCAAAAAATCGGCACGCTGACCGGTCAACGGGACCACTGAGTCAGGATATAAGCTTTCGATGGGATGGAATCTTGACCTTCTTTTGTGATCTTTTGGGCCTTCTTTGAGGTGTTTGTTCCCCAAGTTCTCTACTTCACCTTGGGACTTAAACAAAAACACTTGTACACAAATATTATTCACATAGTACGTGTTGTCACTTCAACCACCAAAATCACAATAGGGAACTAAGTATATGGCTTAGAGCCCATTTTCCTTAGAAAACCTAGTCCCACATCCACCGTGTTTTGGGTACTCTCGAACCAAAAAACCCTTCAGAAGTATTTTGAAATGGATATTGTTCGTCTCCTTTCCTTCTTTTACCTTCTTATTTGGCCTACTTTGTCCTGGGGTCCTTATTTCCACGGTGGGAAATCATCCGCCTCCATCCCATCCACTCTAAAACCCACTATATCATACCAAATATTCGCATAGTTACCGTGCCATGTGCCCATATACATGAGTGGCTAATGGTTTGGACGATTAGGAACTTTAAGTCATACAGTTAGGGCTTCCACAATGGAGTCCAAAAGTAATCCATAGTGATTTAAATATTGTCTTCAATCTGGCTGAACCATTGCGGAAGTAGTTCATATAATAGTCCATAGTAAAAGGTACCCATATGCATATTAGCTGCCTATAAGGAATATAAAATGTTATTCTCTATTATATTCTCTCATCTCTCCTCAATATCTCTCTTTCTATTAGATATAGAAGTATCCATGGGTCGTACTATTATGGTCTACTAAATTCTATACATTGTAACAATTGCAATAACTAAAAACTACTTACAATATGGCCAACCCTTATGGACTACTTGGTCCATATACATTGGAGAAACCCTTGGGCTATCTCCAACAAGCTTCTCTGTTCACATTCCTCAAATCCCAATCCACTATGTGCGTCACATCATCTACGGTGCAAAACAGTACTAAACAGTGCTGAAACCGTGCCAGATTTCTCATTTTGAGTAGTACCATTGGAGATAATTTTAGCAAGATTGATGAGACATGCATTTTGATTTTGGGTTTCGATTTGTAATAAACAATCTAGAAAAATAGAGTGGATGAATTAGTAAAGTAAAAGTTGTGGCGCCACACACGAACCGGGTGGAGTAGTGCTATGGCTTTTTGGGCTAGCTTGGAGCACACACATAGTAGTATTTGACCTTGTTGAACATCTGAATATTTTTAGTAAATTATTGGATGGAATGACCTGGAGAAGGACACAGAGCAGCAGTGATGTCAGCAAATGCTGAGGAAAAATGCGAAGGTGGTCGATAAAGGGAGGGAGCGTGTGTTGGGGTTGCTGCTGCAGCATGTGAAAGGGTAGGAGTGGAGGACTGGAGGAAGGCGGCTAGTCCTACTCCTTGGGCTCAGCTTCCTCGGGGCTCTCGCTCTCACATCTCATGCTCCGCCCCCCTCTCTCTCCGTGTAGCAAGGCCTCATGCTGCTGCTGTATCTGAGATGCATGCAAATTGTTTATTGCTCCGTGTGACAGTCGCCTACTCGGCTAGACTACTGTGCTGTAGTAAAATGCACCGGTCAATATATTTGACTTGCGCGCTGGGACGACGATGCCAATCCAGCATTGACTTCCATATACATACACGATGAGAAATAAATTAGTACTACTCCAAAAAAAAAAAAAAAAACTGTAACAAAAACAATCAGGGCCTGTTTAGATTAAGGCTAAAGTTAATCAGATCAAATTTTAGCTAAATTTAACCATATTTAAATTTAGAAAAATATTTATCTAGATAAGACCATCCCCAACCATTGCCTAAAAAACCTTTCCTATCCACTATTTCAACTACCCTCCTCTCTGTCTACAGTAAGCGCTACAGTATCAAACAGTGTTATAGGCAGCCCATATACCCAATGGCTGGGGATAGCCTAAGACCATCCCCAACCCCATTGCCTAAAACGGTTGCCTATCCACTATTCAACCACTATTCCAACTACCCTTTTCTCTGTGTACAGTAGCGCTACAGTGTATAGGCAGCCTTTTAGGCAACCCCGTTAGGGATAGCCTAACATTTTTTTTGTTCTTATGCCTTATTTAGCGTCCAAATAAGGTCTCTATAAATAAGAAATTTTAGCTATCAAGTCCCTAAACCTAAAAATATTTCGAAAGATTGAGGTCTGAAAAGCCAATACCCCAATAACCCTAACTCTAATCGCTCCTCTCTGGGATTTCTCTCTCACAAGTCCCACCTTCCCTCCTTTATTCTCTAGATCTATTTATTGCTTGTATATGCACCAATTTTGTATCATAGAACCCTATGCAACTTCAAAATCTAGCTCAAATCAACAAAGTCAATCTTTGCAAAAAAATTTTTTGGTTAAATCCAAACTCAAAATATACAGCGAAATAATTTATGTGCAGGGTCGTAAATGTTTTAAAACCTAGTGTCATCTTGCTGCTTTTAATTTTTCTTGTGCATACATGAATGTGAAGGAATAAACCCTAGGTTTTTCTTCCAAATATGTCCAAACAAGATTAAATTAAATACGATCACATCCCAATTAGACCAAGTTCTATAAAATTTCAAATAAATATTCTATATTAAATGGGTATAAAATAAAAATATAAGAAACTTTAGTTTTTGAAGCATAGGCAAAATGCTTTAGTTCGCAAGTTATTGCCAAGTCAATTTGGGAGATATTAAAAAGTTTTTTTCCTCCCTAGGGGGCCATTGTGCCACATCCTCCCTACCCTTCGCTATCCTCCCATTCACTCGAGTAAACTTGGTTCTCTCTCTTCCTCTTGGAGCCACTGAAACCAATCAACTATTTCTGTCCACTCGATGCACGAAGCTCACCATCCATCCAACCTCCCTTTGTTTTATTTTATACTATGTTGTTAGTACTATTTTTTTATTTTTTTGGATGGTTGATTTATGTTGTTGTTAATCATGTTGATCATCTTTATTTAAATTATTTATGTTCCTTTAATTTATTTTTATTACTATGAATGTTATCATTTTAAAAATAGAATATGCTAGTTATAAAGGTAGACTAATTAATTTTTAAGGTAGAATATTTTTTATTTTTCTTATAAAAGTAGAATATTTTTCCTGTGAATGTAGAATATTATGTAAATATTTTAACATCAAACAATTTTCTTATGAGTGTAGAATGCTTCATTTGCCAAGATAACCAACGCCAGATTGCATTTGCCGTTTTAGAACTCTTTTGATTGTTTTAATCAGTGCCGCTGATAATGTAGTGTATCTTTTTAGATTATGGGTGATTTTCTACAATAGGATACTTTGAGATTACATGAAATTTAAACCCAAATTTTTAGGCACCTACAATTTTGATTTTTTTTTCATGTAAACCTCAAGCACCATCTTTGAAAGCCCAAATTACCTAACATGAAATTAAAGGTTTGCTTGCCTTGCTTTTGTAATGGTTCTAGCTACTCTCTTTATTCTAAAGATGCAAAGTGGATAGAACTGTATTAACTCCAGTCCATATCATTCTTCCTATGTTTTCACCGTAATCCAGACGCGGGACAAGTCAGTAATGTTGTGTTTCTAGATGATATGCACATCTACAATGTTGCCACCAAATTCGAGGATTACCACTTCTAAATGTGTCAAATGTTTTTCCTTCCTTTGTATCCAAAATTTGAGTCCCCCGGTCCCTGCTCAGATTTGTTGCGAGGAAGCTTTTCTTCATGTCCTCCGATGTGTGTGTATAGTCAGTGAAGTCCTCGTCTGATCGCATGCATGTGCAATTGTGCATCGACTCGATGATAATGAAATGGAAAGTCAACTCAACATGTCCGGGTCCGTACGTTCCCTCCAGGCGCTAGCTAGAGGGTACCTAGCTCTACGGTTCTACCTGCATGCATCTTCCCTACTTCGGTTTCTTTTTCCTTTATTTATTACTACCTCTTCTCATTAATATATGATGTTTTTAATACAAACTAGTATAAATGTACGTGCAACACGCACGTATTGTTAGATGATCGAGCAGGCAATAGAAAAGATAAAAAAATAGAATTAAAAGGAATGAGACCTGATTGATTGGCTTATTCCTTTCTCATTAAAACCAAGAGAAGGAAAGTAACACATGGGTGTGGATATAAAATGAGGTGAGAAATAAAAAAAAAGTAGATGAAACATTTTGCATCTATGGGTTTTGGGCCTTTGCACCCCTTTTCAATCTTTTCCAAACTGCACAGTGGGACCAGCGTGAGGGGTATATCTATGCCTTTCTAATTAAAATTTTTTTTTAAAAAACTCGCTCTTTTATAGCGTAGATTACACTAAAAAGACGTCATATATCAATGATTGGATGGAGTAGTTCTTCAATGTTTATTTCTTTTCCTTCCGTGTTTTCTTCCTTCTTTCGTTTTTTTTCTATATTTTGCCAAGGTTATAATGAACCTATAAATCTTTTACCAATTTACAACTGGATGTGATATTTGAAAGTAGCGTGCAAGCTGGCCACTATTGCTGTTGTTTCAGACCAACAAAGTTTGCCTTGGGACTGACAGTAGACTACTAGAAGGCAGTAGCACCTTTTGCCCAGACACATGAGACATGATGTTTAGTTTTATTTGGCACCTGCCCTTTTCCCCATCTTTGGCATTTTGCTTGTCGATTTAATTTTTTTTAAGTGATATGGTTGGGAGCATTCCATGCGATCGAGTGTTGTTGCCCACATCGCTGCGCCTTGACTGAATCATTATCATTCATACTAGTACATGTCATCATAGCTGCACTATTTTTCCTCTCATCACTCTTTTCCTTCGCTTTTTGCAGCAATTTGGGATGCCGAATTTAAGGAATACGGATGTGGATTCCAACCGAAACCACTACACTGCACATGATGGATTGATTTCATTCAGAATCATGTTGCAGGTTGATATTATATACTCCCTCCAGGTTCCTAAAGAGTGTCGTTTTAAAAAAGCTAAAAGTCAAACTTTTAAAACTTTGACTATATATAATTTTTATATGATTTAGTTTTTAAATGTTGAAAGTCACATGTATAGATTTGTCTTAACAAGTATTTTTATAAAAGTATAAATTTTTTATGATATTTATTTTTATTCTAACAAAAACGTTGGTCAAACTTATGTTTAGAAGACCGTATCGATGTCCAAAACGACACTCTTTTAGGACCTGGAGGGAGTATGCATGATGCTTCATATATCTGTGTATACTTCTATTATATATGTATCAGATGAATCCATCACACTTGTTTAATCGTCAACATGTAGAGACCAAATGGGCCCATAATCCAGTATGATACTAGCCACTACTTCAAAATATACAGGCAACTTATTGCAGATTGGACCTCCTACATAACACATGATAACACATGATCAATAATAATACGATTTGAAAAATCATGCATATAGGAATGGACTGCTATGTATCACTCATTCTACAGTAATAACCAACCACTTAAGACATAAATGCATGCATTAGAGTACTAGCTAGCTAGTATGGAATGATTGAGATTCTCCAATAAAGTCAACAATCAACAGAACTAGTGTGTAAGGCTGAATCTAGCAGCTCCCCTATCCTCCATTCTCTATCCACTATTCCAACTACTTTTCTCTCTGTCTACAGTACCAGAATTAATTGCGCACAGTGTATAAGGGACACGTTTAGGGGAGCCGTTGGCTTTAGCCTAAACAGTTGCGGGGCCTTGCCTGCATTTTCTAAAAAAACGTGTAGCTCCACAGCTCTTTTAGTTTACCACAATTAATCCCTTCCTTGGGCGTTGCAGTGTAGTAAGACAATGTACAATATAGTGCCATGCGCCTCCTCCTCCACGTCGTCTGCCCCAAGCCCGCATCGGCACCCCACCCCCTACTCCGCGCCCTTTCCCTCCCACGTCAGCCGCCTTTCTCCGTGCTGCCCTTTCCGTAGATCCCACCACCAGCTGTGGAGGAGGTACCGTCGCCCTCGCTCCACGAATCCCACTGCCTCTGCCCGTGAAAGAGGCCCAGCGCCCTCGCTCCGCGGACACCATCGCCGTCGACGGCCCCCATGGAGGAGGTGCGTGCCCTGTGGCAGCCTCTCCTCCTCCCATGACGGCTGCCAGCCTGCACGCTGCCTACCTCCTCACAAAGGTGGCAGCCTCCTCCATTATCCGGCTCAGCCTCCTCAAAGCTTGGCCACTGGTCGTCGCACCCCGTCCTCCTACTCTGGTCACCGCACGTGTCCTCGTCCCAATGGTGCAAGCTGGATGGCCGTTGGCCATGTGGAGGAGGGAGCTAGAAAGAAGGGGTAATGTGGGACGCCATCCATTCCGCATTTGTGGTTGGAACTCGGGTGCTGGATGGTGCAATAGATGACAGGGTCAGCCGCTGCAGCTCCCCCTACCCTATTCTCTATGGCATTTGGTTTTACATTCCATGAGTGCAGACAGCCTAAGCTATAGAAAGACCAAGGGTGGGCATAATTAACCGAAACCGAAGAACCTAACCGAAATAACCGGAACCGAACCTGAAGTGACCAAAACTGAGAAAACCGAATTAAACTTCGGTCTCACGTTCTAAATAACCAAACTAACCGAAGGTTTTTCGGTCTTAGTCCCCAACAAACTGAAATACCCAAGAAACACCAAAATTTGACAAGGCCCATCAACAAAAGCCCGGTCCAATAGGTCCAACCCTAAGCATATATAACCCCACTCACCCGGTCGCCCCAGCCACAGGCCACGGCCGACAACGCTCGCAGTCTCTCTAACCCTAGGTCCCCGACCTCGTCCCCGTCGCCAAGTCGCCGCCCTGACCCCTAGTACCGTCCCGACCTCGAATCGCTGGTGAACTCCAGGCTACACCAGATCAGTGGCAACCATCCCACGCTCCCGACGGCGGCGGCCGTCCCAGGCTCCGACGACGGCGACCGTCCCAGGCTCCTGACGCGGCCACTGGTGAGGCTGGAACGACGACGTCTCAGGCTTCTGAGTCCTGAGGACGGGTACCGACGAGGCATCAAGGTGGATAGCGGCGAGCCAGCGATGGTAGTGTTGCAGTGTCAATCTTCTAGAGTCCTTGAGGTGCCATGTGCAGCAAGTTCCTTCAAAAACAATGTGTATTTCAATATCTTGTGACTTTGTTAAATTGTGCTTGCTAAGAGCATGCCCTCTTTGCGAATTGTTATGCTGCATGTGCCTTGTTGTTGCCGGTGCTTCTTCATCTTGTGACTAGCTTCAGTCCTAAGAATGTCTGGATTTTTGGATGACCGGATTTTTTTAATAACCGAAGAAACCAAACTTTTCGGTGACACCGAATGCCCAGTCCTAAGAAGGACTAGCCATAGTCTCGAGGGGGAGCTAGAGATGCAGATGGAAGAGATGGAAGTGATGGGGCAATTGGTGCGGAGAGAGAGAGCCTCTGCTCATGTCATTTTTACTCCACCTACCTCCATCCCTTCCCGGCCAAACGCGCCTGCTGCGGTCGCCGCCCGCGCCTCCCTGCTTTGCCTTCTCCTCCACCACTCCTCTTCCGGTGCGGCTGCCACCTACACCTTCGGACTGACACAATTGTGCCTCTTCGGATTTTATGTATGGCCTTTTTAGAATTCTCTTCGCAGAGTACCTTCAGCCGAATAGACGAAGGCGCGCGCAAAAAGTGAAAGCATTGAGAAGAGAAAAATAAAAATACCTCCGTTCGAATAGACGAAAGCGCACACAAAAAAATGTGAGTGTTGAGAAGAAAAAAAATAAAAATACCTCCTTCTGGAAGGCGCACACGAAAAATGAGTGTTGAAAAGAGAAAAACAAAAGTACCTTCGTCCGAATGATCGAAAATGCGCACGAAAAGTGTGAGTTCTTTGGAATTCATTTCAGTGCATCTCCGTGGCCTGTTGCTCAGCCCTGTTGGCCTCTTCGGACAGAGAAAGAGAATTAAAAAAAAAAGAGCAAAGAACGAGCTCGTTGCTCAAAGTTAATTATTTATTCCTCTCTGCTACAATGGGTCCTTCGGTAAAGTTCTGCATTGTGTGCGTGAGCAATTTTTGTTGGGCTCCTCAGCAATCATTGACATTTTGACCATTGGGCTTTAGTGCACTGCCTGTTCGGTGGACTAATTAATGCTCCAAATCTTTGAATGGGCCTCGGCGCCCTTGTTTGAAGATAGCAAATCAATAATGGGCTGCGGCTTTGGATACTAATGGGTTTCGGCATTGGATGTTTCATCGGCGAACAACAATGAAATTGGGCATCCTGCTCTTCGGTGCCCGCAGGCCGGCTCTTCGGCAGCTTGTTGCCTGACCAGTTCGTTGACCGAGCTCAGGCTTTCGAGTAAAAGCACCACCATAAAAAAAGAGCATCCAATCCAACCATTCAAATTCTAACCAAAGACCGGCTATCTGTGCCTTTCAATCGTTTCCACTATGATGTGTGTGTCTCGATGTTTCATCTTCGGTGCAGAGATTGTTAATGCTAGATGATACCTCACGCGTTGCTGTGGAGAATTTGTACTGTTGCATAAGAGTACGATGGATAACGTGAGAAATAGTAACTAAATACTACAATCATGAAAAGAAACACATGTATGCATGAATGATATTACCATAAAAAATCACTGAGAAAATAAACAAGGGGTTTTAGTGGTTGATAATGTGGATTTTTTCAAGTCATAGTTGATATTACAATGGTTTCACCGAATCACAGAAAAGAAATAAACAGTAAAAGACACCAATTCATATACTGAAGATTCACCGCATGTTGCTGCATAAATTTAAGTGGCACCCCGCAAAATGAAGCATAGAAAATTGATGGAAGATAGTAATATGGGTCTTAACGTGTGGTGGATTATGTGATGACATGGTTCCCATACGTACGGCGCCACACAAAACATTGCATGCATAAAACCATAACAAATAGGTGGAATATATGAGTATGGGTTTAAGTGAGTGGTGACGTAGCATGCAATTTAGTGGGTTTATGTGATGACATAGCTTTACGTATGTCTAAAGAAATAGGCAGTGAGAACTTTTAATTTAGATACGAAAGATTTTGCAAAGCACGGGTTGTCAAAGGTAGCACATCAGCACTTGCAACGAAGAAGATGGGGTAGGTCCCAGCATGTTTAACGCTCAGACGGCGCACTGGTCTTCAGAACTTCTCATTTCACTTGGCTTAGTTCTACAAGAATGCTGGTCATCGGAGATATCAATTTTTGAAAATTCTTTTCCCCTTGGGTAATATTAATTAGCATCAGCAAAGTCCTCTTCGGGAACTAGAGTACTGTATTCGGCAAGAATAAATTATTCTTCACTTGGGACAGTTGTGTGAACTAAAGAAATTACCGGTCTTCATACTACGTACAGTGGGTTGGGTAAATGGACTGCCTATACACTGTAGCGACACTGTTTACAGATAATGAGATAGTTGGAATAGTAGATACACAATGCATTTACACATCCTGCTGTATATAGTCTCACAGGGAACAAATGATGCATGGGCTTTATAAAATAATTGATCTTGTCATGGGAATTGACACCGTAATTGGGCTTCGTTTCGCCAGCAATATTATAGGTGGCCTTCGGATGTGCAGGCCCAACATAATTTGAATGGGCCTCCAGTCAGCGGATGAGAAATTCAACAGCAAAAGGCAACGTAGTTCCTGACCCGTTTCTCAAAAAAAAAAAAAAAAAAAAAAAAAACCCGTAGTTCCTGACCCACTCGGACGAAGTTTCCTTTGCATTCATCCTCGGCCACAGAAACGATAATAGTACGTAGTATCTTTTGCGAGTACAAAAGTTGTACCACTTTCTCCATTCTCCACCTGAGATTGAGCCACGTCATCAAAACTGCAGTAGCCCTTGGATACAACCAACAGAAAATGAGAACCGTTACCAACCCATGCCACCCACGAAAGAACCGATGACTGCGGAGGATCTGGGATGGAGGACATGGCGCATCCGCAGGCAACAGCAAAGGCAGTGCATGCTACATCAAATATTTACAAAAATATAGAAAATTTCAATTTAGAGTTTAAGTATATCAAATGGTAGGCTAAATCACAATAAAAATACATAATAATTGTGCAATTTTTTGAATTTCACGAGCAAATCAAATTTAGTGTCACAAAAAATCAAATGATCTATAAATAGTGTCAAAAAAGTCAAACGGTCTAAAATTTAAAACGGAGGGAGTACTATCAACTAAGATGGTCCAACGAGAAGCCTCCCACCATGTGAAGTTTTTTTTATTGTGCCGCAGCATAAATAGACGGTGTATAGAAAAATAACTAAATACTATGCCGTGCTACATCGTTTTTTATATATAGAGAAAATGATGAAATGATCAACACATATTTCTAGATGCAACTTGCACAATTTTCAGGAGATTTTAGGTGGGAAATGAGACACATCACCGCTGCAAATCTAATTTTAAAAAATAATTTAACCAATGTCAATAAAAATCACAACAAAATATTACTTCAATAAAAAAACATTCACTAAGAATATCTGCATCCACTGGTCAACTCTGCGTAGGCCGCGCCTGGTGGTTTCTAGCTATCTCTGGTTTTTGCCGCAACTCGTCATTCCTTAATGACCGTTGGGTTCTCTCGTCGGCGAGCCAACTATTAATGAGCCTCGGCATAGTGCCAATTTGCTGGGTTCTCATTGTGTCGCCCCTTCTCCGAAATGATGTTTCCTCGCTGCTTCGGTTAATGCTTTAACGTAGTACACCCCTGATCATTAAATTTCCTTACTCTGCATGTCCGGTTCCTCCACTGCTGGACAATTTGTGTGCTTCGTTTGCCAATTGCTATTTGTATTTAAATGTTTAAATAATTAATATATACATATACGATTGCCGATACTCGCATTAAAATATAATTAGCAATTGCTACCTAACAACTTCGTTTTTCTTATCAGTAATGTCTCCACTATTTGCAGGTTAAGCATCAGCCCATGTATATATACATATATATGTTTCGAAGTACTTTACATGCCTTATGACAGGTTATTTCAGCCAGCTACTTTGACAAAAAATAAACACAAGTTTATCACCCCCAGGCAAGAAGGACTAACGAAGGACACACTGAAGAGTCAATTTGTCCCAAAATTCAAATATTGTCGGGTGATCGCAAGCTATGATGAGAGGGCAGTATTTCGCCTCCACCGGCATGCTTCAGGTCGAGGGGCTCGCCGTGGCTTAGCCAAGAGCGGTTCTGATTCCGACACGCTTCGGCTCAAGGGGCTCACTGCGACTTCTCAAGGAGGGGCTCCAACGTCTCCACTTCGCCTCCGCCGGCACGCTTTAGCTCTAGGGGCATGAGGGGCTCGTCATGACTTCGCCGAAAGCAGCTCCGACTTCGCTTTGCCTCCACCGACGCACTTCGGTTCGAGGAGCTTGCCTACGTCTTCGGCAACTGCGACTTCACTGAGAGCGGCTCTGAGGGCCTCTGTTAGCGTCCCAGGGGTCATATACTCTAGGAACATGTACATAGTTCCTCGTCGACCCAAAGAAGACCCCCCTATGTGGGCTTGGGGCCTGACCTGTCAGCCGGGCCACACGGATAGGTCCCGTGGGGCCTATACCTAAGGTAGCCACACTGGGCCATGACGTGTAGCATGAAGCCTCCGGGGTTGGCCAGCGCAACCTGTGCTAAGGTAGCAAACCCCAGGAAGCCTTCTGGGCTCGATGCGTAGGCCTTTGGGAGGGCTCCTTCCGAATGAAGAAACTTCCCACCTGCCCCATTAAATGCAGTGGGGCGGCTGGGTCAAAAGGGCCCTTGCACGTCGCATAGGGCGTGCAGGCCCCATCACCGTCTCGCAAGACGGGACAGTACGTACCTGCACGGCACGTCTTCCACCCGAGCCAGTGACGTAAGGAAGTATCAGTACCCCTGCGTCATTCTTGACGCTCGACTGGACAGTCCTAGACCGGAGCCCCGTATGGAAAAAACATGACATGTCGAGTGGTGCACTGTGGAGCTAATCCAAGGCCATATTGTAGTAGGCAGTATATTGAAACCACCACCGGCCCTTGATCTATAAAAGGAGGAGTGTTGCTCCTAGAAGGGGATTCGATTCTCACACACACAGTCTCATCCGGGAGCCTAAGCCTTTGGTCTCGGATTGTAACCTTCTTCTTCATTCATACAGTGACACAAAGAGAAAGTAGGGTGTTACACCTTCAAGGTGGCCCCGAACCTCTATAAATTTCTGTGTCTCCTTGCGTGCAGTAGAGCTCAGCGGTAGTGCCACGTCCCTAGGCATTCTACTACTCTAGGGGTACCTATACGGTATCTCAGTGTTGCGATCGACGACACATGTTTTTTCTATTTAATTGAGCAACTGAGCATATATAAATTTGGTAACTAGAAGAATTTAGTCAAGATAAAAATCAAAAGAATCAAAACATCAAAGAAGTATTCTAAGTGTTACAAAAATATAATGCATCATGAATGTGTTCAAACATTTATATATCCTATTATTGCTTCACAACAATTTAGAAAATAGAGATTTCATCTCAGCTAAATAGTTAGCTTTATTTTAATTTAAATATGTTCACCCATTTATATATATACTATCATCATTAATTTAAGTTACAAAATAACTATTCTATGTGATTAAATTTTGCTATTTCTGTATTAAAATAGTTATTATATTTGCATTTAGTGGGCCACACTTTTTTAAATCTAAAATAACAGTCAGAAGATATAGTTAATTAAGTAGGATCAATTGCTTTACAACAAGCCAACATTCTTTTGTCACAATAATTTTGCATGATAGGTATTGATTTTTTTTGGTAGGGCTTCGTGATATAATTTTGTGACATTTGTTATATAGCGCTATACCCATAATTTAGTTGTTGTGATATTTAAGTAATTGTGTGGCACCCAAATAAACTAAGCAGAAATCAAAGAACTAGAGACGTCAATGCCAGATGGATTTGCAGACCCTCATGGTTCTGGCAGAGAAACAGAGACAGCCTGTGTTACGACTACTTTACTGAGCATGCGTTTGGTTATGAAATATTTCCGTCCTGGATTTTTAGATGACATGTTCTCATTAAGTGTTTGGTTGAGAGCGATGGTTCCAACCCTATTTTTTGTTTGGTTGGAGGGATACATTGTGAGCCATTTTTAGTGGGACTGATATGTCATCCTAACATCTTCTTCCTCCCGGCGCCCATCTCGCGTCGCGGCCAGCGCTCGTCGCACCACCGTCGCTTCTCCTCGCGGCACGTCCGCTGCTCATCGCGCCACCATTGCTTCTCCTTGCAGCACGGGCGCTGCATCTTCTCTCACGGGCACAGCTCCTCAAGTCGCTGCCATGGAGCTTGCCCCACCGTCTCCGTTCATCCTCACGACCACGGTGCTCCTCATCGAGACGAGTAACCATTGATCCCACCCCTGCCACCACCGAGCTCACCCCAGTCTTCGCTCGTCGTGGTTGCGTCGTTCCTCAAGATGCGTCGCCGCCGGCCCTGACCCTCCTCGTGCCGCCGTGCTTCTTCTCGCCATCATCGTAGTACTTCTCCCTGAGCCGTTGTCGTCAAACTCGTCCCTCCGCCACTTTCGGCGTTTGTTACTGTCAGCCCACCACGGGATGTACCACAAGATGGTTTGTTGTTTGGTCAGACATCGGATCTGAAGTTCAATGGGTAACACAAGACAAAGATTTAGACAGGTTCGGGTCGTGGCGTACCCAACATCTTGTATGTGGATAGATCTGTGTCGCAAGTAGAATCATTGTGATCCATCTTGTTGGTCTAATATAAGGTCTATCGAACTAGGGTGCTGCTCTGTAAGGATCGTACTGGGGTATCCGACCCAAGAGGGGGAGATGGTGAATTGGGTCGCTAATTCGCTCTCCTAAAACCTAGAGCTTTCTACTACATAAGATAAACTTATCGCGTTCTACACATGCTATGCTAGTTAAGTCTAAGGTTTATCTATGTGCTCTCTAACTTAACGAAAAGACTTGCAAACCAGAGCCAAACTTAATCAAACTAACTCAGAAAGCTAAAAGCACATAAAAAATTAAATGTGGAAACGTAACTGCGATAAGTAAAGATAGTAGGGCTGGGGGATATAAACTCCCGAGGACACGACGATTTAACGTGGTTCACCACTAAGAGCTACGTCCACGGGCTCGTATCCAAAGACAATATTCGAACCGAGCACCAAGACTCTTCCGATCATGTCTTGTGCTTGCCACCAAGTGGCTTCTAGCAAGCAAAGGTTAAGTGCCACCAAGCTGCCAAGGCTTGGCCATTGCCACCGTCTCTTTCGGTCACAAGAAGTCAGATTCTTCACTACGGAGTTTGTAGGGTCTTCTCGTCCTTGCACAAGATGTCACTACTGCTGCACACTATGAAGGAGGGTCTAGCAAAGAGTATAACGTTGCTTGACTGCAGCCAAGCTTTCCAATAGCTCACGCAGGAGATACACTCAAGAAGATCTTGCAAGCTCATTCTCTCTAAGCTCTAACATAGCTTGGATTAAGCTCTAAGCTCACTTTTGGTTGCGGAGGAGGGCGGGGGCGTAGGCTATGCGCTCACCGAGCAGGCCTGCCAGAGGAGGAAGACGGGCTTGTCCACGTCGGCTGGGAAGCCGCTGCCATTGTAGGCACTTGCGGGCAAGACGATCGGGAGGGAGGGAGATGGGTGGGTGCTCGGTCACAAGGCAATCTACGGGTGGATGGATGTTGCACTGACGACGTTTGCCCGAAATTGACAGCACTATGACAACAGTTGTAGAGAAGGGATAAAAAATTAAAACTAATGACACAGAAGGGAACACTTGATTTTTGATAGCACATAAGGGATTGTTATAGTTTTGACGGTACAGAAGAAATTTACTCTAAAAGATTTCTAGGTTCATTATGACTCCCAAATTGACTTGCCATAACTTGCAAGCTAAAAGGATTTTGCCTATGCCTCAGAAACTAAAGTTGCTTACATTTTTATGCTCTACACTTTTAATATAGAATATTTATTTGAAATTTCTTGGCCTTGATCTAATTGGGATGTAATTGATATATTTAATTCAATCCTGTTTGGACATATTTGGAAGCAAAAACTAGAGTTTATTCCTTCAGTTCCATGTATGCACAAGAAAACTTAAAAACAGCAGGATGATTCCAGGTTTTGCAACTGTTACAATCCCGCACATAATTATTTTGGTGTATATTTGTGTTTGGATTTCACCAAAGTTTTAGCAAAGATTGACTTTGTCGATTTGAGCTAGATTTTGAAATTGCCTAGGTTTCTATGATACAAAACTTGTGCATATACAAGCAACCAAATGGCACTCATCTCACACAATACACTGAGACCTTAGGATTTTAAACCCTAGGGTTGCATTAAACCTTTCAAATATAGTAACCGATTTGCACAAAGTAATAATCACCCATATGAAAATAACATGATGATTCATGAATGTAGATGAAAGCACATGGTGATACCAGGGGTATCACATAGGAGCGGCCTTAGGGGTAGGTCGAATACCCATGATCCCTGTTAGTGGCGGACCTAGGATTCGCTAGAGACTGGGCCAAGTTCAAAGTCTAATCTGACTTAATGCATGTTACATATACCACATGTATATATGGTACACCAAAATGTCAACACACCATTTTGTAAAACACAAACTATTTGATAGTATACTTATTTTTGAAATCTATGAGAATTACACGAGCGTTGGTCAGTTCTAGAAATCTAAGGTATAGCATATAAATCACATCACATATTCACATGTGACCAGTTAAGTGACTCGGGAGAGGATATCGGCCCTGGTAATGGAAGAGAGATGAATGCTAAGATCAAGTTGAGTGTGATCTATGTGCACGGTCTGTCTTCTATTAAAAAGTACAGGGTAATATAACAACATGATTGTTGATTATATTGTAACAAATTAAGACAATAACATATCTTATATTCTCAACGTCTCAAATTATAAAGGTAGATTTATTCATTACTCTTCATATATGTGTATTCAATATGTGTCTAGATTCATCAACACTCACATGAACATGGAGGGAAGAAAAGACAGCAAGAACCTCTTATAGTTGGAATAAAGGAAGTACATGGTTTAGAATTTTGACAAATAATTTAACATATGTTAGCATACTACAACTACCATGACTAGGGCCATGGCCCTAATGGGAGATCCGCCTCCTGAATTCCCTGTGAATACAATGCATTCATGTATTTTGTAAGGATAAAATCTATGTATTCTTTGAGTTTTTGAATCTTTATTATATTCTTGGATACCCAATGCCTAAATCTTAGGCCCATGTCCGAGTAGCCTGGCTAATGGATCTAAAGAGGATGGGTAGGGTTGACAATAAGGCTAGGGAGGAGCCATGGACGGTTGTTGTATGTGGTCTCCTAGATCTAGAGAATTGAGGAGGGAAGGCCGACTTATGTGGGAAAGAAATACCAGAGAGGAGTGACTAGAGTTAGGGTTCATGGCTTATTGGCTTTTATGAAATCAATCTTCTAAAATATTTTTAGGTTTAGACCTGATACCCAATTACCCAAAAATATGATCAGATAATTTGAGTCAGGTTTTTTTTGGCTAAAGGTTTTTCTGCAACAGTACCCTATATGTATGTATGGAGGTCAATGCTGGAATGATTAGTATCGTCGACCCAGCATGCAAGTCAAGTATATTGACTGGTGCATCTAAAACACAGTAGTACTAAGGATAGTCTAGCCGAGTAGGACACCTTGTCACATGAAGCAATAAACAATTTGCACACATCAAAAGTTTTTCCTAATAAATTTAAACTTTTTTATGGAATAATTAAAAGTTTAAAACTAAAAGTTTATTAATCAATTTCAAAGTTCTAAGATCAAATCCACTGCAAAGTTTTAGTGTGGTAATGTAAATGTTTAGTTTACAAGAATGGTTGAGAAAGTTTTATGGATAATTTCAACTTTTTATGGAATAATTAAAAGTTCAAAACTAAAATTTATTAATAAATTTTAAAGTTTGTACTAATAATTATAAAGTTTTTTATAGAATAGTTAAAAGTTTAAAACTAAAAGTTTATCAAGCATTTCAACGATCCGAGAATTTTTGTAAAACATATAAAATCCCTAAATAATTTTTTGTCCCTAAAAAAAAATAAGATTACCATGGATTAATTTAAGGTTTTAAGATCAAATCCAATGCAAACTCTTTAGAGTGATAATGTAAATCTTTAGTTTACAAGATTGTTGAGAAAGTTCTATGGATTAATTTTAAAGTTTCCTCGATTTTATTTGAGAGTTTATTGATTTGAAAATTATACTGTTGTAAATCTTTTCAAAGTTTCAAAAACAAAAAAATCATGATAAAATATAAAGTTTTCCATTGATTGATTTAAAGATTTCAAATCAAAAGTTTATCCGAATTGAATGCAAATATTACTTGAGGCACTATAGAGGTTTTAAATTCGTATTTTTCTAAATTGAATATATACTTTTTTATTTGCAAATGCATAAAGTTTTGTGTTGATTTCTTAGAATTTATCTTTAATTATTTAGCTATGTGCCTTTTACCTTTAATTACTTGATGCAGGCTCTATAGCTAGCCATCAATGCTATTCGCTGGAATGAGGTAGTAAAGTAAAGGTAACGCTGTGCGTCCCTGGCGTGCGTTGCAACGCACAGCAGCTATAGGTTTTAAAATTGTGTGTTTAATTTTTTTTTTTTTTTTTTTGAAAAGAGGATGTCCTCACCATTTTATAGAAAGCTGGTGTGTGTTAGGTCTTTTTATACATAATTGTCGAATATTTTGCAGAACCTTTCATGGATTTTGCATATTGGTTTTAAATAAGATGTGATGATGATGATGTTTAAGTTCATTCGAGATTTCATTCGACAGTAGGTTTGGAATATTGTCACTGTACGCTGTACCAAATTGTTGAAGCCAGCTGCAACGGTCAACTACTTCACCCTCACGCTCTGCCATTCATTCATTCATTCATTGCCAAGCAAAGCATGCAAGCGCCAGCCACTGGCCATGAGGAAACGAAGGAAGCGGCAGGGAGCAGAGCACGCACGCTGGCTGAATGAATATAAATAAATGAACCTGCTGCTCTGCTCCACTTCCCCAGCCAGTTCTTCAGTCCCACCAGCCCCTCTCTGCTCTTTGACGCGGCGGCGTCTACTAGCTGCTCCCTCAGTCTGTCCCTCCCCGGCTCCGGCCGCAGATCCACACTCGTGCTCCGACGATTGCCGGCAATGGCCGCGCCGAGCGGCTCCTCTCCGCTCGTTTTGACGCACTCTTCTGTGCTTCCTTCATGGCCACCTTCGGAGCCATCCGTGATGGAGCGCAGCAGAGTACGGCGAAACTGAATGTGTTTCCCGGACCGCGTCGGCATCCAGGAGGAAGATGTGGCGGTACGTGGACCGGTTGAAAAAAGAGTCGATAAGCAGCATCGACTCGCCTACTTTCGATTTTTTTTTATGGTATCTTGGTTTATTTGGTGCGGAATACTGGGTTGGAAATCCCAAAGCATAGGGGGTTACAAATCGTGAATTAAGTGGATGCGTATGTATATCTCTCTCTTTATAGAATTCTTCTTACCCATATTTTGCTTGTTTCATACTTTTAAATTAACTCCTGTTTTACAGCATCTCTATCCGTGCATCAAATTGATATTTTCTTCGTCTCCTAACAATTTTATGTAGGACGAGGCACTTCATAAACAGCCCCTGCAGCAGGCAAAAACTACGAGCGCAAGCGTCAATGACCCCTTTTCCTTGGGCATTTATTTGCGGGTCATGGTCCTTGCCCATTACTTATCATTAGTAAAGTCAAATAGACATACTAATACTACACTGTCCTCTGTCTTAGTTATGCTTAGGTAGGCTGTTGCGAAAGCTGGTACAAATGATGGTGGTCAAGTCAAACAGCACGGCTTGGTGCACATCAGGGGTGTATTTATTTGGGAAATAACTTGCTAACATTGCCTAATTTTTTAGTATAACATGGCTCCTATGAGGAGTGTTAGGTAGGTTCAGTCAGGAAGTGGAATGGACAAGTTGAGTGGAGTTAGTGACTGAGACCAGTAAAAATAAAACTGATAATGATACGTTTGAGATAAATTTAGAAAATGGCAAGAGATGGAGAATAGAATTGGTTTAATGTGAATCAGTGTTATCCTAAACCTAAACAGCCGGCCACACACCGTTCAGCGTTTTTTCGAGATAAACGTCCCATTATATGGGACAAATGACTGATCAAACGAAAACTGCTAGTCATCGTGTAGCGTTTAAAGAGAGTTTAAGTGAACTAAACGGCAGCAGTTTAGGCGATCAATGATGTGAATTGTATTGCTTTAGCCGCATGGCTGTTTATGTAGAGGGCAAAGAGCCTCCTAGAGAACTATTCATATCTGGATCGCCAAATATGCTTTTAACACTGTTGCGCAAGCTACTACCTCTGTCCAGCGCACCCTTTCATCTGCTCAGGCACATTGTAGAATTTGACTTGGACTCTGGTATCTGATTTGGCACGTTGTAAATATCACTTGGAACCAAAGTTGGAAAAATGATTTTTTTTGAAACGCTTCATTGTCTTTCAGTTTTCAGTTTAAATTTTAATTTCCCTTAGTGTTGTTGAAAACGTAAAGAGGCTCGGGTCAAACTTCTCACTGCTACTAATTTATGCATCTTTTACTTACCTATATGATTGATTTTGGGTTTTCTGTATAGTCGATTGACCCCTTACCATAGCTTGCATAAATCTGTTCATATCTATAAGCTGGTCAATTGAAAAAAAAACAAAAATCAGTCTGTTTCTAGTTTTTGTACGTTGATATTCTGTATCTCAATCTGTCTCTATAATTCTGTTGGTGAACTTTTTGTGAAAAATGAAATTTTCAACTGTTCTATTTAATGAATCGGTGGTTGTGTTACACAGAGAAATATATGCATAAAAACCGCTTGCAATCATTCGCTGCACGAACAGCATGTCTACAATCTTCTGAAGCTCAATAGTTAAATGTTGCTTGATCTCCTCCAGGCGGATCAGATCATGTATAACTTATGTCACAGGATGCACACAGCATTGCACCAACTGTTGGGCCATCTGACAAGCTATATACAAAAGTCGTAACTGTCTCAAAGAAGCGCAAGGACAGAGTTGAAGCACCTGAAGTCAGTGAAGCAAGTGTTAAAGAGCATTAACTTCTCACCCATCAGCATAAGGTATTTTTTTTTTAGTTCACAATTTCTAGGGCATGTCATTACAGTAAAGCACACAATAGGAAAATTGGCTATCAGAACAATACAAGGACAGAAATATCAAAACTGATTAATATTACTGGAAATGGTGTTATTCTGTACCATGTAGGCATGTACTTCCAGTCAAATACGCTAGGTTTGCATTCATCAATCACTTGCCCTGAATTCTGTAGGTGTTTAGCATTGCTAGAGAACATTAAGAGCATATGGCATATGATTTTGCCTGACTTGCAAGATTAACAAAGCCAAGCAGGTTAGGAATTAGGTTTAAATGTTTAATGGTTTGAGGAAAATAATTGGCGTGTCCAATCTGCAGCAACCATGCATAATCTTCGAGACTTCAAGTAGTGGATGATGCACTTAAAGAATAGTGGTGGAGGCACTTAAAAAATAGTGACCGAGGCATTACAAATTGCTTGTAACAATAAAATGTTCTCCCCATATTTTGTTCAGACATTTTTTTTATTTTGCTAATACTGCCAATCTGGTTGCTTGAGGCATTTTGTTATGTTGCTGATTGATAATTACTAGATGAGGTATATTTTCTCATATGCTAGTAAAGCAATGCTGGTTGTCATGACAAATATTTGTAATTAGTCCTCAGGGATCTGCTACTTTCCGGTTGTTTCTTTGTTCTGTCCTATCACTGTTCAAGACCTTTTATCATTGAGTTAACTGATAATCTTGTTTTATCCTGCAGGTTCACAAAGGTCTGCCTCATGTATGATGTACCTTGGGGTGATTCACATAGTGTCATGTAGCATGTGCGTACCTCCACTAGGATGTTTCAATGTGACATTTTGGGTTGGTGTGGTGTTCATGTTGCTCTAGAAACTGTAGCACGTATCAGTCATCTTTGCCGTTGCTGACAGAACTATGGCCAATTGGCACTCACATCTGTAGCCACATGGTGCCATGTAGCCATGTGCTTACCTGCAGTAGGATGTTTCTGCAGTAGGATGTTTCAACTAACATTGGATTGGTATGTCGTCCATATCTCTACTAAACGGCCGCTACGCTCTTTCGTCCGCTCCACTCCAACGGACCTTGCTGCGCTCGCCGGCTCGCTGCTGCGTCCTGTTAACTGCCTCACGCAGCTGGCAGCCGTCTCTGCAGCTGGCAGCCGCCGCACAAGTCCCACTGGTAATCCGCCGCTCCCGCTCGGCCGCCCCCGTCTCTGGTGGTAAATCCGCTGCCTGCACCGCCTCCTTGCGACCAAGAGCGATGCCGCAGTCTCCCGTGTTCCGCAGCCCCTCCAAACCTCGGCATCCACACACAGCCGCGCTACCTTGTCCCCGTTACACAATTTTTTTTTTATTTGACCCCTCAAAGAATGATTTGCAAAAAAAAAAAAAAATTACTCCAAACTATTTGCACAGTATGACCTTTTAAAATTGTAACCTTAGAAGACATCTACAAGTTTGTTGTTTTGAGTTTTCCCATTTAAAATAATTTATATGCTCAAATAATTTATTTAATTTTAATATAAACAATATGATATATGCATATAAAAACCATATATTTTCATGATCTTGGATGAACACGGTCTTTATGAAAATCATACTAGGATTTCTTTTTTTCGTGTAGTGTCCCGAGAGTAGTATATTATCTTGATACTATTAAGATCATTTCCAGTGGTAATTTCATTTGAAATCAAAAGATTTCTATATCTGTAATTATTCCCGAGGCTTCAACATTATTTGAGGTTTTCACTAGCAAATGATATTGATATGTAATCCCTCAATATATGATGCTTGAATGGATGATAAGAAGTCTAGAAAAAAACAGAGCTTAATTTGTCTAATGTCTACCTTTAAAATTCAGATAATGCACTGAGCAGCGGAGGAACAAAGAGAAATACTCCAAGCGCAGGCCGGCAAATCAAAAACAAAATGCCTTAAATTTTTGCAACTTCAAATTTTTATGATTTGTATATAGAGCAACAAAATCTAGCACATTAGACCATTAGAGATTCACAATATATTACCCCCTTCGGTTATTTATATAATGTTTTTGGTGCAAATTAAACTAGAGAACGCCATATATTAATAACCGGAGAGAGCACCTTTACAAAAGGGTTTTAAAAACTTCTATTATTTATTTTTGCCACACTTTACGATTCTTCCGAATGAAGAGTTTATAAATAATTTTTTATATTAGTAGAGGTGTCATCGTCAATTTTTTTTATATTGAAGCTATCTAACGAGCAATCTAACTATCGAAGCTATCTAATGCAAACAATTATCATTTGATATCTGCTACCTGGCATGTACGTTTATCTATTCCCAAATCATGTGATGTACATTATATTAGATGTGTAAACCATGAGAATCTGTCTTATCATCATACAACTCAGTTCCCTATTGGAAAAGAAACCTGATGTGTCCACTAAGCATAATGGGACTTTGGTGGTTCGTGGCAGCTGATGCTAATAAAGTACCACCAAGGACTCTCTCTCTCTCTCTCTTTTTTTTTTTTGCGGCCAGTTTCAGACCAAGAAAAGACAGGGAAACTATGGGACATAATTCTTAATTGCAGATCCAGCACAGGCCTCAAACACTGCATTCCTTTATTATTATGGTTTTGTTGCTATTTCTACTTCCATGGCTCCACCATGGGTAGAATTTTAGCACAGACCATGAATCCATGGTTTTTGAACAATGTTTCGAGGCAACAGACCATAAACCCATGGTTTTTACAGTTGTTAGCTAGTGTTTTTGGACGGAACAACCAATATTGCAAAACAGAACCAATCGTATATAAGTGGTCGTTTGGATCTCTAAAATATAAACCTGTTTTTAGTAAACTGCACTTCAATTGTAGTTTTATGAAAAACAACTATAAATTAGTTAATTCAGTGGCGGACCTAGTGTTTGGTCAAGACTAGGGCTAAAACATAAAGGCATAGAATTGTGCATATAAGGCTAGAAGCCATACATTTAAAAATAGAAACAATAGGCAGATTTTTTTTCAAATGTAATGTTATTTGAACTTTTTGTTAACCGTGCGACATAATAGATAAATACATATCACAAAAGAGGCCAACCAAAAACTAATCTTGTTTTCTTTATCTTGAAATCCTACTGGGTATGGACCAAAAGCTATTTCAGATTCAGATTTTAGATAGTAGTTCAATACGTATAAAATCTAATAATTGTGCTAGTGCTACCTCATGAAGTTACAGAATTACAACTTATAAGTGATTTATAAAAAAAATTACATGAATGCCTGAACAGTTTATATGGAACCAGCGAGAGGGTGGAGCTACTGCCTGGCGTTCGCTGACCTGCTGGCTGCTGCTGTATGTGAGAATGTGAGGGGACACTGGGAGGATTGAAGCACTGGAAATCTAGAACACGTCTATCAGATCACTGGACTTCTGGACTCTGGGCGTAATGCACCAGGCACCAGCGCTCTGGCCACTGCGGCCGCAATGCAACCACCAGCCGCAAGGCCAACACGGGGCGTTGGGGAGACGGCCAGACGGAGATGGGACAGCGAGCAACGGTAGAAGCGTGAATAGATTGTGGTCCGCGGATGTCGGCTAGGGTTTGGACGCCGGCTGTAGGAACTGCAACAATGCGGATGACGACGCAAACAGAAGAATGATGTGCCTAGGACTCCGTCTCCATGTGCTGAAATGTTCATGGGCCATATACTGGGGTACCTTGCTATCGGGCCAAATACTAGGGCCATGGCCGTAGTGACCCTAGTGGGCCGTCCGCCACTGAGTTAATTGGTTAGCATGTGTTTAAACTGAAAGTAGGCACAATAATAATATAGAAACAGATTAGTACCGTGAAGATCATAGTAGTTAGAAACCTAGAACAGAAAAGCAAGTTGCGTTGACTGGCTATTTCTTAGTTGCAACAGCTCACATGAGGAGCTCGGGCGCAAGGTTTAGAATCTACCTATCATTCAACACTTCATACCTAGAGATATAATAAAAAGAGATAAAAAAGATTAAGGGAAAATGAGAGGAATGAAAGAAAGGATGTCAACCAAAATACCTTGATACTGTAAAAAAGTCGTACACAAAAACTGACGTTCTAGATATAATATGGAAACAATCCACTCAATAACACGCAAACTAAGAAGGCATCCTATAACAATGCGACCCTATAACAGCTAAAGAGAGCAAACTAACCAGGCATCCTTCCAAGTTTCCCCTTTGCTTGGAAGTGGCAAGAAATTTGAAGTAACAATGCAAGGGAATTGGCTCTGCAAGATACTGCTTGTCATGCAAAACGCCCACATAATTAAAACAAACAAAGTACCAAAAACAGGCCTCAGCCTGATTGAAAGTGTGAATCTCAAGGTTGGAGTTGGAATACTCAACAATCTTCGGGGAGAATAAAAGGAAGCGGCAAGCATATTAGTACATTGCTAAAACGCCATAAAAAAACAGAGGCATTTCTGAGCATTATCACCTCCGGCAAGGATAGAAGCATGAATTTTCTGCTGCTTGTTTGTTTCTTTCACCATGTAGGACCCCTTATCCAGCTACATATATGGCACTTTAATTCTCCTTGTTGAGTACAACTACTTCGTCAGTAATCGAAACAGGTGCAGAGGCAAACTATCGAGCACATGATGCGCATCATCCACAAGCTAACAATTGGATTGAACCTTTTTTCCTTGTAACATTTAATCTACCAAAAAAAAGCAAGTAGACATTCTATATGGCAAAGAGACTGTAGGTAGGTAAAACTCACATCTGAGTATAGAAGTATGAAGAACTTTCGCACACACAATTCTTATCAATCCTTGGATAGAGCTGCTCTGCCTGCAAAACCAAATTATTTTAGTTAGAAAATACAGTGATTGAGCTATAGGAGTAAATTTTCCATTCAGGTTTCAGGAATTGCAGAGAGCAATACAATTCTAACTTCAACGCTGAGTAGATGCAAAATAAAGAGAAAATATAGTTTATTCGGAAGCCTGACAGAGCAACTTTATTTTTTAGCTTAAGTACCACTGCCAGATTGCCCTCAGAAATTATTTAGCTCTTTCTGCTGAAAACTTGATCTTTTATTATTCCTTATAAAAGTGAATAGAAGGAATAGTAACTGTTAGTATTACTGTACTGCCCCCAATAAGTCCCCACTTAACCAGTCCCTCTATTATTTATTGAGCTCTGAAAATGAACCTAATCTACCACCATAACAACAGATAGGTGGTGCTTGCTTGTACCTTGTACTAAGTTCACTTCAAGATTGAAAACAATAAGCCTATATCAAGAAAAAGTATACATCAATATTTAAAAAAATCAGCATTGGCCATCCTCTGCACTGTGACCTCCTATTCCTAACCTTCCTTTGCTATCTCTGTCCCTCATGCCTACGGGCTCGGATTGAGTGACTTACCTCTGGCAAGTTACATTGTAACTTTCTTTGCATCGTGTGCATCCAATGCTGATCCAAGGGCAACCTTTCATTAATCTTGCATCTTATCAGTAAGTGCTTCAAGCTGCCTTGATATTGTTTCAGAGATAACTTTAGGAAGGTCGGCTACATGGTCTGGGCTGCCTGGTTCTAGTGCCCTCACCATTGTTAACAACCCAGTTGATTAATTAAGCTGCAGACCTGCAGGGTCATCATTTTCCATTCAGATAGCAAGCTGATGCAATGCTGTAGATGTAAATCAGCAAGAAGCCTTATTGCAGAGTTGACCTATTGTGTTGTGCCAATAACAAGTACTACTATCTTCTATAGAACACCTCTCCTTTCACGCCCTGTCAGGTACAATAAGCATATGAATGTGCCAAGCATGAGGGAATGGAAGAAAGCAACAGAGAAAATACATAGGTGGATACTAAACATGTGTGAATCTACATTAGAGAAAAGGTGAATCTTGACCTGCACTGATTGGATTTATACACAGCACCAAGGCAAAGATCAGAACACCTTAGGACATGCTTGTTTCCACTTTGGATAGTAGATTTACTTCAAAATTGCAAACATCGATACTATAGCATGCAGTTTCACGGTTAAGACTAACTCACATGCACAAATGCATTCAGTAAGTAATCATATAGTAAATGCTCAGGTACCTTAGAATTCTTGTTCCACAACCAACATCCAGTACAGCTAAATGCATCTCAATAAGCATATGTCATCCCCTGAAATAGTGACCACATAAGCTACTGGAAAAGTTAAATAATTACAGCCCAAGGACATTCACTTATTTGTACAAGATGAACTTCATAAAATAAATCTATATAGGTATTTATATAATTCATCTTATTGATTTTTGTTTCACATAAAACATAACTGCAAAAGTTCTGGCTACATAGGAAAGCATAGCAGACTAATCAACTAACCATGCTTTTGCAATCTATATAGAGAATGAAGGATTAGCAGTGACCACAGCCAAGAAACAACCACCATTTGTTTGCCATAGAAAGACCAGGATGAATCCAAAAGGCACTAATTTCCTATAGCCATTTTACCTGTATGTTACTGTAAATTAAGGGGTTCAGTAGCCCATCACTACAGATAAACAGGTGAAAAATCCCATAGTTCTCCAATACACACCAAAATAGTTCCTAGAACCATCTCTAAAAGTAATAATATTTCATATCAAACAAAGAAATGTTTCCCTAACACCATATCGATGCTGAGCTGGAGGACATGTGTTTTGAGCTCAAGATCTAAGTAAGCTAAAGGGAAGAACTATCTCTTACAGCCACCAGAAAAGGCACCTTGGATGCCATTTTCAAAGATACTATGGATTATGGATATAAAAGATTAAAAGTTAAAATATATTGGGAGGAAATGTACTCAATTAACCCTCATTTTACACTATATTCCGCTAAGTATGAATATCAATTTGCCTATATTTTGTCTGATGATATCAAGTTGAACCAGGGACTTCTCAAACCTAGAATATAACTACATATAATCAAGTGAACCATTCAATCTATACCACATCCATACCTGCTGCGCTTTCCTGATAAGGGAACAACTGGAATCAACCTTCTAGCTGCTCCAGGAGAAACATTATTTTCACCTGTAAGATACGTTTACGAGATTAAGGTTGAGAGGATCGCAAGTCCCAACATAGCAGTGTGGTTCCTGCAGTGAAAATGGCAAACAAGCACAGAACCTGAATTTTAGTGCTCTTGAGATGATATAATCAATCAGATAGAATTGGTGCTCAAACCAAAAATCAAGCCAAGCTTCGACAGCAAAAAGTGAGCTATACGTACATCTTGATGACTTAAAAATATGTATAAAGGCAGCGTCCAAGGAGTCAATTCTACAACTGAAAAAAGGAAAATAATGGGCTTATTCTACTTCTTAATACCTTGGTTATTAGATAACATATTCATTAGTCTAGAAAACCAAGAAACAACATGCAACATTGATTATTATATCAATCTGCACTTGGCAGTATACATATGCCGTCACTTGCTCCAAACACACACGATTATATAAATCCCAAATTAACTTATCAAATTATCTTAAGAACCCAATACTGTAGTATCATCAAATCCAACTGATATCACTTATATCTGAGCTAAATAGGCAAAACAGTGTGAGAAAAAACGAAAGCAATTGAACCTGGTGTTGTATCGGATATCCTCTAACCCCATAAGCTCATCGTTGGTGGCAACTCTTGGTCGGATATGCTTTCAGAAATCATAAACATACAATTTTAACATCATCCGGGGTGTGCACCCCACCGTCGCTCCAGGAAGAGGAGCGGAGGCACCGCCGCCATAGCACGTCGCGGCAGCTCCCCAGCGGGGCCGCGGCAAGCGGAGACGGTGGCGGGCGCTGCTCGCCTGCACCGCCGGTCGCGATGGTGGTGACGGCCGTGTAGGCAGGGCGCCGGCCGCGATGGGGCAGGGGCGGGGCGACGGCGCCCCGGCCGCGGCTGGTGGCGGGCGTGGGACGACGGCGGCCAGCGCCGGGAGCGGGGCGAGGGGGGCGGATGCGGGACGACGGGGAGGGGCCCGCGATGGAGGGAGGGGCGGCCGGGAGGGGCTGCCGGCTAGGCGCGGTGCGGAGCGGAGCAGGAGGGGAGTGAGCTAGGATTTCGAAGGGAGCATATATTTAGACTGACCTCGTGATTTGGTGCGAGAAATGGCGCAATCCGAGGGGAGTATCCAAAATTAACGTGGAGATACGGTGGGTACGGCGGGCGGGTATGTTCTATAGCGTGCTGAAAAAAAAAGTAAACACAAAACGGCAGAAATATTTTTCTTAATTCGTTTTTCATCCCTTTCTAATCCTTTCCAATCTGTGCAGTTAGGTCAACGTGAGGGATACAGTGGGACGTAAAAAAGATTCTGAGAAAACTCGCTCTTTTATAGCGTAGATAGATTTAGATATATATGAATGTTAATTAGCTATAGTGTGTTACATAGGTAGATAAGACAAAAATATTATGTATATATGTTGAAGACGTTTATTGAAGTATGAACATGGAGAGATTTTGATTAACCGTGGGCCACAAATTTATATATAAATTTATAACATCTATGTTTCAAACTAGCTTGTGTTTTACACGGGGTTGATGTACTAGTTACCTTTAAAAAAATACCAAGACTTATCAATACTTTTTAAAAAATACGTGATCGATTCATGTAAGTAGAAGTGTGTGAGTTGAGGGTTGAACATATTGTCATAGCAAACTTACAAATATGTAATTTTTTTTAAGAGGAAGATCAATATTTACAGGCTCGCCCTAGCTACCGATAATAGTAGAAGAAAGTTAGAAACTAACTACCAATAGCAGTACCATCAGAAGAGTTCAGGCATCAAGCTTGAACAAAACATTGGCCCATCACATTCACGAAATTCATTACATGTCAAACTTGATTATATTAGTTTTCCTGGCCTGTATTAGAGAAAACCAATTTTTGATGAATTAAAAACAGAGAGTAAGACATAAGATACTATTGCTCTAGGTTCGTTCAGGTCACTAAAATGCATCTGAATACTGGACACAGGGGAATGAACACAGGAGCTAGAAAGCATGGTATTGCTGGTTTGAACTGGAAGAATTATTCATGTCTGATACTGACCGGGCTAGATGTTGCCGTACCTAATAAACATGATAATGCTGTACCCTGAAGAATTAAGAAAATGGACAGTTAAAAAAGGAGCAAGCTTGTCGAACCAACATTGATCCATTGCATATATAAGTGCAGGCCATTACATAAAGTCTCAAATAAATAAAACTGATGATGAGTTGATTTGCATTTGGATTTTGTCACCAGATTTAATCAGGGCAGACACGATACTGGCATTAGCCAACTGCATTCTGAAACTGAAATGATGCAGTAGAATAGAAATAATTAAAGGCGTCTCTGCCTCTTGCCGGTGGAAGGCACCTTGGGCGTTGAGGAACTTGAAGAGGCACGCCTGGTGGAACCTGCGGCCGCCATGTTCGTAAGCCAGCTCCAGGGTAGTCAGAGGCGTGGACGCATCAATGTAGGTGTACAGCATGTCGGTGCAGATGAGCTTCAGCGTCTCCATGTTGTACCGATCCGCGGCGACAAGCAGGCCCTGAGCCATGGCGACCTTGTCGTCGTCTCCCTCCTCGCCAGCTGCCGGAGGAAGAGAGTCGGTGTCGCTAGATGAAATGGAGCAAAGCCTTGAACACCCTCGGCTCCATGTCGTCGACCCGGATCCTCAGTACACCAGTGCAGGGCCGCCAAAGAGCTCGGCCATGAACACCGTGGACCGGGCGGCGAGCACACACTTGTGTGCCGTGAACTGGTCGCCACCGACCTCGAACGTCACGTCACGTCGCCGCCCACCACCGGGCGGCTTGCTAGGAGGCCGCCGAGGTGCCAGTGCAGGGTCGGCGGTGGCACGGCGGCGACGTCACACCTGACGTGGAAGCCGTCAGCAAGGAGAGGCAAGGACCTGGCCTCCTCCCAACTCTGTCTCTGAAGGAGAGCAGAGCGGTATTCTGTGTCCATGGTCTGCGTGGTGGTGGTGGTGGTGGTGGTGTTCGCCGGGGCCGGGCCGCCGCCGGCAGCTGGAGCAACTGGAGATGATGCTGGCTGCTGCTGGTTTGGTCAGTGACGGTTCCGGCGGTGGCAGATGGTACGTGGAAACGCTGTCCTCCGGCAGCCCGGAGCAGTCAAAAACATCGGACGTTGTGGCCTGTGGGCCCAGCCTGCTGCCTCGGCCCGCCTTGGGTTGGGTCACTCGCACACGGCGCACGGCGGATGGGATGACATCAAATTTAATGTTGCGAAACTAATTTCAGATGTCATAGCGACAGATTTCGAATGTTGCAAATTGTTGTTTCAGATGCTGTGTTTGTTTTTTTTTTTATGAAATTGTTTTCTCAATTTTCTATAGGTGATTTTACGATGTTGAATTTAGCATATTTTTTTTGGGTACTGAAAATATCTATTTTTAATGCTGTACCGAATGTTACAGTAATTTCTTTTGAATGTGCTTCTCGTTCTATGTCACAACTCTCCACGACCTAAAATGTGTTCTCTGCTTTAGCCCAACACTGGTAAAAAACAATTAGGTGGCGTTGAAGACAGGACATCTAATTTTTTGCCATTTTTACGGATGGCTTTAATCATGTCTCACTGTAGCATGAGTTATTGGGATGGCAAATATGTTGCTACCCACCTCTCTAGAGTGGCAACATGTTAAATATTCCGTGAAGACTATCTGAAATGAAGTGATGATGTATGAATGCAACAGATGACTTTCATGTTTATTCCAAGTCAAAATGTTAAGTGCAGCAAAATAAGATACGAAAGATACATAAAGATGATGCAAAAAACAAAGATTATAACATTATTACTTATTTAAACGAGTTGTTTAATATTTAAAAGGGGCCATGCTATTTCTGGTAACTATATATACCCAAATTGCTTGAGACTTTTATGACAAGAAGGGAATTACTCCTGCCCGGACGTCCGATCGGGGTAATAATTCGGCACCATATATACATACCTGCACCGAATGTCTGCCTGCCGCTCCTCTGCAACTCCACGTCACAACGGCCAGTGCCCTCGCGCTTGCTACGGCGACATCCGGCAACATCGAACGAGCATATACAAGAATTTTCACTACAACATCGCTAGCCGAGGGACAGTGTGTGCAACGTTCAAAATACATATCCTCAACACCGAAAATTAGTATACGCAACACCTAAAGTCGCCATTTGCAACATTAATATTTGGATTAAAAAAATTACCGCGTACATCCGATTCAAGGAAAAAAATCCTACCACAACATCAGTTCATATTTCACACAACATGAAAAAACAACAGCAAATCCATGCAACACTGGAAAGTGCATATCTTCAACATGAAAAAATAGTGTATGCAACACTCGAATTTAGCTATAGCAACATCCATAGATCAAATAAAAATTCATCACGTTCATCTATATTCAAAAGAAACCAACCACTGCAACATTTGGAAACATGTAACCTTAACGTTGAAAAATAGTATACGTAACGTTGAAAATCAACTTTTGCAACATCAATACTTAGAAAAAAAAAAAACATCATGTCCGTCCGATTGAAGGAAAAAAAAAACCCTACCAAAACATCAGTTCATGTTTCACACAAATAACAGAAAATTCACACAATATTGAAAATTCATATTCTCTACACAGAAGAAATAATACACGCAATATTAAAATTTAAGCAATCGGAACAGAGAGATTGCTCCCTGGTGGAACAGAGGAAAGAGAGATGTGTCCATGTGACTGTGAGAACCGGAGAAAGAACTACCGGAGCACTAGCGGTCAAGGCTTCATGAGAAGGTACAGTGGGCCCACCATGTGCGGTGCTAGTGTCACGGGTTCAACGTCCGATTTTATCTTTCGGCTCCGGACGTCTTCCCATGACAAGAAAGTAGACTTGCATAGTACCATCAAATTCTCCGATTAAAAGGAACTATTGATTAATTATAATAATTTTACAATTTATTTAATATTAACTATGTTGAATTATCATAATTAATACGCTTACTTTCTGGAGCTGGCATTTTACAGTTGCATGCTACTGTCATGAATAGGTCAAAAAAAATTGTAAACCAATCGGGGCTAATATAACAGGTGATCTATTTGACCCTTTTAAATTGCATAGAAAATTATATGTTCCACTTGATCACGATAACAATAACACCAATGCCCCAAAAAACTACTTTCTCGGCTAGGTAATTATACCACATGATTTTTGATGGAATTATCCAAGCACGTTAAAGTGTCTTTTTCCTATTATCTGATTTAACATGCAAATATGTATCCTTTTCAAATCACCATCACAACAGAAACTACAGTGCACTAATTTTTTTATTGCAGGCCATGATTATTTATAGAATTTTCTATGCAAATTTTATATAGCATGTAGTTGTTCCGTTTCTAATATTTCTAATATTCATAAAAACAACCTAGGGGTATGTAGATATATCCTTGTGCGGTAATTTTTAAGAGTGAAAAAATACATGTGAACCTACATTGCATATAAGTAGCACATGATCCCTGTTTCATGATTTTTAGAGCTCATGTACAACACTTTTGCTATTTATCACATGCATGCAAGGCAAAACAGTCATTTCACAGGTCGAGACCTAGTCTACTGTGTAGATCTCTTCATAAGAAATCCAAGTTTTTATTTGCTGATTTGTTATGGGGTGGTACGTTGCAACGTAATTTCCAATAGAAATTCCATAATCATTAAGACTAGCTTGAAAGTCTCAAAACAGTACACGTGAAGAGGTAGAGAGAGCACACGTGTTTGGGCAAAAGTCCCTTCTTCCTCCTCAGGCCAACCCCAGTGGTGGAGTAAAAGTGGTTGCCTATAACAATGTTTGATACTGTAGACAGAAAGGTAGTTGGAATAGTGGATGGAGCATTCGTTTTCCCCATCCCCGATAGTCCTCACGGAGGGTGATAGCTATACACAGCGCACGTGCTGACGTGCAGGAGGCAGGGATCAGTCGCTGGGCACGCCGGCGACGGCGGTAGCTGGAACGGGCAGGGAAGGGGAGCTGTGCACGCCGGCGAGAGAGGGCGGGGTCAAGGTGCCGGGTCGGGGCGACGCCGCCCGTGGGTCATATCAGTCAGGGCGTGGAAGGTGCGCAGCGGGACCAACCGCATGCCTTGTGCTTCTGATGGTGCTGCTCTGTGTCGTCGCCTCTCCAAGACAAGACAAGGGGAGGGAGCAGGGCTGCACTCGAGCGCTCATGCATGGCCTGGGGACACCGCGAGGTCGGCGGACGGTCGCCTGCACGCGCTGACCATGGGCAGCCTGCTGCCACAATCCTCCTGCTCTCTCTCGACTGGGAGAGAACTGAATGCATGCCAAAGTGACTCCGGGATGAATCTACTGCAAGCTTGTTTCAAGGAGCAGGGTCCAAATCGGACAAGTTTGGGATGTTTTCATTCGAATTTGAATTTGAGTTGGGGAGTGATGGTGAACTGGACGGGTTGGGTTTGTCGCAGCCGTTTCTTGAAAGTTTTGTACAGAACAGAGGTGTGGTAAAAATACTGACGTTGTAGACAATTTAACCCTTTACAAAGTTCTTTTTAAGGAACTAGGCCTGGTTTGGCTTAGTTTAGGACAAATTCAAACGTGTCCAGAATGAAACTTTAAGGATGCAGAATCTCAGCTCCCCTTCACAGGGTTAACTTACAGCGGATTATTTTTTCTCCAAACCTTTGAATAGGAGGACTTGATGGTGATGTTTAGCTAAGAATTGTATTATTAAATTTTCTTCAACTTTGATATTTTTTTTCCCTTAAAGATGTTTTGGTTTGTCAGATTTTCAAGCCAAAACCAGTAACTGGTTAACTCGGACATCATCCAACCGGTTTTGTCACGAGATTTCAAAGTATCAAATGTAGTCCAAATCAACCGCGATTAGGCTCTTTTTGAAAGCTCAAATGTCCAAAATTCAAATCTTAGTCAGAGCTACTAGTATTTTGAACGTAGTGCATGCGTTGCGTCTCTCTTCCTTCCCTTTGCATGAGGTGGGCAGCAGGGCAGTTGCACGGCCAGTCTGAACAGTACTTAAGACCGTCTCCAATGGACCGACTAAAACGATTTCCTATCACTATTCCAAGTACCTCTTTCCTGTCTGCAGTGTCGCTACAGTTCACTGAAACCTTGCTTCAAACCATACATGTACTCTGTTTGGAAACAAGCTTTTTATAGAAACTGTGATATTTGAATACTATGGTTTATAATTGTACATGACATAAATACCACAATATTTTATATCACAGTAAAATCATAATATTGTCCAAAACCGATATCCGTTTGGTTGCTCTGTAAAAATCACAGTATGCATAAGTCTACGCGTCATCGCTGCCTTCGCCATCCCCGCTCCCCCGCTCCGTCGCCGGTCCTCACTCTCGCCGGCGGCCCTGCACCGATCCCCTCTCGGTAGGACATGCTTGTCGCGCAGATGTTTGTATCGGGTAGCTTGTGGCTCAGATGTTTGTATCCACAATTTCTTTTTCCACACAGTTCTACTCTATTTATTTAGCATTTTGTAAGACGAGCACAAGATCTATATGCACATAAGCCACCATTGGTACGTAATTTGAACAGCAGAGGTTTTGAGATCTAAAATCTAAAAGAGAGATGTCTAATTTTTTTAATAATGTGATTTCAAAATTTTTAGTCCAATGTTTTTAATTGTGACTTGAAAGTTAGGGATGTAGAAAGTTGTAAATTTTGACGATTTTTTATTTTGCATTCAAATTCTTTTATATGTGGTAAATATTTTTCCCTATTCAAATATAAAGTTTTGAATTTGAGAATTGAAAGTTTTGGATGCATGAGTCGGAAAGTTTTTCAAGCTCAATCATAAAGTTTTTCTTATAGTTTTTTAAGTATGCACTACAGGAAAAAAGTATTTTTTCGTAGTCCAAACTAAATTCGTGAGCCGGCCCACGAAATTAGGGTATCTAAATTCGTCGGCTTTGGAAACCCACTTCGTGGGCTAGGCTGGGAGGCCCACGAATTTAATGTTATTTTCGTCGGCTTTTGAACGGGCCCACGAAATTACAGGGAGGCGCGGGAACATGTTCAAGATCATATTTTCGTCGGTTGCAGCGGACCCACGAAAATAAGTCAAATTCGTGGGTCTTTTCACAGGCCCACGACTTTAACGCTTATTTTCGTCGGCCACCCTAGCCCACGAATTTATTCTCCTACCCTAATCCCCGCCCATCGTGTGCACACACGCACACACGCTCACACCCACACACACGCTCCCGTGCCGCCGCCGCGCCGCCTGGTCCACCGCCGCGCCGCCGCCTCGGTCCGCCGCGCCTCGGCCTACGCTCGGTTCGCCGCCGCCTCCGGTCCGCCGCCGCGCCGCCGTCTCGGTCCGCTCCCGTGCCGCCGCCTCTGGTCCTCCGCCGCGCTGCCGCCTTAGTCTGCCTCCGCCTCCGGTCCACCGCCTGGCACGCTGCGGCCACCGCCCGGATTCGGCGCCGCACCGCCAGGCCGCGCGACGGCTGCTGCCTCCTGGGCCGGATCCGGCCCCGGCCTTGGCGGCGCGTCCCTGGCCAGGCTCGCGGCGGCGCGCTGCCCCTCTGCCGGCACGGCCTGCTGCCGGCGTGCCCCTGCTGCCGGCTCGTCCCCGGGCAGGCTCGCGGCGCTGCGCTGCCCCTCTGCCGGCGCGCCCTGCTACTGGCTCGTCCCCGGCCAGGCGCCCGCACTGCCCCTCTGCCAGCGCGTCCTGCTGCCGGCGTGCCCTTCGCTGCCGCCGCGCCGAGTTCACGGAGCCCGTGACGCCAACCCCTCTGTCGGCGAGCCCTTGCCCTCGACCACCGCCCTCCACTGCCGTTTGCACCGACGCGACCTGCTAACGAGGAGGTTAATTCCTCGTGCTCTGTCTTTTTACAGAGTACCTAATTTCGTGGGCTGTGGATGTTTACAGTACTTTTATGTTTAATTTCGGCGGCCGCATTGACAACCGACGAAACTTATTAATCATGTACTCCTCTCTTTGTGAATAAAGTAATAGTTAATTGCAATTACTGATTAATGAATAGGGTAATTGTTGATGCTTAGGTATACAATGGTTCATGCTAATGTTCGCGTTTAATAAAATAATGGTTCATGCTAGTATTAATTGTTGTTTAACTGATATTTTCATGATACATATGACAATGGTTGTTTATGTTTATGTTGAACCATAGGCCATGATGTTTAGTAATAATGGTTCATGATGTTTATGTTTATCGCCAAACAGTAGTGATTGTTCATCTTATGTTTTCATACTATATATGCATGATCTTATTTATGCTTTACTGTTTTAAGTTTAGAGTGTAGGTTTTCTCGCCAAACAGCAGTGAACCATAGACGTCACCCGTTCGGGAACGACGAACCTCACATTGACTTGTGAGGTTCACCGTTCCGGAATTGTCCACGTATTTTGGACAGCCTGAGAGTGGAGGCAGATGCATGTGATTTGTGATTCATGGCTTACGATTGGAGCGAAATTTCGGTTGTGTAACGCCTTTGTTCTCCAACACACCATGATCAGGCGTGTGCTTGAAGAACAGCGGGGTTATGCTGCCGAAATTTCGCTTCAATCGCAGGCCAAGTCACAAACCACAGGCATCGGCCTCCACTCTTGGGTGGGTTTAGAACCTTTTCCTAATAGGGAGTTCATTGTCACCTAAGCCACGGTCGTTGATATACTATCTCCTTTGTTTAGCCTTTTGAAATGGATGGTGATCGGAAGGCGATGTATGATGGATGGAGGAAGGATGGGGCACACTCAAAAGAATGGCAAGCTGTAACAAAGGCTTTCCTTACCACGCATTCGCAGTAGAACCTGGTCTCGTAATCCTATGTCCTTGCAGTAAGTGTGAGAACAAGTGGTTATGGGCAAAGGAAGACATCGAGGAACACCTGTGCATAAGGGGTTTATGCCCAATTATCTTGTGTGGCGAGCGCATGGAGAGCGTGGTGAACGCGTTGATCAGGGGGTGGACCTTCATGAGAATCATGATAGGATGGATGAAATGCTGAATGATCTTGGTATGGGGGTTGATAGAACCGCGGAGGGTCCGGGCCAGCTTCCACCCGAGGTCGAGGAATTCTACCGGCTTCTTGATGCATCAGATGAGAGGCTGCATGACTATACACAGTCGACACTACTTTAGACTTTGACAAGATTTATGTCGATAAAGTCGAAGCACAACATTTCAAATACTGCTTACAATGACATTGTCAAACTAATTGACGACATTCTCCCAGAAAATCACAAGTTGCCAAAGAATTTGTATTTTGCAAAGAAGATTCTGGCTGGTCTTGGAATGAAATATGAGAAGATTGATGTCTGCCCCAACAATTGCATTATGTTCTGGGAAGAGGATGGGACTGACAAGTTAGATTATTGTAATCAGTGTAATGCGTCTAGATATGTCCAGGCGACCAACGATGAGGGCGAGTCAGTAACTACAAAGGTTGCAGCTAAGCCACTTCATTACATGCAACCCGATTCTCGGTTTCTGCGGATGTACCTCTGTAAGGAAACAGCTATGCATATGAGGTGGCCTAAAGAAGGCAAACGTCCGAACAAAAATGAAGATACAATGGAGCATCCGGTAGACGGTGATGCACGGAAGGCACTGGACAACTTTGATCCAGAATTTGCAAATGACCCTAGAAGTATTCGGTTTGGTCTATCGACGGACGGTTTCACACCTTTCAATACTAATGCAAGCCCATACTCTTGTTGGCCGATTTTCATCATCCCATATAATCTTCCGCCTGAGCTAGTCAATAAAGACGAGTACATGTTTCTCGCACTTGTCATCCCAGGCCCTGAGCATCCAAGGCCAAAACTAAATATGTTCATGCACCATTTGTTCAAAGATCTGAAAAAATTATGGAAATGTGTGAAGGCTTATGATAGCTATGCTAAAGAGGAATTTACTTTGCGTGCCGCATATCTATGGTCAGTCCATGATTTCATGACTTATGGTGATTGGTCTGGATAGTGTGTGCATGGTCGGCTTTGCTGTCCCGTATGCATGAATGATTCAGATGCATTCAAATTAAAGCATGGCGGGAAAGTATCATTCTTTGATTGTCACCGACGATGGCTTCCTTTTAAGCATGATCTCCGCTGTTCAATTACTGCATTCCGAAAGGGTGTTAAAATTACAAAGGGACCACCAAAGAGGCTAACTGCAAAGCAAATAATGGTATGGCATGCTGAATTGAAGCCTGAAGAGAATGATAGGTTCGAAGGTTACGGGAAGAAGCACAACTGGACTCATAAGTCCATAATATGGGAGCTTCCGTGTATGCTGAAGCGTTGATGTTACCACACACCATAGATCTGATGCATCAAGAGCGAAACGTTGTGGAAAGCATCATAAGCACGTGTTTTGATGTGACTGATAAGTCGAAAGATAATATCAAGGCAAGGAAAGACTTGGCATTAATTTGTGATCGGCCAGCGCTTGAGTTGAGAGTGAGTAATAATGGGCATGAGAGTAGGCCACGAGCTGATTACTGCCCCAAGCCAGAAGACTGGAGACAAATATTTCAATAGTTGAAGACAATAAAATTTCCAGATCGCTATGCGGCTAGCTTGAAACGAGCAGTAAATTTGAAGACCGGAAAATTGATCGGGTTGAAAAGCCATGATTACCGTATTATTATGGAGAGGCTTCTACCCATTATGTTTAGAGGCTACTTCAAATATGAGTTGTGGAGGATATTTGCTGAGCTCAGTTAAGTCTATAGACAGTTATGCGCAAAGACAGTATCAAAGAGCTTGATGAAGAAATTTGAGAAGGAAATTCCAATTCCTGTATGTAAATTGGAAATGGTGTTTCCACCTAGTTTCATAAATGTGATGCAACATCTATTGGTGCATTTGGCATGAAAAGCTTTGATAGCCGGACCTGTGCAATACAGGTAGATGTATCCTATAGAAAGAGGATTGAAAAAGCTCAAGGCCACTGTTCGCAATAAGACTAGAGTCGAGGGTTGTATTGCTGAGTCATTTGCCCTCAAAGAGATATCACACTTCTCAAGCAAGTATTTTGCCCAACGAAACAATGTGTTTGCGCCTACACTGCGAGTTCAAATGGAATATGAAGCACCGCAAGGCAACCTTCAGATTTTCAAGCACCAGGGTAAAACTGTTGGATCTAGTACTGTACGTCACTTGGAAGAATCTGAGTTGAACCTGTTGTTGCTGTATATGTATAGCAACATGGACGAGACAATTGGATATATCCAGTAAGTGATCATCGTAATTGTGTCGACGTCCATCCATTTTTCCGTTTCATGTCTATCTTTAAGAATCTGCATGAAATGAATTTGTGCAGATTATTTGATGACGAATGTTGGAAATCTAGTTCTGTACCCACAAACACAATTGGAAAATATGCGACGTGATGGCTTCAAAGGTGGCCCTAACTTCGTGCAGTGGTTACGCCGATATGTAATTTATCGTCTCAATCTCTATTTCCATTGGTAAACTTAAGCTTGGCCCACGAGGTTTAATGCATGTTTTAATTTTGTTTGTATAGGCATTTGCCAATAAAGTGCACGAGAACTTGAAGCAACTCGCACATACTTATGTGACCGTCAAGAACTATAGTCGCTATGATGTTAATGGATACCGCTTCCGAACCACGAAATTGGAGAAGAGCAGACCATTGGCAGCCATTGTCAACAGCGGAGTGATGACAAGTGCATATGATGCTAATGATAAACTAGTGAACTATTACGGTGTTCTTCAAAACATCGTTGAGCTTATCTTCAGCGGTCCTAAGGAACTAAAAGTTGTGTTTTTCGAATGCGACTGGTTCGACCCGCGTAATGGGACTCGTGTTGACGAGTATGGGATGGTTGAGGTCAAGCATAGTTCTAGACTTCCAAGCCGTATTAACAGTGTTGTCCTTGCAAATCAGGCAGAGCAGGTGTACTACCTCCCATATCCTCACCCAAGCTTAAAGGCTTGGTGGGTTGCATTCAAAGTCAATCCACAAGTGTGCCCTCCTGAACATGTTGATTACATGAGTACTAACATAGAAAACAATGACTATGATGTGTTTCAAGAAAAAGGGCAATTAGACAAGCATAGCATGAATCAAGATATAGGACATAGATTCCATGTGGCTGAAGGTGAAGGCCTTGATAATTTAGGTACCGATACAAGAGAATTAGTTGAGGAACCTAGATTAAAACGCAAACGATCTGTCATTGCTAGAAAATCGATACGAATTCAACGGATGCAAGAGCGTCTCAATAAGCAACGAGTCAATCAAGCATCATCTGATGTAGACGACTTTTGATAAGTATATTTCTTACGCTTTTCATTCAGTACTGACATATCTTTGTGCATATTATTGAATTCCATATTTATTACACTTTTCATTCAGTACTGACATATTTTTCTTATTTTGATGAAATGATGCAGATGATGTTCAGGCATAGGTCCTCGCGGACGAAGAGTAGGGGTTCCAGCGAGGGCACCTCGAGCGGTGGCATTTTTCCGGGCACCACCCAGAGCCGACACAGGCAGGAGCAGCTGCTTGGTTGTTTACAGGCACAGGCACAGGAGGTGCCTATGGCAGCACAAAAGGAGGCTAAGGAGCAGGCACCACAGGAACAGGCACCACAGGAGCAGGTTGAGGAGGAGGCACCACAGGAGGAGGCGAGGAGGCTGAGGAGCAGGCACCATAGGAACAGGCACCACAGGAGCAGGTTGAGGAGGAGGCACCACAGGAGGAGGCACCATAGGAGGATCCAATGGGGGAAGGCGATGTTGCTGGTGGTTCTTCTTCCGTTAGGCGATTTAGGTATTATTTGTGTATAGTTTCTATATGATTTATTCCTATCTATCCAATTATTTCATCTAAATTCAATTTGATTTGTTCATTTAGGTTTCAGAGCAGCAATTCAGTCCTGAAGAGACCGGCTGAAAGGATGCTCATCAAGCCTCGTGGAGAATGGTAATGCTTCTTGTCTTGTGCTTAATAACTATCTTATTTATCCATGTGCATTTGATTGTATTTTTTGACGTGTTTTGCTTAATGTCTATCTTATAGGCAATGGGAGGACGTGACTTGGGACGGTGTAGGAAGACTTTCTAAAGTGAATTCGATGTTGGGGGCCCTCTGCCGCTACTACTACCCGGGCATGGTTGAGGTCGATGGCGAGCGGCAAGCAGCTGAGCAGTGGTCCCATTGGCGTCTCAAGGAGTATGCCCGACCAGACGAAGGTAGTAGTGCAGGAGGTAGTAGTGAAGGGGGCAGCAGTCAAGCTCAACGGAGAACTTGTCAATCAGTTGTGTGGGATGAATTCTGGGTAAGTTTTTTCCATATGTTTTTCAACGAATGAATCATTCCATCACATGAACACATAGTCTAACTTCAATTATCTGTTGATATGTAGTTGAGGTACCATTTGGAAAACAAGGATGATATGGAGGTTCTGCGGAGCGTGAGAAGGCACTTTTGTAGGGCAGCTGAGAAGGTCATTGATGATGCCTTCTACAATGCACGGATCTCGGCCATGTGCCAGTACTACAAGAGGATAAAGGGTGAGAACATGAGCAAGGAAAAAGGGGCTAGTCAGATTTACCTCACAGAGCAACAGTACCTCCAAGTCTCTGTTGATTGGATCGTGAAGGACGTGAAAGCTTGAAGGTGGTTGGCAAAGAAATGGTCTACACCTGAATGGATTGTTTCCTCAAAGTTGCACCGAGAAAACCGAGGAAAGGAAGGACCGGAGCATCGGTTCGGCGCTGATGAACACTACAGTCTCGCGAGACGCATGGTAAGAAAATACATCGTTCTCCTTGCATATTATTCAATTTCATTTCACTTGTCTAGATCACATGACTTAACACAACATTAATTACATGCATGAACATGAGAGTGGTGTGCCACCAAGTTTTATGGATGTTTTTGTTTGTGGTCACCGAGGCCCCGATCCAACGAACCCTGAAGTGTTATGCACCGAGGCGGCAAGAGAGAAAATGGTAAACCATGTTTAGTCAACATGTATGCACTTGCAAGATTTGACTCTGACTATGTTTTCTTTCTCTATTTGTAGATGGTATATGGGGAGAAAATGACTCAGCGTCATGGGCCTGACTTTGATTGGCGGCAGGCAGAGGTAGACGCTGAAGCATTGCACGCAAGTGGCGGGGGAAGAAGGCATGGCAGGTGATACAAATTTGATTGCGTCGATGTGTTCATGAATCTTGACTGTGTGTGCAAGTTGGCCTTCCTGATTAAGGGCTATTGTTGAGTTTGTAGGTATGCCTTTGGCACGGGGGTTGTAGACTACGACCAGAGTATATCTCGAGCAAGGAGATTGGGTTCGTCGTCTGGGAGTTTTCGCTCCTCAAGGACAGCTCGCGATACCCAGACACAGGAGGAGGCTCGTGTAGCACGAGAGGAGGCTCGTCAAGCAACACAAACGGTCGAGCGGCTGACAAACATGACAGCCTACATGGCTTCTTACTTTCAAGTAGTTTGTTTATCAAAACACGCTTCAATTTGGGTTGTTATGTTGCGAATCTAACATTTGATCCATTTGTAGGATATCACAGCTCGATTGGGACCCGACGTGGACTTGCCACCCTTTTGCCCTCCTCAAATGTCTCCGCAGCAGGTAAAGCTGACTAATTTCTTCACCAATTCCATATTAAGCAACTCTTATGAAATTATTCCGAATGATTTTTTGTCTCATAATTAATTTATGCAGGGGTTGACAGGGTGGGTGCCACCACCCCAGGGCTCGCAACCACCTCCGGGGTGGAAGATGGTACCACAGGGCTCCCAGCCACCTCCAGGGTGGGTGCCACCACCCCAGGGCTCGCAACCACCTCCGGGGTGGACGATGGTACCACAGGGCTTCCAGCCACCTCCAGGGTGGACGATGGTACCCCAGGGCTCCCAAATACCTCCGGAGTGGATGGCACCGCAGGGCTCTCAGCCAGCTCCGGGGTGGATGGCACCGCAGGGCTCTCAGCCACCTCCCAGTTGGATGGCACCGCAGGGCTCCCAGCCACCTCTGGGATGGATGACACCCCAGGGCTCCCAGCCACCTTCGGGGTGGATGCCAGCTGCTGCACCACACTTCAACCCGTGGATACAATCACCTCTTCAGCAACATGGATCACAAGTATATATATACAAAAGTAGGCAAACTTAGCAGAAATTAGTGAAACTTAGCAAATTTAGATGAACGTAGCATAATTTAGCGAAACCTAGCAAAATCTAGCTAAACCTAGTAAAACTACCTAAACTTAGCAAAATCTTGCACAACCAGCTAAACTTAGCGAAATCTATCTAAACCTAGCGAAATCTATCTAAACCTAGCTAAACCTAGCAAAATTAGCTAAATCTAGCAAAATCTACCTAAATCTAGCAAGACTAGCTAAACATAGCAAAATCTAGTTATACTTAGCAAAATCTAGCTAAAGTAGCCAAACTTAACAAAACCTCGCAAAATCTAGGTACCGTAGGCCAACTTAGAAAAATCTAGCAAGTTCCAGCTAAACCTAGCCAAAATCTATCTACACTAAGCGGTTTGAATTTATTTTGTAGAGTTCAGCCTCACGCCCTCGTGGCCCAACTCCAGATGCGGAAGGGAACGATGACTTAGCGGGTTCCTGAGGAGCGAGCGGCCACAACTATCAAAGTCCGCAGGTGTAAGCTGTGTCGCGCTGCATGGGTATGCATGTATCGATGGACTTTGTATAAACCTATCTATTGCATGGATGAACTTTCTTTTTTGTGGAATTATGTGGACTTTGAGTATTAATATGGACTATGTGGTTGATGTGTATGCATGGACTTTGTATAATTTATGTTTTTATATTGTGAATGACATATGTGATGAAATTATGTGATCTGGACATATTGAATTCTTGTGCCTGTGAATGGATGTGATTTTACGTGATTTTCTGTGATTCAAATGGTGCTGATATTTTGGGGGGGAGGGAGGCAGAACATAATTTCGTCGGTCAGTGGGGGGGGGGGGGCAGAAGATAATTTCGTCGGCCAGTGGGCACTGACCAATGAAACTAGAGTAATTTCGTGGGCCAAAATGGGCCCACGAAATTAACAGACCCGGGGCTGTAATTTCGTGGGCCTGTTGAGACCCACGAAATTACATTAATTTCGTGGGCCACAGTTGGCCCACGAAATTACAGACCTTAATTTCGTCAGCCACGCACGGCCGATGAAATTAAAGGCCCCGGGGCTATAATTTCGTGAGCCGCTTTAATTTCGTGGACAAGCCGACAAAATTACTGTATTTTCGTGGGGGCCCACGAAATTAATTGTGTAATTTCGTCCGTTTTTAATTCGGGTGCTAATTTCATGAGCCGGCCGACGAAAATGTTGTATTTTCGTGGGTTTTGCTCCTTATTTTCGTGGGTTTTTGGCCCACGAAAAAAATACTATTTTCCTGTAGCGATGAGTCGAAAGTTTTTCAAGTTGAATTATAAGGTTTTCTGTTTATGAAATTGGGACACGTTAAGTTTTAGGATAAGATGCTAGGCTGCTAGCTGCTCCGTTTTCTTTTCTAGCCCAATCAAAGCCCATAACTTCCCTCGCACCTTTGACTAGAGATGGCAATGGGGACCCGATCCCTGATTCCTCGCGGCGAGTTCCTTCAAATGATACAAAACTTGCCTCCTAGGGTCCAGAGGGGACAGGATATGGTTGGTCGTCCCCCATCCCCGTTCCCCGCTATAGCACGCCTGCTATCTATTCTTAGGAGGTGTTTGGATCCTCAAACTAAATTTTAGCTCTCGTCACATCGGATGTTTAGACGCTAGTTAGAAGTATTAAATATAGTCTAATTATAAACTAATTACACAGATGAAGACTAAACGGTGAGACGAATTTATTAAGCCTAATTAATCTATGATTAACAAATGTTTACTATAGCATCACATTTGCTAATCATAAATTAATTAAGATTAATAAATCTTTCTCGCCATTTAGCCCTCGTGTATGTAATTAGTTTTTTAATAAAACCATATTTAATACTTCTAATTAGCGTCCGGACATCCAATGTGACACGGACTAAACTTTAGATCCAAGCATTACCGTTCCATACGGCCCAAGGCCCATGACCAGATCATATATACCGTGAAAATCTAGGGAAGAAGTCCAGATTACCCCCTCAACTCTTCATGAAGTCCAAGTTTCAACCCCAAACTCTAAAACCGGTCATCTAAGGCCCTTGATCTCCTGATACCGGTGCACTTACCCCCCTGGACCCTTCTAGAGCGGCTTTTGCTAGGGGGCTGCCGCCGCCACGCCCACACCAGGGCGTCGACTGGCTCTGCCGCGGCATGCCAGCCTTGCGCCTCTCCTCCCCGACCACCGCCCAACCGCAGCCACGCCCAGGCGGTCGTGCCCGGTGCCCGGCTCCCCCACCGCCGCTCCCGCGACTCCTCCCCGACCGTTGCCCAACACCTACGCACACGGTCGTGCCCTCCCGCGACCGCGACCCTCGTCCACGATCGGCGCCCTCACGTGCACGTAGCCGTGCCCACCTGTTACCCAGCGCCGGCGCCGCATCCTTGCCGCGCCGTTGTGGCACACGGTGGCGCCGCGACCTTGCCGCGCCACGGGCACGCGCCGACGCCGCGGCCCCATGCCCTATGGCTCCGTTCCTGACTAGCGCCGTGAGCCCCTGCGACACAGGAAGCCATGGCGAGCCGCCCACGGCGGGGCGGCACCTGTTCACGAAGCTTGAAGGCGGCGACCTGGATTCCGACGAGGTCGACCTGCCGCCCCTGCCCCGGCACCTCGCGCGCGACCACAGCCCGGTCTTCACCTTCAATCGCTCATCATCCTTGTCATGACCTACTACGTCGCGTCTGCATGCGGCCGGCGCGTGGCGTGAGGCTCCAGGCAGAGGCGGCTGGTGCGCGGCGCGGGGCTGCGCGGGAGGGCCTCGCTCCCGTCCGTAGCAGCGTCCATGGCGGCTACCACACTCCCATGACCGCGTCTGCGGAGGCAAGGGGCAGGCAGGAGTGCGGGTGAGGGCATTGCCGCCGCCATGGCGTGCAGGGCTCGACCGCTGCTGCCGGCGCGTGCAGTTGAGGAGCTGCGAGGATGCGTTCCACAGCACCATGGAGATGGGGACGGTCCGGCGGAGGTAGAGTGGAGGCGGCGGTGGCGCTCCACGGGGGTATCGAGGGTCGAGCGGCGCCACTCGTGGAGAAGATGGGCGGCGGCGAAGGACGAGGACTAGGGGAAATTGGAGAGCGTGGCGGAGCAGAACCAGTGCCCCATGTCGGCGGGAAGGGAGGAGGTCGGAAGGCAATTGAGGGGTGAAGCTCCAGGGGTGGGCATCCATGGTGGTGGCGCTGGGTGACGAGGCCACAGAGGCGACGACGAGGCTCAAAATGGTGGGGGAATCGGTGGAGAAGGTCGAGGCGGTTTTAGCGCTAGCGTTAGGAGGAAGGGGTGGCATTTGGATGCACGGTGGGTTAGGGACAGGGATATGAACCGGAATAGGTTAGCTTGGTTAGGGATACGCTATTCCCTTTCCCACGTTCGTGTGCAAGGCTACAGGTTACGGATAGACAGCTTGTAAAAAAAACATGCCACTGACGACCCATACCAGAGACCCAGGTGCTAATAAACAAAAGGACTGCACAGGACCACATCGTTCTCCGACCACTCATCAGCAAAGCACCAGCCGTCTTTGTCCCTTTCAAAAAAAAAAAAAAAGCCATCATTATCCACATCTCATCCTCTGCCTAGCTGCATGTGCGCTACGAAGCGAGCGGACAGGCGGAGACCCATGCTGCGGCGGCTCCGGTGACTCCTGCGCTTGCGGTAGACTGCGCATCGGCGAGCAGTGGCTACGGCTCCGGCGATTCCTGCGCCTGCGTTGGACTGCGCATCAGCGAGCGGTGGCTGAAGCAAACTGCGCGTCGGCGCGTCGCCGGCACACGCGACAAGCAGTGACTCTGAAGCTCGCGCGGCAAGTCGAGCGGCTCGTCGGCGCCTGCCTCATTGATCCATGTCCGTCGGACTTTGACCACGCTTCGAGCTCGTATCACGGCCATAACCCACCTTTCGTATTGGTATAGAATCGGTGCTCCATTTCCCTTTCCCTCCTCATTTCCCTTTCCCACAAAACAAACAGTGGATAAAGTTTTCATACAGTCCCATTTCCCTTTCCCACCCTTCGTATCCCACGATCCAAACGCCACGGAAAGAGTTGAGGGCTGACCTGCACGGTATCTGGACTTCTTCCAAAATCTAACCCTAGCCGCACACAGCTCCTCTCCCGTCTCCCCTCAGCAGCCGCCGCGCTGGTGATCAGGGACCCAACAGCTCCACTCCAGCAGCTCTTCGGCCCAGCGGCTCCGACTCCTCTGTCGTCGCCTGCGACTCCCCAATCCCCATCTCCGATTGTTTTGCCTGCGCCCGTTGTAGGTTTGGTCCTCGGCGGCTCCCCGCTGCTCCCTCCCCGGCGAGGCCATCCCCTGCGCGGCTGCGGCTGTTGCGCCTCCCTCCCCGGCCGGCCCCTGCCCTGCCCTGCTGCTTCCTCCCAGGCTCCGCGCATGCCGACACGGTTAGGGCTCAGGAGCCCAGGAGGGAGGTGACCGCGGACCAAGCGCACAAGGCTGGACGGCCGGCTACCAGCAGCCCCCGGCGGCCAGGACTGAGGTGTAGGAATTTTCAGTAGGTGTGAACAGTCTTTGATACACACCTACCGAAAACTCCTGCACACTGGTTAGCAGCAGCCCCCGGCGGCCACCAGGACGGAGGCGCCAGCCACCAGCCCCCCCTCCCCCAAGGCCGGCGGCCAGGCAACCACTGCCCAGGCTAGCAGGAGGTGAGGCGGCAGCAGCCAGCAACACTGCACAGCGAGCCACTGGGCCAGATTCAGATCTGAGGAGGAGTTGCTCAACTTGGGTAAGAAATTAGATCTGCAATTTCTCCATGTATACAATAGATTCGGTCTGGTTAGGTTGATCCGTGACGCATTTGCAGGCCACACCTCGCATGCACCGCTATGAACCAAAGAAACCGCATTGTAGCCAAGGTTCATTTGAACTGCCCACACTGTGGATCGCCCCTATCCGATGGGGCCTACCAGGTACAGCACTTGGTCTGTCGATTTCATCTTATAGCTCTCTAATTCTTCTCTTCAACTGACATTGTTTCTTTCTGTTTTGTTTTTTTCAGTGCCTCGCTTCATCCTTGTCTTGCGAAGCAAGCTGTCGAAATGTGTTCTGTTCCAGATGCGCACAGCATCACCGGGAGACATTCGACCATGAAACTATCCCATCACGCTATCTCAATGGCATCATTGCAACTGGCACATTTACTTGCCCTTTCGATGGATGTAGGCTAGATGTACCTTCGAATCAATTCACTCAACATCTGATCACGTGTCCTCACAGAGTTACTTCTGATGGGCGTGGGCTTGATATGCCTTCAGATCAATCCACTCAACATCTGACCACGTGTCCTTGCGGAGCTATTGTGTGTCCAGTGTGCCATGACTTCATAGCCTCGAATGGAAATGGAAATGGAATGCGGTTACATTTCCTGACGGACCACCAGTTCACACACTGCCAACTGAACTATGATGTTCTCATGGTCAATGACATCTCCAAAGCTAGAGGGTGCCTTTTCAATGGTGAAAAGGAAGACATTGTGTTCTTTATCAGAGGCACATCCCTTTATAGTCTTTGTCTCAGTGCTTCAGCTGCACCTTCGTCTGCACATGGTTCTTCAGCTCCTCCTCCATCTGCACATGATTCTTCGTCCCAAGGGCCTTCATTTATGGTGAATCTGGTCACTGCTCGGACTCAGAGGGACTGTGGATGTTACACAGCTTCAGCACTAGCGAGGTGTCCGGATGCTGTTCATCTCATTAACTTTGGAGCTTTCGCCAGCGAAGATGCTTTTAGGATTTCTCTACTGATACGTGGTTAGTTGTTTGTACTGATATGTGGTTTGTTGTTTGTGTCAATGACTTTAGGCTAGTTGTTTGTGTGTATGACTTTGTTTGTCTGTTGGTTAAAATTAAAATTTCCATCGTGGAATTAAGGTTCCCTTGAATCTTGCATTATATTTGATTCTACATCATCGCTGCTTGCCATGGGTAACAAAAATTGAGTAATTCACTATGTGGATGCCTGTTAGCAAATGACATCATTTTGTTTAGTGGCAGATAGTCTTGTGTTGGTGTAAGGGCAATCAATCCCAAGAGGGTTTTAGCGATTGATAACAATGGGATTAAAAAATGCTAACAAGCTACTTGAGTACATGAATTGGGAGGTTTATGCTTAAACGATGAATCAATGTGCTCAAACATCATGGTCCAAGTATCAAATGATTCCCAGATTGCAGATAAGTCTATAATAGGTCTGGGTAATTGTGAAGCCTAACCTGCTAGTATTTGACTGAAATGTTTACATGCTAGAAACTGCTCATGGTAGTATCATTGTGAAATGTAGTTGATGCACTCTGCATATTATTCTTCAATCTTGCATCTATAATGCCACAGTTCCCCATCTCTATTAGGTCCGGAACTCTGGAAGATTCTGTTGAGGTTGGGCACCATATTTTCTTAGATGAGTTGTCCAGTGTGCATGACTGTAGCATTGCAAATGTAGCGTTTAGCCGTTTATGAGATTATGGCATGAGTACCCTTATTCTTCTCTGAGTTTGCATCCATCATTGAGTCAGCTGTGTCATGAACGGCTCAAGCACACTGCTTTATCATTTCTGTTAATCAGTGTTTTTAAGGCGTCGCCTAGGCGACGACTAGGCGTCCAGGCGCCAAAAATTTCTTGGCGTCCGACCTCGCCATACCAAAATCAGGGAGGAAGAGGAGAAGAAGAGGAGGAAGAGGAGAAGAAGAACTAGGCGCGTCGGTGGCTAGAACAAGGGCGTTCCGCGGAGCAAGCGCAGGCCGGCGGAGTCGTCCCGCGCGGCCGCCGGTGGCAGGCGGGCCTGGCACCGGCGCGCGGCTGCGTCCTGCGGGGCTGGTGGCGGCGGCCCGCGGTGCACGGCGACGGCGCGCTTCCCGTGCGGCAGAGGACAGGGCCTGGCGGCGGCGGTGGCGGAGGGGGTGGCTGGGCAGGTCGGGCAGAGGGCGGCGGAGGCGGTCACGTGAAGGGAGAGCTCCCGATGGGAGACTGTTATCTCTGCCTCTGCTGTGACCTAGAAGGCTCGATGGGCCAGCTGTTGGGCTGGGCCAGCAGCCTATCCCTTTCCCTCTTCTTTGCCTTTTCTCCTTTTCTTTCTTATTTCTTTTCATTTCCTTCCTGCTGTGTTGCTGCTGTTTGATGTTTCTCATATCGGTAAGGCGTCGCCTTGCTCGCCTAGGCATCCGCCTAGGCGTCGCCTAGGCGTTCGGAAGGTGGTGGCTCGCCGTGCCTCGCCTTACCGCCTTAAGAACCATGCTGTTAATCTGAAATCAGGTCGCATGAATCTGTCCATTGAAATTGAGCAGCATAATTTTTGGGTGGTCAGTATTGTTTGTATTACTGCATTAGATTGTTAATAGTTTGGAAGCCAAACAGGGAATTCTCAATATTTTCACTAACCGAATAACAGACTTAAACTGGAGATATGAGCCCATGACTTCGTTGTGCTTATTGTTGAGCCTTTTGGTTGTCTAAATCGATGCAGTCATGCAAATTGGTGTCTTGAATCATTAATGCATGACTATATGATATTGTTGCGCTATGTGTAATTCGTTACTGAAGATCTTGCACATTTCGTTTCGTTGAGGCACCTGATGATTGTCAATTGGTGTTACAAGGCATGGGAATTTTATTTGCTTTATGGTAGAATTTTACCAGTTAATTGAGATCCATAATGGCACAGATACAACTTCTGGACCAGCAGGAAGGTACGAATTGTGATGTATGGCATTTTGGATTCAAGCCCCAGACATGCCGTCATTTTTCTTCTGATTTCTCACATGTGCTGGACCTGCTGCAGCAATGATGTAAATAAAACATAAAGTAACAAATTCATGCAATCATTGGGGTTAAACCCATGGCCTGAGACGGATGATCTCCTGCTGAGGTAGCTGCACTGTTGTGACTATTGGTTTGCCCTGCACATAAAAAAAGTTGAGAAAATATTTTCCTTACGGGTCAATTAAGGCCACAGCCACTTAGTGGTAGAAATATGAACATGTAGAATGCTCCCTGCTATGGAGTTAAGCTTTTAGCTGGTTATATCTTTTTCTGTATGCTCATCTGCGATGTTGTGCATTACATGTTTACACACTGCAAAACCCATGTAAGTTTGTTTTATTGTATTTGTGTTTTGATGATAGTGGCTTTTCTCTGTATAACCTTCTTGACTTTCATTCAACCACTCATGTTTTGTTCATTTGCAGCAAATCATGATGCTGGATCAGTTCGCCCTGCTAGCGCGCCCACTTCCTCTTGCTGGTCAAACATAATCTCTTGATGAAAGTATTCCAGAGCCAAGCTTATGGATGTTGAAGTTATGGACTCATCTCTGGAAGTTGACAAACCGCCCCTTCCAGAGCCAAGCTTAATTTTATCACCTGTGTTGTACTAGTATTTAGGCTAGTTAAGAGGACTCAGCAGCTGAGACTGACTATGATTAGGGTCTCTGATGTGGACACTTATCGAACTCCGTTTGTGTCTACCTGGAGCTCCTGCTCCTGCTCCTGCTCCTGCCAGGTTATAACTTATAACTGGGGAGGGAATCTGAACGTTTATTGGACATCCACTACATTTGTTTTTTTTACGCGGGGAGTGGCATCGTGCAGCGAGGAGCAGCACCCAAACGAAGACGAGACGTGGCGAGCTCACCATCGTACGACGGCCTGTGGTTGCACCGTCACTGTAAATTGTTTGGATAACTAGTGGCGTACGCTTTGAAACTTGGGACTGCAGGTGCTCTGCGTGGCAGTGGCACCCAAATAAACTAGGCTGGGATCAGAGGACCAGGACAAACATCATGAGTGCCCGTTGGATTTGCAACGGTTTTATTACTCAAGCACCACTATAGTAGAGAGTACGAGTACTAGCTAGCCATGCATGCCCTCGATCTCTTTAACCTTTCGTTGCCTTTGGAAAAATGAATGAATAATCCAGCGGGCATTGTCTAGCCATGCTTCTGCTCTTTAACCTGTATTGCCGATGAAAGCAAAGAATCATCTGATTAATATTTGCCAAAGAAAAAGGGCAAATAAATAAAGCTGGGCAACGTGTACTTTGGAGGCAAAGCATTCATCTGGTGTTCTTTCAAATAAAAAAAAAACATTCATCTGGTATTAGCTAGGGAGAACCTGTCACTCAAGCCTCTCATCTCAGTGACGCCTCAACGTTACTGATCTATGGATTTTTGACAGAGAAACAAAATGTCAAGGGTCCAAACTTTCTTGTGCTAGTTATTTTTTTCTGCTTTACTTTTCTTTTCCTTTCTAAATCTTGGTGCTTTGGGTGGCTCCCAACTAAAGCAAAAATTAAAGGAGCACAACCTACTAAATTAATTAAAGTGGGTGCTCGATAGCATTAGCAGCAGGAGACCCCGATATGCATGGGCTGCAGACAACACCACACAGCTAGCAGGCTTCTTGTCCTTTATCCCTTTCTTCTACCTATGGAAAAATGAATCCTGCATCCCCGCCCATGCAAGCAAAGAATTCCCTGCCCTGATACATGCATGGATGACCCTTTTTTCCCCAAGAAGAAAAGCATTCCTATCCTATGGATCTAGTGGTCGTCTCTCAGTCTAACACACACAAACACACATAACATCCATCTCAAGCATTGGTCCAGTCATTTCAGTAGATCCTGCGAAGAACTCTCCGCCTACTGGCCACTGCTGTCAATAATACAACGAACTTAACGAGGTATGTACGTCGATCATCACCTGACGAGCTACTCATAGATCTCTACATTTGCAAATTAAGTCGATCATAGATCTGGGTGTGGGTGTGTATATTACAGGGATCATGTTTCGCAACTAATGCATGCAAATCAATTCTTTCGATCAGTAGTGTAGGTGTGTGGGATAGATAGAGATGCATGGTATTATTTTGCTCGGCCGGCAGCAACAACAATAACCCTACGTGCTTGTGTGTTCACCTGTCCAGCAGGAGCCAGATTTATATATTAAGCGACGATGGGTTAGAGACTTGTAATCCAAACATACAACCATGAATTTAATGGCGCCTCCCTGATGTCCCCTGCTTTCAAATCCAATGCAAGTGGAGTGAAGTTGGTAGCAAGCAGCTATACTAGAGCATCATGCGTACTCAGGTAAACAACTTTGCATGCTCTGTGTTCCTCTTCGCCATGCATGGTTTCTATTTTCAATTACATCATCAGGGAGGGGCATCAAAATATATAAAGTACAATATCTGATGATGCATATACAAATCTATATATGTGCATGGCTACAGGTTATTCAGGCGGACACCATCTACGCGGCTGTGGAACGGATCCTCGACGAGCTCAAGGAGGACACCAGCACTGCTAGGAGCAGCAGAAACAGAGAGAATGTCATCTACTTCGACGGCTGGGACGGCCTGGGGGCATCGGCCGTCCTCCAAGCCGTAGCCCAACGCCTTGCAGCAGTGGATACTACAGGTGCAGCCGCTGCTGCCGGGCTGAAGTTTGAGCAGATCATCCACGTCGATTGCTCAAAGTGGGAGAGCAGGAGAGCCCTTCAGAGGATCATCGCGGAGCAGCTGAAGCTTCCTGCTCACGTGATGGGCATGTTCCGTAGGCAAGATGAGGAGGATGATTTCGATGGGGTACCAGAGGGCTCCCGCACCGAGATACCGCAGGTCGTCGAGGCGATGTATCAACACATACAGACTCTACAGAGGTTCCTGGTGATCTTCCAAAACGGGAGCAACCAAGAGATCGATCTAACAGCCTTTGGATGTCCTCTGTACGGGTACTCAAGAAACAAGCTGCTGTGGACATTTCAAGGGAGCTTGCGGCTCTACCCACGGAGCAAAGTTGACAGGGCCCTCAAGAGCACATCGACCACCACCAGTGTTTTCCTCTCGGCCTCACGCCGTGAGAAAGATCCACTGGATCTCTGGTCCTACCTTGTGCGTGTAGAGGCTGCCCAAGTTGCGCACAGGATTAATGCAACTGCAACTGCTGCTGGCAGCAGCCGCCTACTCATCCACCAGCAGCCTGCGCTGGTCTCCGAGTGCTTCTCCTACATTTTGAAGCAATGCTGTATGGGCAGTCACTGCATGGTGGACTACGACTTGAGCACCCACTGTGGAAACTACTGGATATGTGACGGCATCATACATTTAGGACATGGGGGCGAGGGAGATGGCCATGGTGGTTCTGGGCTGTGTTGGCGTGCTGCTGATGCTCTACAGGATGAGATGCAGCTGGATGAGGACAACTGCTGCCATGACCCCCAATACTTACCCTCTCACCTTGTCAAGTGTGCCGAGATCATCCCCTGTTGGATTTCACCGACATACCGGGTCACACAGATGCTGGATGGGGCCATCGCTAGCGGAGACCACATTTTCCAACACTATGACAAGCTTTCTGTGCTCAAGCTCGCACGCTGCACCTTCAGCTTCTCATCGCCTCCATTCCTCTGCTGCCACAACCTTAGGTTTCTGTGGCTTGACCACTGCCATGACAGCCAAGTGAACAGCAAAGATGGAGCTGCATCGTTGGAGGAGGACGAGGAGGAGGGTATCGGTCGGTGCTTCCAGAGGCTGTGGGTGCTAGACGTGCGCTACACACGTTGTGATAGGATTCTGTCCACACGGATGCTGGGATTCATGACTCAACTCAAGGAGCTAAATGTGATGGGAGCCCAGGATTGGGACATGGGCCAGCTGCAGGGGCAGCTACCGAACATCCGCAAGCTTCGAGTGACAAAATCAACAGTCCGCTGCACTGGTTGCACAGAAGAAGACTTGTTCTCCGGGATGAAAAGGATGGAGCTCCTTGACCTTTCAGGGAACCATACCTTACAAGGTGCTGTAACTGGGACAAGCACCAGCAGCAACCATCTACTTCAAAGTGTGACGGTTGCTGAGGGGTGTGTTGGGATACAGAGGTTCTCATTCAGGGGATGTGCTATACTAAAGCATCTATTGTTGAGTGGATTGTTTGCTGATCTCAGGGTCCTAGACTTGTCGGGCACAACAATCAAAACTCTGGATCTCAGTTCCATGACAGCCCAGAAACTGGATGAGCTCTACCTGGGTGACTGCGAGGAGCTTTGTGCAGTCCTATGGCCACCAGAGGACAGAAGGAAACAAGACTTGCAGAAGCTGCACATCGACACCACTCGACCAGCTGCACCTGCATTGGTACGCAGCAGCAAGGAAGAGAACAATTCCATAGACAGTAGCACTACTACCGCTGGAGTCATGACAACATCAACAGTGGCGTCGTCGTTAACAGTGATACATGGTGCTCGACATCCATCTGAAATGGATTGGTGTATCACAGTAAAGGACTCTAGGCTGCTCAAGTCGCTTGTGCCCTCTTATAGAAACTACTTTGAAAAACAAGGAGTGCATGTGGAGATCTCCACTCCAAGTCATCATCGTGCCATTGATATTTGTGGCAGCAAAAATGAAGAGCAACAACAAGTGATGTCAAACAGCCAGCAGGAGCAACTCAAAAGAAATGCGCTAGTATATGGTGATGTGGCTGTCAGAATATCTGAGGAGCACCTGATTCAAGTTGAAGTGGGAAAAGGTGATGCTCCAACCATCACGAGCACATGCCTTGCCCGCCGGCTAATCGTCTAGACTCAAAAGACTGCTACCTGTACACACAAGACGAGAAGATGATAGATATGGACGGTGGAACTATCGCCATACCAAGTGTTATATGTGATAATGCTAGAATCCTGCACGTGCACGACGCCCTGTCCATCTCTAGTATCCCTGGCCATGCACGATGGTACTATCTATGGTGGTGCCGGGTGGAGCGATGCCCCGGGTTGAACTTCATCTTCAACACTCCTCGGTTAGCAGGAAGCAATGACAGCGTGCGCATCTTTTATTACCTATGGACTTTCTGGGCATCCCAACTCCCTAGGGCACGCTTCCTATGGGACATGAACAATCTGCCAGCAAGCAAGATCAGGGGGGATTCATTTGAGGATCTGACATTGCTGCACCTAGAATTTTGCCCCAGGCTGATACATGTGTTCCCGTATTCCCCATCAATGATTAATAGACGCGGGCTGGAGATTCTGGAGATTGTATGGTGTGGCGACCTAAGGACCATATTTCCTTTGTTATGCAGCGATGACACGGAAAGCCACAAAGAGCATCAAGACAAGGCAACAGAAGGAGAAATAATAACAGTGGAATTCCCAAATTTGAAACATATCCACCTGCACGAACTCCCCAAGGTACAAAGCATCTGTGAGAGTGGGAGGATGTATGCGCCCAACCTCAAGACTATTAAGATCAGGGGGTGCTGGAGCCTCAGGCACCTGCCGTCCATCAATAGGGACAGGAGTGACAAGGTGGAGTGCGACTGCGAGAAGGAATGGTGGGATAGGCTGGAGTGGGATGGGCTAGACGCCAATCATCACCATTCCTTGTATAAGCCGAAGTACTCAAAGTATTACAAGAAAACCCTGCTCAGGGGGAGAGTGCTCATATAAGGTGCGCAATGACCAACGCCGGCCGGTACGTGGTCCCTATATGTTCTACTATGTACCATCTCTTACACATGCGTATGTATATTTCTCATCATGTTTGCATGAAGGAACGAATGAGATGGATCTCCCTACTCATATTTAACGTCCTGACTGGCAGCTAGGTAATGCTAGGCGAAGCATGCTACTCTGCTCGGCTGCCTCCTCTGTATTATATCTACGCGGAAACGACGTGCGGTGATGCTACTCTGCTTCCGCCTCACCTGCTGCCAAGCCATTTCTTCAGTTCTCCATCGCCCTACTTTTGATCAACTGATTTGTGCGAGATTGACTGATCATTCCTCTGCTCCTGGCCTACATCTGCGTCGACCTGCTCTTACTTCATTTGGCATGGTGTGTGCATTTAGCCGGGTTGTTTGGTTTGGTTTTCTTCTTTTAATTTGGTTTGTCGGTGTGATTGCTGTCACGGCATCGTACTTTTTGAGATAAGATGGTTTGATACAGATGCTGCTATATATGGTCATCTACAGTCTAGCACTCTACTACAGTAGGGAAATAAATAAAAGCGAGTGATAGTGTGGCTGTGCCGGTGGCTTCCTGTACGTCTCGTGTTGCGTGTTGTGTGGTGTGCTGTGACGTGTGATCCATTTGTCATATGGTTTGAGTTTGGTCTCATGGTTATCACTTCTAATGTACTTTAACTGGACATGGAATATAACTACCGCTTGAACTACGTAATTAATAAACCATTCAGTCAATGGGTGCTGTGATGAAACTTGGAATTTTGTGCAGGCTCTCCAGAACGAGATTTAAATATGGTTTTAGTGCAATTTGTTATTCTGCTACTCTAAATTTATTTGTTGTGTCTAATGATTTCTAGCTCATGCCTATATATATGTTTGCTCCCTATTTTGAGTTTGTGGGCACATGTAGGTGGCTCAAGTAAATATAGAGCAGAGCGAGGGAAGCTGACATGTGGCGCACCCACACAACTTTTTTTTTTCTAAGGTGGTGTGGCGGAACCGCCCTACTTAATTCAGACTAAGCACACCTGCCACCTCTGGCTCGCAGTGCACCTAGGCTGAACTAAACCCGGTAGTCCATCGAGATTACTTCGGCTCTCGATAACACCATTCCTAGAGGAACCGACATCAAACACATCCGACTTTCGATGGAGCCACGACAGTTACATCATCACAGACAGTTGAAATATAAGATAGATAGACATAGTTTACAGACTAAATATGTGAATTCAAATACATGGTCAAAATATAGCGGAAGCGATTTCGAGTATATATATAGCGGAAGCGTTTTCAAAACATCTCGCAGCGGAAACAAACTCAAATAGTCTTCATGTAGAGATAAACAAGGCGAGTAGCACCGAGCCCACCGGTTCTACCCTCCTTCAAGCGGTTGTCCAAAATTCATCAGTAACTGTAAGCCAAAAGTGGAGGCAAACCCTGAGTACTATTTACTCAGTAGGACTTAATGGAAGGGCTTACGGCTGACGCAAAGCTTGCTTACTAAACAGTGGATCCTTAGCCATTGATTTTAAACAATGATATATTGTCATGAAGCAATAGTTTTTCCTCATAGTTATCATCATGATCCATGGTTCATATACCTCAATATTCTCATCTCATATATCATCGTAAAGTAACTTGCAGAAATTTAAGCATATAGATACAAGCCTGTGGTATTTGAAAACATGAATAATAATGTAACATGTTCAGATAGTTACTACGTTGCCCGTGTACGATATTTGGCATTTTCACTCCTGGTGAGTATCAGCGATTCGAATTGATTTGTTAATTTTCGGGAATAACTAGAAGTACCAGGGTGGCATATGCTTACTAACCCCCGGCGTTCCCACGTATACTTTCCCCATCTCCACTTGTCCCATCCCAAGTTCGATTCAATCCTTCCGTGGTTCCCAGATTGTGCCACTTTAGGAGCGATACCTTGGCCTACCGGGTCAGCCCTCCCTCGACTGCAAGCTCCCCAAGGTGCTACAGTAGGAGTCTGTCCCTGTTCTTCGGATGGCACAAGTAAGACTTTCATCGGTCCATTATCCCGGGTAAGCACTCTAGCAATATTATGCCGATCTGCAGGCGAACAGCGAACAGGCCTTATGCGACTCGAGCAGAGTCCAGTGCACAATATCATAAACAATAAATAACTCATAAAATCTCCGCCCGGTCTCCATTTAACATCAACACATATAATGATTTCCACAATAGTAAGATTTTTGTGATTGAAATCACCTACGCGACGAGTGACTCCATTCACTCGTGTCTACTCGTACCTAGCATTACTAGGCACTCGCCCTACGAACTCTAGGTACAGGTGCTAGGGCCAGGGCGGCCAGGGAATCTAATGCAATAGGTTTCAATCAACTCCTAATGCAGATGCGTAATCATCAATCATAATCATATTTGCTGGGAAGAGGATGGTCCTGCCTACCTTTGATTATGCTTGTGAAAACCAACAAACTAATCTAAGTTAGTTTGCCGGGTTGTGGGGCTTTGCCCCAGGCAACCCCTTGAACCAGGGACGGTTTTAATCAGCGACACGTCGTCTTCTTGCTCTTGGTGCAACTTGTCGTCCAGTTCCTTGATCAGCGATTTCTCCTGCGTCAGTCCTTCGTTCGCGGAGTCTATATGAATGATAAAATGCAATATGAGTGCAAATGAATGCAAATGCATGCATATGGAGTAGGTGAAATATAAATGACAGCATGCAACATATATTTTATGGAAATGACATGTGTGTATTAGTCAAATCAATATACATGCATATGCTTAGTGTAAACCATGCTCATTTGAGAATTTAAATCATACATCTGAGTTCTTGCGGTTAAACGAAGCCAAATCAGACCAATCTTTTATGACATACGGATGCTTACTACACAAAGCAATTGCCAAAATTTCAGCCCAATTTGAGATATAATTATTTTATTATAATTACAACAGGTTTACAGCCCTATAGCTCATCAGAATTTTCATAATTTGTAGGAGTGGGTTCTGAACTTGAAATTTCTACAGCAATCATTTCATTGCATGATCATCATATACAAAAATTAGCAAGCACAAAATCCATAGTTTTATAAGACATCTATTTTCCATATAGTTATCTAGGTCTATTTTAATTGCACATGAAAACAGTGCACACAAACTTTACAAAAGTACTTTTTGGAACATATATATCATCAGCAAGTTACCAAATTTTCCATGGAATTAATTATGCATCCTAAGACCACTTTTTCCTTTTATTTAGTTAAGCACGTGACACTTTGTCATTTTCAAATTACCACTCAAACTTAACATGCAGAGCCTTAAACTTTACCAGCAAGCTATACATAACATAAGGTGTGTCTCAAAAATCTAGTACAACCTTTAGAGCAAGTTTCATACGGTAAGTACTTCCCATGTATTTTTATTGCAAACACTTAAGCCTAGGGGTAGATTAGTCATTTAACAGCAAGTGCTACTGCAGCAAAAATTTACATAGTGCCTAATTATCCCACTAAAGCCACTGTCCAAGTTTTAACATTTTAGAAGTTCATTTAGTTCATTTTTACCATTTATTTACCTTTATCATGCATGCCATAAACTAGGGCAAAACAGACTTTTCACACATCTACATTATAGTCATTCTGTAGATCTACTCAAGAGGAGTCCAACGCACCTGAGTTTGTTCATTTTGGATTTTTCTATGATTTTCTATGAGTTTCCAAAGGTTCAGCCGATTTATTAGCAAAATAATAAAAGAAAACATTTGATCGAGGACCTATCCGTGATTATTCTGAAACTCCAGGGGCTAGCTTAAGAGATCCACAAGACTCAATGCACAGCGCGTGAGAAACTCCTAAAGCTCAAGGTTAGATCTGCAAAAGTGCAAAGGCTCGGGTTAAAATGCGAGACCCTAATAGATCTAGGGGGTTATCGGCAATTTCTGCAAGACTCAACAAACAGTAGATTAGTTTCATGAAACTCCAGGGGCTCAAATGCTAAAGATCCATCGTCTACCTCGCGCAGGGGGAAGGCCGCGCGGTGGGCCGTCTCTCTCGCGGCGGCGCCGGCGCGTATGGGCGAGGACTTGACGCTGACAGGGTGGCGGTCGGTGTCGCCGGCGACGGGCTTCCCCTCGGTGTAGGTCTCGTCGCCGGAGACGACGCGTACGAGCGGCACGGAGGCGTGAACCGAGATGGCGACGGCGCAAGGGTGCGCGGCGGCGCGGCTCGATTCCGTCGGGGTAGGGCACGGTAGGGGCCGCCGTCGGGCGTGGAAGCTGCGCGGTGGAGCGGCGGTTCCGGTGGTTGGGTTGGCGAGGCGAGGGGAGGGCCGGGAGATGGCCTCCCACGGTGAGGGGCCGGCGGCGATGGTGGTCGCGTGAGCGCGCATGCGGAGAAGGGTGAAAGAGGTGAGGGCGAGAGGCGAGACCATGCGGGGAAGATGGAGGAGCGCGAGGCGGGCGCGAGGCATGTGTCGGCAGAACGGGAGGCAGTCCGAGGTGGCTGGCGCGTGAGCTCAGAGCTCGCGGCCATGGCGGACCCCCATGGCAGACACGCGCTCGGTGCGACGTTGGAGAGGCGGAGTGGCCACGAGGGCTACGACGTCGGATTCGCGGTGGAACGACGCGTGCTATGGTGGCGGTCTCAGGGAGCGAAGGTGGACGGAGGCGACAGCGCGATGAGCTTCAAGCTCGGCGCCAATGGCAGCCGGTGGCTCAGCGCAGTTGGAGGCGAGCGCAGAGGGAGAGCGAGAGGGTAGAGAGGCGAGGCGAGTGTGAGATAAGAGGGAGCGAGGAGGTGCAGGAGTGGAGCTGGCCCGGAAAGCGTCCAGGTGCGGAGGCAGGGCGCGTCGGCGGGGTTCGGCCGGCGGACATGGCGCGGTGCGGGCAGAGTGCGCCTGCCGCGTGCACGCGAGGGAGAGGGGGAGGAGACGGTGGCGCAGGAGGTGAACGAGGTCCATGGACCAGTCTCGCTGACGAGTGGGCCCGGGGTGACCTGGAGAGGGAACGGTCCAATGGACTGAGTGCGCGGAGGGGTGAAAGTGGTGGGGCCCACAGCCGGCACGTTCCAATTTCGCAGGCGGGAATCCGATGCGGTCTGACGCGTGGGACCCGCGCGTCAGTGAGACAAAGAGGGAAATCAAAATCCGAAAATGAAAAAGCCCAGTTTGACCAAGGAAGGTGTTTCTGAAATTTGCCTATTTGACTAACTTAGGGGCTGAATTTGGAAAGGACCCAATTGGATGAAATGTTCTAAATTTGGAGCTATACAACTTTCTTATAAACTTTCATACCATGTTCTACTCAAAAATATGGTTTAAATTTGAATTTAAACTGCTGACCAATGTTTGACCAACAGGACCTATAAGTTTAGAAATTCTAAAAGTCCATTTTCCATTCACTTTTACACAAGGCGTTTTATACCAATGTTGTTCAGAATTTTATTATCTACAACTTTTTCAACTAAAGTTTTGCATGAAAATGACTTTAGGTTAGAAAAAATGTAGAATTACTAATCAGACCAGATTTGGACAGAAAACACATGTTGACAGAAAAAGACCCAAAACTCTATGCAAACTTTACTGCATGTCAAAGCACCAATTACCAAAGTTGTTCATCATGAAATTTTCTACAAGTTTTGTATAAAAAGTTTTACCTAGATCACAACACATTCTAAGTTATAGTGACAAGTTTGGAGGCCTACTCAGGAAAAACTGGATTTAAGTGATTCAAATGACTCAGTCTACTTATGCACTCAACATGAAATATCCATGAGATGATGCACATATGTCAATGATGCAATTGTAATGCACTTGAGATGCCTGGGGCATCACAGGTGGCAATGACATATGGGTCTAGATGTGGTACATCATCAAAATTACCCACCAAAACTGCTCATGGGATTATTTGTCTAGTTTTGCATAGCTTAGTATTAAAAACCCGATTTCAAAGGTGGAAGGGTGAAATAAACGACCCTTTGGGACTAATTCTCATCTCTTGAGGAACATGAACGAGACAAATTTGTAATGGTAGTCACCTCTGTGCACTCCTCTAAACTATAACCATGTCCGGTTTTCGGCGGTTTTTGGCCAACGCAAGTTGTCACGATTCCTATGGTGAGACTGAAAAATAGATACAACTCCTGTAACTTTAATGAACCCCAAAAAGTTAAAAAAATATGCATTTCCATAAATAAATCTATAACATAAAAATACATATATTATAATTGAAACAAATATGATAATTACAACATCTAGTTGTCTTGGTTTTGAACCTATGACAGGTAGATTTATAGTAGTCTTAGGTTTCACAGGCTACTGTCCCGAGCGCCCTAACTTGGAGGCTTTAGAAAGAGTGTGAGCGAGATTTAAACTGGTTCGGGATGAATCCCTGCGTCCAGTATGATGCTGAGCTTGTATTCTCTGAGTTTTTGGTGTTACAAGTTGGAGCGCTGGTCTCTCGTGGAAAAATTACAGAAATTGGGTCTCAATCCGTACACCTTTCAGAATTTGACACCTTGACCCATGTGTCATTCACCCATTGTGACCCTTCATGTCATTGTGATGTGGTGTTAAATTCTGAAAGGCATGCAAATTTGAGTCCCCTGTTCTGAAATCTCATCTCTCGTGCTTGTGAACTAGGACTCCAGAGAGGAACTAAGCTCTGCTGCGCTAAGTGGTAGAAGGCAAATGTGTTCATTTGTATTCGCTTGTGTCGATGCCTTTGTATTGCGTCCTGCCCCTTTTTATATAGCCGGAGAGGGGCAGGTTATAGGAGTAAGAATGAAAGGAGGTGGTGCCTAAACTAGTAGAATTTGACCTCTAGACTCCACCCTTCAAAACCTGTGCTGCCTTTCACCAGGACGGACTTCGTGGGCCTGCAATGAGAGCACCAGGCGGCTTTGTCTGAGATTGTCTTTCATAATAATGGCTCCTGAGGATTCGTACATGAACGGTTGGCCTAACGCCATATGGCGATAGTTGCCACCTCTGTTGTGTGCGGCTCGGACAGGGTGGCTCGGTCGAGCTGTGCCTTGTCTGAGATGTCATGCCACCACATCATGCGCATGATGTGATGGATGCTCTCCACATTTATGTAAAGTGATATGACTATAGGAGACGTGTTACGGTTCGCCGTTTGTCAAGCGGTGAGCGCACAGACTGACGCCAGCGTGTCAAACACATGCGCGGAAGGGGAAGCCCTCACAAATGCGCCTGTCGGACGATCAGTCGCTTCCCGGTCACATACCGTTGGGTTGACAACCACGGGGTCGCGTGACTGAGCGCCGGGTGACACCGGTCCCGAGCGACCAAGAGGTCGCGCGGCCGAGCGTCGGGTGGTGCCAGAGCTGAGCGATCGAGAGGTCACCCGAGCGATAGGCAGCACATCCGAGGGGCCGCGTGACCAGTCCCGAGGGTGCTTGTGTCTAGGTCTCATGGTCTTCAGTGCTCGGCCCATGTAGCTACTAGGCTTGGGGTACCCATGGTATAGGTATAAATCACTAGAACTATAGAAAACTCAAGAATTTCTGTCAGCCCTAATATCCATTTGGCCAGGTCTAGCCAATGAAAATTAATTAGCGAACTCCCATCACTAATTTCGTCGCCCTAAAATAGCCAATGGAAATTAATATGGCTGTCGATAATTTGAGTGATTCCTATTGGGTAGCCTCATAATTAAGCTTTGCAAATCTTACTATTGCTAATTGAAGACTCCTTTTGGAGGCTCTATGTTAATCCCCACCAGACGCGCTAGGAAAAAACATAAATTCTATAAATTCTCACGAAAATCCGATCGTCCATTATGTAGCTTTGATAATAATAGGCATTAGATCTATTATATTTTCTAAATAATTACCCATCATGTCAATATGAAATAAAATAACCTACTAAATTTATATAAAAATCCCCACCATACCATTATAAAATACAGATTAAAATAGCTCGCTAAATTTGCCTAAAAATACCCATAATGGCATTATCAATATGAATTAAATAAACCCTTAAATTTGCATATAAATTAATCATTATGCATTATAAAATATGAATCAAAATAAACCCTAAACCTGCATATAAATTACCCAATATGCCATAATGAAAGATAAATTGAAATAATTTCTAAATCTGCAAACAAATTATCCATGATGCCAAAAATGAATTAAAATAATCACCTCCAATGTTACTAAGGATTAAATCTATAACTCCTAAAACTCTGACCCGTGCTTGCACGTGTTGATGTATTAGTTAGTTAAAAATTGGAAGCCAATCACTAAGGGCTTGTTTGTTTCCTTGTGAGATTATATAATCTAGCTTATTTATGATGAATTATATAAGTTAGTTTATATTAAGTTATAGGGTAAATGTCTCCAAATTACATAGGTGTTGTTATAGATTGTTTAGAATTAGGAATAAGCTGAAATAAGATCCCATAGAGTAGTTTTGTGTAGATTAAATAAGTTATATTCCCTCCATTTTTTTTAATTTGACGTCCAGGCATCATTTTTGAACTGTTTCTCTTCGTTATTTGCTCGTCGGAACGTCAAATAAACTAAAACAGAGGTAGTAGTTTAAAGTGAGGTGCTTGTTTCCACTTAAATTTATTTAAGCTAGATTATATAATCTACATGGAAAACAAACAGGGCATAAACTTGTTTTGTACGCTTATTACTAGGGGGATCCAAACCAGATGATTAGTGGCCATCCGGACAAGCCCAACAGCCAACAGGGAACAAATGGATATAGTACCATTGGGCTGTATTGGACATCCAAATCCAATCCAATCCAATCCAATCCAATCAAAGCACACTTGCCTGCCACTGCCGGTCGTTGACCTGAACTTGTGCTGCCTGCCTGCCTTCATCAATCGTCGTCTTCTTGCCCCAACCCAAGATCCATCGGCAACCTTTCCCCAATCAATCCTCCCACGGGCTGAGCCGAGCGATTGCACTCTCCCACCGGCCGACCGCTATCACTAAAAGAAATCTTGTAATGCATGACGGATTCTCGGTGACGAATACAGAAAACGACACAGACACACTTAGATCTGTGAAGAACACAAAATGTTCGTCATAGATTGCATTATTCAAATACCTAGCCTACTAGGCGTGACGTTTCCTTCAAAGCGTCACAATCAGTTGAATGTAAAACGTCATGAATTAGCCATAGTACATGATGATATGACAGCAAATAAAATTTTGTTAGGTGGGTCCAACTAGCAGCATGCTTAATGGGTCCCACATGTCATTTGTGGTATACATTTAAGTTTGATCAAACCAATATAACCGTATACATTTATAGAAAATGGCTTTTCTTATTTTTCTCTATCATGCATATAACATTTTTGTATATTATAATGAGCAATGTACTAAAATGGAGAACAGAAAATTCATCAAATATTACATATAAGCTTGTTGTGCACAATTATATTTTTTATAATTTGACTTGATTTATTAGATCATGATTAAACAAATTTCAAACTGAATTTCTAATTCAAAAAAAAGAATAAATATAGAAACAATTTTCCTAGACTAAATTAACTTGAAATGGTACTTAGTGAATTTGTTTTTATAATTGATTTGTATTTGTAAATTATATTTGTTTTGGTGGTTTTAAAACATTAAACTAATGTGACTAATGGAAAACCTTAATTCGGCCAACAAATCGACCCACGTAGCCTACTGAAACGTCGGCCCGGCTCGGCCGCTCCCATGGGAGGGGCGCCCTGAGCCATCCATCGCGATCGATGGCTAAGGTTGTCGCTGTCCTCGCCTATAGTGCCGACCGGTGAAAACCCTAACACTCTGCGCGGGCCATCAGGCAGAGGGAACAACATTGGGAGGTGCAGTTGCCTCTTTGCCTCTTCGTGAGGTATGTGAGGTTCCTATTTTGTTGATTTGCCGCATGCTCACATCCGTGGACAACTGCCTCTCTTGACATTTGCTTATTTCCCGAGATTCACAACCAAAGGTCAAGGCGCTCAAGCTAGCTCTTCTAGATCTGCATCCATGACCGATTGTACTTGAAAATCCTTATGCCCAAACCATGTCCCCAAGAACCTTGTGTGCTCCTAACCTGACAGGCATGTGCTCCTAACACTTCATCCTATTTCTTGTTTATGCATTGTTCCTACAGCCTGCGTGTTACTAGATAGAAAACTACAGGCAATGACTTGAGCTTAAACTCTAGTACTATCGTGTACATCTAACTGATAAGACAACAATCTTGGTTGTGTGAAATATTGGAAGAGCACATCAATTTGGGGTGCATGTCGTCAACCTCGTTGACTGCTTGTGTCCTTTTTGGGGTGTATAAGATTTTTAGATTTTTGTACTTATAAAGAAGATTTATCTTAGAACTCTAATGAATTATCACTTACCACCTATATGTATATACAATTTTTACGGTGGCTGGAAAAAATGAGAACCGTTCATTCAGCGAGATCTAACGGTTTATAAATAGACGGAACCACGGAACCGAAACCGGACAGAACCAAATAAGTAGACTCGAAACAAAAAATGGTGGGTCCGGTACGAATAATTATTTTAATTTTATAATTTTCAAAAAAGGTTAAAGGGTAATTGTACTGGAACGTTATCTTCATCCCCGCACTCCACTTTCATCCCCCGACCACCCGTATTCGCTCTGTAGCGCCGCTGCCGGAGGAGACCTCGTGCCGGCGCCGCTGCTCGTGCCGCTGCTGGCCGGGCCGCCGGAGGAGGCCTCACGGCAGCCGGCGGGCATGCAGAGAGGCGGAGGCAGTGCGCTGCCGGAGAGACCGCGCGGCGGCCGGCCGGAGACCTCGCGGCAGCCGGCGGAAAGGCAGCGAGGCGGCCGGCGGGGAGGCACTGCGCATCCTGCCGCTGCCGGAGAGACCGCGCGGCGGCCGGCGGGGTTCACGGCGAGGGAGCGCGGCGACGGTGGACACGACGCCTCGTTGTACTACACGATGCCGCAGCTGTAGCGTGGATGTCGTCGTTGAAGAACCCGGCACCTCGTTAGCGCGATGGGAGCAGGGAAGTACGGGGAAGGACCAAGTAAATCGGACGAGTGGTATGCTCAGGGGAAAATGGAATGCTGCTACACTCTGTTTTTCCTTGTTGTTTTGCAATTGACAGTTGACACATGGTTCCATCTGAGTCTGACAAGAAATTTCAGAAGTTTGAAACAAAAAAAAAGGGCTGATTATGTGTTGTGTTCATGCTGGTGCGGTGTAATTAGCTGCAGACACATTACGTGCAGTAGAAACCATCAATTTTGATGATGGAGTTGATTTGCCATGCAGATAAATGCTTACCCAGTGTACGGGGACAAAGGGAAGGCTATAAGGATCCCTTCTTTGGCCTGACGATGGGCTTTGGATCTCAATCTTCAGATGACGTTTTCAGGTGAATTGAGCTATATAAGTGGTTAGAAGGTGTCAGATACAAAAAATGTTTGTTGAATTCAATCTTGTAGTTTCATGCCTTGTGTCTACTTTCTTGTGAAGTGTGTTGATATTGACAGGTCTTTTTTGTGTTTTCACTGTGATGCAGATGGTTTTGTGTGGAAGCTGGGAGCTCTTCTAATCCTAAAGTGCTTTTAATCCATAGCTTGCCATCGCAGGTGGTGTTATCTGCTTATTGCTTCTGGTTTTGGTAGTTTTTTAACGTGACAACTGGTAGACTGAAAGGATGAGATATATTCTCAGTTTTTTAACGTGAAGATTGGCTAATGTCAGAACAAACAAAATGATGTATAGATAAATTCTCAGTTTTGCCGTGGAAGGCAGCACGACGGTCGGGAGGGCCGCGCGGCGGCCGGCCAGGGAGGCATCGCGGCAACCGGGGGCACGCGAGGAGGCGGGCGGCGGGGGAGGCCGTGAGGAGGCGGGCGCGGGGAGGCAGTGCGCCGGCGAGCGACGGCCGGCGGAGAGGTAGCCCGGCGACCTCACGGCGCCGCGGCGGGGGAGGCCGCGAGGAGGGGGGCGGCGGGGAGGCAGTGCACCGGCCTGCCGGAGAGACCGCGCGACGGCCGGCGGGGAGGAAGCGCGGCGGCTCGCGGGGTTGGCCGCAAGGAGGCACTGCGGACTGCGCCGGCCAGCCGGGGAGATCGGGCGATGGCCGGCGCGTGGTGGCCACGAGGAGGCACTGCGCCGGCCAGCCGAGGAGATCGGGCGACGGCCGGCGGGGAGCCCGGGAAGCAGCGCGGCGATGGCCTCCAATCCTCCAGACGGTTGAATTGAATCGTGAATGGATTGCTGCGTCACGGGCAGCCGGAAAGACCACTGAAAACAAGATTACCATCCTACCCTTTCATAAGTATTTTAATAAATCGGCCATAATAAATGAAAAAGAAAGATACCACCTGGTACCGTCTGGTACCGGTGGGTTCCGTCCCAACCACTGTAAAATGTCTCGTATGTTTGATTTTTTAGTTAACACATGTTTATTGTAAAGCAATGTACTGATTATTTGATTATAATAATAAAAACACGCTCTCTTGGCCTTTTTTAATAAGATAAATTAGATGAATTTTGTTTGGCGCGCTCGTTTAATCACAGGGTAATCAGATCAGTAGCTCCCTTTTGTCATACAATAAAAGAAACAGACATACTCTTGGTCCAAATATCTTCTAGCCATAACTTATTTATATGGTAGTCACAATAAAAAAATAGAAGTCAGAATTAATTATTAGTTATAGTTGTGTATGCTTTCTTGCAGCATTCACAACTGGTCTAGCCGCCACCTTAGATAATTTGCTTGCATTGCATGATAAATTTTTTTTTCTTGACAGATTATGGTTCACTGCCTTGATATTGACATATTTGTTATTTTGGTCCAAAAGAAAATATGTATATGCTAAATGTAAGGAATTATCCATTTTTTTATCAATATCCTCAAGTTGTCTCCCTGTTTTCTTGTTCATGCAGAGAGGGGGACAGGGAGAAAGAACCAGCAGCTGAATAGCTTGTGAATTTTCCTCTTTGTATTTAGTGTAGTTTGCATCAAGTGATTCATTGTAAAAAATAGAGAATCTGTACATATGATTGCTTCGCTTAGTAATAGTACAGAAACCATGAAGTGCATAATGTATGGTTGGAATTATATGTTTGAATGGAATTTTATGCATTGATAATCTGGAAAATTTGTATATTGTTGAATTGGGCTTCAAATGGGTCGCCAAAGTTTATGGGAGGAGAAATTGACTAATCTTTTAAATTAATATGGACCTATTCGAAATGGTCCTCCTTGAAAATAGTATGGGTCTGGTACAAATGGTCCATTGGTACATTGTGACGTTTTATTTTCGTCACTGCCTTTGGATTTGGGTTGGGTTGCGAGGGTCCGAAAGGTGTTTTATTATGGATAAGAAACGTCACGGACTGCATCAGTCGGTGACGGTTTTTTGCATACGTCACGGGGGTTAATCTATGACGCTTAATACACGATGGAATTAAAAAACGTCACGGATGCCGTTTTATAACGGTTTTTGAGTGATCCGTGACGAATTTGGAACGTCAGGTGTCAGGGGTTTGTTGTAGCGTGGATTTGGTGGTGGGTTCATCGGATCGGAATCGACCGTCAAGTCGCTGCTGGGCAAAGTCGGGGGCCTCCTTGCGCAGGAGTACACGCTCATCCGTGGTGTCGCCGGTGACCTGCAATACATCACCGACGAGCTCCGCACCATGCAGTCCTTCCTCCGCGACCTCGGCGACGCCGCCGAGCAGGACTACCGGATGAAGGACTGGATGAAGCAGGTCCGGGACATGGCCTACGACGTGGAGGACTGCGTCGACGACTCCAGCCACCGCATCCGCATCCCGCGCTGGCTCCACGCTGACATGTGCTGCTACCTCCTTGTCAATGGCGCCTACGAGGTCGCCACGTGGGGGCCGCGCCGCGACGTCGCCGGCAAGATCGCCGGCCTTAGGATGCGCGCGCAGCAGATCAGCGAGCGGCGGCAGAGGTACGGCATAAGCAACCCTGAGACCAGCAATAAGGACAACAAGAAAGCAGCTGCGGAGTGGTTCGACGTCACCGGAAACCAGGACAGGAGCCTTGAGCTTGTCGCCGCCAAGGACCCCGTGGGAGTGGACGAGGACATGGAGAACTGGAGAATCCGGAGAAATGGGTGACCGACGGCGACAAGTCAAAGAAGGCTGGTGTCCTGTCCATCGTCAGGTACGGTGGCATTGGCAAGACCAGCATCGCCACCGCACTGTACATTGGAGCAGATCATCAACACAGCGGATCAATGTTGATGAGTCATTTTGTCAGCTGGAATTTTTGCACCTAGACTTTTGCCCCTGTCTAATACATGTATTTGCCCTGTCCCTGAACTTCGTTGACGAGCCAAGTCAAGCAACCTGCATACCCTGGAGATTGTGTGGAGCAGTGATCTCAGGGTGATTTTTCTCCTTGTACACCGATGACGCCAAAAGCGACGACCAACAACACAAGCAGCAGCCGACGACTACTGTACTCTTTCCAAGTCTGAAGCGCATCCACCTGCATGAGCTGCCCATGCTGCAGGGCATCTGCGGGCAATGGAGGGTGTCCGCTCCTGTGCTATAGACCATCAAGATCGGGGGCTGCTGGAGCATGAAGCGTCTGCCAGCCGTTAGAAGATAGGTAGAGTGCAACTGTGAGAGGGAATGGTGGGATGGGCTAAGATGAGATGCGTGATAAAGGAACATCATATATATCGGTACGATCGATGATGATATTTACTGTTCAATTCCCAACCATCCTTTCCTTTACACAAGTGCCTTTCTGCTGCAAGCAACATACACAGCTGATTTCTGTTTGTGCCTGTAAATTGAACGGAAGAGTTAAATGGACACTTGGCTTGCCATCTTCTAATTAATTTCCTGCACGGCGGCTAGGTAATGTGAAGCGAGACAAGGAAGGCCTAATACTCTGCTTGGTTTGGCGGCGGTGATACTACTCTGGTTCGGTTGGGGCTTCATGTCACCTCCTGCCATTTCTCCTCTGCTTTTGGTCGAGAAGGATGCATTGCTGCTATGGTGGGCATGGCTGTGCGCGTTTGCTTTGCTCATTTGCTTTTTTAGTGAGTGATGTAGTAAGAGGAGAAACAAATAAGGTAAGGGCGAGGGCGAGGGCTGCTGTTGCTCTCGTCTCGACTCGAGTTGTGGTGCGTTGTGGCGCCATGTGAATGTGATCCACTTTGTCAGATTGTTTGAGTCTGGTCTCAACGACATTGCTACGTTTCTTGTACTTCCACACTAAACATTAGATTATAATATCTTAATATTACTAATTAGAGGTTTTTTTTGGAGGCTCCACATTAATTCTCACGTGACGCGCTAGAAAAATAGAGAAATTCTAGAAATTCTTAGAAAAAAAGCAAAATATCCGGCCATCGATTTAATAGCATATACCCATAACCAACGATAATAGCCATTGGATAGACGGACTAAAAAAACCCAATAGTTGCTCAAAATTACCCACTTATGCCATTATTAATCAATTAACCTAATATCACAGCAACAACACCGCATCTGGCGGTGAGAAGCACATGTACGCTTTCTATCAGGGTCCTACGGTGAGATGACGGAGACGATGTCGTGGCCGTGGTGGTCAGGTGCCGGTTTTAGGAGGGTACCTCGGACGGTGGGGAGCTGCTGGGACTTGCCGTCACCCCTATTTACGCCAGGAACCTAGTCCATCAGAATATGGCTGTGCGTTCATCTATAAGAAGATTGATTGGCGTCCATTAAAGCTGGCGTCATTGACCGTGGCATGCCGTGCTTGGGCACGCGAACCAGCTCGCAGTGCAAGCACGGGCACGGTCCGTGTAAGAAATCGGCCCGACATCAACCCGTCTAACATTTGGCCCAGCACCCTTTGATATAAAGCATAGGAAACCCTAGCCTTCTCTTCACATTCCCCACACCAACCGCCGCCGCCGCCTGCCATCCTATTCCTTCCGTCTTCTGCTGATCCTTCCCGCATGCCTCCGACTCCGACTTTCTCACGCAGCCTGCTCGCGACTCCGGCCTCCCTCGACCCTCCGCCTCCCTGTCCCACGTTCTGGTCTTTGTCTCCTCTCCGTGCTTGCTCCTCTTCCTGGAAGAGCACAACGCGAATCGACGTCGCGCTCGAGTCGGCACGGAACGACGACGAATCAGCGACGGCACGCTCGAGTCGGCACGGAGCGACGATGAATCGACGACGGCGTGCTCGAGTCGGCATTGGGCAACGATGAATCGACGGTGAGTGAGTTAGTCGGCGACGGCGACGGGGAAGCGCTCAAGTTGGCGATGGTGACGGCAACAGCAGCACGCTCGAGTCGACGGCGGCAACGGCACGGGCACGAGCACTATACCGCCAGGCTCGTCGTGCCTCCGGCACGGCACACCCCGTGTAAGGTGAGCCGTGCCGTGCCGTGCCTGGGCAGCGCCGGCGGCACGCCATGCCGGCTCGGCACGGCACGCGATCTCACCGTGCCGTGCCTGGGCACCGTGAAGCCGCGCCGTGCCCAGGCGTGCCCGTGCCGGACCGGCCCGACACGTCCATTTGGACATGTATACATATTGCATCAGGCAGTTCAATCTAAAACAACCTTAAGCCAATACACTTTCCCCGTGTGCAGCCTCGCTCTGTTAGTCTCAAACTCAAACGTGTACAGTAGTAGACATCCACAATTATTTATTAAATAATTAAAATAATTACGCTGGTTAGGATTTAAGCTTGAGGCCACTGTCGTTGATACCATCTTGAGTTGCATGCACCACTCAGATCACCCCAAAAACTTAGGTTGACAAAGAAAGTTGGACTATATAATTCACTTGTACTTCAACACTAGCTAGTGTGAACCTATATAAACACAGCGAGATGCTTAAGAGTGAATGTTCACCGTGTCTAGTGTGAACGTAAATAAAGTGTATACTAGTCATACAGATGCCAACAGAGAGATAAAAGGGGACAGATCAGGTTGGTGGTCAGGTCTCTTGGACGAATAAAAACACAGGTGATCATGGAAGCAAGCAAGCCCACCCTATCCATATGGATTACACCTCGTTCAGATGTAGAAATTGTAGTCCAGATTTTGAAATTGGAATATGGTTTTCTGGATTATATCGTTTGGTTGCCTCTGAAATTCAGAGTTGGAATCAGAATGAATTCTTTGGTATTGGATGAAACTCGGAAGTTGTCTCTCCTAATTCACAGCCTGACACCATGGCATTTGGCGATTCCTGCTAACCCAAACAATAGATTTAGAACTGCAAACCAATTCCAATATCAATTTGATTTGATATTAAGCCTAATTTAATTCCACGGTCTCGAATACAAACGAACCCTTAGCATTAGCGATCCGGCCGGGGCTCCGGTGACTGAGGTCAACCGGACCGTCGGCATTTTCAACGCATGCGAATTGCTGCTACAGTTGTACATTTGGGTTGGGTTCAAAAGGGCAGCGACGCGTCGCTTTAATGGCCCATGGCAGAGCACCAAGGGCCAGCCATGGAGGCTTGCAAGAACAGTGGCGATCTGACGCACCTTGATCAGCACCCGCCACCACTTCACCACCATCATGGAGGCTTGCAATCTTGAGAGCGCCATGGAGGCTCCGCATCAGCACGAGCCGCAGACGACGCAACGCAAACCGGGGGCTACAGCTCCGACGACCCAAACCCGAGCACGGTGCTCACATACCTGACCTTCCTTCCTGGAGCACAAGATCGCGCTGCCGCCGATCGCTCTGCTCCCAGTGCCCGTGGAACTGATCAGCAGCTGATGGTGGTCCCAGACACCTATGATGTTCAGTGGCTTCGCTCTCACTGACGAACAATAATGCTTGGACGACGGGCGAGGCTCCCTCTCACCGATGGGCCTTGATTCATGTGACTTTGATGGATTCCATCTCTTCGGAGCACCAGGGATTGATTTCTGAACTTAGAAAAAGGAAGAAAAACCCGAAGAACATAATTTCAGAACTACTACTTACTCAATTGGCATTAGCCTGTACAACTAGTAGGAAAGTGTACACACTAAAAAAAGTAAAAATGTAAGGAATTCACATTAAAAAGGGTTGAAGATTTTTGTAGACTCACACTGATGCATAGGCGTACAGTATCACAACCAGGTTCTAATATTGAGCAATTATAAGAACCTATTTCATATTTGATACTGTAGTTCAGAAGCATTGCCAATTTGGTTAACCGGCATTAGAGTAAGCGAAGAAGCCTGGAATCACAGGTACATACCAGAGGCAAAGCAATAGCAGAAAGTAAGACTGACCAGGATACCAGACTCTGCATTTTTCTCCTTTACCTCTAGAAACATGGAAACGCAATGGTGGATGCACCAAAGCGCAGCGATAGAAACAAATAACAATTTACAAGAAAATTGAACTACCCTCATGACCACAGCAATCTAGAACAGAACAAGGACGTGTGATTGAAGTGTCACAGATAATCCAGGTATCGGCCCAATTTATTGCAACTCATTTACAAACATCATGGTTTGGCTCCTGAATTTGTGCACAAGAACTAACAAGTATCTATCCACCCACTACGAATGCGCTGCTTTTGACAGGCGATAGTTTACAGAAAACGGTCAGTAAAATGTATTCCGAATTTTGGTGCCGCCTGCAAGAATGGTGCCTGAAGTTTCTGAACAGTGATGTAGCCATGTAGCGCAGAACATCAGAATCTATCCCAACACCGTGTACACTGGGCCATGCAATCCCCTCCGCAGTCGATGTTATAGCCCAGAACTTTAAGATTCCTCAGGAGAAGACACCTTAGGCAAGTACATCTATCGAGTGTTTAAGATTTTATTTCCTGCCGTGGGGAATGCTTTTTACATTATCGGTGTGGCAGCAGTTGAACTAAATCCTGCTCTTCGAGTGATTCTGTTAAAAAAAGTTCAGGCACAAAGTGATTAATTTGCTGGAAATCGCCTTCTAGATAGAAATATGAAAGACCCTTAAATGTTTAGTCAGGAGTTTTAAAAAAACGATGCACGTTTGTAATGCATCAATGATTTGTCTCTTCTGCTTGTTGGTGCACTTGTTTCAGATTTTTTTTAACTAGCAAGTATCAAATACAATTTTTAGAGGATCTCCATGTTTTCTCATAATATTTTGCCTTTAAATAACTGAGATATAATGATTATCTGATAACAAAAATTAACACCGCAACTACACAGCCTACAGGTACTACATATGTATAACTAGCTAGTATACATTCCAAATCTGAAGACGGTCTAAATTTAATCTCATCGTAGTGAGTTACCGCTCTAATCATCTGTACAATTATTGCGTTCCCACCATACTACAATCATGTCAGAGACTGATCTAATTATTAGAGATATATAATCAATAATGTGTACTCCCTCCATCCCAAATTGTGAGAGGTTATAGACCTTAGCTAGATCCATTCTTTTCTATATGTATGTGTGCTCAATATGTGTCTAGATTCATCAATATAGCTAGGAATGTGGACAAATAAAAAGTGGGCTAGAACCCCTTACAATTTAGGACGGAGGGAGTAGTAGTCATCCAGAGCTATGCCGATCTAGCAGCCTTCCTCGGGGTGGTGGGGATCTTGGCAGCCTACGTTGTTTGTTTCCCCCTGCACACCTTGGAGCTGCCCCCCCCCCCTTCCCCGGATGATGAGCGCCCCGGCGCCACCCTGCTCCATCTCTGATGGGGAAGGGTCCCGATCTTCCGTAAGATGGGCATAATTCGATTTGGTTTCTAATTATACGATTCGAACCCTGCAATCATTACACCACCATTCCGTTGGTTATCAATCACGTGACGCGCGTGATCGACCTCGCCAAGAAGGCTTATCCCTGCAAATGCAATCGAGAACATAAGTGAGAATACGAAAAATGCAATCTCAATATTGCATAAGGTGGGGTTTCACAAACCGATACACGGCGAAACTATTTACGACAGAATAATCTAAGTAAAACCCATCTAATCTAATGATGACTATTGAATATATACAAAGGAGAGGTGTAGGGAGCGGGAAGGGGGTGGCCGAGCAACCCTAGGGCGTACAAGTCCAGCGGGCCCAAAAACCGGTCTAGCAGCACCGTGGCAGATTCTGGACGTCACCTTGATTCGACGATTCCCGTCGACTCCAATCGTATTTTTACGTGGTACCAATTGGGTTGGAAAGGTTATCTCCTTAGTTTTCCAACGATATGTAGAACGTCACAAATATAGCCCGTATTTGGCCTGGACATCTGTTTTACTGAGGCGTGGTCTTGCAGTCCGAACCGGTGATGAGAATAAATTGGAATTTAATTTGGATTGGGTTTGTGACTCCTTCTTGCCTTGGGCCTTGGTAATATGCATATTGATCATGTTCTCATCATTCTCCCCTTTTTGGTTTTGAATCATCCTCGACTAATCGTTGATTCTTTCGGAAATAGTTGCTATGCATGACATCATCCAGCCTTTTTACCTTGTTGTGAAACAACAAACAAACAACAAAATAAATTTGATGTGATATGGTTAGCGTTAGCACTGACGGCGCCCCTCCACCTGTTTATATGGCGTTGCTCGACTCGGGGCCACAACCATCGGTTGGTTGGGTGCCTCCGATTATGGTGCGAGTTGGGAGGGTAGCGTGCTCCCCTTAGTTCGGACGTGGAAATGGCAAGCAGACCAAGTCTTTATCCCCACGTGTGGCTTATCCTCCTTGAGATCATTATCCAACACTAGGTAGATAACGCAAAAATGTGATCAACGCATGCATGTGTGAATGTGTGATTGGTATACTGGGAGGCGGATGCCGGCTTGGGGGCTTGGTTTTCATAATCTTGCTGGAACTTCCAGGGCAGCCTGCAGGTTGATCCAACGCAGCCGTCCATCATGTCGTACTACTGAGGCAATTAAACTATCAGTTAATTAGCACGCTATAGTTTTTCGACGCTTAACCGTCACACGTTTTGTAATATGACATGATTTTTGGATTTTGACAGACAGAAACAAAATGTCACAAGCGTCCAAACTTTCTTGTGCTAGTTGTTTTTTTTTTTCATGTTTTACTTTTCTTTTTATTTCTAAATTTTGGTTCTTTGGGTGGCACCCAGCTAAAGCAAAAATTAAAGGAGCTAGAACAATCTACTAAATTAATTAAAGGTGGGTGCTCGATATCATTAGACGTTGGAGACCCCGATGCATGAGGCTGCAGACAACACCACACAGCAGGATTCTTGTGCTTTACCCCTTTCTTCTACCTATGGAAAAATGAATCCTGCATCTCACCCATGCAAACCAAAGAATCCCCTGCCCTCATACATGCATGATCTTGTTCGCCATAAGGTAACTGTTTTGATTTGGTAAATTCAGAAGCTTCCTACAACAGTAGAACAAAGCGCGAGACATCCACAAAATGTTGTGATTAATTCTTCATCGTATAAGAGTAATAACGATTTTAGTTTTGGACATTTATTTTTTGTTGTGTTCATGAGCTGCTGTTCTTTTCCTGATGAGCGGGTGGTGCAACCGTACCAGAGTTATGACTATCTCGGTCAAACCACATGCAGCATGCATGTTAACACTGTCCTGATTATTAGGGGTTGACTTGATAACTTTGAAATCCAATGCATGCAAGTTTGTTTTTGCAACCACTCATCCCTCTTCACTGCCATGTTTTTTAGTTTGCGTGTTTGATCCCACAGCTCCAAAGCTTGGTGCTTTGCGTGGAACCCAAATAATAAAGCAGAAATAATTAAAGTCGGTTGCAGACAACCTTGTGCGTTACAATGACTTTACCAATAAATCTCTAGTAGTAATGAGAATCTAGCGTATGCTGCCAACACAAGCAAAGAATCACCCAACTCTAACTCAGGTATCGCCTAGCAGCTCCCTCTCTGTCTCTCGCACACACTGACACACACAAACGTTCATCCGTCGTGGGTTCAGTCCTTCCGATCCCTGTCGTCGATTCTGCGAACTGACCTCCTACTGTGTGCTGCCCCCCTGGTGCCAATAATGCAATCCTACGAGGTACTTCGATCACCTGGCTATTCTTTCTAATTGCAAATATAATGTCCAACTTTAATTGCTCACCATTCATACGAATTTATTCTTTGACTAGGTAGCCAGATAGTGTGTGATGGTACCTTGCTTATTGATTGGCGTGAATTAATTCTCAACTAGTTTAATGCATGCTTGCGGCAGGCACGAGATTAAGCCATGGGTTAGGCACATTTGCAGCCCAGGGTAAGGATGATGGAGACAATTTGCTGCAGCCGGGCAAGTCCCTAGCTGAGCTGAGCCTGAGCTGACTGGCTGTCTGCTGCTTAATCCATTCCAGTACAGTCGTCCATCATGCGTACTGAGGTATTAAACCAGATAACATGCTTTACTTTTGCAGTCTCTAGGCAAATATATATGCAGATTACATGATAGATATATAGATAGAGTCCTTGACCAAGAAATAATTAACACAATGCATGCATGATCACAGTCCCTCAAATCTTGTGTGCATGCATGCATGGACCATGTGGACTGATCTGAGTGATCGGCTGATGTATGTACATGCTTGTCAATGTGCAGGTTATCAAAGCGGACAGCATCGATGCAGCTGCTGAGCGAATTCTCGACGAGCTCAGGGAAGACACTGATGCTACTAGAAGCATCAGCAGCAGAAACAATGTCATCTACTTCGACGGCTGGGATGGGCTGGGAGCATCTGCCGTCCTCCGAGCCGTGGCCCAGCGCCTTGCTACAGCAGCAGCTTCAGATGCCTCTGCCGGACTGAAGTTTGATCAGATCATCCATATTGACTGCTCCAAGTGGGAGAGCAAGAGAAGGTTGCAGAGGTTGATAGCAGAACAGCTTGGGCTTCCTGCTGAGTTGATGAAGATGTTCGACAAGCAAGACGAGGAAGACGATTACAATGGGCTGAGCCAGGCATCCCGCCTGGAGATACCACAGGTTCTCAGGGTGATGCACCGGCACATACAGGGTCTGAACCGCAGGTTCTTGGTGATTTTCCACAACGGAAGCGACCAAGAGATTGATATCGCCAGCTTCGGCTTCCCTCTTTCCCAGTACCTAGACAACAAGGTGCTGTGGACGTTCCAGGGGAGATTCCGGATGTACCCCGGGACCAAAGTTGCCGGAGCCATGAAGAAGAGCACGGCAAGGACCAAGACTGACATCATCTTCCTCTCAAGGACCTCCCATGGTCTTGAGGAGAGGAAGGCACAACAGCTCTTGTCTGTCCTTGTGAGTCAAGAGACGGACGTTGCATCACAAAGTGAGATCACCACCAATAATAAGCCTGTGGCAGCAGCTGGCGGCGAGTGCTTCTTTCTGCACATGTTGAAGCTATGCTGCATAGGCCGTAGCTTAATGATGGACTATGATCTGGCTAGGCACGCCTGCAACTACTGGATATGTGAGCAGCAGCAGCAGCAGCAGCAGCTGCAACTGCAACTGCAAGAGGGGGGAGACCCGGGAGAGTCCGCAGACGCCCATGACCATGATCAGCTGTGGCGAGCTGCTGATGCTCTGCAGCGTGAGATGCGATTGGATGTGGACTACTACTGCGGCGGCAGTGACGGCTTATCGGGAGATTTTCCTTCTCAACTGGCCCGATTTGGAAAGGGCACCATGATGCCAAACGCAAACAGGACTGCAACACCCTACAGGTTCCTACTGATCCCCACAGAAGCCATCCCTAATGCAGATATGTTTCAGGATTTCAACAAAATTCTTGTGCTCAAGCTCTCACGCCGCACCTTTAGCTTCTCATCGCCTCCATTCATCTACTGCCACAACCTCAAATTTTTATGGATCGACCGCTGCCAAGACCAGGATCTTAGTAGTATCATAGATGGCTTCTCACAAGAAGAAAATGGGAATAAGAACATCGTAACGGAGGATACAGCAGCGCCAATGTATGATCTTCAGCGGTGCTTCGAGAGGCTCTGGGTGCTAGACATGCGCTACACACGTTGTGATAGGATTCTGTCCACCCAGATGCTGGGATTCATGACTCAGCTCAGGGAACTACATTTGATGGGAGTCCAGGATTGGGACATGGGCCAGCTGCACGGGCGGCTGCCCAACATCCGCAAGCTCCGAGTGATAAAGTCAACAGTCCGCTGCACTGGTCACTCAGGTGAAGAAGAACACTTGTTTTCTGCGATGGACAAGATGGAGCTCCTTGACCTTTCAGGAAGTTGTATCAGGGGGCCGTGTCTTTTATAAACACTAGGAGCAGCCAGCTACTTGAGAGTGTGACTGTTGTTGACGGGTGTGTTGGGATACAGAGGTTGTCATTCAGGGGATGTGCCATACTTAAGAATCTATTGTCGAGTGGATTGTTTAATGATCTCAGGGTCCTAGACTTGTCAGGCACAGCAATCAAAACGCTAGATCTCAGTGCCATGACTGCCCAGAAACTGGATGAGCTCTACCTGGATGACTGCGAGGAGCTTTGTGCAATCCTCTGGCCACCAAAAGACAGAAGGAAAAGTTACTTACAGAAGCTGCACATTAACACCACTCGATCAGCTGCACCTGCCTTGGTACGCAGCAGCAGCAAGGAAGAGAACAAGTCCACATATGGAAGCACTAGTACCGTTGGAGTCACGAAAACACCAACAGCGGCATCATTAACAGTGGCACATGGTGCTCGATCACCGTCAGAATTGGACTGGTGCATCGCGGTGAAGGACTCAAGGCTGCTCAAGTCGCTTGTGACCTCTTCTTACTTTGGATACCATAGAGTGCATGTGGAGATTTCAACTCCAAGTCATCATCGTGCCATTGATATTGGTGGTAGAAAAAATGAAGAGCAACAAGTGATGTCAAACAACCAGCAGGAGCAACTCAAAGGAAATGCACTAGTATATGGTGATGTGGCTGTCAGCATATCTGAGGAGCACCTGATTCAAGTTGAAGCGGGAGAAGGCGATGCTCCAAACATCACGAGGACATGGCCCTGTCCGCCGGCTCATCGTCTAGACTCCGACAACTGCTACCTGTACACACAAGACGAGAAGATGAAGGGTATGGACGGTGGAACTATCGCCATACCAAGTGTTATATGTGACCATGCTAGAATCCTGCATGTGCACGACGCCCTGTCCATCTCTAGTATCCGTGGCCATGCACAATGGTACTATCTATGGTGGTGCCGGGTGGAGCGATGCCCCAGGTTGAACTTCATCTTCACTACTCCTCGGTTAGCAGGAAGCAATGACAACGTGCGCATCTTTTATTGCCTACAGACTTTCTGGGCATTCCAACTCCCAATGGCACGCTTCCTATGGGACATGAACAATCTGCCAGGAAGCAAGATCGAGAAGCATTCATTTGAGGATCTGACATTATTGCACCTAGAATTTTGCCCTAGGCTAATACATGTGCTCCCGTGTTCCCCATCATTATACAGTGCACGTGCGCTGAAGATTCTGGAGATTGTATGGTGTGGCGACCTAAGGACCGTATTTCCTTTATTAGGCAGTGATGACTCAGAGAGCCACAAAGAGCTGCAACACAAGGCGACAAAAGGAGAAATAATAACAGTGGAATTCCCAAATTTGAAACATATCCACCTGCACAAGCTCCCCAAGGTACAAAGCATCTGTGGGGGGCGTGGGAGGATGTCCGCGCCCAAGCTCGAGACTGTTAAGATTAGGGGTTGCTGGAGCCTCAGGCACCTGCCGCCAGTCAGTAGGGACAGGAGCAGCAAGGTGGAGTGCTACTGCGAGAAGGAATGGTGGGATAGGCTGGTGTGGGATGGGCTAGAAGCCAATCATCACCATTCCCTATATAAGTCGGACCACTCAAAATATTACAAGAAAACCATGCTCAGGGGCAGCGTGCTCATATAAGGTGGTGCGCATGGACCAACGCCGGTACGTGATCCCTATATGTTCTACTATGTAGCATCTTTTACACAAAGTGTGTGTATATTTCTGATCATGATTACATGAATGAACGAATGAAATGGATCTCCCTACTCATATTTAACTTCCTGACTGGCAGCTAGGTAATGCCAGGTGAAGCATGCTACTCTGTTCGGCTGCTTCCTTTGTCTTATATCTACGCGGAATGGATGTGTCAACTGCCAAGCCATTTCTTCATCAATTCTTCCCCAACTTTTGATCAACTGATTTGTGCGAGATGGACTGATCATTCCTCTGCTTCTGGCCTACATCTGCATCGACCTGCCCGTACTTCATTTTGCACGGTGCGTGCATTTAGCAGTGTTGTTTGGTTTGCTTTGCTTCTTTTAATTTGGTTTGTCAGTGTGATTGCTGTCACGGCATCGTACTCTTTGAGATAAGATGGTGTGATATAGATGCTGCTATATATGGTCATCTACAATCTAGCACTCTACTACTCAAGTAGAGAAATAAATAAAAGCAAGTGCGTGGCTGTTGCCGGTGGCTTCCTGTACGTCTCGCGTTGCGTGTTGTGTGGTGTGCTGCGACGTGTGATTCATTTGTCATATGGTTTGAGTTTGGTCTCATGGTTGTCACTTCTGATGTACTTTAACTGGACATGGAATATAATTACCTGTGTGTTTGAACTACGTGATTAATAAACCATTCAGTTGATGGATGTTGTGATGAAACTTGGAATTTGGTCCAGACTCTCCAGAACGAGATTTAAATATGGTTCTAGTGCAATTCGTTAATCTGCTACTCTAAATTTATTTGTTCTGTCTAATGATTTCTAGCTCATGCCTATATATATGTTTGCTCCCTATTTTGAGTTTGTGGGCACATGTACGTGGCTCAAGTAAATATAGAGCAGAGAGAGGGAAGCTGACATGTGGCACACCCACACGACGTTTTTTTTTCCTGAGGTGGCAATTACATATGGGTCTAGATGTGGTACATCATCAAAATCATTCACCAAAATTGTTCAAGGGGTTATTTATCTAGTTTTGCATAGCTTAATATTAAAAACCCAATTTAAAAGGTGGAAGGGGTGAAATAAACAGCCCCTTGGGAACTGATTCTCATCTCTTGAGGAACATGAACTAGGCAAATTTGTAATGGTAGTCACCTCTGTGCACTCCTCTAGGCTATAATCATGTCCGATTTTTAGCGGTTGGCCAACGAAAGTTGTCGCGATTCCTCTGGTGAAACTGAAAAAATATTAACCCCAAAAATGAAAAATATATGCATTTCCATAAATGAATCTAAAACATTAAAATACATATATTACATTTGAAACAAATACGAAATTACAATATCTAGTTGTCGTGGTTTTGAACCTATGACAAGTAGATTTGTAGGCTTTAGAAATTGAGATATATATATATATATATATATATATATATAACTTGTTCGGGGTAAATCCCTATATCCAGTATAGTGCTAAGCTTGTATTTTCTGAGTTTTTGTTGTTACAAGTTGGAGCGCTGGTCTCTAGTGCTTGTGAACAAGGACTCCAGAGAGGAATTAAGCTCTGCTGCGCTAAGTGCTCGAAGGCAAATGTGTTCGTTCGTGCTGGCTTGTGTTGATGCCTTTGTATGGCGTCCCGCCCCTCTTTATATAACTGGAGATGGCAGATTATAGGAGTAAAAATGAAACGAGGGGGTGCCTAAACTAGTAGAGTTTGACCTGTAGACTCCACCCTTCAAACCGTGTGCTGCCTTTCGCTGGGACGGACTTGACGTGGGCCTGCAACGGGGAACACCAGGTGGCTTTGACTGGGATTGTCCTTCATAATGATGGTTTTGAGGATTTGTACATGGACAGTTGGCCTGACGCCATATAGCGATCGTTGCCTCCCCTATTGTGCCCGGCTCGGTCGATCCGTGCCTTGTCTGAGATGTCATACCATCACGTCTGCGGATAATGTGATGGGTGCTTTCTACGTCTCTCTGTAAAGTGGTATGAATACGGGAGGCGTGTTACGGTTCACTGTTTGTCAAACGGTGAGCGCACAGATTGGTACCAGCGTGTCAGACGCGTGGAAGGGCAAGCCCTCACAAATGCGCTTGCCGAACAATCAGTCGCTTGCCATTGGGTTGACGACCAGGGGGTCGCATGACTGAGCGCCGGGTGACACCGGTCCCGAGTGACCGAGAGGTCGCATGGCCGAGTGCCGGGTGGTGCCAAAGCCGAGTGATAGCACGTCGTCCGAGGGGTCGCGTCAGTGGCGGAGCCAGAAATGAATCAAAAGGGGGGCTAATTTTAAAAAAGTAATTAATTGGTATTTGGTAGTACACAGGACATTTTTATTGACACAATTCATATGAAACTTAGTCTGTTGGACTACTTTTTGTTTGTTGGGCCAAAAAATACATAAGGTAACTTGGATTGTTGTGCTATTTTTCATTTGCTGGACTAAAAAGAATCACTGCACTGCAACCGGGGCTGCAGTCCCCAGCCCCCCTCCTGGCTCCGCCCCTGGGTCGCGTGATCAGTCCTGAGGGTACGGTGCTTGCGTCTGGGCCTGATGGCCTTCTATGTTTGGCCCATGTAGCTACTAGGCTTAGGATATCCATGGTATAGGTACATGTCACTAGAACTATAGAAAACTCAAGAATTTCTGCCGGCCCTAATATCGGTCGCCAAGGTCTAACCAACAAAAATTAATTAGCGAGCTCTTGTCGCTAATTTCGTGGCCCTGAAATAGCCAATGGAAATTAATATGGCTGTCGAAAATTTGAGTGATTCCTGTAGTGTAGCCTCATAATCAAGTTTCACTAATCTTACTATTATTAGTTAAAGACTCCTTTTGGAGGCTCTACGTTAATCCATGTGCTATAAAAAAGATAAATTCTCACGAAAATCCGGCGTCCATTATGTAGCTCTTGTAACAGTAGTCATTAGATCAACTCCCTCCATGCCACAAAATAAGGCGTGTATGTATTTGGTATGGACTTTAAAACAAAAGTTTGACCATTTATTTCTTTCAAAATATGACATCAATAAATACCGAAGTATCATTATATTAAAGTACTTTCGAATACGAATTCAAATATATAACATGCATACACTGAAAATTTTTATTTTTTACTAAATTGTTAGTCAAGGATCTCAAAGCTTGACTTTTCCAATTACATGCATGCCTTATTTCGTAGGATGGAGGGAGTATTATGTTTTCTAAGTAATTACCAACCATGCCTTTATGAAAAATGAAATAAAATAACCTCCTAAATTTATATAAAAAATCCCCCACCATACCATTATAAAATACAAATTAAAATAGCTCGCTAAATTTGCATAAAAATTATCCACCATGGCATTATAAAATTTGAAATGAATAAACCTATAAATTTGCATATAAATCAATCATTATGCAATATTAAAGATGAATTAAGATAATTCCTAAACCTGTATATAAATTACTCAATATGTCATAATGAAATATAAATTAAAATAATTTCTAAATTTGCATATAAATTACCCACAGTGCCACTACGAAAGATGAATTAAAATAACTAGATGATACCCCGCGTGTTGCTGCGTGAATTGTGTAAAGTTGTACATGTAAAAGGTACCCGATAAATTCTTCCCGCGTAGCTATGGAATTTTGAGTGATACCGACGTATAAGTTATAGAGAAGCACTTAATGCGTGAAGCCACGAAAAATCGATATAAAGATATAAATAAAGGATTTAGTGGATGATGACAAGCCATGGGACTTAGGAGCTCTGGAGATGACATGGCTTCGCGTATATTGAGAGAAATAGGTAGTGGGGACTAGCTATTTAGATATAGAAGATTACATCTAATATTACTAAGAATTAAATCTGTAATTCCGTGTCGATGAATTAGTTAGTTAAAAATTGGAAGGCAATCACTAAACATGTTTTTCGGAGGGGGCAATGACATGTGGGTCCTAGATGTGCTACATCATGAAAACCACCCATCGAAACTGTCCAATGGGCTATTTGTCCGGTTTTACATAGCTTAGAGTGTTGAAACCCCGATTTTAGAGGTGAAACGGTGAAGTAGACGACCCTTCAAACGTTGGGGTACCAATTCTCCTCTCTTGAGGAACATGAGTGAGGCAAATTTGTAATGGTAGTCACCTCCGTACACTTCTCTAAGGTATAATCATGTTCAAGACTAAACAAAATAGATACAACTTTCCCAACTTTAATGAACCCAAAAAAGAAAAAAAATTAAAAGATGATATGCATTTCCATAAATGATTCTAAAACATAAAAAATACAGATATTACAACTGAAATAAATATGAGAATCACAATATCTAGCACTATAGGAAACTCAAGAATTCCGTCGGCCAGGTCTAGCCGTCAGAAATTAATTAGCAGACTCTCGTCGCTAAATTTGTCAGCCAGAGATAGCCAATGGCCTGCACCTAATACTTGAAACATGCCTAAAAACAAAAGAATTTGCACAGTGTGATTGCTGCCTCCAGATGATTAAAAAGCATCCATGTGAAGCATTAAATTGGAAACAAGAATCACTTTAATGATTAAAAATTGAGTGGCTTTATTTAGAAGCATGTGTCATCTCTCAGGTCTTTGAAATGGTTACTATGGAGAGCCATCAATGAGATGATGGAAGTGAACAGGCTATGGTTGACGATAAACCAGAGTTGACACATGGATGGTTCGTGCGCGAGCCGCCACCACCGCAGACCGCACGGGCCGGATGAAGCCGCCGCAGCACCCCACGCCGCAGTGCCCCCGCCCGTGTAAGTGCGAAGCCCCACCGCCACCGGTCGAGTAGGAGCTTCGCGACTCCTACGCCGGCGGTCGGCGGCCACTCCGGGGTGCGCCTACCTTGGATACAGGTGCGCTTCCCTCGTATCCCCCCTCTCCTCCTCTTCCCCTTCCCGGCGAGCGCGGCTGGCGGCCACTCCGGGGTACGCCTCCCTCGGATTCCCCTTCTTCCTCTTCCCCTTCCCTCCGCTTCCCGATGAGTGCAGCCGAGAGCGGAGCGGCGGCCGGCCTGGCCTCGGGCAGGCGAGCGCAGCCTCGTGCCAGCGGCGGCGATGGGGCTGCGCGCGACAAGCGCGGCCTCAGGCAGACTACGGCGAGCGGGGCCGAGCACGGGCCGGCGGTCGGCCAAGCCTTGGGCAGGCGTCGCGCCGCGCCGGCGGCAACGGGGCGCGGCTAGCCTAGCCTCGTGCCGGCGACGGCAAGCAATAATGCCGAGTGTAGGGCGGCAGTAGCAGTGGCCGCACTACTGGGCGCCCGCGCCATCTCGCAACTCGTCAAGACTAACGGCCACCGTGCATTCCTCGTCGACACCTTCGCCCCAGTAAGCCTGCTACGTCCTAGGTCCCGTGAGTGTTCGGGAGGTGTTCGGCGAAATGCTCCTCCTTCGACGGGGACATTGACATGGGTGTGGGGGCTGTGGTCGTCGCTGGTCAGGAAGTTCGAGTCGCAGGGCGTGCCCACCAAGCAGGATCACCTCCGCCATCACTGAGGTGCTCAACGACAGTCTCAAGAGCATCGCTGAGTCGTTCGTCTCCAAGGCCGAGATGCACAAGGTAGTGAGTGCTCGGCATTGCGTGGCGGGCTGTTTCTTATCTTGGGGTCAGATTTGATTTGATTTGTTGTGTGCAGAGTGAGATGTTTTAGGAGTCCAATATCTCCGAGTTCAAGTCGCAAGTGCAGAGCTCGCAGGTATTCTTCAATGCTAAGCTATCTTGTCACGACCATTAGGCGTTGCTGGATTTTTCGCTCCAACTTGATCTCGGAGTTTGTACATGTTTGTTTTAGAATGTTCAGTTTCAGCGTTACTGTGATGAAGGTTTATACAACCACATTTAGAACTGTTGCTCATTTATGTGACAGGCCTATTTGTTTGAGGAATTGATGTGTGGGAAATGGTGATTGTGAGTTGAGATCAACATTTCAATTTGTGCCGTTTCGGGGATCAAATTATGGCGAAGACGGTGCCGTAGGCGCAGCTCCTCGTGGGCGGAGGCCAGCGGCATGGCCCCACGCTAGCGGAAGCGGGCGATGGCGAGGCGGAGGCTGTCGGTGCGACCCCATGCTTGCGGAGGCGCACGGGGCGAATGAGTAGGCGGAGTAGATTGGAGACCGTAGCAAAGCACGGACACCTTACCAGTAAACTTTAGATGAACCAGCTAGGAATGGAAATGGGCTCGAGTTAACATAAATATAGCTGTAAAGTATTATTATTATTATTATTATTATTATTATTATTATTATTATTATTATTATTATTCCCCCGCCCATTCAAACCTCATAATTAGGCTTTGCAAATTTTACTATTACGAATTGAAGATTTTTTAAGCCTATATATATATTAATCATCACCAGAGAAAAAAAGATAAATTTTACAATTTCTCACAAAAATCAGAAAACATACAGCCATCTATCAAGTAGCTCTACTAATAATAGTTATTAGATCTATTATATTTTCTAAAAACTTACCCACCATCCTTTATGAAAGATGAAATAAAATAACTCTCTAAATTTATATAAAAATTACCCGCCATACCATTATAAAATACGAATTAAAATAACCCCTAAATTTTCATAAAAAATACCCACCATGACATTATAAAATATGAATTAAATGACCTACTTGATTTGCATATAAAGTAATCATTATGCATTATAAATGATGAATTAAAATAAACCATAAATCTGCATATAAATTACTCAATATGCCATGGTGAAGGATAAATTAAAATAGTTTCTAAATTTGCGTATAAATCATCCACGATGCCACTACAAAAGATGAATTAAAAAAATCATCTCTAATATTACTACGGATTAAATCTACGTAACTTCTAAAAGTCTAATCCGTACTCGCACGAGTTGATGAATTAGTTACTTAAAAATTGGAAGCCAATCACTAAACATGTTTTGTACGTTTACTCGGGGGATCGAAACCAGATGATCAGTGGCCCTCCGGACAAAGCTCAACAGCCAACAGGGAAGCAATGGATATAGTGGTACCATTGGGCTGTATTGGACATCCAAATCCAATCCAATCCATTGTGCTGCCTGCCTTCGTCGATCGTCGTCTTCCTGCCCCAACCCAAGATCCAGCAACAACCTTTCGCAATCAATCCTCCCACCACACGGGCTGAGCCGCTGAGCGACTGCACTCTCCTATCGGCGGCTGGCCGCTATGGATCTAGTGGTAGGCGCATCGGAATCGACCGTCAAGTCGCTGCTGGGCAAGCTCGGGGCCCCCCTCGCCCTGGAGTATACGCTCATCCGGGGCGTCGCCGGCGACCTGCAGACCTGCAGTACATCACCGACGAGCTCCGCACCATGCAGTCCTTGCTCCGCGACCTCGGTAACGCCTCCACCGAGCAGGACCATCGGATGAAGGACTGGATGAAGCAAGTCCGTGAGATGACCTACGACGTTGAGGACTACGTCGACGACTCCAGCCACTGCATCCACAACCCCCCTGGCTCCGCGCCGACGTGTGCTGCTACCTCCTCGTCAGCGGCGCCTAAGAGGTCGCGACGTCGCCGGCAAGATCGCCAGCCTCAATCAGGATGCACGCGCAGCAGATCAGTGAAGCCCAAAGGTTTTCCACAACAAGTTGGAGAGCCAAAAGATGATCAAATTTAATCAATCTTACTGTTACTATTTGGAGGTTTCTTTTGGGACATCCACGTCGATTCTTACCAAACGCGCTAGAAAAAAAGAGAAATCCAAAAAATTCTCAAAAAAAAAAACATCTCGCCGTCCATCAGGTGACTCTAATAATAATAACCATCAGAGCTATTATATTTTTCTAAAAAAATTACTCACCTTACAATTATGAAAGATGTGCTAAAATAACCCCCTAAATTTACATAGAAATTACCCACCATGTCATTATAAAAATTTAATTAAAATAACCGCCTAAATTTTCATAGGGATTACCTATCATGCCACTATAGAATATGAATATATCCCCTAAATTTGAGAGCCTACAATCATCGTAAAAGATTGCCGCCGCGCAAAATATGTACCTCCGGCATCGAATCCATATAAGGGCTGCATCGTCGTCCGTCTCACGGTGCCGTCGCGCATGGCTTTCATGGAGTCCCTACGCCCCTCGATCGGCGTGAGTTTCTGGCATGCATATGCCCTACTGGGATAATCTTACTTACGGCAACCGCAACCTTGCAACGAGGTGCCAGGCGAACCCGGCGTTTGAGGCCGATGATCCCCGGCAATGATGTGGTGGAGCCGTTGATCACTACAAGCAACCGGCGTACGTGCCTAACCTCGCTCGTGCGCGCAGCCGTGAAGAAGATCAAGAGTTCAAGACCAAGTGGCGCTCATCAGCATGCTGGGCTGGCCAAGCACGTCAGGCCTTCAGCAGCTCAGCGCTCTTCCTGCTCACCATGTCCTTGCATCGGTGACCCATTGCAGGCAGCCTCGAGGTCCACATCGCAAGGGTCTTCAACACCTAGGGAGCATGTACGTGCATCGACGATGGACGCGTAGTCAACTACGACATTGTCGTGCATGCAGGTATGGTCGATGCAATTTTTTTTAGCACAATTTTAAGCGAGAGAGTACCAAGTTATGTCCTCACATGATATACACGTGTTGCATACCAATAATATCTAGCAAAATCATGTTATTCTTCTTTCATGAATAATTGTGAAACCCATATTTATTTGCATAATATAATTTCTGTATATTTATACAAAATAGCCAAATTAGCGTCATGGTTGCAACTGTTTTTTTTTCCAGTCGGTCGACAAGTTGCAACAGTCAGCAAAATGTTTAAGTGAGATTAGTCCAAGAAAGGAATTATGGTCAGGCTAGCATAGCCAAGCTACATATATGGTATTATAAAACTATGATTTTATCATGGTATTTGTAGACCATAGTAAACTATGGTTTTGAAACTTTGTTCACAAACAGACTTTAATATTGTGCTTGAAATATGTATAAAGTTTCCTTTATAAAAAAATGATGATGCATAGAGTTAACAATCTATATATGTGGAAAAATCAAATCTTTTATTGGAGAAGCTAACGCGCTGAGTACTAGAAACATCAAAGTCATATATGTAGCACACAAATATGGGTCAATGGAAAATGACATAGATAAAATATACAAAGACATTTAGCTTCGAGTATGCCCTCAAAAGATTAAATATGTACAGGTACCTCTCAAGTAAAATAGCACTTCTTTTATTAATTTTATGTTATTTCTCTTATTATACGATGGCCATCTAATAATAACTCTCATTCACATATTGTGCCGGTACAAGAAACGAGAAACCCGTGTTATAGTAATCCTCATTGAGCATGTTTTCAAGCATTTACATGCATGCTACCAGTACAGACCTCCCATTCATACTGCTCCTAGTTAATCAATTCAAATACTTAAATGATCTTTCATATATTGATTTACTTACACATGTTAGATTTTGTTACTCTCCACTACTGGATTCGTAGCCATGAAGAAATTCAAGTCAGAATTTTTTTGGGGTGCAAAGCTGGGAATTGATTACATGAGAAAATCTCATGACATCACAATACATAACTTGTACAATTGTGAGGAAATTTTCCAGTAAGTCTTTATAAGCTGCCATTGTTGAAAATTAGTTATTCAACAAACCTCCTATTAAAATACAGATTTACTCCTCTTCAATCGCCTGATATTTGTCCATCCATCAGTCAATTTGTTTTGTGTGTGCTTTTGTGTCTGTTTTATTAAATTACTATGTATGTATACGAAAATTACTATATTGTTGAACTGTATTTTTTTTGTATTGTGTTATGTAATCTTGATATGTGACTGATGGATTTGTTTCTCATCAGGTGACTGATTTGTTGGTTGTGTATCAGTCACATTTGTGGGCCGTGTGATGGAGATCTGACGAAGTGTGTTCAACCGTGTGTTTGTTTTTTATGTATCAATCAAATCATGTGGTTGAAAAAGGTGACTGATGGAATGTTAAATTTCAGTCACCTGATGTGGAGACACACCCTTAATAACTGATATATTGGCAAGATACTATATAGATCGTACTATCCATATATTGTGTATTTATCACAAATCATGAAACCAAAGTACCAAAAATACATTGCCCTATAAATATACATATACTAAAATCCGTGCGTTGCACGGGTTGATGGACTAGTGGAAGATAACCAAAATTGATCGATGGTGGGCCCAAAATGACTCATGCTCCTCCAGTAGTTCCACTATTTTAAGTCGCTCTAGAATTTGGCGGCCTGATTAGCAACTGGGAAAAATACATGCATGCCCTTACTCATTGCTACTTTTTGGAATGCAGATGAGTGTAGACTGCAGCCGAGTCACGCTTTTTCATCATTGTGCTACCGCGCACATGCATGCGACCAGAGACGACTCTAACAATAAAAAGAGTATAACCATTGGTGTCATAGATGGTGGATTGAATGCACGGGATTGAGGTGGACGTACTCATTGAGTTGTCTCTTTCTCATAATCCACGAGTTACATGTTTTAGTCGATATAAAATGTATGTAAAATTCTAAAATGACTTAGAAAGAAGGAAGTAGATATGTGATGCCATTTCTGCTAGAATTAAAAAAAAAACAGTGGTGGACGCTGATGGACTAGTAAAAATAAATGAGAGAGAATGTCCTCATCACATTTATAATGTAGAAACAAAGATGGCGGACTAAGCATCAATCTCGAAGCTGTTAAAATGCAATGCAAGAAAAAGGAAAACCCCTAGGAAATTAAATCTTTTGGTGGGAGATTTCAAGCTATGGCACTAAGCCGAAGGGACAATTCAGGATTTGACACTCCATGTTCCACGTCACCGAAACATGGAAGAGGAAATCACTTTATTGAGTGTCATGTTCTCGCTCGATCTGAATCTATTCCATGGCTGGCGGAGAGCATTGTTGATCGTATCAAACGTCTTCAGGAGTCGTCGTCGAGGTTTCAGTTTGCTTAGCAGTTGCTGCAAACGAACGTGTTGGCTCAAGCTGACGTCGTCTGTGCGTGGTTATCTCGGCTTGCGAAGAACACCGATATATCCTACAGACCTCCACCCAACCGTCACTGTAAATTGTTTGCATACTAGTGACGTACGCTTTGAAATTAAACTTGGACTGCAGGTGCTCTGCGTGGCACTGGCACCCAAATGAATGAATAATCCATCAGGCATTGCCTAGCCATGCTTCCGCTCTTTAACATGTTTTGCCAACGGAAGCAAAGAATCATCTGATTGATATTTGCCAAACAAAAAGGGCAAATAAAGCTGGGCCACGTGTGCTTTGGTAATTAAACTATCAGTTAATTAGCACGCTATAATTTTTTGACGCCTAAACGTCATACGTTTTGTAATATAACATGATTTATGGATTTTTGACAGACAGAAACAAAATGTCAAGGGTCCAAACTTTCTTGAGCTAGTTGTTTTTTTCTGCTTTACTTTTCTTTTCCTTTCTAAATCTTGGTGCTTTGGGTGGCTCCCAACTAAAGCAAAAATTAAAGGAGCACAACCTACTAAATTGATTAAAGTGGGAGCTCGATAGCATTAGCAGTAGGAGACCCCGATATGCATGGGCTACAGACAACACAACACAGCTAGCAGGCTTCTTGTCCTTTATCCCTTTCTTCTACCTATGGAAAAATGAATCCTGCATCCTCGCCCATGAAAGCAAAGAATCCCCTGCCCTGATACATGCATATGGATGACCCTTTTTTTGTCCCAAGAAGAGAAGCACTGCTATCCTATGGTCCAGTAGTCGTCTCTCAGTCTAACAACATCCATCTCAGTCATGGGTCCAGTCATTTCATAAACACAATTGAATACCAACTTTTAGCATTATACCCGACATTAATTATCAAGCATACGAGGGTCCAGGCCGTTCTTAACCGTGAGCACGGCTGATATATCAGTTTTATAACACTCTCGAGAGGTTGCACATCTTTACCCACAAGCCATGATTCCCATATGCCAAGAGGTGGCCAAACCCCATATATTCATTATCTTCGATGAATCGGCAGGGTTTAATTACAAGACCTTTACAAAGAATCCCTAGAGTTGTGGCCTACCCATTACAAAATACTCCAGTTACCTAAAGATATGGGAGTTCCGTTCCAAAGGGTGACTAACAAAATATCAAATAAACCAAACTGCACCACCTTGGCCAAGGGCAAAGTTCCATATCCCCCAGAACCCTCATACTTCAGGGAAGTGGGCCAAAACTCTAGTTCATCTAATTAATCAGTCAAGCCCAGAGCCCATATGAGTCTCGTTGCACTGTTTTCTTGGGTGGTCACTCCATATTCAAATTAAAATCGCATACACAACCAAATAAGTAAAACAACATATTTAAGAAAACTTGCCTGTATTTCCAAGCATATAGCGGCTCAAAGAATCTTTAACTGTAGATATTGGTAAACTTGATCTTCACAACTCATGGACCCATCTTCAAAGCTCTCATACGTCACTCATTCTATACATGACAAACATCCAACACAAGCAACATACAAGTAGACAAACGCACATGCATAAGAACAATACACCAATCATAGGAAAAAGCTTTATAAACATGCTAAAATAGAGAGAGGGCTCATCGCTACGATTACGTGAACAAAGGAAACACTTAAAACGGATCTATGGTTGGAAACGTACAAGTAACAGAAGATTTCTATTATTGATCAACAAAGAAAGAATTATAGGATGCGTTTATTTTAACTAATAAAATAACCCAAATGGATATTTCAGAAAAATAACCAAGTTAGAATTAATTCAAACTATATTTGAATTGAAAACCGTAGTTGGAACTAACCATATTTTATTTATAACTATTTCATATAAGTTATGCCATTAAAATAACTAATTTAAGAAAGACAGGTATATGAAATCGCCTACTCGAGGTTTTGCACATATGTGTTTGAACTGAACAAGTTAGAATTGAAAACACATTATAGTTGACATTAATCAAATTAACACAATTAATTATGAAATGCCGAAGTGTAAACCTATATATTTTTAATTAGAAAGCAAAAGCATAATCATTGGTCAAGTTAATATGCATGTAATAAAAACCGTGGTTTAAACCTAAATACCTTTTAATCGGAAAGCATTAGAGCAAGATTTATCCAAATTAACAAGAACTCTAAGAAAAAACGAGATTAAGCCTTACATTGTTCTTTTTTTATTTGGTAAAAAAAAAAGTCATGGAGGTAACACTAATCCAATTAATGCTTAGATCAGGAACATATAATACGGTTAACATGAACACTAAAGCGTAGATTTCATCGTTACGAGTCTAACGCAACTTGAACAGACCAAAACGGATCTAAAACGTAAGATATATATGAGATCAGAAGCAGACCAGAGGATTAGATCATGATTAACGATAGCTAACAAAAGTTTAGCAAAGAAGATTTGCATAGCACCGAACGCAAAGCGGCTGAGCTTCAAAGTTTGATCTGTTAAACTGCAGGTTAAAGATAGGAACGCAAGAACCTAACCTAGCTACACAGATTATGCGATAAGAACAGGGCATAAAGATCACGTCGATGATTACCATCATTATTGAAAACTTGTTTAGAAATTTCCTTTCTTCTGATCTTCGTGCATGCATCTGCTCCTGGCTTTCTGGTCATATTGGGAGTTTGGGACCATGCTGCTCATCATACGTGGCTTTGGCTCCAGGGAGGCTAGGATAGCAGCGGCCCGCGCGTGCTGCCGCCGGTTGAGCTGCGCATGCACTGCACGCGCGCTGCTTGCACGAGTAAGTAGAGGCTTGGCGCAGGGAGGCCTTGCGCCGGCAGGTTGGGACGTCGCCACGTCGGCAGCTGCATGCGACGCGCGTAGGAGGGTGCCGAGAGATTAGGCGGCGGCGGCGAGAGGAGACCGGCGACGAACGGTGGCGTCCCTCGCGAAGAAGCTCGGCAGCGGACCCTCGTTGGCGGAACGGCTTGGAGAGGCGAACTCCGGCGGCGCGATCCTCGACGAATGCTGCACCAAGCTCGAGCGCGATGGCGGCTGCAGGGGTTAGGGTTTTTGTGGGCACAGACGTCAAGGTCAACGCCTTTTATAGCGGTGGCGTCCGTGACGTGCGGAGGGGGCAATGGAGAGGCAGCGTGTCGGAGTCCGGCTTGGCCGGTGCTCGAGCCCGCTGCGGACTCTGGTCCGTGTGTGTACAGGCAAGAAATGGAAGAAGGGGAAGGGGAAGGGATGACGAGTGGCCCCCGCTCGTCAGTGAGGGAGTGAGACAGCTGGACGGCATGGCTGCTGGTGGGCTGCTGCTGCTGCTGCTGCTGCGCTGGGCAAAGGCAAAAGCGAGAGAGAGAGCAGGCCGTTTCCACTGCTCGGGCCAGGAAGAAGAAAAGAAGAGAACAGAAAAAGAAAATGAGACCTTTCCAAATTCTTTGGGGAAAGGAAAAATATTTTTGAGAGAGTTCTAAATGAATTTAAATTTAGATATGAATCACCACAAATCACTCAATAAAATCAAGCAGCAGCGTGTATACGCAAACAAATAATTTCTATGATTCATTTTAATTGATTAATTAGAAAATGCATAAATAGTTATGGTGTCATGCATAAACACATAAATCCTATTGAACTAGAGAGATGGCGTGCGCAAATAGCGCGGGTAGCTAGTCTTTTATTAACCTTTTGGTTTGCTTGAATTTATTATTTTGTGATTATTTCATTAGCATTGTGTTTGCAATCTTTTCTATTAGTCTTAAATGATACATCTTTTTTTTCTAGATATTTTTAATATATTTTTCTAGAACATGTTTGATGAGTTAATATATTAAAGTGTGTAGTTATATTTAAAATGTATATATCCATATTCATATTTTTATAATTGAATATCCACTGATGTAGTGTGATTTGGTATCTAAAAATATCCTGTCCAAATATAGCTCACTTTAGTATTGCCCTAAGTCAAAATTCTATAACTTTGATAATTTTTTTAGAAGAGAACGCCAATATGTATGACATCAGGCCATTAATTTTTTTGCTTGTGTATTCATTTCATTTGTAGATGTATTATCTTTTTAGTTGTATTTTTGTTCGGACAATGGTCTAGGTAACAAAATTGATATGCTAGTTATTGATACAAACTTGATGAGTTAATTGATTTAAGTTGTCCAAATCCTTTCTATTGAATCGAACTATCATAGGCTTAATGAAACCATTGATGGATCCTGCCAAGAAAAAAGTAATTCATTTGAAGCTGGTATAGTTTGTTCTGGCCACGTAAAATATTGTGGGAAACCAAGTTAGCATATCAATTGCACCATAATTATATCTATTGGAACCGAAAATTATTTGTTTTAGAGTATATCTCACAATTAAGCCTATTTAGTTGGATTTGTAACGTGAAAAAAATATGATTTCTTACCTGGTTTCTTTTTCTTCTTGAGTAAAGGGAACTCCCAATGTGGGTACGAGAAGTCAATAGTTATTCTTGGTAGCTTAGGGGCAGCACTGCTCGATCAAATCACGATATGATTATGTATTGAGAGATTTTACAGCCTTTCCTTCCAAGAATCGTAAAAAATCTCTTATTTATTCTATGTTGTTGGGTACTTGAAGCATGGAAAACAATAATTGAACAATCAATTTGCCATTTAAATCTAGACACAACAACATGATCATGATTTCAAACTCTACAGATACATGTGTACATAGATTCATGCATCTCAGTCAAAATCAACTCAAACCAAGTTTTTTTATCTGAACTCAAACCAAGTTGTGCCAACATCTATGGGAACTGTATAACACAGATAATCAAACCTAATCAGAAATCATGAGGAAATAAAATGCGACTAACCATGTCCTCATGGTGATGCAACATACAGAAAATTGTTTATGTATAATCTCTCGATTGAGTTTAGAGTTTTAGACCATTATATATTCCCAGATGTACTGGTTTCATTTAACACTATATTATTAATATGAAGTGAAGAACACAAATTTGTACGGCTACATCACTATTATATATTTTTAATATCTATTTTCTTGTGTTTAAATTTTTTGTATTTTATTTAGAAGCTTCCTCCATTTACTTGTGACATTTAGTTTGTTTTGCTTTGTGCAAGTATGACTGTGTAGGAAAAAAATGTGAGCAACATTTATGCTCTATGGATTTAATTAGTTCCATTTAGCTCAAATGTTCTAAATAATATTTTATAAATTTTATCCATAATAATTAAAGTTTAAACCATTATTTATAATTGTTTTCATATTTACATGTCTTTCCAATTGGTCGCATATGTTACTCCCTGCAGTCATTAATATATGATACTTTTTAGTTCAAATTACACAAATATGTCTTATATTAATGACTGGAGGGAGTATATTTGTTTCTCATTTCACAAATCAGTTACATCTAGCCGTGAACTTACGCCTAAGTACTTTTCTAAAAAAAGATAAAAATATGAAAGCAGTATATAATTGTAACATGCATTAAGGTATATATAAGAATTTTCAAGCGCCATAGTTTCTCCTAACTACTTGAGAAAGGAAAGTCAACGAATTTAACTAAATTCAAAAAAAAAAAAATTGGTGCACAGTTAAGTTCGTCAGCTGCATACATGGCCGACGAATTTACTTAAGTTCGTCGTGCCTTGTGCACCAACCGACGAACTTTATCTATGTTTGTTGGCCCACAACGAACTGACGAAGTTATTTGTTTTAATTTCGTCGGCTGCCCTGCGCTTAACGAAATTAGAAAACCTGATGAATTTTTTTGCGTTTCCTGTAGTGGCTACTTATTATGTAGATACATATTCCCTCCATTTTTTTATTTGACGCAATTGACTTTTTTTTTCAAAACTCTAATCTTTTGTCTTATTCAAAAATTTCATTAGGGGTAGTTTGAGTATGAATTGTGTTTTTGTATGTTTGCATAAATATTTTGAATTAAGATGAAGGATCGAAATTTTAAAAAAAGGTCAACCGTGTCAAATAAAAAGGAATGGAGGGAGTATGTTGTTGTGGTTTGACGGCATTTTTTTCCTCTCCTTTGGACTCAAAGAGAGAGTAGCTCACCAAAGTTTAATTGTAATGTGAACATGCAAGGTGCCCATGTCATATATTGTTAAGTGGCACTAACATGTATTTGAGGGAAAACTCTAAAAAGTTACCTATATTATTTTCCTTGCATTGATAATATTACTTATAAGTTTGTATATTTCAACCACTTCTATTCCTCGTCAAAAAATTTGATTCTTTAAATTGTTCTTCATTTTGTATTAACACAATGATGTAATAATACTATATAATTTCATATTTCACCTTTAGCATCTCTTTTCAAGTTTCCATAAATATATATTTGTATGGGGTTTAGAAAGAGGTCCACTGTTCTAACAACGGTAGGAGGGGCTTGAGCTCCGCCTATTTAAAACACAGGAATTTTATAGAAATAGTGCAAAAATTTCATAGGAATCAGTTCAATTTTATAGGAAAAACGCAGGAACGGAAAAAATTTCCAACGTTATGTTAGCAATATGTACGGTATACTCTATTAGTAAATAAAATAATTCATCACAACATCATCATCAATCTTTTTTGTGCGATCCATTCTAGGATCTTCTATGGTGAAAAACCATCTTTTTTTTTGTACAGGGGGTCATTAAGCAAGCAATCTTTGCTGCTCATTTTAGCATCGCTAGGATCACCACACGCCATGTAGAGAACTTTTATAAAATAGCCATTCCATTTTTTTCTCTATATCGTTGTTTGCAGTTTGCGCCACGTCTGACAAAATCTGATAGAAATCGTTAGCACAAAGCGACTCCACGGCGGAACATGACTTGCGCAGTCGGCAGCGACAACCATGCGGCGAGGTACTATACTATTATCCCACCTCACGAGAGGGCTAAGAGCTCTTTCTAGTAATTGATTTGATTCAATTCGATTTCGCACCAGTGAATCCATCTCTGTTACTACCTCATGCGAAACCTTGCACGGCTTTTACACATCGTCCGACTCGGCTTTTGTTTCAGGCTGCATGCGTTTGTGTGCGCGTGACTGCCTGCCCTTGCTTGACTTGTGCATGGAACGCACGCATCGGACCAGGCCCCAGGTCTCGCTTCTACATCTCAGAAGAAGACAGAAGGGGACGAACGAATCATAAGTAATTTTGACAACGGGGAAGAAAAATTAGTGTCCATTTTTAATACGCTCAACAGTTTGAATCTTTTCTGGTTTCTTTACTCTAACCTATATATACAGATCTACTATAATTTTTTATTAAATAGGGACCGTTAGATCTTCATAAAATCCAATGATCTATATTTTTTTTCCGATTTACGTGGGAATTTTTTGGCTCTCTCGGCGAACGTAGTGGTTTCTTTTAACACTCTTTTATTAATATAATAGATTTCTTTTTCTCGATTTACGTGGGAATTTCTTGACTCTCTCGGCGAACGTGGTGGTTTCTTTTAACACTCTTTTATTAATATAATAGATTAAATTATTTTAGCCAGGAATTTTTATGTACCAAAAATCAGGGTGTTACGTGATGTCGTGACATCTAAGTGTTAGTGTTCGAATTTTGAATCCCGGTTTTTGCGGAGTGGCAATCTGCGTGCGGCCCGGCGTCGGCCTCACTTAAACTCGCTGACAGGGCGAGGACTTCTCCGACCACGGCAACACTCCGTTGCCGGACGTCCAAGGTACTTCCAGGCGGGTCACCATCTACTACAAGCTAAGCACCGGTGGCCGGCCCGGCAACAACACGGTTCAAACGGCGACCGGCTGGGCGCCGGCTGCCTGCTAGCTAGCCGGAAAGGTAAGGGGCTGTTTGGATTTGTGGCTAAAGTGACTCATCTTATTTTTGTCAAATGTCTAATTTGAGATGCCAAAATTCAGTTTCTAACTTGAGGTATGTTGAGCCAAGAAAAATGAGTTAACTTATCATAAATGAGGTGAGGCATACTTTACTTTAGCCAAAAAACCAAACAGCTACCTAAATTGATTATGGCATGCCTAACTTGAGGTGAGGCAGCTTAGCCATGAATCCAAACAGCCCCTGAATCTGGGTTCACCTCTGTCTGTTCTCGTTTCAGCGTTGCGCTCTGTTTTTCGCTCAAAAGATCTGGGGAGGGGGGAGCTCTTCCTGGTGTTTGTGCTTGGCTTTTCACGAGGGCAGGAACTGGCTTCCTTCGTAGCATATCGGAGGTGCCATTCTGCACCTGTCAACAGCGATTTCCCATCTCGCATGCGGCATACCAGACTTGTGGAACTAAAACACATGGTCAGGGAAAATGAGAGGGAGACGTCTGACCCGTGCACCATTGGTGCATGCAAAACTCCGGACAAAGCCGGTCACTGAGGAAAGACCTAGTGCATCTGTGGCAAGGAGAAAATTGTCTGCCATAATTGAGTATGTAGTTGATGCTTCCTCCAGGCCAAAGCCTCGTCATGCAATCGAACATAGATATAAATTTTGAGGTTTGTTACGGTACTTGGAATTAATTGTAGCTTTTCATTGGCTCCAATCTAATGGTTAAAACTTAGGAGGAACCAATTCAAAGGAACCGAAGTTGTGGACCGGAACTTAAATCTCGTGAACCGGAACTTAGATCTTATGGACCCGGAACCAACGGTTCATCCGGTTGTCTCACTAAACTTATGGACCGGAACTAAAAACACGTAGGACCGGAACTGGATTCCTCTCAAGCACCATAAAAAATCTCATAAATTTTGGGCGTCTGGAGATTCTGACGATTCTTCAGACGAAGAAAATTTGTCAACACCCCATCTCATATACGAGGCAAAGAAGGCAGGTTTCTCCATAACGGACTTGGAATTGGCAGAGAATGAACTTTCGGAAGAAGTAAAATCCGGTTCACCGTGCCCGGTGAAACAACCCATGGCTAAGAAAGTCGTTGCAGCTTTAGCACAGAGAAAGATGTCTCTTGACGACCCTGGGAAGGGCCATTACCTTCTCCAAGGGTCTCACCACCAAGAACATTCGGGGATGCATTGGATAAAGCTGTACGGGTGAATGCAAGTCATAGTTTAATCCGTAAAGCACCGCCAAACAGATTTGCTTTGGATAAATCTGTAGATGTAACATCTGTACCAATATGTTCGGCAGCGTTCAATTCCAATCAGAGAACCCAGAGTCCGGGCTGTCAGGGATCGAAACGAGTTCTTATTGGACCGGGCTTATGGTTTAGGCCTTCTTCAGGTCTAGTAGCACTGTTTGCGCGATCTGGACTAAAAAAACAGGAAACCACGAAGGGCAGGAGCGGTGATTTCGCCGTCCTTCCATACACGCAACAAACCAACTTTCGTTCGTTCTTTCGCCGAGGTGGTTCGCGGTGACTTCGTTCGTTCGCGAGGCGAAGGCATGGCGACACAAAGGCAGGGAGGAGGCGTGGGAGCACCGGGCCACCAACAGGTTGCCAGGGACAGTGCCGCTGGTTGAGGGGGCCAGGGCAGCTTCGACCCAGGCTTCGCTCCGGGTTTCAACTACGGGCACGGCGGCGGCTCTCGCGGCAGCGGGGGTCAACCGGCCAGCGGTCCAAGGGACAACAACCGTAGAGGAGCCACAGGCAGGGGGAATGGGGAACGTGGCCGGTGGGTGGAGCAGCGCTGCGACAATGTTACCGGCAGGAACAACGTCGGTGGGAACGGTCGCTACAACCACAAGGCCACTACTGTTCCTGTTCAGGCCAACACCACAGGACCAAGCTGGCTGAATTCGGTGCCCCATCAACAGCAACGTCCGGTGGGTCCGTCAAGCGTGACAGGTATGAATGCTTCTGATGGCATGCATGCATGGCGAGAAGCTGGAAGTTGATTTAGCAAACACTTCTGTTATTGAGAGGGATGCTCAAGTTGCACCTAAGGGGAAGAAACCTTACTGCTATCGCTGTTTTACTAAGGGGCATACCAACACAGATTGTACTACTGAGCTAAGCTGTGAGGAGTGTGGTTCCGATGAGCATGCCACAAAGGCTTGTGCCTCATTCAAACACACTCGAACTACAGCAATTCCGAGTGGTTATGCAGTGGATGGGTTGGGGTTTCACTACATCCCGTACCCAGGTAAACAATTGTTCATAAATGATTCGTCCGCAGCGATGGTAAGGGTGATTGATGGTTCGATGACGGTAGCTAATGTCATAGCTGAACTTCAAAGGCTTGTACCTACAAACTGGGAGTGGAAAGTTGAGGGAAGTGGAGAAAACACTTTTGTGACCACATTCCCATCAAAAACCGAGCTGCAACGATTGGTTGAATGGGGACCAGTGGTAACTGTAAGTGTCATAGCGACTATGGCTATTGAAGAGTCTCCGGGACTAGACATTTATAGGTATGAGATACCTAAAGTTTGGGTTCAGTTCTGCGGTTTTCCAGATGAGCTTCGCAAATTCTCTTTTATTTGGGCAGCTGGCTCTACCATCGGGACATCTCGTATGGTGCATATGAAATTCACTAAAGCTCATGGGATCGCGAGGGTCAAAGTGGCCTGTTTAAACCCAAAGCTGATTCTAGAATTTTCGAGCATCATGGTGGGTGATTTTGTTTATGATCTCCAATTTAGGGTGGAGGAAAGCATGGACCTGGAAAATCCACTCCCTATTAACATGGACATTGATCCAGAGATGGATAATCATGAGATGGGAGAAGATAATTTTGGAAAAGATGGCAATTCTCATAAGTTGATGGAACCTGGGAAAACACACAAGCCCCTAATGCACCTGCTGCTAACCAAAACAAAGGTTTTGGCAAACAGGCAAATTCTTCACTTCGTGTGCAAAATTCAGAAGTGCTACAGAAAGTAGACATTACTCTCCCTGATATGCCACCAGGTGATCTCCCTGGTGACCTTGATGTTGGCATGCAAACTATCCAACAGCTGGGTATGGAAGCAAACTCTCTGTCTTCTCAGGTTGCACCAGTCATCAAGGAAGTGGCAGATATAGGTGTGTTGAGCCCCTCCAGAAGCCTAAAAAAACATGCAACAGCTTCGCCTAAACAGCCCTCTCAGATGCCCTCGCGCTCCAGTAAGCGCACGGCTGCAATAGCAGATCAAAACTCATTGGAACGTGCTGCTAAACTGAAAGCAAAACTCAACTTGGACTCTCCTGATGGAAAAGGTAATATTACAGTAAATGCTTTTCCTTCCTTTGATAATGCTATGATTATTAGACAAATTCCTTCGGTTGGAGTTAAATTTGGACCGGTTAGTAATAGTGCTGAGATAGTTATTGGTGAATTAAGGAAAGGGAGCATTGGTTGCACAAGTCCGCCAGATAATTTAGGTAATCCTCAAACTGTTCAAAACAACTGGTTAGAGGAGCAAGATGAAGATTTAGATGTTTTTGGGGGAGGGGGAGTTGTTTTCAGCAGTGAATACTCTTTGTGGTGATATCGCTGAAAGTTTGAGCGATGAGTGTGCAAGCGAGGGATGTGATCCAAAGGATCTACAACACCCTCGTTCTAGGAAAAGAGTAGTTCAAAAAAGAAGAAAAAAAAGGAAGTAAACCTAGTACTAAACTAAACAATCTGCCAAAATGAAAGGTATTTTCTGGAATTGTAACGGGTTAGCTGACCCAAAAAAATTTAGGTTCTTGTTAGACAACTGTGGAAAAAAGTCTAGATTTTATTGTCTTATCAGGGGTCGGTAGGAGAGATTGCACACAGAGCTTCTTAAAAAATCTTTGCGCTGGTAAGGATTTTCTTTGGCATTGCAAACCTCCATCTGGTAGATCTGGTGGCATTCTCATGGGCTTAAACTTAATGACTTTTGACATAGGAGAGATTGAGGAGGGCGATTTTTTGTCAAGTTCAAAGTTAGGAATAAAGCGGATGGCTTCCAGTGGTTACTGGTGTCGGTGTATGGACCTGCCCAAGCTGAACCTAAAGAAGCATTCTTGTCTGAGCTGGCTCATTTATGTTCAAAAGAAACTTTACCATTGATCATAGGTGGTGATTTCAATATTCTTAGAAGTCCAAGTGAGAAGAACAACAATAATTATGATGACAGATGGCCGTTTCTGTTTAATGCAGTCATAAATGCCTGCAATTTACGTGAATTAGAGTTGTCGAATAGATCTTTTACTTGGGCTAATAACAGACCAGTAAAGACTTTTGAGAAGTTGGATAGGATTTTGACCTCCACTGAATGGGAGTTAAAATATCCTAGATCCATAGTCCAAGCTTTGAATAGGGAAATCTCAGATCATACTCCGTTGTTCCTTAACACTAGAGATGCATCTACGTCAGGAGGCACCCCATTGTTCAAGTTTGAGCTTGGGTGGTTTCTACGTGATGACTTCTTTGACATTGTTAAGGACATCTGGACATCCACCAATTTTGGGCAAACCCCGTTAGAACGATGGCAGAATAAAATTCGTCGCCTTCGACAACATCTTAGGGGTTGGGCAAAACATGTGAGTGGAACTTATAAAAAAGAAAAGAAGCTTCTCCTTGATAAACTAGTTGAGCTGGATAAAAAAGAAGAAAACTCCATCTTAGGACAAGATGAGCTAAATTTAAAACACGCTCTCAGTGAGAGGCTAGCTCACTTGTTAAGGGAAGAGGAAGGTAAATGGTACAACGGGCAAAAGCGAAAGACTTACTAGAAGGGGATGCTAATACCAGATATTTTCATCTGGTAGCCAATGGTAAGCATCGCAAGACCCATATTTTTCAATTGGAACAGGAGGAAGGTTTAATCAGAGGAGATGCAGAACTTAAGTCGTATATCACCCGATATTATAAGAACTTATTTGGGCGACCAGAAAGCTCTCATCTTTCCCTGGATGAAACCATGTTAGAGGACATCCCTCAGGTTTTAGCTCAGGAAAATGAGGTGCTAGTAGAAAAGTTTACAGAAGAAGAAGTCAAATTTGCAATCTTTCAAATGAAACATAATAAAGCTCCAGGTCCAGATGGCTTCCCACCAGAGTTCTATCAAGTCTTCTGGAATATTATAAAAGGAGATTTGATGAATCTATTTGAGGAGTTCTAGACGGGGTCTTTAAACCTACATAGCCTAAACTTTGGAACTATCATCCTGCTACCTAAATCTAGCGAAGCAAAGCAAATTCAGCAATACAGACCTATTTGTTTACTGAATGTTAGCTTCAAGATTTTCACCAAAGTGGCAACTAATATGCTCACTCATATTGCACAGAGAGCGTTAGACCCTCTCAGACAGCTTTTCTACCAGGCAGGAATATAATGGAGGGAGCAGTGATTCTCCATGAGACCCTTCACGAGCTTCAAGAAGTAGAATGGTCTAATTTTTAAGATAGACTTTGAGAAGGCCTATGACAAAATTCATTGGGGCTTCATGCAACAAGTACTTAGGATGAAAGGTTTTTCCCCTACTTGGTGTAATTGGATTAAAGCTTTTGTACAGGGTGGCAATGTAAGAATCAAAGTTAATGATCAAGTGGGGGCTTACTTCCAGACTAAGAAGGGGCTGCGCCAAGGGGACCCACTATCTCCCTTACTATTTAATATAGTAGTGGATATGCTGGCAATCCTCTTGAACAGGGCAAAAGCTGCAGGGCAAATTAGTGGGGTAATTCCACACTTGGTGGATGACGGTCTATCTATCCTACAATATGCTGATGATATGGTCATCTTCCTCGACCATGATTTAGAGCAAGCCAAAAACATGAAGCTGCTGTTGTGCGTGTTTGAACAACTTTTGGGTCTAAAGATAAACTTCCACAAAAGTGAGCTCTCTGTTTTGGTCAAGCTAAATAGGAGGAGGAGGAGTATTCTATGCTGTTCGGATGCAATCTAGGTTCTTTCCCTTTTAGATACTTAGGTATCCCTATGCATTTTAGAAAACTAGGCAACAGAGATTGGAAATTAGTGCCGGAAAGGTTTGAAAAATGGTTGAGCGGCTAGAAAAGGAAACTTTTATCGGTCGGGGGAAGGCTTGTGTTGATTAATTCGATACTGTCGAGCCTACCTATGTTTATGTTATCCTTTTTTTTTAAGTCCCACGTGGAGTTCTTAAGAAAATGGTTTACTATAGATCTAGGTTTTATTGGCAGAATGATCAACATAAAAAGAAATACCGCCTTGCTAGATGTGATATCACGTGCCAAACAAAAGAACAAGGGGGGTTAGGTATTCTTAATCTCGACCTTCAGAATAAATCTTTACTATGCAAGTGGTTATTCAGACTTTGTAACGAAGACGGATCTGGCAACAACTTATTCGAAACAAATATATTAAAAATAAGACCCTAAGCCAAGTGTGCAAGCGACCAGGAGACTCACAATTTTGGTCGGGCTTAATGGAGATTAAATCCCAATTTCTAAATCTTGGGTCTTTTATTTTAAAAAATGGAACCCAATTTAGTTTTTGGGATGATACTTGGCTTGGAGACCAACCTTTAAAGTATCAATATCCTTCTCTGTTCAACATTGTTTGGAAAAAAATGCAACTGTAGCAGATGTCCTAAGCTCTTCGCCTTTTAATATCTCTTTTAGGAGAGCTTTGACTAGGAACAAGCTTACAGAATGGCATAATTTAGTCTTTCGTTCGGCAAATGTTAGTTTAATAGAAGGAAATGATATGTTTAGGTGGAATCTTCATAGTAACGAGTCTTTCACAGTGCAATCTATGTACAAACATCTCATTAACAATAACACTAGATTGTCACAAGATGTCTGGCATACGTGGTTACCACTAAAGATTAAAATCTTCATGTGGTACCTTAAAACAGGGGTTTTGTTAACTAAAGACAATCTTAGTAGGAGGAATTGGAGGGGACAATAATTGTGTTTTTTGTTCCAGACCTGAGACAATTCAACATCTCTTTTTCGAGTGTTCTTATGCCAAATTCTTGTGGCGCATGGGCAGCAAATGAGTAGAGAATTAGACTGCAGAGATACATAGACAGAATGTGTAGTTAATGTCCAGTTATCATGATAATGCTTTTGAGTAAACTTAGATTCTCACAATGCAATAATCATGTGGCTCCCGTAGCAACACACCGGCATATACCTAATTCATATAGAAATTTGTAATACTTATATTTCATAACAATACTAGCTCGTGATTTGTACAGGTAGACGTTCTAGTTCGCCTAATTAAAATGTCAAATAATTTTGTTTAAATAATTAAAATGTTCCTTCATAATCAAACTTTTACTTATTGAGACATCTACTTGCACTAATCACTATTTTTATCTATCCTACTATATGAAAGCCCATGAAAATAGATATAAACAACTAATAAAGCCACATAAAAAGGCAGGGTTGGGGTTTCATTCTCACATGGTGCTTTCAGGATCACAAGCTGTGCAGGGTCACTGCTGTTCTTTTCGGGTGATATGTGACAATGAGATGGTGTCATTAGTCGTAGGCATGTTGTTTGTTCTTGCTCGGCTTTGGCGCTTTGGCTTAATCTGTAATCGTGTTCTCCGTAGAGAAACTAGTTTGATTTGGTAAATCCAAAACCTTCCTAGAGCAAACTGGTGTAATCTTCTATTGATCATGATGAGCTGCTGTTCTTTTTTTTTTCTGACAATAGCACGGTGAAACCGGAGTTACTAGCTCAGCTCCAACTTTACGGCCTGTTGGAACGAAGGAAGGAATTTTGCATGAATCGTATAGAAATTTCAATGTTACAGAAAAGAAATACAGAAATAGGAATTTTTTTCCTCGAATTCATACAGGGCCTTGGTGCTTTGCGTGGCACCCAAATAAAGCAAAAAATTAAAGGACCACAAAGTAAGAAATTAAAGCCGGGGCCTAAGTTGCAGTTTGCGGACCCCCGATTGATGAGGCAGACAACACCAGACTACCAGGGTACGACACAGGCTTGTGCGCGCGTACAAGGACTTTTTACTACTAAAGAAGTAAAGCTCTAGTCCTATTGTTGAGAATCTAACATACGCTGCCGATGCAAGCAAAGAATCACATGATTCTCACTCAGGCATCGTCTATAGCAAGCTCCCTCTCTGTATCTCTCTCTCAAACACACGCTCACAAACGTTCATCCATCTATCGTGTGGGTTCAGCGTTCAGACAGTGCTTCCCGGCGGCCGGCCGATTCTGCCAATTCTCTCGCAATAAGCTACTGTGTGGCCCCTGGTGCCAATAATCCAATCCAACGAGGTATGTCGATCACGGAGAACCTGACTACTCCATTTCATTGCAAATATGAAGTCCATGCATGTTCAGTGTTCACAATGCATACAAATTAATTCTTTGTCAGTAGCTAGCCGGATAATGTGATGGAACCCCGTGTATTGGCGCAAATTAACTAGTTTCATGCATGCTTGCGGCAGGCACAAGATTAACCGATGGGTTAGCCACACTTTGTAATCAAGGTAATAAGGATGGATGGAGCCAATCTGCTGCAGCCAGGCGCAGCGAAGAGATCTCTGCATGCAGTTGTTAACTTGTTATATATAGCATTGACACTTCCCTAGCTGAGCTGAGCTAAGCAGACCGGCGGCCTGTTGGTTATTCCAATCCAGTCCAGTCCATCATGCGTAGTGAGGTAATTAAACCAGTTAGCATGCCTTACTTTTTTTTGCATTGTTGGTTTTAATTTTACAGCCGCCGGTGCATGCAGTGTCTAGGCATATATGCAGATATATTGCATGATATAGGTCTCTGCTGATGCACACAATCAGGCCTTGAGTCGGAAAGATAAATAGAAGTAATCAAAAGCAAAGTCCATCCTTTGATTCTCAACCTATCATTAACGAAAATAAATGGATTAGTCTTCCTTTTATCCTTACGCTGCCACACGCCCCAAATCTCAGCCAGTATACTCCTCTAAATGTAGCCTGCATAAAGAAATTATCTCCAGTTTTTTTTTTTCAAATATCATATCGTTGGGCTTGTACCATGTTGCCCACAAAACGGCAGTGAGACCCAAAAAAACCAATTTTCTCAAACTGTTTGCAATACTTGGTTAACCAACATCCAAGCAAATGAGAGATACAATGAGGTAAAGTTAACCCAGCGGTAACATAAATAATTCTCTAAATAGCTTTTCAAAAGGTAATATTAGGCGGAAATAGAATCATGACATCTGCCACAAGTCTACGTGGGTAATTGAACATATTGGTACAGTCTAGGCTTTAAGTGGTTTGGGTCCCAATAAAGTGTCTTCCCAGTACCGGGCTTGTGAACCATCATTTATATTGAATGTTCTACATGTCAGGAAATCTGCCAAATTCAATTTAACAAGAGACAAATGTTTAAAATTTATATATTTATTTCCAAGTAAGATCTGCCAGATCCTATCCTTATTGAGTAATTGAAATAACCATTTTTAATAACCATCTTTTGGACGACAATGGATATCCCATGTAGCTGATTGATACTTTCATTTATCACTACTCCCATGCGAACAAACAAACTAGGTTGATAGAGATCTAGTACTTTAGATACCTTTTGGGATTTAAAGAAGGCATCATGACACTATAGGAAAACTTCTCATATATGTATGCTTTATTTCTATAGTAGACACGCTTTATTCCGTGTCTATAATAGTATTAACATGTTTATATAAAGGAAAAGTCCAAATTTGACCATCGAACGTCAAAACTGGGTATAATCGCCATCAAACTATTAAACCCAGACATATTTGGTCCAACAGGTAGTTTCGATGGTTGATTTTTTAAATAATTAAAATAATTATTATCTAAAAAACCATAGCTAATTCATTTTAAATCTGAAAAATATGAAATTAGAACCAAAATTTTTCTTAAAAATTTAATCTATTTATAAGTGCTCTACTTAAGTTATTTGTATTATTACTGTTCCTAGTAATTACAATAAAACACTTGGAGGGGTTAATATTAATAAATGAGATTTAGGTAATTCTAAGTAGAGTAATAACGGATAGATTACATTTTTAGAAAAAAAGTTTGGTACTGATTTCATTTTTTTTATTTAAAATGAATTAGTTGCGATTTTTAGATATTAAATCATTTTATTAATTTTCAAAATATTTTTTTTTGAAACCACACAGCGGACCAAATATGTCTGATTTTAATAGTTGATGGCCAATAAGACTGAGTCCAACAGATCGTCTATCCTACTCTTCTATCCACTATTCCAATTACCTCTCACTCTGTATACAGTGTCGTTTTGTACTGTACATGACTGTTTACCCGATCTGCTGGATTTAGTCTAATACCCGGTTTTAAAGTTCAATAGCCAAATCCGTACTTTGATGATAGTTTCATGGTCAAAAATAGACTTTTCCCCCTTATATAAAGCTTCTTAGAAGCGTCTTCGGAAACACTGAGATATACTCTTCAAACGTATCTAGTTGATAAAGAAATATTTTATTAAAATGCTAGATATATCTATACACATATTAATAATGCACTTTTATTAATATGGTAATACAATTTGTCTATTGGCTTTGTCACATCTTATGGTGGCGCTTTGTTATGTGTCTAAAAATAGAGATACATAGCCCTTCATTGTGTGTATAGAAATATAGATAATGTATTCATGTTTTGTAGCTATGCTTATTAATTATTATAGCTAAAAAGTAAAGAGACGGTTTAATATAAACATTTAAAGACATGTTTTGATATGAATAAGGATGAAAGTAGGACCATGTATTTTCCCGATTCATGTATTTAGCCAGGAATTTTCCTAATGGTAATCTCATTTCCTAATCTAATATTTTAACGTCAGCTAATCTACTTTTGGCTGAGGCCCAAGCCAATATATTGCGGTCCAGTAAGCATTACTCCCAAAAGAACAAGCCCCGATTCTCATTTTATAACTTGGGTACTTAGATATTTTCTATCAATTGGCAAGGTGAGAGTAAACTGCAATTCATAGCACGCCGCATTAAACAACATCTTAGTTATGGATACTTATCAAATACACTTTAATTTACAGCGTTACTATACTCTATACATGGTGTGTCGAAAGCATGTCTCATTTAATGTCATTTTAAATTGTATCAAAAACATATTTGTATGTGCCATGCACATTTGTTTGATACGCTTGATAACATATATAGATGCTACCAACAGTTTAAAGTGTGTTTAACAATGTGTCATGTTACAAGAGTCACTCTATGCCCTCCGAAGGTGTGCCGTGTCTAATCCCATGTCAATTTGATATACTAGTGCATCAACCCGTGCTCTCGCGCGGGTTAGGAGATATAGATTTAATCCTTAGTAATACTAGAGGTGATTGATTTAATTCATCTTTCGTAACGACATACTGGGTAATTCATATACACATTAGGAATTATTTTAATTTATCGTTCATGATGGCATATTGGATAATTTATATGCAGATTTAGTGTTTATTTTAATTCATCATTTGTAATGGCATGGTGAGTGATTTATTGCAAATTTAAAGATTATTTAATTCATCTTTTATAATGGCATGGTGAGTAATTTTTATGCAAATTTAGGGGGTTACTTTCGTATTTCACAATGGTAGGATGGGTAATTTTTATATAAATTTACTAATTTAGTGGGCTATTTTATTTTATCTTTCATAATGGCATGGTGATTAATTTTTAAGAAAATATAATAGATCTAATAGTTACTATTATTATTGGAGCTACATGATGGACCGCCATACATTTTTGATTTTTGTGAGAATTTTTAGGATTTGTCTTTTTCCTGACACGTATGGTGAGGATTAATATTGAGGTTCCAATTAGTAAAATAAGATATATCTAATGTATATTAATATGTCAATCTACTATTTGATGGCGTGATGTTTTTTCATTATTGTGAGAACGATTTACTTTCTCTTGAAAATTTGAGATAATACATCGTAACTAATCAAATTAAATATATTTCAATTCCAATGATGAATTAGAAACATACGTAGAATGGATGTAGGGGTGGAAAGTTTTATACCGAAAACCAAGCCGAACCAGAATGTTTTTTTTTTGTTTTTTTAGTTCGGCAAGATTTGATTTTACATATGTAATCTAAGAAGTAATTCATGCATGTGAAATCAGATTAATAACAATTTTCAAAATTAATAACAATTTTGAGAGATCGTGCAATCTTTCCCTGTATTAGCTTAAACAGATGCTTGCATGTTAGCATTCAAATCTATTGTTATATTCACTAATGCAACACATTCTAACTAATAAAAAGATATGAGCAACATGGATGCTCTCGTATGTTTTTGAGTTTTAAATAGACTTTTCTGTTAAAAGTTGTATAGATAAAGTAAATAGTTTTATAATTTAGTAGTTTATAAACATAATAATTATGTCTATTTTAGTTATTTCTAGTAGGAAATATTGGTAATTTAGACATAGGTTTGGAATTTTAGTTAATCTTCAATAATGATAGAAATATGCAATCTTGATATAAATTAATGGATTGTTGGATTGTTTTAGAGTATCCAATATAACAATAATTGTGGCTTATTTAGATATAGATTTATAGGAGGCTACTTTGGATTATCTATAACAATAGTAAGGATGGATGATTTATATACAAATTGAGAAGGTTATTTTTTATTTTCCATAATGATAAATGTTAATTTAGACATTGGTTTATGGGGGTAATAGATTCATATTTTTATAATTGTAGTGGTGGGTAACTTTTAAAAAAACAAAATAAATCTAATTTCTATTAAAAAATCAGTTTACCATGTTGATGGTAGTATGCTTGTGATTATTGTGTGGATTTTTAAGATGCACCTTTTTCTTTTTCTACATTGCATCTCGTGGATGCTCCAAAAGAAGATTCCAGTTAAGAATAGTAAGATTTCAGTTCACACGATGAATTAAAAGATGAAATTAATAGTGGTAGGAACTGACAATTTAGAGGATTTGTCTATTTTTACTTTACTTATCACATGTCTTGTAGGAATTAACGTGAATGTTACAGAGAATTTCTAGTTATTGTAGTATTTTCAATATAATATAGGGTACCTCGATCTCTTTTTCTAACGTAATTGTATTCAATCATATAGATTAGTTTTTTCTTACGAATAAAGTAAGAAAAACTGATTAATTACGACATTGACTGAAGCACATGAAAATATAGGGTAACACGATCTCTTTTTTTTTTTTATAATAGAGTTGTTTGCAATCATATAGATTAGTTTTTTATTACGTACAAAGCAAGCAGAAACAGATTAATTACGGCATTGACTTGAAGCACATGAATTGAATCAGACACTAAGGTTCAGTTTTCTTGATAGTCTTATGCATTATACTATGTATAATAATTGATCTAGAGAATACATATGCTCTTGTCAAATAGTATTCTTGATTGTTTATATAGATCGATTTACCTCTAGAGGTGCATGGGCACGCATGGTACCTTCGATTTGCTTCCTGCCATGTACCAATCGAAGTTGGGCAGCCGTGTGACAACTCAAAATATATAGGCGACGATTTGCTTCCTGCCATGTACCAATCGATTTACCTTTTTTTTTCTAGCGCGTCTGGTGAGGAGTAACGTGGAGGTTTCAAAAGGAGCCTCTAATTAGTAATAGTAAGATTTTCAAAATTGTGTTAAAAAACTTCTTTGTGTCTTCACGTAGATTACTATGAAAGCATGCCTAGAAGACCTTTTTCCTTGCAGTGTCAACATGGGAAGGCTACTTAGAAAATGAATTTAGAAGAACCAATCTACCCCCATAAGATAGGTGTTTAGCTCTCCTTGTACTTAGTTTACCCTTGAATCTGTCCTTATTAGTAACACTCCAATCTGAATTACAGACTTCATGGAAATGCTTAGAAATGCCTAAGGGTAAGATCTCTTGCCACAACCAAACAACTCATTGTATTCATGTTTATGATTTTTTTCCTCTCCAAAGAAAGAAATCTCGCTTTTGTGAAAAGTTAATTTTTAGGCATAATAATTGTTCGCACACATAAAGCAAAATCTTCATATGTTTAGCTTGCTTGAGATCGTGGTCCACGAATAGGATCGCACCATCCACATACTATAACATTGATAAACCCTCATCTACTAGGCGAGAGGTGAGGAATGATTTCTCTAATCTGTCCATCATTTTTGCCTTCTTAATTAGAAGTGAGAGCATATCTATCACAATATTAAAAAGAATAGGTGACATATGGTCTCTTTACCTCAACCATTTTTGGTGTACAGTATCATCATTAATTTTAATGCCCACACTTCCTCTAGTAACGAACTTTTCGACATGGTGCAAAGGTACCACTATAGGAATCGCGGAAAGTTTCGGCGGCCTAAACAATTTTCCGCAGCTACAGCCCGTCACCAAAAAAATAACAAGCTTATTTTCAGCGGTTTGTGTGGCCGCCGAAAATAAGGCATTTGTGTTGCTTGAGAATGAATGGTGCACATTGATGTGGTGACAAAAATCTGAGATATATGGAATCTGTGATAATAACTTGTGTGATTTTTTTCATGTGAAATCTATGATAAAATAGAATTTAGGGCTAATTTTTTAGCCCTAACCACATTAATTTTCGGCAGCTGGGCAAAGCAGCCACCGAAAATAAGCCCATATTATTTTCGGCGGTCAAGGTTGGCCGTCGAAAATAAGCCTGTACTATTTTCGGCAGCCACAGCTAGCCGCGAAAATAACGTGCATATTTTCGACAGCTGTGCCGAAAATTATTGGCCCATAACCGTCAAAAATAAAGCTTATTATCAACAGTTTGCCGCAAAAAATAGTTTTGTTTGGCGAGTAATTTTCGGCAGCAAAAGCTTTATTTTTGGCGTTTTTGCCGCCGAAAATTTGCATGATTCGTGTCGTGTACATAACCCTTCATATGAAATGTTTGCTACAGAAAAAACTATTTTACCTTATAATAGACCCTATTGAAAGTCAATTTTGAAAATAACTATGTTGAGCTTTTTCAAATATGCCATACTTGACAAAATTTAAAAACATACATGATCACACAGTATGTACGTCCCTCCGATCCCCTCCGCGCATGGATTTGGACTGATCGGTTGATGTATGGACATGTGAATGCGCAGGTTATCAAAGCCGACGGCATCGATGCTGCTGCTGAACGAATTCTTGATGAGTTCAGGGGAGACAATGGTTCCTCTAGAAGTGTCATCTACTTCGACGGCTGGGACGGGCTGGGGGCATCTGCAGTCCTTGAAGCCGTTGCCCGACGCTTGGCCGCCACGGCAGCTCCTCTGGCTGGGCTGCAGTTCGATCAGATCATCCAAATCGACTGCTCAAAGTGGGAGAGCAGGAGAGCGGTGCAGAGGTCGATAGTAGAGCAGCTCAAGCTTCCTGCTTGGGCAATGAAGATGCTGGACAGGCAAGACGAGGAAGACGATTTCCATGGACTGGCCAAGGGGTTGCGCACCGAGATACAGCAGGTGGCCACAGAGACCTTCCGAGCCATACAGAACCATAGGTTTGTGGTGTTTTTTCAGAATGGGAGCAGCGAGGAGATTGATCTCACCAAGTTTGGCTTACCTGTATATGGATACACCCGCAACAAGATGGTGTGGACATTTCGTGGGAGATTCCGGCTGAGCCTCAGGATGGAAGTCGACAAGGCCATACAGAGCGCAGGAGTGACTGATATTTTCCTCACAGCCTCATGCTATCAGCAAGATCCTCACAAGCTCTGGTCCTTGCTTGTGCGTGAAGAGGCAACACAGGTTGCACGCAGCAAGGTGATTCATACAAGTACTGCTCATGTTGAAGACTACCTCTTGTATATGCTCAAGATATGTGGCGTGACAGGTGGCCACAATTACATCGACTATGATTTCGACACCCACAGCAGCAACTACTGGGTATGTGATGCCATCGTACATCATCAGCAGCAAGGAGTTGATGATGGAGCATGGCGAGCTGCCGATGCTCTGCAGGAGGAGATGCGATTGGATGTGGGCTGTTACCACCCACATCTGTCTGCTCACATGTCAAGGCGCACGGTAACAATGCCATACTGGACTTCACCAGCTTTTGGGCTTCTTCTAACACCAGCCCCCAACGAAGACATTTTCCAACAGTTCAACAAACTTGGTATGCTGAAGCTCTCCTACTGCAGCTTCAGCTTCTCATCGCCACCATTCCTCTGCTGCCGCAGCCTCAGGTTTCTATGGCTCGACCACTGTGAAGACCAAGCAAAAGAAATCAACAGCTCTAATACATATGAAGCTACAGAAAACGAGCAAGACATCCAACGGTGCTTCCAGAGGCTGTGGGTGCTAGACATGCGCTACACACACTGTGATAGTATTCTGTCCACACGGATGCTGGGATTCATGACTCAGCTTAGGGAGCTAAATGTGATGGGAGTCCAGCAGGATTGGGACATGGGCCAGCTGCATGGGCGGCTGCCCAACATCCGCAAGCTGAGAGTGACAAAGTCAACAGTCCATTGCACTAGTTGCTCAGAAGAAGACTTGTTCTCAGGGATGGACAAGATGGAGCTCCTTGACCTTTCAGGAAACCATACCAAAAAAGATGGTGTAACTGAAATAAGCACTAGCAGCAACCAGCAACTTCAGAGTGTGGCTGTTGCTGAGGGGTGTGTTGGGATACAGAGGTTCTCATTCAGGGGATGTGCTATACTAAAGAATCTATTGTTGAGTGGATTGTTTGCTGATCTCAGGGTCCTAGACTTGTCGGGCACAGCAATCAAAACGCTGGATCTTAGTGCCATGACAGCCCAGAAACTGGATGAGCTCTACCTGGATGACTGCGAGGAGCTTTGTGCAATCCTCTGGCCACCAAAAGACAGAAGGAAAAGTTACTTACAAAAGCTGCACATTAGCACCACTCGATCAGCTGCACCTGCATTGGTACACAGCAGCAGCAGCAGCAAGGAAGAGAACAAGTCCACAGATGGTAGCACTAGTACCGTAGGAGTCACGAAAACCTCAACAACGGCATCATTAACGGTCGTACATGGTGCTCAACCACCGTCAGAATTGGACTGGTGCATCGCGGTGAAGGACTCAAGGCTGCTCAGGTCGCTTGTGCCCTCTTTTACAAATTACTTTGAAAGCCATGAAGTGCAGGTGGAGATTTCAACTCCAAGTCATCATCGTGCCATTGACATTGGTGGTAGAAAAGATGAAGAGCAACAAGTGATGCCAAAAAGCCAGCAAAAGCAACTCAAAGGAAATGCACTAATATATGGTGATGTGCCTGTCAGCATATCTGAGGAGCACCTGATTCAAGTTGAAGCGGGAGAAGGTGATGCTCCAACCATCACGAGGACATGGCCCTGCCCACCGGCTGATCATCTAGACTCAAAAGACTGCTACCTGTACACACAAGACGAGAAGATGAAAGATATGGACGGTGGAACTATCACCATACCAAGTGTTATATGTGACCATGCTAGAATTCTGCACGTGCACGACGCCCTGTCCATCTCTAGTATCCCTGGCCATGCACGATGGTACTATCTAAGGTGGTGCCGGGTGGAGCGGTGCCCCAGGTTGAACTTCATCTTCACCACTCCTCGGTTAGCGGGAAGCAACGACAACGTGCTCATCTTTCATTACCTACAGACTTTCTGGGCATCCCAACTCCCTAGGGCACGCTTCCTATGGGACATGAACAATCTGCCAGGAAGCAAGATCGAGGAGCGTTCATTTGAGGATCTGATATTATTGCACCTAGATTTTTGCCCCAGGCTGATACATGTGCTCCCGTATTCCCCATCAATAATTGATAGACGCTGGCTGGAGATTCTGGAGATTGTATGGTGTGGCGATCTAAGGACCATATTTCCTTTGGTATGCAGCGATGACACGGAAAGCCACAAAGAGCATCAAGACAAGGCAACAGAAGGAGAAATAATAACGGTGAAATTCCCAAATTTGAAACATATGCACCTGCACGAGCTCCCCAAGGTACAAAGCATCTGTGGGCATGGGAGGATGTTTGCGCCCAACCTCGAGACCGTTAAGATCAGGGGCTGCTGGAGCCTCAGGCACCTGCCGTCCATCAATGGGGACAGGAGAGACAAGGTGGAGTGCGACTGCGAGAAGGAATGGTGGGATAGGCTGGAGTGGGATGGGCTAGACGCCAATCATCACCATTCCTTGTATAAGCCGAAGTACTCAAAGTATTACAAGAAAACCCTGCTCAGGGGGAGAGTGCTCATATAAGGTGCGCAATGACCAATGCCGGCCGGTACGTGGTCCCTATATGTTCTACTATGTACCATCTCTTACACAAGCGTATGTATATTTCTCATCATGTTTGCATGAAGGAACGAATGAGATGGATCTCCCTACTCATATTTAACTTCCTGACTGGCAGCTAGGTAATGCCAGGTGAAGCATGCTACTCTGTTCGGCTGCTTCCTTTGTCTTATATCTACGCGGAAAGGATGTGCCAACTGCCAAGCCATTTCTTCAATTCTTCCCCAACTTTTGATCAACTGATTTGTGCGAGATGGACCGATCATTCCTCTGCTTCTGGCCTACATCTGCATCGACCTGCCCGTACTTCATTTGGCACGGTGCGTGCATTTAGCAGTGTTGTTTGGTTTGGTTTGCTTCTTTTAATTTGGTTTGTCAGTGTGATTGCTGTCACGGCATCGTACTCTTTGAGATAAGATGGTGTGATATAGATGCTGCTATATATGGTCATCTACAATCTAGCACTCTACTACTCAAGTAGAGAAATAAATAAAAGCAAGTGCGTGGCTGCTGCCAGTGGCTTCCTGTACGTCTCGCGTTGCGTGTTGTGTGGTGTGCTGCGACGTGTGATTCATTTGTCATATGGTTTGAGTTTGGTCTCATGGTTGTCACTTCTGATGTACTTTAACTGGACATGGAATATAATTACCTGTGTGTTTGAACTACGTGATTAATAAACCATTCAGTCGATGGATGTTGTGATGAAACTTGGAATTTGGTCTAGACTCTCCAGAATGAGATTTAAATATGGTTCTAGTGCAATTCGTTAATCTGCTACTCTAAATTTATTTGTTCTGTCTAATGATTTTTAGCTCATGCCTATATATATGTTTGCTCCCTATTTTGAGTTTGTGGGCACATGTACGTGGCTCAAGTAAATATAGAGCAAAGAGAGGGAAGCTGACATGTGGCACACCCACACGACGTTTTTTTTTTTCCTGAGGTGGCAATTACATATGGGTCTAGATGTGGTACATCATCAAAACCATCCACCAAAATTGTTCAAGGGGTTATTTATCTAGTTTTGCATAGCTTAATATTAAAAACCCGATTTAAAAGGTGGAAGGGGTGAAATAAACACCCCCTTGGGAACTGATTCTCATCTCTTGAGGAACATGAACTAGGCAAATTTGTAATGGTAGTCACCTCTGTGCACTCCTCTAGGCTATAATCATATCCGATTTTCAGCGGTTGGCCAACGAAAGTTGTCGCGATTCCTCTGGTGAAACTGAAAAAATAGATACAACTCCCGTAACTTTAATGAACCCCAAAAATGAAAAATATATGCATTTCCATAAATGAATCTAAAACATTAAAATACATATATTACATTTGAAACAAATATGAAATTACAATATCTAGTTGTCGTGGTTTTGAACCTATGACAAGTAGATTTGTAGGCTTTAGAAATTGAGAGAGAGAGATATATATATAGATATATTTAAACTCGTTCAGGGTAAATCCCTACATCCAGTATAGTGCTAAGCTTGTATTTTCTGAGTTTTTGTTGTTACAAGTTGGAGCGCTGGTCTCTAGTGCTTGTGAACAAGGACTCCAGAGAGGAATTAAGCTCTGCTGCGCTAAGTGCTCGAAGGCAAATGTGTTCGTTCGTGCTGGCTTGTGTTGATGCCTTTGTATGGCGTCCCGCCCCTCTTTATATAGCTGGAGAGGGCAGATTATAGGAGTAAAAATGAAACGAGGGGGTGCCTAAACTAGTAGAGTTTGACCTGTAGACTCCACCCTTCAAACCGTGTGCTGCCTTTCGCTGGGACGGACTTGATGTGGGCCTGCAACGGGGAACACTAGGCGGCTTTGACTGAGATTGTCCTTCATAATGATGGCTTTGAGGATTTGTACATGGACAGTTGGCCTGACGCCATATAGCGATCGTTGCCTCCCCTGCTGTGCCCGGCTCGGTCGATCCGTGCCTTGTCTGAGATGTCATACCATCACGTCTGCGGATAATGTGATGGGTGCTTTCTACGTCTCTATGTAACGTGGTATGACTACGGGAGGCGTGTCACGGTTCACTGTTTGTCAAACGGTGAGCGCACAGATTGGCACCAGCGTGTCAGACGTGCGGAAGGGCAAGCCCTCACAAATGTGCTTGCCGAACAATTAGTCGCTTGCCATTGGGTTGACGACCAGGGGATCACATGACTGAGCGCCGGGTGACACCGGTCCCAAGTGATCGAGAGGTCGCACGGCCGAGTGCCGGGTGGTGCCAGAGCCGAGTGATAGGTCGCACGTCGTCCGAGGGGTCGCGTCAGTGGCGGAGCCAAAAATGAATCAAAAGGGGAGCTAATTTTAAAAAAGTAATTAATTGGTATTTGGTAGTACACAGGACATTTTTTTTTACACAATTCATATGAAACATAGTCTGTTGGACTACTTTTTGTTTGCTGGGCCAAAAAAATACATAAGGTAACTTGGATTGTTGTGCTATTTTTCATTTGCTGGACTAAAAAGAATCACTGCACTGCAACCGGGGCTGCAGCCCCCAGCCCCCCTCCTGGCTCCGCCCCTGGGTCGCGTGATCAGTCCTGAGGGTACGGTGCTTGCGTCTGGGCCTGATGGCCTTCTATGTTTGGCCCATGTAGCTACTAGGTTTAGGATATCCATGGTATAGGTACATGTCACTAGAACTATAGAAAACTCAAGAATTTCCGCCGGCCCTAATATCGGTCGCCAAGGTCTAACCAACAAAAATTAATTAGCGAGCTCTTGTCGCTAATTTCGTGGCCCTGAAATAGCCAATGGAAATTAATATGGCTGTCGAAAATTTGAGTGATTCCTGTAGTGTAGCCTCATAATCAAGTTTCACTAATCTTATTATTACTGGTTAAAGACTCCTTTTGGAGGCTCTACGTTAATCCATGTGCTATGAAAAAAGATAAATTCTCACGAAAATCCGGCGTCCATTATGTAGCTCTTGTAACAGTAGTCATTAGATCAACTCCCTCCAAGCCACAAAATAAGGCGTGTATGTATTTGGTATGGACTTTAAAACAAAAGTTTGACCATTTATTTCTTTCAAAATATGACATCAATAAATACCGAAGTATCATTATATTAAAGTACTTTCGAATACGAATTCAAATATATAACATGCATACACTGAAAATTTTTATTTTTTACTAAATTGTTAGTCAAGGATCTCAAAGCTTGACTTTTCCAATTACATGCATGCCTTATTTCGTAGGATGGAGGGAGTATTATGTTTTCTAAGTAATTACCAACCATGCCTTTATGAAAAATGAAATAAAATAACCTCCTAAATTTATATAAAAAATCCCCCACCATACCATTATAAAATACAAATTAAAATAGCTCGCTAAATTTGCATAAAAATTATCCACCATGGCATTATAAAATTTGAAATGAATAAACCTATAAATTTGCATATAAATCAATCATTATGCAATATTAAAGATGAATTAAGATAATTCCTAAACCTGTATATAAATTACTCAATATGTCATAATGAAATATAAATTAAAATAATTTCTAAATTTGCATATAAATTACCCACAGTGCCACTACGAAAGATGAATTAAAATAACTAGATGATACCCCGCGTGTTGCTGCGTGAATTGTGTAAAGTTGTACATGTAAAAGGTACCCGATAAATTCTTCCCGCGTAGCTATGGAATTTTGAGTGATACCGACGTATAAGTTATAGAGAAGCACTTAATGCGTGAAGCCACGAAAAATCGATATAAAGATATAAATAAAGGATTTAGTGGATGATGACAAGCCATGGGACTTAGGAGCTCTGGAGATGACATGGCTTCGCGTATATTGAGAGAAATAGGTAGTGGGGACTAGCTATTTAGATATAGAAGATTACATCTAATATTACTAAGAATTAAATCTGTAATTCCGTGTCGATGAATTAGTTAGTTAAAAATTGGAAGGCAATCACTAAACATGTTTTTCGGAGGGGGCAATGACATGTGGGTCCTAGATGTGCTACATCATGAAAACCACCCATCGAAACTGTCCAATGGGCTATTTGTCCGGTTTTACATAGCTTAGAGTGTTGAAACCCCGATTTTAGAGGTGAAACGGTGAAGTAGACGACCCTTCAAACGTTGGGGTACCAATTCTCCTCTCTTGAGGAACATGAGTGAGGCAAATTTGTAATGGTAGTCACCTCCGTACACTTCTCTAAGGTATAATCATGTTCAAGACTAAACAAAATAGATACAACTTTCCCAACTTTAATGAACCCAAAAAAGAAAAAAAATTAAAAGATGATATGCATTTCCATAAATGATTCTAAAACATAAAAAATACAGATATTACAACTGAAATAAATATGAGAATCACAATATCTAGCACTATAGGAAACTCAAGAATTCCGTCGGCCAGGTCTAGCCGTCAGAAATTAATTAGCAGACTCTCGTCGCTAAATTTGTCAGCCAGAGATAGCCAATGGCCTGCACCTAATACTTGAAACATGCCTAAAAACAAAAGAATTTGCACAGTGTGATTGCTGCCTCCAGATGATTAAAAAGCATCCATGTGAAGCATTAAATTGGAAACAAGAATCACTTTAATGATTAAAAATTGAGTGGCTTTATTTAGAAGCATGTGTCATCTCTCAGGTCTTTGAAATGGTTACTATGGAGAGCCATCAATGAGATGATGGAAGTGAACAGGCTATGGTTGACGATAAACCAGAGTTGACACATGGATGGTTCGTGCGCGAGCCGCCACCACCGCAGACCGCACGGGCCGGATGAAGCCGCCGCAGCACCCCACGCCGCAGTGCCCCCGCCCGTGTAAGTGCGAAGCCCCACCGCCACCGGTCGAGTAGGAGCTTCGCGACTCCTACGCCGGCGGTCGGCGGCCACTCCGGGGTGCGCCTACCTTGGATACAGGTGCGCTTCCCTCGTATCCCCCCTCTCCTCCTCTTCCCCTTCCCGGCGAGCGCGGCTGGCGGCCACTCCGGGGTACGCCTCCCTCGGATTCCCCTTCTTCCTCTTCCCCTTCCCTCCGCTTCCCGATGAGTGCAGCCGAGAGCGGAGCGGCGGCCGGCCTGGCCTCGGGCAGGCGAGCGCAGCCTCGTGCCAGCGGCGGCGATGGGGCTGCGCGCGACAAGCGCGGCCTCAGGCAGACTACGGCGAGCGGGGCCGAGCACGGGCCGGCGGTCGGCCAAGCCTTGGGCAGGCGTCGCGCCGCGCCGGCGGCAACGGGGCGCGGCTAGCCTAGCAATAATGCCGAGTGTGGGGCGGCAGTAGCAGTGGCCGCACTACTGGGCGCCCGCCGCCCGCGCCATCTCGCAACTCGTCAAGACTAACGGCCACCGTGCATTCCTCGTCGACACCTTCGCCCCAGTAAGCCTGCTACGTCCTAGGTCCCGTGAGTGTTCGGGAGGTGTTCGGCGAAATGCTCCTCCTTCGATGGGGACATTGACATGGGTGTGGGGGCTGTGGTCGTCTCTGGTCAGGAAGTTCGAGTCGCAGGGCGTGCCCACCAAGCAGGATCACCTCCGCCATCACTGAGGTGCTCAACGACAGTCTCAAGAGCATCGCTGAGTCGTTCGTCTCCAAGGCCGAGATGCACAAGGTAGTGAGTGCTCGGCATTGCGTGGCGGGCTGTTTCTTATCTTGGGGTCAGATTTGATTTGATTTGTTGTGTGCAGAGTGAGATGTTTTAGGAGTCCAATATCTCCGAGTTCAAGTCGCAAGTGCAGAGCTCGCAGGTATTCTTCAATGCTAAGCTATCTTGTCAACTTGATCTCGGAGTTTGTACATGTTTGTTTTAGAATGTTCAGTTTCAGCGTTACTGTGATGAAGGTTTATACAACCACATTTAGAACTGTTGCTCATTTATGTGACGGGCCTATTTGTTTGAGGAATTGATGTGTGGGAAATGGTGATTGTGAGTTGAGATCACCATTTCAATTTGTGCCGTTTCGGGGATCAAATTATGGCGAAGACGGCGCCGTTGGCGCAGCTCCTCATGGGCGGAGGCCAGCGGCATGGCCCCACGCTAGCGGAAGCGGGCGATGGCGAGGCGGAGGCCGTCAGTGCAACCCCATGCGTGCGGAGGCGCACGGGGCGAATGAGCAGGGCGGAGCAGATTGGAGACCGTAGCAAAGCACGGGCACCTTACTAGTAAACTTTAGATGAACCAGCTAGGACTAGAAATGGGCTCGAGTTAACATAAATATAGCTGTAAAGTATTATTATTATTATTATGCCCCCACCCATTCAAACCTCATAATTAGGCTTTGCAAATTTTACTATAACAAATTGAAGATTTTTTTAAGCCTATATATTAATCATCACCAGAGAAAAAAAGATAAAATTTACAATTTCTTACAAAAATCAGAAAACATACAACCATCTGTCAAGTAGCTCTAATAATAATAGTTATTAGATCTATTATATTTTCTAAAAACTTATTCACCATCCCTTATGAAAGATGAAATAAAATAACTCTCTAAATTTATATAAAAATTACCCGCCATACCATTATAAAATACGAATTAAAATAACCCCTAAATTTTCATAAAAATTACCCACCATGACATTATAAAATATGAATTAAATGACCCCCTAAAGTTGCATATAAAGTAATCATTATGCATTATAAATGATGAATTAAAATAAACCATAAATCTGCATATAAATTACTCAATATGCCATGGTGAAGGATAAATTAAAATAGTTTCTAAATTTGCGTATAAATCATCCACGACGCCACTACAAAAAATGAATTAAAATAATCACCTCTAATATTACTACGGATTAAATCTATATAACTTCTAAAAATCTAATCCGTACTCCCACAAGCTGATGAATTAGTTACTTAAAAATTGGAAGCCAATCACTAAACATGTTTTGTACGTTTACTCGGGGGATCGAAACCAAATGATTAGTGGCCCTCCGGACAAAGCTCAACAGCCAACAGGGAAGCAATGGATATGGTGGTACCATTGGGCTGTATTGGACATCCAAATCCAATCCAATCCATTGTGCTGGCTGCCTTCGTCGATCGTCGTCTTCCTGCCCCAACCCAAGATCCAGCGACAACCTTTCGCAATCAATCCTCCCCCCACACGGGCTGAGCCGCACTCTCCCACCGGCGGCTGGCCGCTATGGATCTAGTGGAGGGCGCATCGGAATCGACCGTCAAGTAGCGGCTGGGCAAGCTCGGGGCCCCCCCTCGCCCTGGAGTATATGCTCATCCGGGGCGTCGCCGGCGACCTGCAGTACATCACCGACGAGCTCCGCACCATGCAGTCCTTGCTCCGCGACCTCGGTAACGCCTCCGCCGAGCAGGACCATCGGATGAAGGACTGGATGAAGCAAGTCCGCGAGATGACCTACGACGTTGAGGACTGCGTCAACGACTCCAGCCACCGCATCCGCAACCCCCCTGGCTCCGCGCCGACGTGTGCTGCTACCTCCTCGTCAGCGGCGCCTAAGAGGTCGCGACGTTGCCGGCAAGATCGCCAGCCTCGATCAGGATGCACGCGCAGCAGATCAGCGAAGCCCAAAGGTTTTCCACAACAAGTTGGAGAGCCAAAAGATGATCAAAGTTGATCAATCTTACTATTATTAATTGGAGGCTCCTTTTGGGGCATCCACGCCGATTCTTACCAAACGCGCTAGAAAAAAAAGAAATCCAAAAAATTCTCATTAAAAAAAAACATCTTGCCGTTCATCAGGTGACTCTAATAATAATAAACATCAGACCTATTATATTTTTCTAAAAAAATTACCCACCTTGCCATTATGAAATATGGCAACGTATCAGGTGCAAACCAAACACTTGGTGCAAACCCGTGCAATCCTACTAAAAAAGGTTTCAAAAAATTCTAAAAAAAATCCTGAATGTACTTCTCAGTTTACCTCATCTATATATAAAATTTCATAGTCAAATTCATCTTGCTCTAGAAGTTACAACAAAGACAAATTTAGGGTGCATTTGACTGTTACCGTTTGTCAGAAAATTTGTCTTTTTTGTAACTTCTAGAGTAAGATGAATTTGACTATAAAATTTTATATATAGATGAGGTAAGATGAGAAGCACATTCATGATTTTTTTCAGAATTTTTTGAAACTTTTTTTAGTAGGTTTGCACGGGTTTGCACCAAGTGCTTGGTTTGCACCTGATATGTTGCCATGAAAGATATGCTAAAATAACCCCCTAAATTTACATAGAAATTACCCACCATGCCATTATGGAAATTTAAGTAAAATAACTCCATAAATTTTCATAGAAATTACCCATCATGCCACTATAAAATATGAATATATCCCCTAAATTTGAGAGCCTACAATCATCATAAATTATTAGCCATTGGATAGGAAGACTTCGTTGTGCCCTACCTCCAAGCAAGATTGCCGCCGCGCAAGATATGTACCTCCGGCATCGAATCCATATAAGGGCTGCATCGTCGTCCGTCTCACGGTGCCGTCGCGCATGGCTTTCATGGAGTCCCTACGCCCCTCGATCGGCGTGAGTTTCTGGCATGCATATGCCCTACTGGGATAATCTTACTTACGGCAACCGCAACCTTGCAACGAGGTGCCAGGCGAACCCGGCGTTTGAGGCCGATGATCCCCGGCAATGATGTGGTGGAGCCGTTGATCACTACAAGCAACCGGCGTACGTGCCTAACCTCGCTCGTGCGCGCAGCCGTGAAGAAGATCAAGAGTTCAAGACCAAGTGGCGCTCATCAGCATGCTGGGCTGGCCAAGCACGTCAGGCCGTCAGCAGCTCAGCGCTCTTCCTGCTCACCATGTCCTTGCATCGGTGACCCATTGCAGGCAGCCTCGAGGTCCACATCGCAAGGGTCTTCAACACCTAGGGAGCATGTACGTGCATCGACGATGGACGCGTAGTCAACTACGACATTGTCGTGCATGCAGGTATGGTCGATGCAATTTTTTTAGCACAATTTTAAGCGAGAGAGTACCAAGTTATGTCCTCACATGATATACACGTGTTGCATACCAATAATATCTAGCAAAATCATGTTCTTCTTCTTTCATGAATAATTGTGAAACCCATATTTATTTGCATAATACAATTTCTGTATATTTATACAAAATAGCCAAATTAGCGTCATGGTTGCAACTGTTTTTTTCCAGTCGGTCGACAAGTTGCAACAGTCAGCAAAATGTTTAAGTGAGATTAGTCCAAGAAAGGAATTATGGTCAGGCTAGCATAGCCAAGCTATGCAATATATACAACCTTGCTTGGTACTGGAGAAAAAAAATTTTAGTTTTGACTTGATGTTTATTGACTGCCAACTGGTACAATAATAGTTCTTCAATGGCCACAGTTTCTGTTGAGAGTACTTTAATTAAGTTTAGAAGTAAGGTCTATTTGGAAACAAAGTATTTTCATAGTTTCAATGCATTGCTACGGTACTTGAGAATGCCATGGTATTTGCACCAAAAGGTGTTTGGGAGCTCTTCTAAAAACTAAGTATGTAAAACTATGGTATTACCAATACTGTGATATTTTTGGGGTATAAAAAACTTTGATCTAAACCAAAGTTTCCATGGCGCAGAGGATGTGAGTCTAAAAATACTATACCTCCAAACATGTGCTACATAGACTATGGTATTATGGTATTATAAAACTATGATTTTATCATGGTATTTGTAGACCATAGTAAACAATGGTTTTGAAACTTTGTTCACAAACAGACTTTAATATTGTGCTTGAAATATGTATAAAGCTTCCTTTATAAAAAAATGATGATGCATAGAGTTAACAATCTATATATGTGGAAAAATCAAATCTTTTATTGGAGAAGCTAATGCGCTGAGTACTAGAAACATCAAAGTCATATATGTAGCACACAAATATGGGTCAATGGAAAATGACATAGATAAAATATACAAAGACATTTAGCTTCGAGTATGCCCTCAAAAGATTAAATATGTACAGGTACCTCTCAAGTAAAATAGCACTTCTTTTATTAATTTTATGTTATTTCTCTTATACGATGGCCATCTAATAATAACTTTCATTCACATATTGTGCCGGTACAAGAAACGAGAAACCCGTGTTATTGTAATCCTCATTGAGCATGTTTTCAAGCATTTACATGCATGCTACCAGTACAGACCTCCCATTCATACTGCTCCTAGGTAATCAATTCAAATACTTAAATGATCTTTCATATATTGATTCACTTACACATGTTCTCCACTACTGGATTCGTAGCCATGAAGAAATTAAAGTCAGAATTTTTTTGGGGTGCAAAGCTGGGAATTGATTACATGAGAAAATCTCATGACATCGCAATACATAACTTGTACAGTTGTGAGGAAATTTTCCAGTAAGTCTTTATAAGCTGCCATTGTTGAAAATTAGTTATTCAACAAACCTCCTATTAAAATACAGATTTACTCCTCTTCAATCGCCAGATATTTGTCCATCCATCAGTCAATTTGTTTTGTGTGTGCTTTTGTGTCTGTTTTGTTAAATTACTACGTATGTATACGAAAATTACTATATTGTTGAACTGTATTTTTTTTGTATTGTGTTATGTAATCTTGATATGTGACTGATGGATTTGTTTCTCATCAGGTGACTGATTTGTTGGTTGTGTATCAGTCACATTTGTGGGCTGTGTGATGGAGATCTGACGGAGTGCGTTCAACCGTGTGTTTGTTTTTTATGTATCAATCAAATCGTGTGGTTGAAAAAGGTGACTGATGGAATGTTAAATTTCAGTCACCTGATGTGGAGACACACCCTTAATAACTGATATGTTGGCAAGATACTATATAGATCGTACTATCCATATATTGTGTATTTATCACAAATCATGAAACCAAAGTACCAAAAATACATTGCCCTATAAATATATATAAACTAAAATCCGTGCGTTGCACGGGTTGATGCACTAGTGGAAGATAACCAAAATTGATCGATGGTGGGCCGAAAATGACTCATGCTCCTCCAGTAGTTCCACTATTTTAAGTCGCTCTAGAATTTGGCGGCCTGATTAGCAATTGGGAAAAATACATGCATGCCCTTACTCATTGCTACTTTTTGGAATGCAGATGAGTGTAGACTGCAGCCGAGTCACGCTTTTTCATCATTGTGCTACCGCGCACATGCATGCGACCAGAGACGACTCTAACAATAAAAAGAGTATAACCATTGGTGCCATAGATGGTGGATTGAATGCACGGGATTGAGGTGGACGTACTCATTGAGTTGTCTCTTTCTCATAATCCACGAGTTACGTGTTTTAGTCGATATAAAATGTATGTAAAATTCTAAAATGACTTAGAAAGAAGGAAGTAGATATGTGATGCCATTTCTGCTAGAATTAAAAAAAAAAAACAGTGGTGGACGCTGATGGACTAGTAAAAATAAATGAGAGAGAATGTCCTCATCACATTTATAATGTAGAAACAAAGGTGGCGGACTAAGAATCAATCTCAAAGCTGTTAAAATGCAATGCAAGAAAAAGGAAAACCCCTAGGAAATTAAATCTTTTGGTGGGAGATTTCAAGCTTTGGCACTAAGCCGAAGGGACAATTCAGGATTTGACACTCCATGTTCCACGTCACCGAAACATGGAAGAGGAAATCACTTTATTGAGTGTCATGTTCTCGCTCGATCTGAATTTATTCCATGGCTGGCGGAGAGCATTGTTGATCGTATCAAACGTCTTCGGGAGTCGTCGTCGAGGTTTCAGTTTGCTTAGCAGTTGCTGCAAACGAACGTGTTGGCTCAAGCTGACGTCGTCTGTGCGTGGTTATCTCGGCTTGCGAAGAACACCGATATATCCTACAGACCTCCACCCAACCGTCACTGTAAATTGTTTGCATACTAGTGACGTACGCTTTGAAATTAAACTTGGACTGCAGGTGCTCTGCGTGGCACTGGCACCCAAATGAATGAATAATCCATCAGGCATTGCCTAGCCATGCTTCCGCTCTTTGACGGAAGCAAAGAATCATCTGATTGATATTTGCCAAACAAAAAGGGCAAATAAAGCTGGGCCACGTGTGCTTTGGTAATTAAACTATCAGTTAATTAGCACGCTATAATTTTTTGACGCCTAAACGTCATACGTTTTGTAATATAACATGATTTATGGATTTTTGACAGACAGAAACAAAATGTCAAGGGTCCAAACTTTCTTGAGCTAGTTGTTTTTTTCTGCTTTACTTTTCTTTTCCTTTCTAAATCTTGGTGCTTTGGGTGGCTCCCAACTAAAGCAAAAATTAAAGGAGCACAACCTACTAAATTGATTAAAGTGGGAGCTCGATAGCATTAGCAGTAGGAGACCCCGATATGCATGGGCTACAGACAACACAACACAGCTAGCAGGCTTCTTGTCCTTTATCCCTTTCTTCTACCTATGGAAAAATGAATCCTGCATCCTCGCCCATGAAAGCAAAGAATCCCCTGCCCTGATACATGCATATGGATGACCCTTTTTTTGTCCCAAGAAGAGAAGCACTGCTATCCTATGCTCCAGTAGTCGTCTCTCAGTCTAACAACATCCATCTCAGGCCTTGTGGGACTTTGCCCTTGCCCATATCCCCCAGAACCCTCATACTTCAGGGAAGTGGGCCAAAACTCTAGTTCATCTAATTAATCAGTCAAGCCCAGAGTCCATATGAGTCTCGTTGCACTGTTTTCTTGGGTGGTCACTCCATATTCAAATTAAAATCGCATACACAACCAAATAAGTAAAACAACATATTTAAGAAAACTTGCCTGTATTTCCAAGCATATAGCGGCTCAAAGAATCTTTAACTGTAGATATTGGTAAACTTGATCTTCACAACTCATGGACCCATCTTCAAAGCTCTCATACGTCACTCATTCTATACACGACAAACATCCAACACAAGCAACATACAAGTAGACAAACGCACATGCATAAGAACAATACACCAATCATAGGGAAAAGCTTTATAAACATGCTAAAATAGAGAGAGGGCTCATCGCTACGATTACGTGAACAAAGGAAACACTGAAAACGGATCTATGGTTGGAAACGTACAAGTAATAGAAGATTTCTATTATTGATCAACAAAGAAAGAATTATAGGATGCGTTTATTTTAACTAATAAAATAACCCAAATGGATATTTCAGAAAAATAACCAAGTTAGAATTAATTCAAACTATATTTGAATTGAAAACCGTAGTTGGAACTAACCATATTTTATTTATAACTATTTCATATAAGTTATGCCATTAAAATAATTAATTTAAGAAAGACAGGTATATGAAATCGCCTACTCGAGGTTTTGCACATATGTGTTTGAACTGAACAAGTTAGAATTGAAAACACATTATAGTTGACATTAATCAAATTAACACAATTAATTATGAAATGCCGAAGTGTAAACCTATATATTTTTAATTAGAAAGCAAAAGCATAATCATTGGTCAAGTTAATATGCATGTAATAAAACCATGGTTTAAACCTAAATACCTTTTAATCGGAAAGCATTAGAGCAAGATTTATCCAAATTAACAAGAACTCTAAGAAAAAACGAGATTAAGCCTTACATTGTTCTTTTTTTATTTGGTAAAAAAAAAGTCATGGAGGTAACACTAATCCAATTAATGCTTAGATCAGGAACATATAATACGGTTAACATGAACACTAAAGCGTAGATTTCATCGTTACGAGTCTAACGCAACTTGAACAGACCAAAACGGATATAAAACGTAAGATATATATGAGATCAGAAGCAGACCAGAGGATTAGATCATGATTAACGATAGCTAACAAGAGTTTAGCAAAGAAGATTTGCATAGCACCGAACGCAAAGCGGCTGAGCTTCAAAGTTTGATCTGTTAAACTGCAGGTTAAAGATAGGAACGCAAGAACCTAACCTAGCTACACAGATTATGCGATAAGAACAGGGCATAAAGATCACGTCGATGATTACCATCATTATTGAAAACTTGTTTAGAAATTTCCTTTCTTCTGATCTTGATGCATGCATCTGCTCCTGGCTTTCTGGTCGTATTGGGAGTTTGGGACCATGCTGCTCATCATACGTGGCTTTGGCTCCAGGGAGGCTAGGATAGCAGCGGCCCGCACGTGCTGCCGCCGGTTGAGCTGCGCATGCACTGCACGCGCTGCTTGCATGGGTAAGTAGAGGCTTGGCGCAGGGAGGCCTTGCGCCGGCAGGTTGGGACATCGCCACGTCGGCAGCTGCATGCGGCGGCGGCAAGAGGAGACCGGCGACGAACGGTGGCGTCCCTCGCGAAGAAGCTCGGCAGCGGACCCTCGTTGGCGGAACGGCTTGGAGAGGCGAACTCCGGTGGCGCGATCCTCGACGAATGCTGCACCAAGCTCGAGCGCGATGGCAGCTGCAGGGGTTAGGGTTTTTGTGGGCACAGTATAGCGGTGGCATCCGTGACGTGCGGAGGGGGCAATGGAGAGGCAGCGTGTCGGAGTCCGGCTTGGCCGGTGCTCGAGCCCGCTGCGGACTCTGGTCCGTGTGTGTACAGGCAAGAAAGGGAAGAAGGGGAAGGGGAAGGGATGACGAGTGGCCCCCGCTTGTCAGTGAGGGAGTGAGAGAGCTGGACGGCATGGCTGCTGGTGGGCTGCTGCTGCTGCTGCGCTGGGCAAAGGCAAAAGCGAGAGAGAGAGAGCAGGCCGTTTCCACTGCTCGGGCCAGGAAGAAGAAAAGAAGAGAACAGAAAAAGAAAATGAGACCTTTCCAAATTCTTTGGGGAAAGGAAAAATATTTTGAGAGAGTTCTAAATGAATTTAAATTTAGATATGAATCACCACAAATCACTCAATAAAATCATGCAGCAGCATGTATACTCAAACAAATAATTTTTATGATTCATTTTACTTGATTAATTAGAAAATGCATAAATAGTTATGGTGTCATGCATAAACACATAAATCCTATTGAACTAGAGAGATGGCCCGCGCAAATAGCGCGGGTAGCTAGTCTTTTATTAACCTTTTGCTTTGCTTGAATTTATTATTTTGTGATTATTTCATTAGCATTGTGTTTGCAATCTTTTCTATTAGTCTTAAATGATACATCTTTTTTTCTAAATATTTTTAATATATTTTTCTACAACATGTTTGATGAGTTAATATATTAAAGTGTGTAGTTATATTTAAAAATATATATATATCTATATTCATATTTATGTATATGTTCCTTATGTATATAGTGTTTTATAATTGAATATCCAATGATGTAGTGTGATTTGGTATCTAAAAATATCCTGTCCAAATATAGCTCACTTCAGTATTGCCCTAAGTCAAAATTCTATAACTTTGATAATTTTTTTAGAAGAGAACGCCAATATGTATGACATCAGGCCATTAATTTTTTTGCTTGTGTATTCATTTCATATTGTAGATGTATTATCTTTTTAGTTGTATTTTTGCTCAGACAATGGTCTAGGTAACAAAATTGATATGCTAGTTATTGATACAAACTTGATGAGCTAATTGATTTAAGTTGTCCAAATCCTTTCTATTGAATCGAACTATCATAGGCTTAATGAAACCATTGATGGATCCTGCTAAGAAAAAAGTAATTCATTTGAAGCTGGTATAGTGTGTTCTGGCCACGTAAAATATTGTGGGAAACCAAGTTAGCATATCAATTGCCCCATAATTATATCTATTGGAACCGAAAATTATTTGTTTTAGAGTATATCTCACAATTAAGCCTATTTAGTTGGATTTGTAACGTGAAAAAAATATGATTTCTTACCTGGTTTCTTTTTCTTCTTGAGTAAAGGGAACTCCCAATGTGGGTATGAGAAGTCAATAGTTATTCTTGGTACCTTAGGGGCAGCACTGCTCGATCAAATCACGATATGATTATGTATTGAGAGATTTGACAGCCCTTCCTTCCAAGAATCGTAAAAAATCTCTTATTTATTCTATGTTGTTGGGTACTTGAAGCATGGAAAACAATAATTGAACAGTCAATTTGCCATTTAAATCTAGACACAACAACATGATCATGATTTCAAACTCCACAGATACATGTGTACATAGATTCATGCATCTCGGTCAAAATCAACTCAAACCAAGTTTTTTTTATCTGAACTCAAACCAAGTTGTGCCAACATCTATGGGAACTGTATAACATAGATAATCAAACCTAATCAGAAATCATGAGGAAATAAAATGCGACTAACCGTGTCCTCCATGGTGATGCAACATATAGAAAATTGTTTATGTATAATCTGTCGATTGAGTTTAGAGTTTTAGACCATTATATATTCCCAGATGTACTGGTTTCATTTAACACTATATTATTAATATGAAGTGAAGAACACAAATTTGTATGGCTACATCACTATTATATATTTTTAATATCTATTTTCTTGTGTTTAATTTTTTTGTATTTTATTTAGAAGCTTCCCCCATTTACTTGTGACATTTAGTTTGTTTTGCTTTGTGCAAGTATGACTGGGCTTGTGACATTTAGTTTGTTTTGCTTTGTGCAAGTATGACTGTGTAGGAAAAAAAATGTGAGCAACATTTTTATGCTCTAGGGATTTAATTAGTTCCATTTAGCTCAAATGTTCTAAATAATATTTTATAAATTTTATCCATAATTAAAGTTTAAACCATTATTTACAATTGTTTTCATATTTACATGTCTTTCCAATTGGTCGCATATGTTACTCCCTGCAGTCATTAATATATGATACTTTTTAGTTCAAATTACACAAATATGTCATATATTAATGACTGGAGGGAGTATATTTGTTTCTCATTTCACTAATTCAGTTACATCTAGCCGTGAACTTACGCCTAAGTACTTTTCTAAAAAAAGATAAAAATATGAAAGCAGTATATAATTGTAACTTGCATTAAGGTATATATAAGAATTTTCAAGCGCCATAGTTTCTTCTAACTACTTGAGAAAGGAAAGTCAACGAATTTAACTAAATTCAGAAAAAAAAAATTGGTGCCCAGTTAAGTTCGTCGGCTGCATACATGGCCGACGAATTTACTTAAGTTCGTCGTGCCTTATGCACCAACCGACGAACTTTATCTATGTTTGTCGGCCCACAACGAACTGACGAAGTTATTTGTATTAATTTCGTCGCCTGCCCTGCACTTAACGAAATTAGAAAACCCGATGAATTTTTTCGCGTTTCCTGTAGTGGCTACTTATTATGTAGATACATACTCCCTCATTTTTTTTATTTGACGCAATTGACTTTTTTTTTCAAAACTCCAATCTTTTGTCTTATTCAAAAATTTCATTAGGGGTAGAAATCGTTAGCACAACCATGACTTGCGCCACGTCTGACAAAATCTGATAGAAATCGTTAGCACAAAGCGACTCCACGGCGGAACATGACTTGCGCAGTCGGCAGCGACAACCATGCGGCGAGGTACTATACTATTATCACACCTCACGAGAGGGCTAAGAGCTCTTTCTAGTAATTGATTTGATTCAATTCGATTTCGCACCAGTGAATCCATCTCTGTTACTACCTCATGCGAAACCTTGCACGGCTTTTACACATCGTCCGACTCGGCTTTTGTTTCAGGCTGCATGCGTTTGTGTGTGCGTGACTGCCTGCCCTTGCTTGACTTGTGCATGGAACGCACGCATCGGACCAGGCCCCAGGTCTCGCTTCTACATCTCGGAAGAAGACAGAAGGGGACGAACGAATCATAAGTAATTTTGACAACGGGGAAGAAAAATTAGTGTCCATTTTTAATACGCTCAACAGTTTGAATCTTTTCTAGTTTCTTTACTCTAAACTATATATACAGATCTACTATAATTTTTTATTAAATATGGACCGTTAGATCTTCATAAAATCCAACAGTCTATATATATTTTTTTTTCGATTTACGTGGGAATTTCTTGGCTTTCTCGGCGAACGTGGTAGTTTTTTTTAACACTCCCTTATTAATATAATAGATAGTTTTCTTTTTTTCGGTTTACGTGGGAATTTTTTGGCTCTCTCGGCGAACGTGGTGGTTTCTTTTAACGCTCCTTTATTAATATAATAGATTAAATTATTTTAGCCAGAAATTTTTATGTACCAAAAATCAGAGTGTTACATGATGTCGTGACATCTAATTAATTGTTATTGTTCGAATTTTGAATCCCGGTTTTTGCGGAGTGGCAATCTGCGTGCGGCCCGGCGTCGGCCTCGCTGAAACTCGCTGACCGGGCGAGGACTTCTCCGACCACGGCAACACTCCGTTGCCGGACGTCCAAGGTACTTCCAGGCGGGTCACCATCTACTACGAGCTAAGCACCGGTGGCCGGCCCGGCAACAACACAGTTCGAACGGCGATGGGCTGGCCGCCGGCTGCCTGCTAGCTAGCCGGGAAGGTAAATCTGGTTTCACCTCTCTCTGTTCTCGTTTCAGCGTTGCGCTCTGTTTTTCGCTCAAAAGATCTGGGGAGCGGGGAGCTCTTCCTGGTGTTTGTGCTTGGCTTTTCACGAGGGCAGGAACTGGCTTCCTTCGTAGCATATCGGAGGTGCCATTCTGCACCTGTTAGCAGCGATTTCCCATCTCGCATGCGGCATACCAGACTTGTGGAACTAAAACACATGGTCAGGGAAAATGAGAGGGAGACGTCTGACCCTTGCACCATTGGTGCATGCAAAACTCCGGACAAAGCCGGTCACTGAGGAAAGACCTAGTGCATCTGTGGCAAGGAGAAAATTGTCTGCCATAATTGAGTATGTAGTTGATGCTTCCTCCAGGCCAAAGCCTCGTCATGCAATCGAACATAGATATAAATTTTGGGCGTCTGGAGATTCTGACGATTCTTCAGACGAAGAAAATTTGTCAAAACCCCATCTCATATACGAGGCAAAGAAGGCAGGTTTCTCCATAACGGACTTGGAATTGGCAGAGAATGAACTTTCGGAAGAAGTAAAATCCGGTTCACCGTGCCCTGTGAAACAACCCATGGCTAAGAAAGTCGTTGCAGCTTTAGTACAGAGACTGGACGACCCTGGGAAGGGCCATTACCTTCTCCAAGGGTCTCACCACCAAGAACATTCGGGGATGCATTGGATAAAGCTGTACGGGTGAATGCAAGTCATAGTTTAATCCGTAAAGCACCGCCAAACAGATTTGCTTTGGATAAATCTGTACATGTAACATCTGTACCAATATGTTCGGCAGCGTTCAATTCCAATCAGAGAACCCAGAGTCCGGGCTGTCGGGGATCGAAACAAGTTCTTATTGGACCGGGCTTATGGTTAAGGCCTTCTTCAGGTCTAGTAGCACTGTTTGCGCGATCTGGACTAAAAAACAGGAAACCACAAAGGGCAGGAGCGGTGATTTCGCTGTCCTTCCATACACGCAACAAACCAGCTTTCGTTCGTTCTTTCGCCGAGGTGGTTCGCGGTGATTTCGTTCGTTCGCGAGGCGAAGGCATGGCGACACAAAGGCAGGGAGGAGGCGTGGGAGCACCGGGCCACCAACAGGTTGCCAGGGACAGTGCCGCTGGTCGAGGGGGCCAGGGCAGCTTCGACCCAGGCTTCGCTCCGGGTTTCAACTACGGGCACGGCGTCGGCTCTCGCGGCAGCGGGGGTCAACTAGCCAGGGGTCCAAGGGACAACAACCGTAGAGGAGCCACAGGCAGGGGGAACGGGGAACGTGGCCGGTGGGTGGAGCAGCGCCGTGACAATGTTACCGTGTTAGCACCTCTGCTACCGGTACTGATGGACTGTCAAAGAGGAAGGGCAGCCCAACAGCCGAGTTGTCGGGCCGGACTGGATTTCTGCGCTTGCATGCGTGTAGGGGGCTTGGCCCATGTAATAGAACTCTATATATGTAGTAGAGAGAATGAGAGAAGGATTATCGATCAACTTGTGTAACAATTAAACTCTCTAAACTACTGAAGCAATCCTTCTTCCGCCACCACCTCTGTCTCCCTGCTCTACTTGCTTCCTGTTCTCCAACTCTACTTATCGCTGCTGTTGTTATCAATTGGTATCAGATTCACCGGTTCTGGCCTCCTATCACCCGGATCCACAAATTTCCGTATTCCATCGATCGATCTCTAGCAACGGGTCCGGTTTGGATCGATTTGTCTCGAATCAGTGAGCTGCTGAATCGATTCGAGTCCCCTGTAATTCCTCCCAGACTGAGTTGATTTGTGGTGGAAATTTGTGCTGGAGCCCCACCAAATTAACCATAGCCATTTCACTCGGTTCCGGAAGCATCTTGGTGCCATGGATCCGTCAACGAAGTCCATAGTCGAGGAGGTGAAAGCCATGCGCGAATCCATGGACGCGTTCTGCTCGTCTCTGTCGAAGCGGATAGATGGGGTGGAGAAGACTTTGGGGGGATCGTTTCCAAGCAATTGAAACGGCCGCTGTGACTATCGATTCGTGGAAGGCTCAGATCGATGCATCCGTGGACGATCTTAGTCTGGATTTGGGCGCGCTGCGCAAGACAGTGAATCGGGTGGTACTGGAGGCGCCCCACGCGTCCTCCGCCGGCCTGCTCCCCAAGCCGGCACCGATGGCTGCTTCGACCTCCGACGCCAAGCCCGATGCTCGTCTTGATGGTCGCCGCGATGGAGTATTTCGCCAGGAATTTGAGATGGGGCGGGATTTCACCCATGCTCACTTTCCGCACAAGGGTATGACAGATCCTCCACACCCTAAGCTTCCGCGCTCTAATTCACTTCCACACTTTGGTCTGCATGATGGTTCCGATTCATTCTCTCGTACTGTTCGTACTAATTCCCCTGAACACCAGTCTGGGAGGTTGCCTAAGCTGAATTTTCCCTGCTTTGATGGTGAGAACCCTCGTCTCTGGTTGCGCCATAGTAAAGATTATTTTGAGCTGTATAATGTGTCTGATAGTATGTGGATTAGAGTGGCTACTATGCACTTCTCTGGCGCGGCTGCTCGTTGGCTGCATTCTATTGATAGTAAGCTGCCTCTGTTGTCTTGGCCTCAATTTTGTAAGTTGCTGTTGGATCGTTTTGGCCGCGATCAACATGAGCTCCTTGTGCGCCAAATGCTTAATATTGAGCAGTCTGATCGTTCGGTCTCTGAATATGTTGAGCAGTTTGCTGAACTGGTAGACCAATTGGCAGCTTATGAATCCACTACTGACTCTCTTCATTATACTATGCGCTTTATTCAAGGCTTGTGTCCAAACTTGTGGGCATCTGTTCTTATGCAACGTCCTTCTACTCTCGATGCTGCATATGTGCTTGCTCAGTTGCAGGAAGAAGTGTCTGTTTCAGTGCCCAAGCAGGAGGTTCGTTCACCAGTTAGTGTGCAGCCCAGGCCAAATTTCAAAGGTGCTTGTCCCTTGCCATTGCCTCCGAAGCTGGACAAGTCACAGCCAATCCGTGCGGTCTCGGAATCCCCTCATACTAATTCTACCAATGCAAAGTGGTCAGCGCTGCGTGCGTATCGCCGCGCGCGTGGCCTCTGTGACCGATGTGCGGATAAGTGGTCTCGTGATCATAAATGTGGCGATACTGTGCAGCTTAATGTACTCCAGGAAGTGCTTGAATTATTTCAGCTAGACAATGGGGATGTGTCCCTTGATTCTTCTACCAGTAGTGAGACGGACCAGTTGTTTCTCACTCTTTCCGTGGCGGCTGTGTCTGGCAGTGCTGCTCCTCATACTCTTTGCCTGCAGGGCCAGATTCAAGGGCATTCTCTGTCAATCCTGGTGGACTCAGGCAGCAGTCATACGTTCATCAGTGAACAATTGGCCGGTCAGCTATCCTGAGTTCTTCAACTATCAGTTCCTCTAGCAGTTCGAGTTGCCAATGGGACTGTCATCCAGTGCGCATCCTATATTCCTCGTGCTGAATGGTCAGTTCAACAATGTACATTTCTTTCTGAGTTGAGAGTGCTCCCTCTGTCTGCATATGACATGATTTTGGGATTGGATTGGTTGGGCCAGCACAGCCCGATGAAAGTGCATTGGGCACAGCAGTGGCTCTCTATTCCTTATGATGAGTCGATGGTCATTCTGTATGGAACACGCACGCAGTTGCCAGCAGGTACTCTGCTTCAGTTGTTTGCTGTAACTGACACTGCCAGTATGGAGCCGTCTGCTCCTTCCATTGCTGCGCCGCCGGCTGTTCAACGTCTTATTGATGAATTTGCTGAGTTATTCACAGTACCTACTGCTCTGCCCTGAACGAGCATTTGATCATTCGATTCTGTTGATTCAGGGAGCATCTCCCGTGAATATCCGCCCTTACCGTTATGCTCCGGCCCTCAAAGATGAGATTGAGTGCCAGGTGGCTGAAATGTTGGCAGCAGGAACCATTCAAAAGAGTTCTAGTCCCTTCTCCTCGCCTGTATTGCTTGTCAAGAAGAAGGATAACAGCTGGCGTTTTTGTGTGGATTACCGTCACTTGAATGCTATTACAGTGAAGGCCAAATACCCTGTTCCCATTATTGATGAGTTGCTCGACGAGCTTGCAGGGGCCAGCTGGTTCACTGGTCTCGATCTCGCGGCCGGTTTCCACCAGATTCGTGTACGTCCTGGTAAAGAGCATAAGACAGCTTTCCAAACTCACCACGGTCACTTTGAGTTCCGTGTAATGGCGTTTGGACTCACTGGGGCCCCCGGCACATTTCAAGCAGCGATGAATACTACACTTGCTCCATATCTCCGCAAGTTTGTCTTAGTATTCTTCGACGACATTCTCATTTACAGCCGGACTGAGCAAGATCACATGAGACACCTTCGGCTGGTGTTTGAGTTATTGGCTGGTGATCAGTGGAAACTTAAATTGTCTAAGTGTTCTTTTGCCCAGCGCCAAATTTCTTATCTCGGTCATGTGATCAGTGGTAGCGGAGTAGCCACAGACCCACAGAAGATTGCTGCTATTGCTTCCTGGTCTTCTCCCACTAATGCTAAAGAGCTGCACAGTTTCTTGGGGTTGGCTGGTTACTACAGGAAGTTTGTTCATCACTTTGGAGTTATCAATAAGCCATTATTTGACCTTCTCAAAAAGAACACCATCTTTGTGTGGACTCACATTCATGAACAGGCTTTTGCCACTCTCAAGCATGCCCTTTGTTCTGCCCCTGTGTTGGCTCTTCCGGATTTCTCTAAGGTGTTTCATGTGGAAACTGATGCATGTGGGACAGGGGTCGGGGCTGTTCTGCTCCAAGATGGTCATCCCATTGCATACTTGAGCAAGGCATTGGGTCCGCGTTCACAGGGGCTGTCAGCTTACGAGAAGGAGTATCTTGCCGTACTGTTAGCCGTGCAACAGTGGAGGCCGTATCTGCTCCACAAGGAATTTGTCATCTATACTGATCAACGCAGTTTGACACAACTCACTGAGCAGCGCCTCCATACTACGTGGCAGTAGAAGGTGTATTCCAAATTAATTGGGCTGCAATACCGTATTCAGTATAAGCCGGGCGCCGACAATCGTGTGGCTGATGCATTGTCCCGTAAATCTTCGCATGAATCTCAGTGCGTGGCTATTTCTACTGTCACTCCGGCTTGGATCCTGAAGGTGCAGGATAGTTACCAGAAAGATACTATTGCCCATTCATTGTTAACTAAATTGTCCCTTGCTGGAGATTCAGTGCCATTCTTCTATTTGGATTCGGGTCTCCTTCGCTACAAGGGTCGTATTTGGGTGGGGTCTGACCCCAATGTGCGCCAAGAGTTGCAGCAGGCATTTCATGCTAGTGCGGTTGGTGGTCACCCCAGCATTCCTGCCACTTACCACCGCATCAAAAGGGCTATTCTATTGGAAGGGTTTGAAACATGATGTGCATCGCTTTATACGTGACTGCCAGGTATGTCAACAAGCCAAGCCGGATCGCTCTCGTTTGGCCGGTCTGCTTCAGCCTTTGCCGGTGCCCGAGGCTGCCTGGCAGATTGTGTCGCTGGATTTTGTGGAAGGGCTTCCAGTATCTGGGCATGTGAACTGTATTTTGGTAGTGGTTGATCTGTTCACCAAGTACAGCCACTTCATTGCACTTCGCCATCCATTCACAGCAGCAGTGGTGGCTCGTTTATTCCTGAACAATGTGTATCGGTTGCATGGCCTTCCCAAGTCGCTGGTTTCTGATCGAGACCGAGTATTCACAAGTCAATTTTGGTGGGAATTGTTCGCTTTGGCTGGGGTTCAGCTCTGTATGAGTTCCTCTTATCATCCCCAATCCGATGGGCAGACCGAACGTGTCAATCAATGCATGGAGACTTATTTGCGCTGTTATGTGCACGCATGTCCTACCAAGTGGAGTGATTGGCTTCCCCTAGCAGAATATTGGTACAATACCAGTTATCATTCAGCCATCAATTGCTCTCCCTTTGAAGCTCTTTATGGCCATTCTCCGCGGCACTTTGGTATTTCCTCAGCTCATATTCCAGTGCCTGAGTTGTCTTCATGGATGCAAGAGCGCGAGCTTATGAACCGCGTATTGCAGCAGCAACTGCTTCATGCTAAAGAGCGCATGAAGCGCCAAGTTGACAAAGGCCATTCGGAACGCTTGTTCCAGGTTGGTGATATGGTATTTCTTAAGCTGCAGCCTTATGTGCAGACTTCTTTGGCATCTCGTGCCAATCAGAAGCTTTCTTACAAGTTCTTTGGGCCTTTCCGTATTCTGGCGCGCATTGGCACCATGGCATATAAGCTGGATCTGCCGGCTACTTCTTCAGTCCATCCCGTGGTTCATGTTTCTCAGTTAAAGCTTGCTATTGGGGCTGGTCATCAGGTAACTCCAACAGTGCCTCTCGCATTGGATACTCCTCGTGTTCCTTTCCAGGTGCTCGGATCCAAGATGGTTAGCCGTGGCTCTCGTACTGTCAAACAAGTGCTGGTGCAGTGGTCGGGGCTTCCATCTACACTGGCTACTTGGGAGGATGCTGTCGCTCTACAGTAGCGTTTCCCGCGCGCTGCCGTTTGGGGACAAGCGGCAGTTCAAGGAAGGGGGGATGTTAGCACCTCTGCTACCGGTACTGATGGACTGTCAAAGAGGAAGGGCAAGCCCAATAGCCGAGTCGTCGGGCCGGACTGGATTTCTGCGCTTGCATGCGTGTAGGGGGCTTGGCCCATGTAATAGAACTCTATATATGTAGTGGAGAGAATGAGAGAAGTATTATCGATCAACTTGTGTAACAATTAAACTCTCTAAACTACTGAAGCAATCCTTCTTCCGCCGCCACCTCTGTCTCCCTGCTCTACTTGCTTCCTGTTCTCCAACTCTACTTATCGCTGCTGTTGTTATCATACCGGCAGGAACAACGTCGGTGGGAACGGTCGCTAGCCCCATAAGGCCACTACTGTTCCTGTTCAGGCCAACACCACTGGACCAAGCTGGCTGAATCCGGTGCCCCATCAACAGCAACGTCCGGTGGGTCCGTCAAGCATGACAGGTATGAATGCTTCTGATGGCATGCATGGCGAGAAGCTGGAAGTTGATTTAGCAAACACTTCTGTTATTGACAGGGATGCTCAAGTTACACCTAAGGGGAAGAAACCTTACTGCTATCGCTGTTTTACTAAGGGGCATACCAACACAGATTGTACTACTGAGCTAAGCTGTGAGGAGTGTGGTTCCGATGAGCATGCCACAAAGGCTTGTGCCTCATTCAAACACACTCGAACTACAGCAATTCCGAGTGGTTATGCAGTGGATGGGTTGGGGTTTCACTACATCCCATACCTAGGTAAACAATTGTTCATAAATGATTCGTCCGCAGCGACGGTAAGGGTGATTGATGGTTCGATGACGGTAGCTAATGTCATAGCTGAACTTCAAAGGCTTGTACCTACAAACTGGGAGTGGAAAGTTGAGGGAAGTGGAGAAAACACTTTTGTGACCACATTCCCATCAAAAACCGAGCTGCAACGATTAGCTAAATGAGGACCAGTGGTAACTGTAAGTGTCATAGCGACGATGGCTATTGAAGAGTCTCCGGGACTAGACATTTATAGGTACGAGATACCTAAAGTTTGGGTTCAGTTCTGCGGTTTTCCAGATAAGCTTCGCAAACTCTCTTTTATTTGGGTAGCTGGCTCTACCATCGGGACATCTCATATGGTGGATATGAAATTCACTAAAGCTCATGGGATCGCGAGGGTCAAAGTGGCCTGTTTAAACCCAAAGCTGATTCCAGAATTTTCGAGCATCGTGGTGGGTGATTTTGTTCATGATCTCCAATTTAGGGTGGAGGAAAGCATGGACCTAGAAAATCCACTCCCTATTAACATGGACATTGATCCAGAGATGGATAATCATGAGATGGGAGAAGATAATTCTGGGAAAGATGGCAATTCTCATAAGTTGATGGAACCTGGGAAAACACACAAGCCCCTAATGCACCTGCTGCTAACCAAAACAAAGGTTTTGGCAAACAGGCAAATTCTTCACTTTCTGTGCAAAATTCAGAAGTGCTACAGAAAGTAGACATTACTCTCCCTAATATGCCACCAGGTGATCTCCCTGGTGACCTTGATGTTGGCATGCAAGCTTTCCAACAGCAGGGTATGGAAGCAAACTCTCTGTCTTAGGTTGCACCAGTCATCAAGGAAGTGGCAGATATAGGTGTGTTGAGCCCCTCCAAGAGCCTAAAATAAACATGCAACAGCTTTGCCTAAACAGCCCTCTCAGATGCCCTCGCGCTCCAGTAAGCGCACGGCTGCAATAGCAGATCAAAACCCATTGGAACGTGCTGCTAAACTGAAAGCAAAACTCAACTTGGACTCTCCTGATGGAAAGGGTAATATTACAGTAAATGCTTTTCCTTCCTTTGATAATGCTATGATTATTAGTCAAATTTCTTCGGTTGGAGTTAAATTTGGACCCGTTAGCAATAGTGCTGAGATAGTTATTGGTGAATTAAGGAAAGGGAGCATTGGTTGCACAAGTCCGTCAGATAATTTAGGTAATCGTCAAACTGTTCAAAACAACCGGTTAAAGGAGCAAGATGAAGATTTAGATGTTTTTGGGGGAGGGGGAGTTGTTTTCAGCAGTGAATACTCTTTGTGGTGATATCGCTGAAAGTTTGAGCGATGAGTGTGCAAGCGAGGGATGTGATCCAAATGATTTACAACACCCTCGTTCTAGGAAAAAAGAGTAGTTCAAAAAAGAAGAAAAAAAGGAAGTAAACCTAGTACTAAACTAAACAATCTGCCAAAATTAAAGGTATTTTCTGGAATTGTAACGGGTTAGCTGACCCAAAAAAATTTAGGTTCTTGTCAGACACAACTGTGGAAAAAAGTCTGGATTTTATTGCCTTATCAGAGGTATGTAGAAGAGATTGCACACAGAGCTTCTTAAAAAATCTTTGCGCTGGCAAGGATTTTTTTTTGGCATTGCAAACCTCCATCTGGTAGATCTGGTGGCATTCTCATGGGCTTAAACTTAATGACTTTCGACATAGGAGAGATTGAGGAGGGTGATTTTTTTGTCAAGTTCAAAGTTAGGAATAAAGCGGATGGCTTCCAGTGGTTACTGGTGTCGGTGTATGGACCTGCCCAAGCTGAACCTAAAGAAGCATTCTTGTCTGAGCTGGCTCATTTATGTTCAAAAGAAACTTTACCATTGATCATAGGTGGTGATTTCAATATTCTTAGAAGTCCAAGTGAGAAGAACAACAATAATTATGATGACAGATGGCCGTTTTTGTTTAATGCAGTCATAAACGCCTGCAATTTACGTGAATTAGAGTTGTCGAATAGATCTTTTACTTGGGCAAAACATGTGAGTGGAACTTTTAAAAAAAAAAGAAGCTTCTCCTTGATAAACTAGTTGAGCTGGATAAAAAAGAAGAAAACTCCGTCTTAGGACAAGATGAGCTAAATTTAAAACACGCTCTCAGTGAGAGGCTAGCTCACTTGTTAAGGGAAGAGGATGGCAAATGGTACCAACGGGCCGAAGCGAAAGACTTACTAGAAGGGGATGCTAATACCTGATATTTTCATCTGGTAGCCAATGGTAAGCATCGCAAGACCCATATTTTTCAATTGGAACAGGAGGAAGGTTTAATCAGAGGAGATGCAGAACTTAAGTCGTATATCACCTGATATTATAAGAACTTATTTGGGCGACCAGAAAGCTCTCATCTTTCCCTAGATGAAACCATGTTAGAGGACATCCCTCAGGTTTCAGCTCAGGAAAATGAAGTGCTAGTAGAAAAGTTTACAGAAGAAGAGGTCAAATTTGCAATCTTTCAAATGAAACATAATAAAGCTCCTAAGTCCAGATGGCTTCCCACCAGAGTTCTATCAAGTCTTCAGGAATATTATAAAAGGAGATTTGATGAATCTGTTTGAGGAGTTCCAGACAGGGTCTTTAAACATACACAGCCTAAACTTTGGAACTATCATCCTGCTACCTAAATCTAGCGAAGCAAAGCAAATTCAGCAATACAGACCTATTTATTTACTGAATGCTAGCTTCAAGATTTTCACCAAAGTGGCAACTAATAGGCTCACTCATATTGCACAGAGAGTGATTAGACCCTCTCAGACAGCTTTTCTACCAGGTAGGAATATAATGGAGGGAGCAGTGATTCTCCATGAGACCCTTCACGAGCTTGAAGAAGCAGAATGGTCTAATTTTTAAGATAGACTTTGAGAAGGCCTATGACAAAATTCGTTGGGACTTCATGCAACAAGTACTTAGGATGAAAGGTTTTTCCCCTACTTGGTGTAATTGGATTAAAGCTTTTGTACAGGGGGGCAATGTAAGAATCAAAGTTAATGATCAAGTGGGGGCTTACTTCTAGACTAAGAAGGTGCTGCGCCAAGGGGACCCACTATCTCCCTTACTATTTAATATAGTAGTGGATATGCTGGCAATCCTCTTGAACAGGGCAAAAGCTGCAAGGCAAATTAGTGGGGTAATTCCACACTTGGTGGACGACGGTCTATCTATCCTACAATATGCTGATGATACGGTCATCTTCCTCGGCCATTGATTTAGAGCAAGCCAAAAACATGAAGCTACTGTTGTGCGTGTTTGAACAACTTTCGGGTTTAAAGATAAACTTCCACAAAAGTGAGCTCTCTATTTTGGTCAAGCTAAACAGGAGGAGGAGGAGTATGCTAGGCTGTTCGGATGCAATCTAGGTTCTTTCCCTTTTAGATACTTAGGCATCCCTATGCATTTTAGAAAACTAGGCAACAGAGATTGGAAATTAGTGCTGGAAAGGTTTGAAAAACGGTTGAGCGGCTAGAAAGGGAAACTTTTATCGGTCGGGGGAAGGCTTGTGTTGATTAATTCGGTACTGTCGAGCCTACCTATGTTTATGTTATCCTTTTTTTTTAAGTCCCACGTGGAGTTCTTAAGAAAATGGTTTACCATAGATTTAGGTTTTATTGGCAGAATGATCAACATAAAAAGAAATACCGCCTTGCTAGATGTGATATCACGTGCCAAACAAAAGAACAAGGGGGGTTAGGTATTCTTAATCTCGACCTTCAGAATAAATCTCTACTATGCAAGTGGTTATTCAGACTTTGTAATGAAGACGGATCTGGCAACAACTTATTCGAAACAAATATATTAAAAATAAGACCCTAAGCCAAGTGTGCAAGCAACCAGGAGACTCACAATTTTGGTCGGGCTTAATGGAGATTAAATCCCAATTTCTAAATCTTGGGTCTTTTATTTTAAAAAATGGAACCCAAGTTAGTTTTTGGGAAGATATTAACAATAACAGTAGAGTGTCACAAGATGTCTGGCATACGCGGTTACCACTAAAGGTTAAAATCTTCATGTGGTACCTTAAAACAGGGGTTTTGTTAACTAAAGACAATCTCAGTAGGAGGAATTGGAGGGGGACAATAATTGTGTTTTTTGTTCCAGACCTGAGACAATTCAACATCTCTTTTTCGAGTGTTCTTATGCCAAATTCTTGTGGCGCATGGGCCATATAGCCTTAGGTATTGCTCCACCTTTAGGGACTAATGATCTTTTTGGAACTTGGTCTCATCCTGGAAGTAATAATCAGAGCAATCTACTTTTGTTGGGAGCAACAGGGGTTTGTTGGGCCTTATGGCTGTCTAGAAATGAAGTTGTTTTTGAAAAAAGTCGACCAAAATCTATTTTCAGGTTCTTTTCAGGTGAACTCACTGGCTTCGTTCATGGGCCAAGTTGCAACAAAGTTAAGAGCGAACCCAAGTTATTGTTGAATGTTGTTGCCAAGTGGAGACGGTAGCTCCACAAGTGTTCGCGTCATTTGGCTGGCCATATGTGGCTAGGATATCCCTTTGATTCTAAAACTCTGTATTGGTCAACTTAATTTGGTGGTGCACTTTGTTCGTAATAATCTTGGTCTGATTCTCTCCTTGGAGGGATAAAGCCGGAAACTAAGTTTCCATTATTAAAAAAGATGGACCACGTTCTTCTACTGTTGAGGAAGTAGTAGAAAGAGAAACAAATAAATTAAGGGCGAGGACAGCTGTTGCTCTCATCTAGACTCCACTCGTGAGTTGTGGTGTGCTGTGGTGTCATGTGATTGTGATCCGCTTTGTCAGATTGTTTGAGTTTGGCCTCAACGATGTTGCTACGTTGATGTTGCTACGTTTCTTGTACTCTCACACTGAACATTGGACTATAATATATGAAAAAATGATGTTGGTGCTAGCTTGCATTGCGTGCTTTGAGGTACCAAATTAATTTCAGTACGTACCATAGCATGCCTTTGCGACATGGGAACTAAAATAAAATACTAGTGGTCTAGTGCCATTCTAGGATTAGTACGCTCTCTGCCAAAAATAGGAATATCCAGAGCAGAAATGAACCAAAATAAATAAGCATTTCACTAAGTATGCATATACGACTAGAGATAGTTTTTGGGCTCCTTGTCCGTCGTGTCATCAGCTTGACAATATCATTTTCTATCCACTTGCTTATTTATTTTCATGGAGAAATGGATTTTTATATTCTGTTAACGTTGCCTTTTTTTATATGCCTTCCCGATCATTCTCATTTGAGCACCTCGTTAATTACGATCAGATAGGTTTTCTGTTCTATGGAGGCCCCTCCTACATACTGACCTACATTTTTCTCAAGGTGAAACAAGTTGGCAAGTTGCAATTATTTTGGTGTTTATGTTAACATATAATCAACTCAAGAAGAGAATTATCTTGCACAAAGAAAAAGCTGAGTATATTAGATTAGCGATAGCCCTACGAAGAGATGGCAAATATAAACAATCAGTATTCAGAAAAAAATTAAATCTTTCTTGCATTTGTTAGGGTGGAGACTGACGACCGATCCGGATCATTAGCAAAACATTAATAAAAAATGGCAGCAAATGAGTAGAGAATTAGACTGCAGAGATACATAGACAGAATGTGTAGTTAATGTCCAGTTATCATGATAATGCTTTTGAGTAAACTTAGATTCTCACAATGCAATAATCATGTGGCTCACGTGGCAACGCACTGGCATATACCTAATTCATATAGAAATTTGTAATACTTATGTTTCATAACAATACTAGCTCGTGATTTGTACAGGTAGACGTTCTAGTTCGCCTAATTAAAATGTCAAATAATTTTGTTTAAATAATTAAAATGTTCCTTCACAATCAAACTTTTACTTATTGAGACATCTACTTGCACTAATCACTATTTTTATCTATCCTACTATATGAAAGCCCATGAAAATAGATATAAACAACTAATAAAGCCACATAAAAAGGCAGGGTGGGGGTTTCATTCTCACATGGTGCTTTCAGGATCACAAGCTGTGCAGGGTCACTGCTGTTCTTTTCAGGTGATATGTGACAATGAGATGGTGTCATTAGTCGTAGGCATGTTGTTTGTTCTTGCTCGGCTTTGGCGCTTTGGCTTAATCTGTAATCGTGTTCTCCGTAGAGAAACTAGTTTGATTTGGTAAATCCAAAACCTTCCTAGAGCAAACTGGTGTAATCTTCTATTGATCATGATGAGCTGCTGTTCTTTTTTTTTCTGACAATAGCACGGTGAAACCGGAGTTACTAGCTCAGTCAAACCACATGCAGCATCTTTTAATTTGCGTGTTTGTGCCTACACAGCTCCAACTTTACGGCCTGTTGGAACGAAGGAAGGAATTTTGCATGAATCGTATAGAAATTTCAATGTTACAGAAAAGAAATACAGAAATAGGAATTTTTTTCCTCGAATTCATACAGGGACTTGGTGCTTTGCGTGGCACCCAAATAAAGCAAAAAATTAAAGGACCACAAAGTAAGAAATTAAAGCCGGGGCCTAAGTTACAGTTTGCGGACCCCAATTGATGAGGCAGACAACACCAGATTACCAGGGTACGACACAGCCTTGTGCGCGCGTACAAGGACTTTTTACTACTAAAGCAGTAAAGCTCTAGTCCTATTGTTGAGAATCTAACATACGCTGCCGATGCAAGCAAAGAATCACATGATTCTCACTCAGGCATCGTCTATAGCAAGCTCCCTCTCTGTATCTCTCTCTCAAACACACGCTCACAAACGTTCATCCATCTATCGTGTGGGTTCAGAGTTCAGACAGTGCTTCCCGGCGGCCGGCCGATTCTGCCAATTCTCTCGCAATAAGCTACTGTGTGGCCCCTGGTGCCAATAATCCAATCCAACGAGGTATGTCGATCACGGATCACCTGACTACTCCATTTCATTGCAAATATGAAGTCCATGCATGTTCAGTGTTCACAATGCATACAAATTAATTCTTTGTCAGTAGCTAGCCGGATAATGTGATGGAACCCCGTGTATTGGCGCAAATTAACTAGTTTCATGCATGCTTGCGGCAGGCACAAGATTAACCGATGGGTTAGCCACATTTTGTAATCAAGGTAATAAGGATGGATGGAGCTAATCTGCTGCAGCCAGGCGCAGCGAAGAGATCTCTGCATGCAGAGCATTGACACTTCCCTAGCTGAGCTGAGCTAAGCAGACCGGCGGCCTGTTAGTTATTCCAATCCAGTCCAGTCCATCATGCGTAGTGAGGTAATTAAACCAGTTAGCATGCCTTACTTTTTTTTGCATTGTTGGTTTTAATTTTACATCGCCGGTGCATGCAGTGTCTAGGCATATATGCAGATATATTGCATGATATAGGTCTCTGCTGATGCACACAATCAGGCCTTGAGTCGGAAAGATAAATAGAAATAATCAAAAGCAAAGTCCATCCTTTCATTCTCAACCTATCATTAACGAAAATAAATGGATTAGTCTTCCTTTTATCCTTACGCTGCCACACGCCCCAAAATCTCAGCCATTATACTCCTCTAAATGTAGCCTGCATAAAGAAATTATCTCCAGTTTTTTTTTTTCAAATATCATATGGTTGCGCTTGTACCATGTTGCCCACAAAACGGCAGTGAGACCCAAAAAAACCAATTTTCTCAAATTGTTTGCAATACTTGGTTAACCAACATCCAAGCAAATGAGAGATACAATAAGTTAACCCAGTGGTAACATAAATAATTCTCTAAATAGCTTTTCAAAAGGTAATATTAGGCGGAAATAGAATCATGACATCTGCCACAAGTCAACGTGGGTAATTGAACATATTGTACGGTCTAGGCTTTAAGTGGTTTGGGTCCCAACAAAATGTCTTCCCAGGACCGGGCTTGTGAACCATCATTTATATTGAATGTTCTACATGTCAGGAAATCTGCCAAATTCAATTTAACAAGAGACAAATGTTTAAAATTTATATATTTATTTCCAAGTAAGATCTGCCAGATCCTATCCTTATTGATTTTTAATAACCATCTTTTGGACGACAATGGATATCCCATGTAGCTGATTGATACTTTCATTTATCACTACTCCCATGCGAACAAACAAACTAGGTTGATAGAGATCTAGTACTTTAGATACCTTTTGGGATTTAAAGAAGGCATCATGACACTATAGGAAAACTTCTCATATATGTATGCTTTATTTCTATAGTAGACACGCTTTATTCCATGTCTATAATAGTATTAACATGTTTATATAAAGGAAAAGTCCAAATTTGACCATCGAACGTCAAAACCGGGTATAATCGCCATCAAACTATTAAACCCAGACATATTTGGTCCACCAGGTAGTTTCGATGGTTGATTTTTTAAATAATTAAAATAATTATTATCTAAAAAACCATAGCTAATTCATTTTAAATCTGAAAAATATGAAATTAGAACCAAAATTTTTCTTAAAAATTTAATCTATTCATAAGTGCTCTACTTAAGTTATTTGTATTATTACTGTTCCTAGTAAATACAATAAAACACTTGGAGGGGTTAATATTAATAAATGAGATTTAGGTAACTCTAAGTAGAGTAATAATGGATAGATTACATTTTTAGAAAAAAAGTTTGGTACAGATTTTATTTTTTGATTTAAAATGAATTAGTTGCGATTTTTAGATATTAAATCATTTTATTAATTTTCAAAATATTTTTTTGAAACCACGCAGTGGACCAAATATGTCCGATTTTAATAGTTGATGGCCAATAAGACTGAGTCCAACGGATCGTCTATCCTACTCTTCTATCCACTATTCCAATTACACATCTCTCTGTGAACAGTGTCGTTTTGTACTATACACGAATGTTTACCCTACCTGCTGGATTTAGTCTAATACCCGGTTTTGAAGTTCAATAGCCAAATCCGTACTTTGATGTTAGTTTCATGGTCAAAAATAGACTTTTCCCCCTTATATAAACATTCTTAGAAGTGTCTTTGGAAACACCGAGATATACTCTTCAAGCGTATCTAGTTGATAAAGAAATATTTTATTAAAATGCTAGATATATCTATACACATTTTAATAATGCACTTTTATTAATATGGTAATACAATTTGTCTATTGGCTTTGTCACATCTTATGGTGGCGCTTTGTTTTGTGTCTAAAAATAGAGATACATAGCCCTTCATTGCGTGTATAGAAATATAGATAATGTATTCATGTTTTGTAGCTATGCTTATTAATTATTATAGCTAAAAAGTAAAGAGACGGTTTAATATAAACATTTAAAGACATGTTTTGATATGAGTAAGGATGAAAGTAGGACCATGTATTTTCCCGATTCATATATTTAGCCAGGAATTTTCCTAATGGTAATCTCATTTCCTAATCTAATATTTTAACGTCAGCTAATCTACGTTTGGCTGAGGCCCAAGCCAATATATTGTGGTCCAGTAAGCGTTACTCCCAAAAGAACAAGCCCCGATTCTCATTTTATAACTTGGGTACTTAGATATTTCCTATCAATTGGCAAGGTGAGAGTAAACTGCAATTCATAGCACGCCGCATTAAACAACATCTTAGTTATGGATACTTATCAAATACGCTTTAATTTACAGCGTGACTATATACATGGTGCATCGAAAGCATATCTCATTTAATGTCATTTTAAATTGTATCAAAAACATATTTATATGTGCCATGCACATTTGTTTGATACGCTTGATAACATATATAGATGTTATCAACTGTTTAAAGTGTATTTAACAATGTGTCATGTTACAAGAGTCACTCTATGCCCTCCGAAGATGTGCCGTGTCTAATACCATGTCAATTTGATATACTAGTCCATCAACCCGTGCTCTCGCACGGGTTAGGAGATATAGATTTAATCCTTAGTAATATTAGAGGTGATTGATTTAATTCATCTTTCGTAACGACATACTGGGTAATTTATATACACATTAGGAATTATTTTAATTTATCGTTCATGATGGCATATTGGATAATTTATATACAGATTTAGTGTTTATTTTAATTCATCATTTGTAATGGCATGGTGAGTGATTTATTGCAAATTTAGGGATTATTTAATTCAGCTTTTATAATGGCATGGTGAGTAATTTTTATGCAAATTTAGGGGGTTACTTTCGTATTTCACAATGGTAGGATGGGTAATTTTTATATAAATTTACTAATTTAGTGGGCTATTTTATTTTATCTTTCATAATGGCATGGTGATTAATTTTCAAGAAAATATAATAGATCTAATAGCTACTATTATTGGAGCTACATGATGGACCGCCATACATTTATGATTTTTGTGAGAATTTTTAGGATTTGTCTTTTTTCTGACACGTATGGTGCGGATTAATATTGAGGTTCCAATTAGTAAAATAAGATATATCTAATGTATATTAATATGTCAATCTACTATTTGATGGCGTGATGTTTTTTCATTATTGTGAGAACGATTTACTTTCTCTTGAAAATTTGAGATAATACATCGTAACTAATCAAATTAAATATATTTCAATTCCAATGATGAATTAGAAACATACGTAGGATGGATGTAGGGGTGGAAAGTTTTATACCGAAAACCAAACCAAGCCGAACGGAATGTTTTTTTTTTTTTTTTTTTGCTTTTTTAGTTCGGCAAGATTTGATTTTACATATGTAATCTAAGAAGTAATTCATGCATGTGAAATCAGATTAATAACAATTTTCAAGATTAATAACAATTTTGAGAGATCTTGCAATCTTTCCCTGTATTAGCTTAAACAGATGCTTGCATGTTAGCATTCAAATCTATTGTTATATTCACTAATGCAACACATTCTAACTAATAAAAAGATATGAGCAACATGGATGCTCTCGTATGTTTTCGAGTTTTAAATAGACTTTTCTGTTAAAAGTTGTATAGATAAAGTAAATAGTTTTATAATTTAGTAGTTTATAAACATAATAATTATGTCTATTTTAGTTATTTCTAGTAGGAAATATTGGTAATTTAGACATAAGTTTGGAATTTTAGTTAATCTTCAATAATGATAGAAATATGCAATCTTGATATAAATTAATGGATTGTTTTAGAGTATCCAATATAACAATAATTGTGGCTTATTTAGATATAGATTTATAGGAGGCTACTTTGGATTATCTATAACAATAGTAAGGATGGATGATTTATATACAAATTGAGAAGGTTATTTTTTATTTTCCATAATGATAAATGTTAATTTAGACATTGGTTTGGGGGGGGGGGGGGTAATAGATTCATACTTTTATAATTGTAGTGGTGGGTAACTTTTAAAAAACAAAATAGATCTAATTTCTATTAAGATATCAGTTTACCATGTTGATGGTAGTATGCTTGTGATTATTGTGTGGATTTTTAAGATGTACCTTTTTCCTTTTCTACATTGCATCTCGTGAGAATAATATGGATGCTCCAAAAGAAGATTCCAGTTAAGAATAGTAAGATTTCAGTTCACACGATGAATTAAAAGATGAAATTAATAGTGGTAGGAACTGACAATTTAGAGGATTTGTCTATTTTTACTTTACTTATCACATGTCTTGTAGGAATTAACGTGAATGTTACAGAGAATTTCTTGTTATTGTAGTATTTTCAATATAATATAGGGTACCTCGATCTCTTTTTCTAACGTAATTGTATTCAATCATATAGATTAGTTTTTTCTTACGAATAAAGTATGAAAAACTGATTAATTACGACATTGACTGAAGCACATGAAAATATAGGGTAACACGATCTCTTTTTTTTTTTTATAATAGAGTTGTTTGCAATCATATAGATTAGTTTTTTATTACGTACAAAGCAAGCAGAAACAGATTAATTGCGGCATTGACTTGAAGCACATGAATTGAATCAGACACTAAGGTTCAGTTTTCTTGATAGTCGTATGCATTATACTATGTATAATAATTGATCTAGAGAATACATATGCTCTTGTCAAATAGTATTCTTGATTGTTTATATAGATCGATTTACCTCTAGAGGTGCATGGGCACGCATGGTACCTTCGATTTGCTTCCTGCCATGTACCAATCGAAGTTGGGCAGCCGTGTGACAACTCAAAATATATAGGCGACGATGTGCTATATGTTGCGTCTGTACAGCCGATGCGAGCAATCCGTCAGCTCGGCAAACGATCCATATGAAAAAGCAGATCACGCGTGAATTACCTGACTCGCCCATGGCATTAGTTGCTCGTGTACGATGCGTGGAGAGGTGAGGCAGAAAATTAGGGTTTATTATTTGATGGCATGGGTGGGTAATTTTAAACCAACTATTGGGGGTTACTTTAGAATACTTATCCGATGGATATTATTGTCGCCGGTGATTGTAGCCACCAAATTGATGGCCAGATGTTTCTCTTTTTTGTGAGATTTTGTAAGATTTTTTTTTCTAGCACGTCAGCCTCTAATTAGTAATAGTAAGATTCTCAAAATTGTGTTAAAAAACATCTTTGTGTCTTCACGTAGGTTACTATGAAAGTATGCCTAGAAGACCTTTTTCCTTGCAGTGTCAACATGGGAAGGCTACTTAGAAAATGAATTTAGAAGAACCAATCTACCCCCATAAGATAGGTGTTTAGCTCTCCTTGTACTTAGTTTACCCTTGAATCTGTCGTTATTAGTAACACTCCAATCTGAATTACAGACTTCATGGAAATGCTTAGAAATGCCTAAGGGTAAGATCTCTTGCCACAACCAAACAACTCATTGTATTCATGTTTATGATTTTTTTCCTCTCCAAAGAAAGAAATCTCGCTTTTGTGAAAAGTTAATTTTTAGGCCTAATAATTGTTCGCACACATAAAGCAAAATCTTCATATGTTTAGCTTGCTTGAGATCGTTGTCCACGAATAGGATCGCACCATCCACATACTATAACATTGATAAACCCTCATCTACTAGGCGAGAGGTGAGGAATGATTTCTCTAATCTGTCCATCATTTTTGCCCTCTTAATTAGAAGTGAGAGCATATCTATCACAATATTAAAAAGAATAGGTGACATATGGTCTCTTTACCTCAACCATTTTTGGTGTACAGTATCATCATTAATTTTAATGCCCACACTTCCTCTAGTAACGAACTATTCGACCCGGTGCAAAGGTACCACTACAGGAATTGCGGAAAGTTTCGGCGGCCTAAACAATTTTCAGCAGCTACAGCCCGTCGCCAAAAAAATAACAAGCTTATTTTCAGTGGTTTGTGTGGCTGCCGAAAATAAGGCATTTGTGTTGCTTGAGAATGAATGGTGCACATTGATGTGGTGACAAAAATCTAAGATATATGGAATCTGTGGTAATAACTTGTGTGATTTTTTTCATGTGAAATCTATGATAAAATAGAATTTAGGGCTAATTTTTTAGCCCTAACCACATTAATTTTCAGCAAGCTGGGCAAAGCAGCCACCGAAAATAAGCACATATTATTTTCGGCGGTCGAGATTGGCCGTCGAAAATAAGCCTGTACTATTTTCGGCGGCCACAGCTAGCCGCGAAAATAACGTGCATATTTTCGACAGCCACAGCTGTTTGCCGAAAATTATTGGTCCATAGCCATCGAAAATTAAGCTTATTATCAACAGTTTGCCGCAAAAAATAATTTTGTTTGGCGAGTAATTTTCAGCAGCAAAAGCTTTATTTTCGGCGTTTTTGCCGCCGAAAAATTTGCATGATTCGTGTCGTGTACATAACCCTTCATATGAAATGTTTGCTACAGAAAAACAATTTTACCTTATAATAGACCCTATTGAAAGTCAATTTTGAAAATAACTATGTTGAGCTTTTTCAAATATGCCATACTTGACCAAATTTAAAAACATACATTATCACACAATATGTACGTCCCTCCGATCCTCCGCGCATGGATGTGGACTGATCGGTTGATGTATGGACATGTGAATGCGCAGGTTATCAAAGCCGACGGCATCGATGCTGCTGCTGAACGAATTCTTGATGAGTTCAGGGGAGACAATGGTTCCTCTAGAAGTGTCATCTACTTCGACGGCTGGGACGGGCTGGGGGCATCCGCAGTCCTTGAAGCCGTTGCCCGACGCTTGGCCGCCACGGCAGCTCCTCCGGCTGGGCTGCAGTTCGATCAGATCATCCAAATCGACTGCTCAAAGTGGGAGAGCAGGAGAGCGGTGCAGAGGTCGATAGTAGAGCAGCTCAAGCTTCCTGCTTGGGCAATGAAGATGCTGGACAGGCAAGACGAGGAAGACGATTTCCATGGACTGGCCAAGGGCTTGCGCACCGAGATGCAGCAGGTGGTCACAGAGACCTTCCGAGCCATACAGAACCATAGGTTTGTGGTGTTTTTTCAGAATGGGAGCAGCGAGGAGATTGATCTCACCAAGTTTGGCTTACCTCTATATGGATACACCCGCAACAAGATGGTGTGGACATTTCGTGGGAGGTTCCGGCTTAACCTCAGGATGGAAGTCGACAAGGCCATACAGAGCGCAGGAGTGACTGATGTTTTCCTCACGGCCTCACAGCATGAGCAAGATCCTCACAAGCTCTGGTCTTTGCTTGTGCATGAAGAGGCAACACAGGTTTCACGCAGCAAGGTCATTCATACAACTACCGGTGGCGGTGGTGGCGGAGGCATCCTTTATGGGCCTGCCCATGTTGAAGACTACCTCTTGTATATGCTCAAGATATGTGGGGTGACAGGCGGCCACAATTTCATCGACTACGATTTGGCTACCCACAGCAGCAACTACTGGATATGTGATGCCATCGTACATCAGCAGCAGCAAGGAGTTGATGATGGAGCATGGCGAGCTGCTGATGCTCTGCAGGAGGAGATGCGATTGGATGTGGGCTGTTACCACCCACATCTGTCTGCTCACATGTCAAGGCGCACAGAAACAATGCCATACTGTACTTCACCAGATTTTGGGTTTCTTCTAACACCAGCCCCCAATGAAGACATTTTCCAACAGTTCGAAAAACTTGGTACGCTGAAGCTCTCCTACTGCAGCTTCAGCTTCTCATCGCCACCATTCCTCTGCTGCCGCAGCCTCAGGTTTCTATGGCTCGACCACTGTGAAGACCAAGCAAAAGAAATCAACAGCTCTAATACAGATGAAGCTACAGAAAACGAGCAAGACATCCAACGGTGCTTCCAGAGGCTGTGGGTGCTAGACATGCGCTACACACACTGTGATAGTATTCTGTCCACACGGATGCTGGGATTCATGACTCAGCTTAGGGAGCTAAATGTGATGGGAGTCCAGCAGGATTGGGACATGGGCCAGCTGCATGGGCGGCTGCCCAACATCCGCAAGCTGAGAGTGACAAAGTCAACAGTCCATTGCACTAGTTGCTCAGAAGAAGACTTGTTCTCAGGGATGGACAAGATGGAGCTCCTTGACCTTTCAGGAAACCATACCAAAAAAGATGGTGTAACAGAAATAAGCACTAGTAGCAACCAGCAACTTCAGAGTGTGGCGGTTGCTGAGGGGTGTGTTGGGATACAGAGGTTCTCATTCAGGGGATGTGCTATACTAAAGAATCTATTGTTGAGTGGATTGTTTGCTGATCTCATGGTCCTAGACTTGTCGGGCACAGCAATCAAAACGCTGGATCTTAGTGCCATGACAGCCCGGAAACTGGATGAGCTTTACCTAGATGACTGTGAGGAGCTTTGTGCAATCCTCTGGCCACCAAAAGACAGAAGGAAAAGTTACTTACAGAAGCTGCACATTAACACCACTCGATCAGCTGCACCTGCATCGGTACACAGCAGCAGCAGCAGCAAGGAAGAGAACAAGTCCACAGATGGTAGCACTAGTACCGTTGGAGTCACGAAAACCTCAACAACGGCATCATTAACGGTGGCACATGGTGCTCGACCACCGTCAGAATTGGACTGGTGCATCACGGTGAAGGACTCAAGGCTGCTCAGGTCGCTTGTGACCTCTTTTATAGATTACTTTGAAAGCCATAGAGTGCACGTGGAGATTTCAACTCCAAGTCATCATCGTGCCATTGACATTGGTGGTAGAAAAAATGGAGAGAAACAAGTGATGTCAAACAACCAGCAGGAGCAACTCAAAGGAAATGAACTAGTATATGGTGATGTGGCTGTCAGCATATCTGAGGAGCACCTGATTCAAGTTGAAGCGGGAGAAGGTGATGCTCCAACCATCACGAGGACATGGCCCTGCCCGCCGGCTGATCGTCTAGACTCCAACAGCTGCTACCTGTACACACAAGACGAGAAGATGAAGGGTATGGACGGTGGAACTATCACCATACCAAGTGTTATATGTGACCATGCTAGAATCCTGCACGTGCACGACGCCCTGTCCATCTCTAGTATCCCTGGCCATGCACGATGGACCTATCTAGGATGGTGCCGGGTGGAGCGATGCCCCAGGTTGAACTTCATCTTCACCACTCCTCGGTTAGCTGCAGGAAGCAACGTGCGCATCTTTTATTACCTACGGACTTTCTGGGCATCCCAACTCCCAATGGCACGCTTCCTATGGGACATGAACAATCTGCCAGCAAGCAAGATCGTGGGGAGTTCATTTGAGGATCTGACATTGCTGCACCTAGAATTTTGCCCCAGGCTAATACATGTGCTCCCGTGTTCCCCATTATTATACTGTGCACGTGCGCTGAAGATTCTGGAGATTGTATGGTGTGGCGACCTAAGGACCGTATTTCCTTTATTAGGCAGTGATGACTCAGAGAGCCACAAAGAGCAGCAACACAAGGCAACAAAAGGAGAAATAATAACAGTGAAATTCCCAAATTTGAAACATATGCACCTGCACGAGCTCCCTAAGGTACAAAGCATCTGTGGGCGTGGGAGGATGTTTGCGCCCAACCTCGAGACCATTAAGATCAGGGGCTGCTGGAGCCTCAGGCACCTGCCGTCCATCAATAGAGACAGGAGTGACAAGGTGGAGTGCAACTGCGAGAAGGAATGGTGGGATAGGCTGGAGTGGGATGGGCTAGACGCCAATCATCACCATTCCTTGTATAAGCTGAAGTACTCAAAGTATTACAAGAAAACCCTGCTCAGGGGGAGAGTGCTCATATAGGGTGCGCAATGACCAATGCCAGCCGGTACGTGATCCCTATATGTTCTACTATGTACCATCTCTTACACAAGCGTATGTATATTTCTCATCATGTTTGCATGAAGGAACGAATGAGATAGATCTCCCTACTCATATTTAACTTCCTGACTGGCAGCTAGGTAACGCCAGGCGAAGCATGCTACTCTGCTCGGCTGCCTGCTCTGTATTATATCTACGCAGAAACGACATGCAGTGATGCTACTCTGCTTCAACCTCACCTGCTGCCAAGCCATTTCTTCAGTTCTCCATCGCCCTACTTTTGATCAACTGATTTGTGTGAGATGGACTGATCATTCCTCTGCTTCTGGCCTACATCTGCGTCGACCTGCTCGTACTTCATTTGGCATGGTGCGTGCATTTAGCCGTGTTGTTTGGTTTGGTTTTCTTCTTTTAATTTGGTTTGTCGGTGTGATTGCTATCACGGCATCGTACTCTTTGAGATAAGATGGTGTGATACAGATGCTGCTATATATGGTCATCTACAATCTAGCACTCTACTACAGTAGAGAAATAAATAAAAGCGAGTGATAGTGTGGCTGCTGCCGGTGGCTTCCTGTACATCTCGTGTTGCGTGTTGTGTGGTGTGCTGTGACGTGTGATCCATTTGTCATATGGTTTGAGTTTGGTCTCATGGTTGTCACTTCTAATGTACTTTAACTGGACATAGAATATAACTACCGCTTGAACTACGTAATTAATAAACCATTCAGTCGGTGGGTGCTGTGATGAAACTTGGAATTTTGTGCAGGCTCTCCAGAACGAGATTTAAATATGGTTTTAGTGCAATTTGTTAATCTGCTACTCTAAATTTATTTGTTGTGTCTAATGATTTCTAGCTCATGCCTATATATATATTTGCTCCCTATTTTGAGTTTGAGGGCACATGTAGGTGGCTCAAGTAAATATAGAGCAGAGGGAGGGAAGCTGACATGTGGCGCACCTACACAACAATTTTTTTCTAAGGTGGCAATGACATATGGGTCTAGATGTGGTACATCATCAAAATTACCCACCAAAACAGCTCAAGGGATTATTTGTCTAGTTTTGCATAGTTTAGTATTAAAAACCCGATTTCAAAGATGGAAGGGTGAAATAAACGACCCTTTGGGATTAATTCTCATCTCTTGAGGAACATGAACGAGACAAATTTGTAATGGTAGTCACCTCTGTGCACTCCTCTAAGCTATAATCATGTCTGGTTTTCGGCGGTTTTTGGCCAACGCAAGTTGTCACGATTCCTATGGTGAGACTGAAAAATAGATACAACTCCTGTAACTTTAGTGAACCCCAAAAAGTTAAAAAATATGCATTTCCATAAATAAATCTATAACATAAAAATACATATATTATAATTGAAACAAATATGGGAATTACAACATCTAGTTGCCGTGGTTTTGAACCTATGACAGGTAGATTTATAGTAGTCTTTGGTTTCACAGGCTACTGTCCCGAGCGCCCTAACTTGGAGGCTTTAGAAAGAGCGTGAGAGAGATTTAAACTGGTTCGGGATGAATCCCTGCGTCCAGTATGGTGCTGAGCTCGTATTCTCTGAGTTTTTGGTGTTACAAGTTGGAGCGCTGGTCTCTCGTGGAAAAATTATAGAAATTGGGTCTCAATCCATACACCTTTCAGAATTTGACACCTTGACCCATGTGTCATTGACCCATTGTGACCCCACATGTCATTGTGATGTGGTGTTAAATTCTAAAAGGCATGCAAATTTGAGTCCCCTGTTCTGAAATCTCGTCTCTCGTGCTTGTGAACTAGGACTCCAGAGAGGAACTAAGCTCTGCTGCGCTAAGTGCTAGAAGGCAAATGTGTTCATTTGTATTCGCTTGTGTCGATGCCTTTGTATGGCGTTCTGTCCCTCTTTATATAGCCGGAGAGGGGCAGGTTATAGGAGTAAAAATGAAAGGTGGTGGTGCCTAAACTAGTAGAATTTGACCTCTAGACTCCACCCTTCGAACCCTGTGCTGCCTTTCACTGGGACGGACTTCGTGGGCCTGCAATGGAGAGCACCAGGCGGCTTTGTCTGAGATTGTCTTTCATAATAATGGCTCCTAAGGATTCGTACATGAACGGTTGGCCTAACGCCATATGGCGATAGTTGCCACCTCTGTTGTGTGCGGCTCGGACAGGGTGGCTCGGTCGAGCTGTGCCTTGTCCGAGATGTCATTCCATCACATCATGCGCATTATGTGATGGGTGCTCTCCACATTTATGTAAAGTGATATGACTACAGGAGACATGTTACGGTTCGCCGTTTGTCAAGCGGTGGGCGCACAGACTGACACCAGCGTGTCAAACACATGCGCGGAAGGGGAAGCCCTCACAAATGCGCCTGTCGGACGATCAGTCGCTTCCCGGTCACATACCGTTGGGTTGACGACCAGGGGGTCGCGTGACTGAGCGCCGGGTGACACCAGTCCTGAGCGACCAAGAGGTCGCGCGGCCGAGCATCGAGTGGTGCCCAGAGCTGAGCGATCGAGTGGTCACCCGAGCGATAGGCCGCACATCCGAGGGGCCGCGTGACCAGTCCCGAGGGTGCTTGTGTCTAGGTCTCATGGCCTTCAGTGCTCGGCCCTTGTAGCTACTAGGCTTGGGGTACCCATGGTATAGGTATAAATCACTAGAACTATAGAAAACTCAAGAATTTCTGTCAGCCCTAATATCCATTTGGCCAGGTCTAGCCAATGAAAATTAATTAGCGAACTCCCATCACTAATTTCGTCGCCCTGAAATAGCCATTGGAAATTAATATGGCTGTCATAAATTTGAGTGATTCCTATTGGGTAGCCTCATAATTAAGCTTTACAAATCTTACTATTGCTAATAGAAGATTCTTTTTGGAGGCTCTATGTTAATCCCCACCAGACGCGCTAGGAAAAAAGATAAATTCTATAAATTCTCACGAAATTCCGGTCGTCAATTATGTAGCTTTAATAATAATAGTCATTAGATCTATTATATTTTCTAAATAATTACCCATCATGTCAATATGAAATAAAATAATCTCCTAAATTTATATAAAAGCCCCCACCATACCATTATAAAATACAGATTAAAATAGCTCACTAAATTTGCCTAAAATACCCACAATGGCATTATCAATATGAATTAAATAAACCCTTAAATTTGCATATAAATTAATCATTATGCATTATAAAATATGAATTAAAATAAACCCTAAACCTGCATATAAATTACCCAATATGCCACAATGAAAGATAAATTAAAATAATTTCTAAATTTGCAAACAAATTATCCACGATGCCAAATATGAATTAAAATAATCACCTCCAATGTTACTACGGATTAAATCTATAACTCCTAAAACTCTGACCCGTGCTTGCACGTGTTGATGAATTAGTTAGTTAAAAATTGGAAGCCAATCACTGGGCTTGTTTGTTTCCTTGTGAGATTATATAATCTAGCTTATTTATGATGAATTATATAAGTTAGTTTATAATAAGTTATAGGGAAAATTTCTCCAAATTACATAGGTGTTGTTATATATTGTTTAGAATTAGAAATAAGCTGAAATAAGATCCCATTGTCTCCATTTTTTTAATTTGACGTTCAGGCATCATTTTTGAACTGTTTCTCTTCCTTATTTGCTCGTCGGAACGTCAAATAAACTAAAACAGAGGTAGTACTTTAAACTGAGGTGTTTGTTTCCACTTAAATTTATTTAAGCTAGATTATATAATCTACATGGGAAACAAACAGGGCATAAACTTGCTTTGTACGCTTATTACTAGGGGGATCCAAACCAGATGATTAGTGGCCTTCCGGACAAGCCCAACAACCAACAGGGAAGAAATGGATATAGTACCATTGGGCTGTATTGGACATCCAAATCCAATCCAATCCAATCCAATCCAATCGAAGCACACTTGCGTGCCACTGCCGGTCGTTGACCTGGACTTGTGCTGCCTGCCTGCCTTCATCTATCGTTGTCTTCTTGCCCCAACCCAAGATCCATCGGCAACCTTTCCCCATTCAATCCTCCCACAGGCTGAGCCGAGCAATTGCACTCTCCCACCGGCCGACCGCTGTCACTAAAAGAAATCTCGTAATCCATGACGGATTCTCGGTGACGAATACAGAAAACGTCACACACACTAAAATCTGTAAAGAACACAAAATGTTCGTCATAGATTACATTGTTCAAATACCCAGCCTACTAGGCGTGACGTTTCCTTCAAAGCGTCACAATCAGTTGAATGTAAAACGTCATGAATTAGCCATGATACATGATGATATGACAACAAATAAAATTTTGTTAGGTGGGTCCAACTAGCAGCATGCTTAATGGGTCCCACATGTCATTTGTGGTATACATTTAAGTTTGATCAAACCAATATAACCGTATACAATTATAGAAAATGGCTTTTCTTATTTTTCTCTATCATGCATATAACATTTTTATATAATATAATGAGCAATGTACTAAAATGGAGAACAAAAAATTCATCAAATATTACATATAAGCTTGTTGTGCACAATTATATTTTTTTTATAATTTGACTTGATTTATTAGATCATGATTAAACAAATTTCAAACTGAATTTCTAATTTAAAAAGAATATATATATAAATAATTTTCCTAAACTAAATTAACTTGAAATGGTACTTAGTGAATTTGTTTTTATAATTGATTTGTATTTGTAAATTTTTTGTTTTGGTGGTTTTAAAACATTAAACTAATGTGACTAATGGAAAACCTTAATTTAGCCCACAAACCGGCCCACTTAGCCTACTGAAACGTCGGCCTGGCTTGGCCGCTCCCATGGGAGGGGCGCCCTGAGCCGTCCATCGCGATGGACTACTAAGGTTTGCGCTGTCCTTGCTTATAGTGCCGACCGGTGCAAACCCTAACACTCTGCGCGGGCCATCAGGCAGAGGGAACAGCATTGGCAGGTGCAGTTGCCTCTTCGCCTCTTCGTGAGGTATGTGAGGTTCCTGTTTTGTTGATTTGCCGCATGCTCACGTCCGTGGACAATTGCCTCTCTTGACATTTGCTTCTTTCCCCAGATCCACAACCAAAGGTCAAGGCGCTCAAGCTAGCTCTTCTAGATCTGCATCCATGACCGATTGTACTTGAAAATCCTTATGCCCAAACCATGTCCCCAAGAACCCTGTGTGCTCCTAACCTGACAGGCATGTGCTCCTAACACTTCATCCTATTTCTTGTTTATGCATTGTTCCTACAGCCTGCGTGTTACTAGATAGAAAACTACAGGCAATGACTTGAGCTTAAACTCTATAGTACTATCGTGTACATCTAATTGATAAGACAACAATCTAGGTTGTGTGAAATATTGGAACAACACATCAATTTACGGTGCATGTCATCAACCTCATTAACTGCTTGTGTCTTTTTTGGGGTGTATAAGATTTTTAGATTTTTTATAAAGAAGATTAATTTATCTCAGAACTCTGATGAATTATCACTTACCACCTATATGTATATGCAAAACTATGAGCTGAGTCTGTGGAATCTAGTTTATAGACACTGATTTAATTTTTTAGTTAACACATGTTTAATGTAAAGCAATGTACTTGATTATTTGATTATAATAATAAAAACACGCTCTCTTGGCCTTTTTTTAATAAGATAAATTAGATGAATTTTGTTTGACATGCTCATTGTTTAATCACAGGGTAATCAGATCAGTAGCTCCCTTTTGTCATACAATAAAAGAAACAGACATACTCTTGGTCCAAATACCTTCTAGCCATAACTTATTTATATGGTAGTCACAATAAAAAAATAGAAGTCAGAATTAATTATTAGTTATAGCTGTGTATGCTTTGTTGCAGCATTCACAATTGGTCTAGCCGCCACCTTAGATAATTTGCTTGCATTGCATGATATAATTTTTTTCTTGACAGATTATGGTTCAATCCCTTGATATTGACATATTTGTTATTTTGGTCCAAGAGAAAATATGTATATGCTAAATGTAAGGAATTATCCATTTCTTTTATCAATATCCTCAAGTTGTCTCCCTGTTTTCTTGTTCATGCAGAGAGGGGGACAGGGAGAAAGAACTAGCAGCTGAATAGCTTGTGAATTTTCCTCTTTGTATTTAGTGTAGTTTGCATCAAGTGATTCATTGTAAAAAATAGAGAATCTGTAAATATGATTGCTTCGCTTAGTGATAGTACAGAAACCATGAAGTGCATAATGCACTACGTCAGAACCATGCCTTTAGTGACGGACTTTTATGTTGATCAGAGACACTAGTAAAACGCGTCACAGATTTTATGTCACTGATTAAACTCCATCAGTGACGGGGAAAACGACGTCACTAACGACCTACAGCAGTGACATGTTTAAACAAAAACGCGTCACTAACTTCGCTCATCAGTGACATGTTTTAACAAAAACGCGTCACTGGCGACCATGGCCAGTGACGTGTCTCACAAAAACGCGTCACTGGCGACCATGGCCAGTGACGTCTCTTTGTAAAAACGCGTCTCTGATTATAAATTTCAAAAAAAAAAGAAAACAGGTAGGAAACCTGGCACGTTTTCTAAACATTTCAATTACATATATAGTCAACATGAATAAAAAATGCATAGGTTTCATCAATTACAAATTAATCATTGCATCTAAAGCAAGCAGCAAGTTACCATGAACATTCAGTTCTAAGACTATTACACAGGTGCTACCATCAACTAATATTTCTAAAGTGAGACCAACTACCAGTTCTAAGATTGCTACACAACACAACTCGCATGCTGTCTTGTGGACTTCAGGGCTCTGCACAAAAAACATGAAAGCATCAGATGAGTTGCATTAAGCTCTATATGCATCCCCCAACAGCAAAAAGTATAGCAGCAAGTTTCAAAACACAGCAAAGGTTATATACTACTATTGAGCATGTAATAATATTAAGAAAAGTGATGTAACTAAGTTCCAATTCCAAGGGCTTGTTGACAAGAACAAAATCAGCTATATGCCATCTAATTTTCAGCCTGACGTTCAGTAAAATAAGTTCCTACATAGATGTTCGGTGCATAAAAGAAATATTCACTGTCATATGACATTAAAGAAATATTCACACTTCAGTGCATAAAAGAAAATTCTCTGATGGGTAGCTAGCCAGAAAAGAAATAGCCATGGCTATGTAACATACATATCTCCAAACAAAACAAATCTTAAAGCATAAGGCAGTTTACCAAGCTACTGAGCTACTAAATGAATGGAGAAGCATATGTTCATCTGTTGTTTTCAAATATGAGGATCATGGCCACTCTTTGCTGAGAAAGTATTCCTACCCTGCACTGCACGGACACCCCGTGTCACGTATCGGATACGTCACCGATACGGATACGCTACGGATACTCCTCTGATATGTATCCATGCCGTATGCATCCAAAAAGAACTCTTATTATTTATCTGAAACTAAAAGAAATATCAGTGTCCAAAAAGCAGTTCTGTGCTACATCCATATGCATCTATGTATGGTTGGAATTGTATGTTTGAATGGAATTTTATGCATTGATAATCTGGAAAATTTGTATATTGTTGAATTGGGCTTCAAATGGGTCACCAAAGTTTATGGAGGAGAAATTGACTAATCTTTTAAATTAATATGGACCTATTCGAAATGGGCCTCCTTGAAAATAGTATGGGTCTGGTGTAAATGGTCCATTGGTACATTGTGACGTTTTATTTTCGTCACTAGCTTTGGATTTGGGTTGGGTTGCGAGGGCCCAAAAGGTGTTTTATGATGAATAAGAAATGTCGCGGATTGCATCAGTCTGTGACGGTTTTGTGCATACGTCACGGGGGTTAATCTATGACGCTTAATACACGATGAAATTAAAAAACGTCACGGATGCTGTTTTATAACGGTTTTTGAGTGATCCATGATGAATTTTGAATGTCAGGTGTTAGGGGTTTGTTGTAGCGTGGATTTGGTGGTGGGTGCATCGGATCGGAATTGACCATGAAGTCGCTGCTGGGCAAGCTCGGGGGCCTCGCGCAGGAGTACACGCTCATCCGTGGCGTCGCCAGCGACCTGCAGTACATCACCGTCGAGCTCTGCACCATGCAGTCCTCCCTCCGCGACGCTGCCGAGCAGGACTACCGGATGAAGGACTGGATGAAGCAGGTCCGGGACATGGCCTACGACGTGGAGGACTGCGTCGACGGCTCCGGCCACCGCATGCATCCGCAAGCCCCGCTGGCTCCGCGCCAACATGTGCTGCTACCTCCTTGTCAGCGGCGCCTACGAGGTCGCCACGAGGGGGCCGCGCCGCGACATCGCCGGCCTCAGGATGCGTGCGCGCAGCAGATTAGCAAGCAGCGGCAGAGGTACGGCGTGAGCAACCCCGAGACCAGCAAGGACAACAAGAAAGCAGCTGTGGAGGGGTTCGACGTCGCCGGCAACCGGGACAGGAGCCTTGAGCTTGTCGCCGCCAAGGACCCTGTGGGAGTAGACGAGGACATGGAGCAGCTGGACTGGAGAAATGGGTGACCGACAGGTCGAAGAAGGCCGGTGTCCTGTCCATCGTCGGGTACGGTGGCGTTGGCAAGACCAGCATCGCCACCGCACTCTACAAAACGACCAAAACGAGCAGCGACATGCCGCTGGTTGGCAGCACCACCGCGCTGCATCTTGGTCGTAATTGATGACTTGTGGTGCCATAGATGGTGTAATTGGCATGCGACCAGAGACGACACTAACAATAAAAAATAACCATTGGTGCCATAGATGGTGGATTGAATGCACGGGATTGGCAGTTGGCACTGAGGGGGCGAGGTTGAGGTGGACTCATTGAGTGCTCTTTCTCATAATTCATGACTTTCATGTTTTAGGCGATCTTAACATTACTAATTAGAGATTCTAAAAGTTGCATCAATTTCAAAGCGCGCTACAAAAAAAAGATAAATTCAAAAAATTCTCACAATAATTAGAAACATCCGACCATCAATTGGCAGATTGAAATATTAATAGCCATTAGATCTGTTTTCTAAGTAATTACCCACCTCTGCCATTATAAAAGCTCTTGAGTTCAACTCTCAATGAAAGCAAATAGCCTCTTTTTTCATTATATATATTTTCTAAGTAATTACCCACCTCTGCCATTACGAAAGGTCTTGACTTCAACTCTCAATGAAAACAAATATCCTCTTTTTTCATTATATATATTTTTTAAATAATTACCCACCTCTGCCATTACGAAAGATCTTGAGTTCAATTCTCAACTAAAGCAAATATCTTTTTTCTTTTTTTAGATTTTTTCTATTTTTAAATTTATCTTCAGTTTTTGTCTTTTTTCCATTAAAGATGCCAAAAACCTTTCCATAAAATTGATATTTTGTAGACGTTTTGAAATTTCCATGTCAATCCTCACAAGATGCGATAGGAAAAAAAATAAAATTATAGAAATCCTCACAATAATAAAAAAATACACTATCATCAATTAATATGTTGGAATCTTAATAGCTATTAGATCTGTTTTCTAATTAAGTAATCACCCACCTTTGCCATTATCAAAATAATATTAAATAACGCCTAAAACTATATATTAATTACCCACTCTGCCAATATAAAGAAAAATATGAAATAACACCCTAAATTTATATCTAATTGCTCACATTTGCTATTTTGATATGATAATACCAAATATCCTCTTTAATTTATATTTGAATTGTTCACCTTAGTTATTATGACCGATAATATGATGAAAGTAACTCCTCAAAATTATATTAAAATCACTTATTTTTACAATCAATCAAAGATTATCTAAATCAATTAAACATACATATAAAGTAGCAAGATATGTTATTATAAAAACCTAAGTATAAAAATAGATCTATATATGTTGTACGGTTACGCATAATACATTTAAGACTCTAACCCGTGCGAAAGCACAGGTTGATCGACTAGTAGATTTAAAATCCTAAAATCCGATTTAAAGACGATATGTGATGCTATTTCTGCTAGAATTAAAAATAAAAACCAGCAGTGGACGCTGATGGACAGAGTCTGTGGTCTGACACCCGGTTGTTGGATCCTTACTAAACACACGATTTTCATCACCCCATCCGATTGGAATCTAATGGACAGAGAAAAAAATCTAATAGGAATGTCCGTCATGTATGTATTGTATATGGAAGTCTGGAACAGTGGAACGGATGCACAACACAAATCTTCCAACCATGAATAAAAAAACAAGATCAATGCCTGCATAGACAAAATTGAATTGTGTTGTGTATACAAAAACAGAGAAAAAGACGGATACCTTTAGATGTATAAAAAATATCCCGTCTCAAGCTCCATACACCGTCAAGTTAATTAGCTTTATTTTAAGCATTTCCAGCTTAAGCAATTATAATTTTTTTTTTTTGAAAACATAGTGCAACGCAGACTCTCACATGTGAATACACTCACCCCCTATGAACGCGCACACACAAACCCTACCACTATGAGCAGTTATAATTTAAAAAAAAAGATAAACCAAGTACAAACCTGGTGTAACTTTAGTATACACTCTCAGATGCAACTAAAATAAAACACATGGGTTAAATTTTGTCAATCTCTAAAAAAGGGTTAAGAAGTTTTGAAAAGATAGTCTTCATCTCTAAACACTACTTTTCTTACAAGGTAGAGAAAAAAAAATAAAACAAACAAGACATGGGAGCAGAGGATGGCATCTAACAGATCGATCGAGCAGACAGCAAAACATATGGGCAAGGGACGCAGTGCGATCGAGCATACTAATGTGATTCCTAAATCAAAACAGTGTACTCAATGATCCTGAACCGGGACAAAAGAAAAAGATAAAATAAACAAGACAGGAAGCAAAGGATCGAATGGTTAGCTATCTAATCACAAAAATCACCCGGCTACATGTGGGGCTAGATTGTCGGCCATAAAGAAGCAGGAAAAAACACCCAAAGAGCAGCAACAGATCAGACGACACAAAAAACGAGTGGGTGGGTGATAAGACGGACACAAGTTCGCGTGTTGACAGTGTCAAAAACATGCGAGTGTGCTTTAGCTTTTCTCTAAAAATAAATGAGAGAGAATGTCCTCACATTTATAATGCAGAAACAAAGGTGGCGGACTAAGCATCAATCTCAAAGCAGTTAAACTGTAGTGCAAGAAAAAGAAAAATCCCTAGGAAATCTCAAAGCTATGACATTAAGCCGAAGGGGCAATTCATGATTTGACACTCCATGTTCTACGTCACCAGAACATGGGGGAAGAAATCACTTTATTGGGTGTCACGTTCTCGCTCGATCTGGATTTATTCACGGCTAGCAGTTGTCGTATCAAACGTCTTCGGGAGTCGTCGTCGAGGTTTCAGTTTGCTTAGCAGTTGCTGCAAACGAACGCGTCGGCTGAATCTGACGTTGTTCTCCGTGAGTGGTTATCTCAGCTTTGCCAGTGCCAGATTCACTGCCAAGTCATCAAGCAAGGGTCAACACTATTCTTAGCAAACAAAGAATAGTGAAAAAAGGGGAAACATAAAGCAAGAAGAGAAGATGGGATTCAGTAGGCCACATACTGGCAGTTTAACTGGACGTGATCGAGGCTCTTTTTGTTCTCTTCTGATTCACACCATTTCCTCAGCTCTGGACAACCCCGAATACGCAGAATAGGGTAGTGTCCCCTGTTCTTCTCAGATATTCTCTTTGGCAAAGATTTGATGCCGCAGCATTCGCGGATAACGAGTTCCTGGGGAGAGGTCTCCTGAACCACATGGTCTGGAAGATAGGCCATGGTGCCGCAGTCAGAGAAACACAGTAACCGGAGTTGCGACAGCAGGGGGCCCTTCATAATCTCTTCTGAGATGGTCTTCTCGCTGCAATCTCTGAGATATAAGCTATCCAGCGGATCCAGGCCTTGGAGCAAACTCCACTTGGATTCATCCAGAGGCACCTTGCAGCTTTCAATCTCAACTTTTGTTACTGGAGCAGCAGAGGTAGTGCTGGTGGAAGGGCCCTCATGTTCACTTCTCTCCTCTGCAGCCAGCATCAGTTGGTGGCAACCTGAAATCACCAACATCCGGGCCTTGGGTGGAGAACCTTCAGACCACCTTAACTTGGGACAACCTTTTACCACCAATTCATCTAAGGTGGGGAAAACAGCAATCTCTTCCAGGTTCACCATACCATCCAGGGTAACATGCTTGAGTTGATGGAATGCTGTTGCGTTGCTGCTGCCACGAATACTCAAGTCACCAGTGTCCATTATTCGTGTGACCTTACCCACTCTCCTGAGAACCAGCCGTTGCAGGTTGGGTAAAACACCAAATGGTGGTAGACTGCTGCAGCTCTTGATGTCCACCATGGTGATCTCCACAAGGTTAGGGAGGAAATGGGACACTATGCTCGATCTCAACCAACAAGGGAGGGATTCGCTTCTATAACCGTGTAGCTCAAAGCACTGCAAATTCTTTGGGGGCTCTAGGTTTGTTAACAAAACATTGTCCTTCAGAGATACATCATTATCCTCTTCGCAACTCTCTTCGTCTACTAACAAATCATCATCCTCCAGATATACATCTGATACATCATCAGCCTCTTTGCAACTCCAAACAAGCGTCAGCTTCTGGAGCTTCTTTTTCTCTGACAACTTTATGCTCTGTGCTTCCTCTGTAGATATTACCTTCTCAAGGCAGCTTATCTCCACCTCTTTGTAACTCACATCCTTGAGCTCAGAAAGGTTGCTGCGGATCCTGCTACCTGCTCCTCCATCAGTGCAAACAACGAACTCATATCTTTGCAGACCCGGGCAGTTAGTCACAACTAGGGACTTCTTGTCTCCCATCCATTTGTCTATTCTCTCGAGTCTTACACAGCCCGAGAGGTTCAGTGTTTGTAGTTGACTGAGCTTCTCACCTAGACTTTTAGGTATATTAAAAAGAAATATGTTATGAGAGAGGTCCAAATGCTCCAGATTGGTAAGGCAACTGATACTTTCAATGTATTTCGTCCCCTCCTCTTCTTTCTTATAGCATAAAATAGGATTTAGGCACATGGATAAGTTCAAATACCGGAGGCTTTTGAACTTTTCCCAGACATCTTTAAGCACATATAGATGGAATCTGTGTTCAGCGAGACAACAGCAAGGATGTGACAAGTTGAGATGCCGCAGATTGGTGAGGCCGCCCAGAGCAGTCCGTATCCCTTTGAGGCAAGAGCAGGAAGATAAATCAAGATGCTCCAACTTTTCAAGCTGCCCAAATGATTCTGGCAGGGTTTTTAGCCCAACGCAGCCTGAGAGATTGACATGCACCACATTTTTGAGACGGTGAAATGAAGCGGGCAGTTCAAAAAGCCCAGAGCAGCCTGAGAGATTGACATGCACCACATTTTTGAGACGGTGAAATGAAGGGGGCAGTTCTAAAAGCCCAGAGCAGCCCGATAGATCGATATGCCCCAAATTTGATAGATTCCCAAATGAACTGGGTAGTTCTACAAGCCTAGATGAGCCTGACAAATTAAGATGCCTCAACTGCCGCAGCTGGCAAATAGAATCTGGTAATTTTTCCAGACTGCAGTCTAGTAAATCCAAGACACGCAGGCATTTGGCAGATGAGAGCGAAAGATCACTGAGCAGCTTATTACTGCGTCCATGGAAAAGGAATACCCTTTGGGATCGGAGTATACGAGATAAATGTAGTAGACTATCACAATTGGTAAGCCTTGCATGTCGGTAGCTGTCGTTTCCACTGAGCTGCTGGAAACTGTCTCTACCATCCAAAAAAATCGATATTCCCGATGAAACTGCTCTTGCAAGGTCATGTACAAAATCGTGCATGGCGAAGGACCCAGCAGTACTATCATCCTGCATCGAAGGTACAATCTCTATTAGAAAGTGTATCTGATTATTTGTGTGCCTGTGTATTGTGAAACGGATCATCTTATACATAGCACAAAGGATTCGGCTGCAAATCTGCCAGTATTAGCTCTTTCTATTTTCGGCTCCCCTTTAGATGGATATTGGGAATAATATCCTAGGAAATTTGTATTTTTCATCTCTTAAGTAGAATCAAGTATTATTTTCATACCTTTTGTTTTAATTGGTGCAAATCGACCCATGAACTAATTAGACTAGTGCACTTATCATGCACACATCAACTTAACAATGTTATAGCGCCATCTGAACATAGTATAGGTCATGTAATCATGTAGAGTAAGCCACATCATATGCTAAGTTGAAGCAGTGTTTTAACAATTTGGTATGAATTGATTTCATCAAATTTCCATACACAGTTACCATTCCCTTTATATATTGACCGTACCCTAACCACTATGAGCTTGAATTGATCACGATTGCTTCTGAGGTAAGATAATGGAAGTCCCTCGAGTCATGAAGTTCATCGCCAGCCATGCGTGTTGTTACTGTGCATTTATCCTAGGCGCAACGTAAAAGAGCAAAGCCTCCACAGATCATGTGAGATGACATACCCTGCTTAGATCCAATTCTACAGGATTTTGTTACAAAGCTTAAAATTTTGAAAGTCAAACAACCAATTTGCATCATTCTATTATAGAGATTAGTTCCTCTCATGTCATGTGGGGATGCAAGTATCAAAGAAGAAGAAGAAAGATGGAAAGAAATAGTTAGATTAGAGTTGGAGTTGGAGTCTGTTTCAGTCGGAGTCTGTTGGACTTGTGTTGCGTCAGAGTCTGTAAGTTAGGAATTAGATCTGTTAGCCGTGTTCAGTTAGGAAATTCAGGGATTGTGTACTCTGGCTATATAAAGGCCAACACATCGGTGGAATAAGAGTTAGCGAAGTTTTGCCCTAATCTACTGATCCCTTGTTTTTAGTTCGCGGCAACGCGGGCTATCTTCAAGACCTACTAGATTAGTCCTGATTACTGGTCCCACCATAGCAATTGGTATCAGATACCATCGTTGGATCTGTTCTTCCTACTAGCATCCTGCGATCATGTCCAACACAGATACAGCCACAATCTCCAAGGCCCTGACCGACCTCGCGCAACAGACAGGCGATCGTTTCAAGGAGATCACCAAGGCGGTGTCCGATGTGGCGGTGCAGCTCTCTGATCTTGCCAACCAGTTTGCGGCCCTTGAACCATTGGTGCCGATCGCCAAGTCCCTGGAAACCTTGCCCGGCAAGGTGAACACTCTCCAGGGTGCTGTATGAGATGGCACCAAACAAGTTGCTGCCCTCAATCTGGCAGTCGCACGGGTGGAGAAGCTGCAGCGGCGCCACACCGGCGACAAGTCCGGGTCAGAGGTAGACTCCTCTGATGAAGAAGACAGCAAGACCAAGCAGCCGCCCCTGAAGCGGCCACCCCAGCGTCCAGCTCCGGCAAAGACAAGGAGGAGGATTTTTTCCATCCCCGTGCCAAGTAGGAATTTCCTGTCTACGACGGCACCGGCGATCCATTGCCATGGCTCAACAGATGCGAGGCTTTTTCCGGGTCCAACACACACCGGATGCTCAGCGAGTCAGGTATGCATCGCTTCACATGTCTGACGCTGCCCAATTGTGGTTCACCAAATTGGAACGCAATTCAGGTACGCCATCCTGGAAACGCTTTGTCAAGCTGATCAATCGACGTTTCGACCCTCCAATGACAGACAGCCCGCTCGGTGAGCTCGCTCTCCTCCGCTCGTACGGGTACGGTGGTCGAATACACCGATTGATTCCTCGCCTTGGCCTGCCGAGACGAGGACTTGTCCGAGCCGCAGCAAGTACAGCTCTATCTGGCGAAACTCGACGTCAGCCTCCGCAAGCCAAAGTCACTCGATGAAGCCGTCATGCTGGCACGTGCCTATGAACAGAGGCTGCTCCTCCCAGCAACCGAATCCGTTTCCAGCCGGCACACTGTCCCTCGCATCCCTCAAATTACTGCAGCTGCAGCTCCTCCAGAGGGTGATCGATTTGCATCCATGCCGCGCTGCCACCTGTCACCTGCAGAGATGCAGCAACGACGTCAAGCAGGCCTCCGCTACAATTGTGATGAGAAGTTTGTTCCTGGTCACCGCTGCAAACGTATCTTTGTCCTGGAAGTGGTGCCAGATGATGAAGATCCGACCATCACTGCATTGGAGCTGCAGGAAGACCCCATGATATCTATTCATGCCTTAACAGGCATTTGCGCCCGAGGACAGTAGGTGATGCAGCTGTGGGTGTTTATTGCTGGTGTCAAGCTTGTAGCCCTCATTGATTCCGGGTCCACCTGCTGCTTCGTGGATTCAGCAGTAGCAAACAAATTGGGCCTCGCTCTTCATCAGCAAGCTGGACTGCACGTGACCGTGGGCAACGGAGATCAGATCAAGAGTCTAGGTTTGTTTCCCGGATTGTTCATCAGCATGGGCAGCGACAAATTTGTGGCATACTTCTATGCTCTTCCTCTCGGCACCTATGACGTCGTTCTAGGCGTCAATTGGCTCAGCTCACTGGGACCCATCCTTTGGGATTTCAATCACCACACTATGGCGTTCCAGAGAGCAAATCGTCGCATCACCTGGATCGGCATTGACGCCCCAAGACCAGTTGAGTTGTGGGCTACTACTCTACATGATGGCGAGCTGATGACTGCTCTGTTAGACGAGTTCACTGGCGTCTTCCAGGAACCCCAAGGCCTGCCACCGCAGCGGGCCATTAGCCACCGTATACGGCTCAGCGCCGACACCGACTCTGTGGCAGTACGACCCTACCGCTACGCTCATGTTCAGAAGGAGGAACTAGAGAAGCAATGCGCGGAGCTGTTTCGACCGGGAGTCATACGACCCAGCTCCTCGGCTTTTTCGGCTCCCGCCCTGCTAGTACTCAAGAAGGAAGGCGCGTGGCGGCTATGTATTGATTACAGAGCTCTCAACGCCAAAACAATCAAAGACAAGTTTCCAATACCTGTAGTTGAAGAGCTGCCAGATGAGTTACGGGGTGCAAAATTCTTCACGAAACTTGATTTGCGCTCAGGCTACCATCAGGTTTTGATGGACCCAGCTGATATCCACAAGACGGCGTTCAGTACACACCAAGGCCTGTTCGAGTTTTTGGTCATGCCTTTCGGTCTCAGCAATGCACCGGCAACCTTTCAGGCCCTTATGAACACCATCCTCGGGCCTTTCCTCCGTAAGTTCGTGCTGGTATTCTTCGATGACATTTTAATTTACAGCAGCTCTTGGGTGGAACACCTGCGACATGTTCGAGCTGTTCTCCAGACCCTGCAAGCGCACAAGCTGTTCCTCAAGAGATCCAAGTGTGCTTTCGGCATGAAATCAGTGGGTTATCTCAGTCATGTCATCAGCGCTACAGGCGTCGCTATGGATGCACAAAAGGTTCAGGCCATACTGCAGTGGCCGACGCCAAGGAATACTAGAGCCTTGCGCGGTTTCCTTGGTCTCGCAGGATACTATAGGCACTTTATTTGAAATTTCGGCGTCATCACTGAGCCTCTCACGCGCCTCCTCAGGAAGGAAGGGTTCTCGTGGTCGCCTGAAGTGGAAGCTGCTTTCCGCAAACTTTAGCAAGCATTTACAACAGCCCCTGTACTACAGTTACCTGATTTTGACCGGAAATTTCTGGTCGAATGTGACGCTTCAGGCTCTGGTTTTGGCGCTGTTCTTCATCAAGGGCAGGGCGCTGTGGCCTTCTTCAGCCAGCAGATAGCACCGCGTCATGCCAAGTTAGCAGCATATGAACGGGAGCTCATTGGACTAGCGCATGCCGTGCGTCATTGGCGACCATATTTGTGGGGCGAGAGTTTTTGGTCAAGACAGATCACAGGAGCCTCAAATTTTTATTGGATCAACGTCTCTCCACGGTACCACAACATCACTGGATCAGCAAACTCTTGGGATTTGATTTTAGAGTGGAATACAGACCTGGCACAGCTAACATTGTTGCAGATGCGCTGTCCCGACGCGACACAGGTGACACCCTGTGTGCACTGACCGTATCCCAGTCGATTTTCACTTTCTATGATGAGCTGCGAGCAGAAGTGGCTACCAATACAGCGTTGGATGTGCAGAAAGCCAAGGCTGCAGCAGGAACAGAAGGGTGGAGTTGGGTGGATGGCCTTCTTCTCCATCAGGGCAGAGTATTCTTACCGCCTTCATCTCTGATGATTCCATTGGCTCTTGATCACGTCCATGGCATGGGGCATGAGGGAATTTAGAAAACATTGCACAGGTTCTGTGCAGATTTCACTACCCCTGGGGACCGTGGTTTGGTTACAAATTATGTGCGCAGCTGCCGTGTTTGTCAACAGAATAAATCCGAGTGTTTGAAGCCAGGAGGTCTGCTGCAACCGTTGGAAGTGCCGTCGGCTGTTTGGACAGACATCGCCATGGATTTTGTGGAGGCACTGCCGCGCGTTCATGGAAAATTGGTTATTCTAACAGTCGTGGATCGTTTCTCTAAGTTTGCACATTTCATTCCCTTGGGACATCCATACACAGCTACCTCGGTTGCTCGGGCTTTCTTCAGGGACATCGTTCGTTTGCATGGCATCTCAGCATCCATTGTCAGTGATAGAGACCCCGTTTTCACAAGTTCTTTTTGGAGGGAGCTGTTCAAGCTAACAGGGACTAAGCTCAACATGTCTTCTTCGTTCCATCCTCAAACAGATGGTCAGTCGGAGGTCACAAATAAAATAATTGCCATGTATTTGCGTTGTCTCACAGGAGATCGACCACGCCAGTGGCTCCAGTACCTTCCTTGGGCTGAATATTGTTACAATACATCTTATCAGAGCTCGCTTCAGACCAGCCCCTTTCAAGTAGTATACGGGCGACCACCTCCGGCTATTAGAACATATTCACCAGGGGAACCTAAGCTACCAGCCGTGGAGCAGCAACTCAAAGACAGAGATGAATTCTTAATGGACATCAGAAGTCGTCTGGAACAAGCACAACAACATATGAAGGCTCAGGTGGATGGGTCACGGAGAGAAATGTTTTTCCAGCCGGGGGATTGGGTGTGGCTTCGTCTCCTTCACAGACCCACTGCCTCCATGGGTGTTCAGCAACGGGGCAAGTTGAGTCCACGTTATTTTGGGCCCTATCAAATTCTGGAACGCATTGGAGATGTCGCTTATCGTCTGCAGCTGCCAATAGGTGCAAAGCTTCATGATGTTTTCCATGTTGGCCTCCTCAAGCAATACCGTGGTGATCCGCCATCAGGCCCCCCTCCATTGCCGCCCGTTAAACATGGTCAAGTCTGCCCGGAACCTCAAGCGGTACTCAAAAGCCGCATGGCTAGGGGTATTCATGAGCTCTTGGTTCAGTGGAAAGGACAGCCTGCTGCCAATGCTGCATGGATCAATCTCTCAGAGTCCATCCGTCTCTATCCTAACTTCCAGCTCGAGGATGAGCTGATTGTCCAGGGAGGGAGAGATGTCATGTGGGGACGCAAGTATCAAAGAAGAAGAAAGATGGAAAGAAATAGTTAGATTAGAGTTGGAGTCGAAGTCTATTTCAGTCCAAGTAGGACTTGTGTTGCGTCAGTTAGGAAATTCATGTACTCTGGCTATATAAAGGTCAACACATCGATGGAATAAGAGTTAGCGAAGTTTTGCCCTAATCTACTGATCCCTTGTTTTTAGTTCGCGGCAACGCGGGCTATCTTCAAGATCTACTAGATTAGTCCTGATTACTAGTCCCACCATAGCATCTCAACACATGACATGGCTAAGTGGTGATTTGTTAGATTTGTATGCCTAAACTGCTATCAGATGGCATTAAAACGTTGTTATGTGGATACGGGATGATTACACCAATTGGAACATAAAAGGACGAAAGTCACACTTTTATAATACTTAAGGGATAAAGGGTACACATTCTATTATATCTACGTTCTATAACAACAACAACAACATAGCCTTTTAATCCCAAGCAAGTTGGGGTAGACTAGAGTTGAAACCCAAACCAAACCGCTAGAAAGGGGAGAAAGTTTTTTTTTATATTTTTTAAAAGGTTGCTTTTAGAAAACAAAGGTTTTAAAAGATTTTGGAAAGAAGCACAAAGAAGAGCCTAACCAAGGCTAAGGCACGTGGACAGCTGCTTTCCAAGCAGTTCTATCGAAGGCTAATCTCTGCTTATATTCCAATTTTTAGATCTCTCTTAACTGCCTCTTTCCAGGTCAAATTTGGCCAGCCCCTACCTCTCTTCACATCATTGTTCTGCCTTATGATGCCGCTATGCACTAGTGCCTCTTAGTCGGCCCCTACCTCTCTTCACAACGTCGTTGCACATGTCCAAACCATCTTAGTTGATGTTACACAAGCTTTTCTTCATATATACTATAAATTGATGAGTTTCTCAAAACATTCCTCGCTCAGGCTAACACCCTATGCCTCTCACATATGAACCTACTTCACAGAACAGGATGGATGAAAATCCTAAAAGTTTCTACACTTTTTTCATATATTTTTCTCACCATATCCTTGTATACCTGTGCCCCCTTACCCCACTCTCCAATCTAGTTTTTGCCAATCAATTCCCTTTGTGCCTCCCATCAATCATTCCCACGTGCCATATACAACCACAGGCTCCTATGCCCTAGCTCCCACACCAACCCTCACACGCTACATCTGCCATTAATCACATGTGCCTTCCTTCTTTGATTCATTGCCCTCTCTCCATCCCAGTGAGATCCCTAATTGTATCGGGCTCCCACCTCTTATTAGGATTGGGCAGGCATACCTCGATTACGAATCAATCTAGGAGATTTACCCTAGATCCTGCAGCTACAAGGAATCTAGTATATAAATTTGTATCAGTTGTAACAGGGTGGTAGGATAGAAGGGCGGGCCTGGTGCAGCGGTAGAGCCTACCGTCTGTAACCGGAAGGTCCCGGGTTCGAGCCCCAGCCTCTGCATATTATGCAGGTAAGGCCTGGCGCTTAAAGATACCCTTCCCCAGACCCCGCTCAGCGCGGGAAGCCTACGGCACTGAGTACGCCCTTTCTGTAACAGGGTGGTAGGGCGAAGATATTAACTCTAAACTCATCGACGATTGTAATACATCCACCATAGGACATAGTGTATTACTCTCTTTATGAGAGGTCCTAAATTTGACTAATATACCCTCATGTGCTCACATGATTTATGCATGTATATCCTTCCAAGGATATCCATACACCGGGTACCCCCAACTCAAGCCAAAACACGCCTGAGCAAGTAGAAGATGCTAACCTCCCAAGCGAGGTCGGCACAAGACAGAAGTTGACAACCTTAGTGACGAACTCAAAGCGGAACACTCCTACCTCGAAGCGAGGTCAGCATGGCACATGAGTCGCCAACCCCCATGGTTGGCTCGAGACAGAACTAGCTAGCTGACCTTTTCATGAGGTCGAAACAATGCTTCCCTCAAAGCTACCTCCAGGCACCAGGCACCGTACCAGCCTCATAACTACCAACATGTGACCGGGTAGATACCTCAGAACAAACAGTCAAGGCAGCGGCACGCAACAATGCCATCATCAGCTGACTAGGACCTGCGCCCAAACCCAGTGGATGACCGACATGTCGTATCCAACAACACCCTATCAGGCGGGTGCTAAAAATCATGCTTCATGCACTCCACTGTGAGGCAACGGACGACTGCCAAAGCAAGGCGAGCGGCGCCTGAGAGCAAAGCACAGAGCTTGAGGGCACAGTGCAACACCCAGGATGTCGCACAATGCCCTAAGATTCAACGTGACCCCCGAAGCTCTGACATTCTCCCCCGCGAGGCAAAGGACCACCATGCTGCCCGATGGGAGACCCCCTTTCTTTTTTACATTTATGCCCTCTACTATCGTAACCGCCCCCTGCCTATATAAAGGGCAATTGGGCTCAAGCAGAGGGGAGAGACTTAGTTGTAAGCCTTAGCATTCTCAATTCATCTCATTGCTCACTAGCACTACCAATGGCTGACTTGTAAGACGCCCGGGGCCTCACCTACCCTTGAACGCAATACAAGCTCAGAACTATACTGGACATAGGGCAAGTTGCCCGAACTAGTATAGATCGAGGACTCGTGTCCTACCATTCGGAGGGAGCATACATGTTATTCCCCTTTGGCCTACAAATTCTACTTGCCAGTTTTCCATACTTCATAGTTGGCATGCTAGGTAGAAGACCAAAGAGCATTCATTTTTTTTCTTCTTACTCATTCATCTCCGATGGCTTCTTTTTTCCACCACAGCTGCGATAGGTGGCGCTCGCAGCGCATTTGCCCCTGAGGAGCACATCACCTTTAGCTCCACGCACTTCATCGCCGATGCTACTACATAACAGGGTTTCAATAACACCAACTTGTGTTATTGTATCTCAATTAAAGTGTTACTGGGTCTTCCAATAACACATTTTGTTTGTGTTATTATTGCCTATGTTAATATAGGTTGATATTCTAGAACACAAAACATGTGTTCTTTTACGTCTAAAAAAGTGTTCCTTTACGGTAAAAAAAAGTGTTACTAATTAGTGTTACTAACACATTTTTTTTTCTAAAAATGGAAAATTACAATGCTCTGCAAGAAATTGAACTCACAAACTCATGCCACTCATAAGACTTTCACTCCACCACACTACACAAGCACTTGTGTACAAAAGAAGGGATGTTTTCTTTTTATATATACATAAATTTTATATTCCACGTTTAAACACTTAAATGGTCTTAAATAAAAAAGCTCTCAACTATAAAGTTTTAGATATCTTCAAATACTACGTATGCATATGAGGTTATATGATAAATTCCAAATTATGATTTCACAAAAATGGAAAATATATTTGAATTTATAGGGGGCAATAAATGATCTCAAATGAAAATTTTATCAATTGTAAAGCTATGGATCTCTTCGAGTAAATTTTGGTATTGTACCTTTGTGCAATTTGACATTAAACAATTATGATTTTTTACTAAACTTCTATTTCTATAGAATCATTTTCATAAGAGGGCCATGCATGCTGGGGATTAACTCAAGAGCATTTTAAGAGGTGGTCTGTAGTATGTACCGCATCTAAAAATGAGTATTTCGAGCGACTGTGTATGTTACGGATTGTCTTTGTAAACAAAGGCTATTTCTAGAGGCGGCCTATAATATGGACGACCTCTAAAACCTAATCTGGGGGTCGTATTTTAGGTGCATCCAATGCTACCAAGAGCATACACAGCTCCATTTATAGTAGCCTTCAAAAATAAATAAAACGAGAAAGTGCGTGTAAACCCAATGGATGAGTGACACATCGCACCTGACGCTCAAAAGTAGCTCGGGTGACTCGGGGGCTACACCCTCTGGGAGCGCTTGCGTGCCCACTCGGTCCAGCCTCTACCACAAAACAAGCACAAAAGCCAAGCTCCACAAACTAATAGCACAACACATAATCCCTGACCTACTTTACAAGAGTAGCTCGGGGCTACACCCTTAGGTGCACTTGCGCGCCTCAAATGTGTGGGTACCTTTAATAAAACCTTTTTTACTGTGGGGACTTCCCCAGTCTTTTTGTTTAAAAAAAATGTGTGAGCACCAATTCTTGGGAAAGACACATGTGGTCCTCCCACAGGATATAATCTTTAGGGGGTGGGCCTATAGAGAAAAACTGCAGTAGAAAAGGTAAAAAAGAATTATTTCTTATGCGCAGGACAAACGCAAAAAATATAACCAAGCTACGCTCGAAGAAAGATCTCCTATCATCTTACTTTTCACGATGATTTGGAACCCCATAATCCGTGCCCCCAACTTAGGCCAAAACACGCCTTAGCGGAGCTTGCCGTTGAGGTCGGCTCGAGGTGAAAGATGCCAATCTCCCAAGCGAGGTTGGCACAAGATGGAAGTTGCCGACCTCAGTGGTCAGCTGGAAATGGAACACTCTGACCACCTTTGAGGTTTGTGTAGCATAGGAGTCACCGACCCCTATGGTTGGCTCGAGACAAAACTGGTCGACCTCCTCCTGAGGATAGCATAAGGCTTCCCTATGCATGAAGCTACCTCCAGGCTCCATACTGGCCTCATAACTACCAACGTGCGACCGGGGTAGATACCTCAAGACACACATCAAGGCAACGGCGCATGGCAATGCCATCATTAGCTGACCGGCTCCTGCACCCAAACCCAATGGATGAGTGACACATCGCACCTGACGCTTCCGCCTGGTGCCAAAAATCATGCTTGACACGCTCCGCCCTGAGGCAATGCACGGACCACCAAGGCAAGGTGAGTGGTGTCCAGCAGCGGAGCGCTGAGCTCAAGGGTACAGCACGGCACCCCAGGATGATGCATGACGATGCCCCAAGATGTGGTGCGACGCTTGAAGCTCTAACATTCTCTCCCGCTGGGCAGAGGATCATTGTGCTCCCTGATGGGAGACCCCTTTCTTTTTACATTTATGCTCTCTACTACTGCACCCGGCCCCCTGCCTATATAAAGGGCAGCCGGGCTCATGCAGACCAAAGTGTCTTAGCCAGTAAGCCTTAGCATTCTCAATTCATCTCATTATTGCTCACAGCACTGCCAATGGCTGACTTGTAACATGCCCATGGCATCACCTCTCCTTGAACGCAATACAAGCTCAACACTACACTAGACATAGGGCAAGTTGCCCAAACCAGTATATATTGAGGACTCACATCCTACCATTCAGAGAGAGGATACGTGCTAATACCCTCTTACCTACAAATTCTACTTGCCAATTTTCCATACTCCGATACAAATCATTGCACCAAATTTCATAGCATCCCATGGAGGTCGTACCACTTAAAATCATGTATTTTTATTGGTTTGTTTTTAAAGGGGGATCATAATTTAGGATAATCTATTGAAACAAAGTTGGAACAATGATGATCAATGTTGTGTTTTTTTTGTGAAGTAAGAAATCATAAAACATCTCTTTTATAGCCATACTGCAAGAATTTTTGGATAAATTTTACTATGCGTTTGGTTTGCATGCTCCAAAAAAGTGTTTTTTTTTTCATGACATGGTTTAGACAAGTAGGCCAATATTTGTGCTCTCAAGTTTCTGCAGGGGCAAGTGTAATCTTATGGTCTATTTAGCAATGCAAAAATGAGATGTTTCTAACAAAAAGGCTATACCCTTATTTGCATGTCATCTTCAGAGTTACATACTATACTCCTGAAGTGGTATGTCTAATAGGGTCTATGCTTAATTTGTTTACCTAAGAGTTTATCGTTTAAACAATTGTGTGTTGAGTTTGTAACAAGGACAGTGAAGTGCAAAGATTTTGCAGGTATCATAATAAATTTTTCCTTTTCCAAAAATATTAAGCATGGATACTATCATATCTTACTATTACTAGTTGAAGGCTCTAGTGAATGCACTTCTTACTCATGGGATCTAGACTAGGTTATAGAACTTCCATGAGGGAACCGGCCGAGTCAAAGCCAGGTTCTTTAAGACTCACCGGCTTGAATATGAAAAATTGACATGGTTTCTGGATGAGTGTGTTGATGCCTTGTTTAGTCATTTTCAATCTATTATGAATAAAGTTTGCACTAACAGTGCTGATAATGCACTTCCCTACAACGATCACAATAGGACTCTAAAGTTGTTGTATGCCCTTGATTAGAAGGTCTTGGAGGTGAAGGTTGTGTTAATGTTATTGAGTCAGCTAGATATGATCACACTCAATATCGACATGCTTTACAAGAAGCTCGAGTCGACAGAGGTTGACATGTAGTCAAGGGCAAATTAAACAGGATGGATCAACCCCATAAAGCTTTGCTTAATCTAGCCATTAGTAGAAATTCAATTGGTATGTAATCTTGCAGTGTGCTAGAAGAGATGTTATGCTTTAAATTTTCAATGCACCTCTATTACCTTCCCCTCTAGTTTTTTAGTCTTTCAATGTATGTAGTCTAGCCTATTGGGCTATTTATATACAATAAAAATATTTGTCTGCACTAAGTCTAGCTAGCAGTTGTTACTCTTACGTGTTTTTGTGATGGTGGGGGTGAAGAAAATACAACAAGATCCATATGTAAAGAAAAATCATCACGTTTGGAGAAATAAAACAGGAATATTAATTTAGAGATAGATGTAATGTGACTCACCGAGGCAGAGTCAGCAAACTGAAGAAAGGAGATGTCTAAAAGCTTCTTAATTATTTCTCCACCATGCCGGGGTCCGGTGGAGGACCCGTGAGATGGCTTGAGAAAACCCATAGCGATCCATTTGCGAATGATGTCATCCTTGTGGCCCATCATCTTCGGTGGTGAAGTCGCCAGGTGAGAAAAGCATAACCTCATGTCAGGCGGCATACTTTGGTAGCTTCCACTCAGGGATGAAAACATGCTGTACAAATACGCCACAGGGAAATCTTGTCCTTGCCATGTGTCTCTGAACTCTTGCCAGTCCCTGGTGCTCTGCTTGTGGCATAGCTTGTTCCCAACTTCTTGAGCTGCCAATGGTATGCCGCCACACATGGCCGCAATCTTGCGCCCTATCTCTTCCAATTGTTGTTTGCAATCTGACATATGATTGGCAAAAACACGACTTGTTTGCCCCCTGATGATTTTCCAGCACAGGTCATGACTCAAGGGATGCAGCTTGTATGGTTGCACCGTAGTATTGGTACAGATTGTCCCTGCGACGCCTTCATCGCATGTTGTTACTAGCACCGTCACCTTGCTTCTTCCTCCCTGCCCCTGATTGCAAGCACGACCTAGCACACCACGCAAGTTCTGGAACTGAACCAGCTGGTGCTCCCATATACCGTCTACAACGACGAGCACCTTATGACCACCACCACCAAGCACCTCAGCAAGGCGTCCCTTTACAGACTGCATGTCATTCATACCATCACCATACCCATGCCTCATCAGTTGAGAAAGTATTTCTCCGCATATTCTCCAAACATCAAAGTTCTCAGACACACGGGCCCACACCCTGGCGTCGTAATGTTGTCTGCATTTGTCATGATTGTAGAGCGCTTTCACCAGTGCTGTCTTGCCAACACCAGCAAGGCCAAAGATGGGAAGGAAGACAGGGCCCTCCTCTCTGCTCCCACCACCCCTAGCTGGAGATGACAACAGAAGACCAAGTATCCTTCCTACGTCTTCGTCTCTCCCCACAAATTGTTCGGTGACGAACCAAGGGAAACTAAGTATCTCCGTATGAGCAATTTTAGCAGTAAACTGAAAGGACTCAAGCTCCCCAGAAATCTCCATCAAATCATCTTTTACCTTGCTCATCATCTTACTAGCCTTTTTGGGTGCAACGAAAGGGCAAGGCAGCATCCACGCCATCTGCAAATCAATCAATCAAATGTGTTTAGGATCAGATATAATATACAATCACACGTAGTGGATGGAGTAGACACGAGGAGGAAGGATGTATATATATACACATACCCGCGCTGCACCACCCTTGTTGTTGCCTTTTTGTATTTGGATCTCGTCGACCATGTCCCAGATTTTGTACGCGGCAGCCTTAACCTTCTGTTGCAGTGACGACAGCCTCCACTGATCCTCCATCCACGGCTGCCTCATCACGTGCTCCAGCACCGTGCTTATGCGGCCCATCATATCCTCCAGCTCCATGTCGCGGGGCACAGCAGCATCTCGCACTGCGTCCACAAACCTGTCACGAGCCACCACGAAGACGGCCGTGCCAAGCATCCCCTCCACTGCGGACATGCCTATGTTTGATTCCTCGTTGGCTTCAATCCGTTGCGGTTCCGTTAATACGAGAATCTTGAGGCGCCCCATTTCAGCTAGCTTTTCGGCTGTTCTCATCTCCAGTCTTGTGCAGCCTGTGACATCCAATGTATGTAGCCTACTCAGGTCACCAAGACTTTCTGGTAGATCAACAAGAGATATGTCGTGGGATAGGTCCAGATGCTCCAGACTGGAGAGGCACTGGATACACTGAAGCCAGGTGAAACTCTCCCCTTGTGCCTGCTGGTAGCAAAATGTAGGATCCATAAACATCGACAGGTTCAGATACTCAAGCTTGGTGAGCTTGGCCCAGACCTCGTTTAGCTGTACAACATGGGATGTATGTTTCACAACATTACACCTGGGGTGTGACAGGTTCAGATGCCGGAGATTGGTGAGGGCAGCCAGAGCTGTCGGGAGCTCTCTAAAACAGGAGCAGAATGATAGATCCAAATACTCCAATTTATTGTGACGGCACAATGATTCCGGCAACTTATCTAGTCTGATGCAACCTGACAAATTGACGTGCTTAACATTGATTAGATTGCTAAATAATGATTCCGGTAGATTTTCTAGCTCCTCACAGCCTGATAAATTGATATGCTCCGCATTTATTAAATTACCAAATGATTCCGGTAGATTTTCTACCCCCTCACAGCCTGATAAATTGATATGCTCCACCTTTATTAGATTACCAAATGATTCCGGTAGATTATCTAGCCAGGAGCAGCCTGATAGATTGATATGGTCCACATTTATTAAATTACCAAATGATTCCGGTAGATTTCCTATCCTCTTACAGCCTGATAAATTGACATGCTTAACATTTCTTAGATTGCCAAATGATTCCGGTAGAATTTGTAGCCCCTCACAGCCTGATAAATCGATATGCACCACATTGATTAGGTTGCCAAATGATTCTGGTAGATTTTGTAGCCACTTACATCCTGATAAATTGATATGCACCACATTGATTAGGTTGCCAAATGATTCCGGTAGAATTTCTAGCCTCCCACAGCCTGATAAATTGATATGCACCACATTGATTAGACTGCCAAATGATTCCGGCAGTTGTTGTAGACTGGAACAGTAGGATAGATTCAGATATCTCAATGACTTCAGCTGACAAATAGAAGGTGGGAGCACCGTACAGTAACCGCACTTGAAACTAAGTGACCTTATGCAGAATAACTCTGATGGCTTTATGTAAAAACCGTCAGTAACTGCATAGCGACCGAGACATGTACCCGAAGAGATCTGGTTTCCACCATCCAGAGAAACCAATCTGGAAGATAATACAAATCTTGCAAATGAGTGAACCAGGCCGTGAATAGTGAACGAGATCACACATTTACCACCGGTCTGGAAGAAAAGGGCATTAATACATCCGATTAGATTGTGTGAGCCATAACCATTTTGCGTACACATGTTTAAAGAGTATGCTTAGACTCGAAAAACAGAGAGTACGCATGCTCGGAAAAAATTGATAGCAGTATAACAAGAACAACTCAGAAAAAATCAATGATTAAAACGTAAGGTAATAAAGAAGGTAGGAATTTTACGAGAAATTCAGCCGGCCGTGCGGGAGCGAAGTTGCACGGCCATCCTCCATGTAAACGGCGCAGGCCTTCCTCTCACCTGCCTGTCGCCCCCAACTCCCTATCCATTTCTTCTCTCTACTCGCGAGCTCTCATGCACGCAGGGAGCTAATCCGGCCGTCGTGCTCCCAGATCCTAGGGGACTACGCTCCGGCGCCACCGATAGCCAACAAGGAGAAGCCGTGCTTGCTGCTGCCAAGCGCAAGCACCATGGCCAATGCCTCTGCGGCTGGTCCCCACAAAGCAGAAGGGGTGGCACGTGAGGGGAACGCTTGGTCCAGATCTGGTGTTGCAGTTGAGGTCAAGCCCCGAGGCTGAGTGCTGCGCGTCCGCCTCCCACCACTCGCCGGCGATGGAGGGTGTCGCTGCCACTAGCATCTGTTATGCTTCTTTAGCTCCTAATATTATTCTCGAAATGATCTAGTTTTTGTGCTGGCTCTTATTTGCCCTTCAAACGTTTGATGCTATGCGGAAAAAATCTACATAACACCCCCCTGCTCCCCCCAACGTTTGTATGGTTGTCTACTTCACATTTCCAAATTAAAAACCAGATCTCCAACTTAAAAACCAGATTTTTAACACCCTAAACTATATAAAACCGGTCAAATAACCTTTTAGGTGGTTTTGGTGAGTGGTTTTGAGAAACAAAGTCTATATAATCCCCTAACATATACTGGGTAATCTACATCACCCCTCGGTGTATATTTTTTCTTGGTTTTGATGAAATTCAACACTTCGTACCATTTACAATAATCTAAAAACTTGAGTTGTTTGCATATTAATATCTGAATCATTTATGTCAAATGGTGGGCCAAAAGGTTCGCTGTCCAACATGTCCGCTCAAGGTTCAACAATGTTTGTAATATATTTTCTTTATATAACTTGATTCATAAATTCATATATATTGATTGTATAACTACAAATAAGTTGGTACTTGGTATACAATTCATATATATTGATAGTATAACTACAAATAAGTTGGTACTTGGTATACAATGTAAGTACCTTTGGTAGTAAGTCATCTATAAACATTATTGCATATTTGATGTTACTGCAAATTTGACATAACATGCTAGGAAAAAGTCTACGTAACCCCCCAACGTGTGTATGGTTGTCTACTTCACACCTCCAACTTCAAAACCAGATTTTTAACACCCTAAACTATATAAAACCGGTCAAATAACCTCCTAGGTGGTTTTGGTGAGTGTTTTGAGAAACAAAGTCTATATAACCCCCTAACATATACTGGGTAGTCTACATCACCCCTCGGTGTAGATTTTTTCTTGGTTTTGATAAAATTCAACACTTCGTACCAATTACAATAATCTAAAGACTTGAGTTGTTTGCATATTAATATCTGAATCATTTATGTCAAATAGAATAATAAATACTTTGAACAAACAAATTACGTGTACAATTAAATATTACATCCCTAGTACACAACAAAATTAGTGCTCTGAAATACTATGGCACTCTCTCCATTCGCATCCACAGTAATTCATGGCACTAATATTGTCGTACATTGGGGATGTAATATTTCAAATTTGTTTATTCAAAGTACTAATTTTACATTTGACAAAAATGATTTAGATCTTAATATGCAAAAACTCAAGTTATTAGATCAATGTAATTGGCACTAAATATTAAATTTCATCAAAACCAAGAAAAAAATCTACATCGAGGGGGTGAAGTAGACTACCCAGCATATATCAGGGGGTTATATAGACTTTGTTTCTCAAAACCACTCACCAAAACCACCTAGACGGTTATTTGACCGGTTTTATATAGTTCAGGGTGTTAAAAATCCGGTTTTGAAGTTGGGGGTGTGAAGTAGACAACCATGCAAAAATTGGGGGGTTATTATGTAGACTTTTTCCATGCTATGCCTAAGACAAGCGCCGATGTGAATACACCACATCAATTCATTTTGCCTGGTTCTTCTAATGGAATAAAACGGTCTAGTTTGCTAATTTGCTACTTCACATGTGCTCTGTATCAAAACGTTAGACCAAGTTTTCCGAAAATTGATGCTCAGCCGTTCGACCAAGTTATCTGAAAATTGATATCTCTTGTCAAGGTAGTTTTGAGAACTAGTAAAACATGTGCATCGAAACATGTTTTCGGGATTGTTTCTGGCCGTACATGAGTTGCACTGGCGAATTTTTTTTTTTTTCTCATCTGCAGTCTGGTCGTTAAACACGTGTCATATGCTAGTTCATGTGTGCAGTGGTGGTACAAATATAATGAAGGCCATGAGGATGAATATGCTAGTGAGCCGAGATCGATTTCTCATCCAGCAGCTGGTGTGCCACCATCGAAGGACCTCTATCTTATACTAGGGGAGGTGACGAGTGGTGACACAAGGTTTGTGTTTGAGGGAATCAACTAAACTGTATCACCAGTACAATAATATTGGTATCAACATATTACTAATTGGAGGTTCTTTTTAGAGCCTCCACGTTAATCCACATGAGACGTGCTAAGAAAAAAAGAAAAAATCCTAAAAATTCTCACAATAATCAGAAATATCTGACCATCAATTGACATATTGGAATATTAATAGCCATTAGATCCGATTTCAAAGTAATTACCCACCTCTGCCATTACGAAAGGTTTTGAGTTCAATTCTCACCAAATGCAAATTTCTTCTTCTTTTTTTTAAAGATTTTCCACCTCTACCATTATGAAAGGTTTTTAGTTCAATTCTCATCTAAAGCAATTTTTTCTTTTTTATGATTTTTCACTTTTCAAATTTACCTCATTTTTTGTCAGATTTTTTTCACATTTACAAATTCACCCTACTAAGTGATCACCTAACCTTTTTTTACAAAAATGCTAGATACCTTTCTATGAAACACATCGGTGACGGGCTGCTTGAATAGTCTGCTATAATCATCTTGAGCTTTCTGGTCAATGACCTCTTTTCCATCTACAAGACCTAGGCTTTTAATCACTTTTCTTTGAGCTGCAGTAACAATCGGACCCGGAGAGCATAGCTTGGCTCCAGCAAGTCCTCTGTTGTGGCGTGGAACAGAAGGAGGCACATTCTTTCTAGCCTTTCTCTTCAAGATCGTGGGGCAAGGCAGCTACTGTTCCACAAGTTTAGTGATTCTCTGTAGGCCTTGAGGTTGAACATTTGAGCTCGTGCCCTTCGAACGACATCGGCGTCGAAAGTAAACCTTGAGGGGTTTAATACCTTTAGAGGGTTGATGCAGGGGGCAGGAGACTTAGGGGGCATCTTCAACCGGCCCTGTTAGGCCGAAGCCAGCAGATGGGGTAAAACCCCATCTATCCACTATTTCAACTACCCTTCTCTCTGTAAACAGTGTCGCTACAGTATTATTTTGTACTATACCTTACCATTTACTTTCACTGCTGGAGTCAGCCTTAGGGAAGATGGTCCAACCGGTCTCCCGACAGAAACATCGACAGGGGAGCACGCCAGCGCATTGTCCTCAGTTGTTGTGAGGAGCTGGGCCGTTGCTAGGAGAGTAGGAGTGAATGCAACTCCTGAGAGCCCGCATCACCAATGCACAGTGGTGGAGTAGCCGAGGAGCCCACGTCATCAATGCCCATTGGGGTCAGTACAGGCGACAGAGCCACCATGCACGCCATCAATTTGTTTTCGTGCTAAACAGGACAGGTTGTGGTTCTTAGACTATGTGCAGCAGGATGTGTAAATGCATTGTGTATCTACTATTCCAACTATCTCCCTCTCTGTGAACAATGTCGCTACAGTGTATAGGCAATCCATTTACCCAACCCACTGCACATAGTTATAGTGGTGCAATAGTTTGTACTGTGGACTATCCGGGCCTGTAGTGTGGACAGTTCACAGCTAGGTATTTCAAAAAATCCATCCAGAACCAAGTTTGTTGCTGTGTGGTCCAACAGTTTGTACCGTAGATTGTCTGGGGCCATAGGGCGGATTGTCCGCATGTATCTTAAAAAATCGACCTAGGTTTGTTTATGTGTGGTGCAACAGTTTGTACTGCAGACTGTCTGTGCTCGTGCAGAATATGCATAGGTATTTCAAAAAAGTGATCCAGAACCAAGTATGTTCCTGTGTGGTGAAACAATTTGTATGTTGGACAGTCCGTATTTTGTATTGAAGACTGTTTGCAGTTCACATGACGGTCGTCGTTGCGTTTAATGCATGACTGTCTGGGCTGTGTACTGTGGACAGTCCGCGAAATCTCTATTTTCTCGTGGATGGCTTTGTAATAGCTTGTTTTTGGAATGAACTCTACATAAGTTTTATATATACTTCATCCACAGCCATGGCGGCACACTTTTGGCATTCCATTGAGCATTCTTGAGCTGGTGCAAGTCCTCCCCACGAGTTTGTGCATGAGTTGCACATAAGAGAGGGATAAAGGCAAGTTTTGAGTGCATTTGCATAAGAGACTGGGCTTTAGGCACTTGGTGAAGGGTCAAAATGTGTTTTGGCTTGTTACTCTTGGTGTTTGCCGACACCTAGACGGTGTACAGGTGCTGTGACCCGGTGATCTTCTCAAGAGAAGCTTGTGAGAAGGTCCAGTTGTGCTTGTGAGAGGCTTTATGCTCGCCTTACCAGAGTGGTGAAGAGTAACTCTAGTGGAATAGAGGTTTGGAGAGGTTCTTTGATCCAGGCTGGCTCATAGATCAAGTGAACTCTTGATAGAGTAGCGGTTGGAAGTCATTGAATCCACCTCAACATGGAATAGGGGTGATCGGCAAGTCATTGAGCAGTGTCTCATTGTGGTATTGTGTGCTTGAGCTCTTTTAGTTTGTGCACTTTATGCACTTTACATTCAAGCTATTTACTTTTCTATAATTATAATTGCTTCCATGTCACCCTAGGATTGCAAACCTTGGCATAGACATAGGGTGTTTGTGCACATAGTTGTATTCTTGTTTAAGGGGTGTAGTTTTGTTTTAGCTTATTGTTTCATCCGCTCATCTATCGGTTAATTCTCGCTATAATTTTTTAGAACGCCCCCTCTAGTCGGCCCCCTCGATGGTCAATATATATAAAAGTATGATTATTATTTTCTAATATCTTGGTTAAACTTAGAAGAGTTTGACATAGGATAAACCTAGAAAACGATATATTCTAGGACAGTGGGGGTAATATTAATTAGAGAGTAGACAGATAAAGATAAAACAAATATGGATATTGAATTAGAGGACCAATATATGAAAGGCAGTAAATAATAGCAATTTGTAATTAATTATGTATGGTAAACTTTATATAAAGTTATTACCTTATGCTAAGAGTGGCTTTGATGTACTAGAGAGTGGGGTTGATGTACTAGTTTATAATAAAAGTGACAATGCAAGTTGGAGTTGCATAGAAATGTACTCTAGCCTAACAATTTTACAAATAAATGTATTTAAGACATTGAATCTAGCTAGCCAGTAACATTACTCCACGTTGTCACTCTATTGGATTATTTCTATATTAGTATTGATGATATGCATGATCGACCAACTGAATGGGAAAAAAGATTCTAATTACAAAAAGCTGGTGGAGTAATAAAGTGTGCAATCCATTTATACTTGAACAAAAGCTGCATTAAACTTGAATTGTCTTGCAACGTGGTTGCATAGGGTATTTTTTTATGATGGAGTGAAGGAAAAGACAAGCTGGTGCATATACAGATGCCAATAAAAAGTCACGTCATGTTCGGAGAGAAATTAAGGTGCTTTTAGATGTATGTAGCGTGTGACTCACCGAGGCAGACCGAGCGGGCTGAAGGAAGGAGATGTCCAAGAGCCTCGAAAAGATTTCTTTACCACGCTGGTATCCGGTGGAACTCCCGTCCCATGGCTTGATAAAACCCCGAGCCATCCATCCATGAATAATGTCATCCATATCGAGCCTTGAAAATGAAACAGCCAAGTGAGCAAAGCATAACCTCATGTCAGCCGGCATGCTTTGGTAGCTTGGAATCAGTGAAAACATGACCTCCTGATGTAGGTGATGCCATGACGAGTCTATAAAACTTCGCCCCTCGTTGGTACTAGTGTGTCCGCAGAGCATGGACCCAACTTTTCGAGCTACCATTGGTATGCCACCACACCTGGTCGCAATATCCCGCCCTATCTCTTGTTCCAAATATGGTTTGTCACTTGTTTGCTTGATGATTTGCTGGCACAGGTAATCACTCAAGGGATGCAGCTTGTATGGTTGCACCATAGTGTTGGTACAGATTCTTCTGGCGACGTCTTCGTCTCGTGTTACTACTATCACAGTCACCTTGATTCCCTGATTGCCAGCATCCAGCATACCCTTCAAGCTATCTGCTAACTCAACATGGTTGCCCTGATCACATATCATGTCCAGAACCACGAGCACCATTTTACCTGCACCAAGTGACTCATAAAACTTGTGCATTACAGAATCCATAGAATCCATGTCAAGTGGGCCCTCGAAGGATTCCGAAGGTCCGCACGCTACCCTCAGGTGAAAGTGGTTTGTCACATAGTAGGCCCACACCCTGGCGTCGTAATAATCTCGGCATTTGGCATGGCTGAAGATCAATTGTGCCAATGCTGTCTTGCCTACGCCTGCAAGGCCAATGATGGGAAGAAAGACTGGGCCCTCCTCTCTGTGTCGGTTGCTGCTGTCACTCCCACCACCCCTAGCTGGAGCTGGAGATGACAACAGAAGATCAAGTATCCTTTGTGCGTCTCCATCTCTCCCTACGATTTGTCGCGGGTCGACCCAATGTTCGTGAAGTAATTTGTGGCATGCTAGTGCATCATAATCATCATCAGCATCACTTAGAAAGGAAGTAGTAGAAAGGAAGGCATCAAGCATTTGACAAATCTTCATCAATTTTTCGTTTATCTTGCTCATCTCATTATCATTACTAGCCTTGCCTGCGGTAAGGACAGGGTGAGGGAGCATCGTCCTGGCCACCATGTTCTGCGTGTATAGATGGATAGATAGATATTCCGGTCAATATACAGTATCAAAAATCTGTCTTTGAGGATGGAGCAGGTAGAAATGCATGAGATTATATATATGCAGGAGTAGGGACAACATATATGTACATACCGGCGGGGGTGCTGCGCCCTTGTTGTTTGCTTGGATGTGTATGTCATGGACCATGTCCCAGATGCCGTAGGCGGCAGCCTCAGCCCGCCGCAGTAGGCGCAACAGGACCATGAACTCCTCCGTGGACAGCTTCTTCCGCATCCATTCTCTCTCCACGGGCTTCAGCATCTCCGCTATCCTGTCCATCCAAGCCTTCACTTCCTCCAGCAGGTTGAGGTCGAAGCCGGGCATGGTGGCTGCCACCGCCGCGTCTCGCACGGCGGCGTCCTCCAACTTGTCACAAGCCACCATGAAGACGGCCCAGGCATGCATCCACTCAAGGATGCCCCTCGCATCCTCCTCACCGAACGGCATCATCGTCAACTCCGGCGCGCGAATGCACAGCACAGTGTACGGCAAGGTTCGGCGGCTTCAAGCTGGGATGGCGGCCGGCCCTCAGCTTGGTAGCTAGCTAGCTAGCTTTGATCTTTGAGACTGAGACAAGGATCGATAAATGGGTTCCCGGCCGGCCACTGTCACATCAGGCACGTGGCCAGCTAAGCACACAGACAAATTAAGATCAACGTACATTACAATAAGCCGTGATGACCGACCGACAGGGTGGCCAGTTGTTCTCATTTCGAAATTTGTCGCTGATTGTAGAATAATAACAGAAAATGTCGTGCCACTCAAATGTGCTCATCATGTGCTCATCATGTGCTCGGGTCAGCTCTGGTGGCCTGATCGAGGCGGGCTTTTATATGTGTTCTCATTTGCCTATCACGTGACCTACTGCATCACTAGCTGACAACTAGGGGTGTTTGAATTTAGATATTAAAATTTAGCTCATGTCACATCAGTTGTTTTGGTGCTAGTTAGAAGTATTAAATATAGTCTAATTATAAACTAATTACACGGATGAGGACTAAACTGCGAGACGAATTTGTTAAGCCTAATTAATCTATGATTAAGGCTTAATAAATTCGTCTCGCCCTTTAGCCCTCATCTGTGTTTCTGTTCTAATTACGCTTGTTCTATCTCTAATTAGTTTTAGATCTAGATGCTTGTTGATTAGATCATATCTTTAAGGGTTATATTCTTCTAGCGTTCTTGATCATTGATCTAGCTCACTAATGATATAGTTGCATATCTAGTTCTTGTGATCTTGGTAATTAGAGGTTCTTGTTGTACTAATTATATTATTACACCATAAAAGTAATTAGAATCTAGTTCTCTAATTATGTGCCTGTTGAAAGTTTCTCGTCGATTATCTGGTTACTGGTGATAGTAGAGCCCGGGGAAAGGTTAAGCCGATCTAGGGGTTAGGTTAATTGATCTTGATTTAATTATGCTATGATGAATATGCTTGAACATGCTTGTTTACCTTGAGCTACAAGTTATCTCGCTACTCTAATCTTGTTGTGGCGTCCGTTATCTACATGTCTTAGATCCAATTAGAGCTTGATTAGAATCTAGTTAATACTCTTTGATTAGAGTTCTAGTTCTGTTATAATTGCCTATCTTATATATATATTAGTATATTTTATGCTTTGTTTAGATTAGTTTAAGGATTAGTTTAGAGTTAGATTATAACCTCTTTTATACCTTTAGTTTGCATAAACTATAGTTAATTAGTTCTCAATTAGTTGATTTTCTGGATTGACAAAACCCATGATACTCATCCTGGGGAAAAGCTACACACGATACTGTCGCTTGCAATATAAGGTTTGTCTTGCTTAAGTGCCGTCAACAGCCTCCCCCTAGGCCGTCCGGCCGAGAATTGTCGCCAAATCATCCCATCTTCGACCTGCATGCACATGAAAGACATGTTAACACAATCCCAAGGTGTGAATGATAAAGCCGACATATTAAGTACCGGAAGAATTGCCACCTCATCGATCCAGCACTTGGATTGGTGAAGTCAGCGATCCAGGGGACTTCAATCCTATGGCTAAGGAAGAAACACAAGTGAAGATCCAATGATCCAAAAGAAAGCACTTGTCTTAACCGCCAACTGACCTCTAACCGACTTTGGGAGGCAACATGGAGCGCGTTGGATGAAGAGAGGCGGTGGATCCAAGGGAAGTCTAGGCCACCTGGCCTTGGGTGGGGCCGCCAGGCCTCCCTATCAGGCTGCCGGCCTAACACCTGTCCCCTAGTGGGGCCACTTGGCCTTGAGTGGGGTCGCCGAGCCTCCCTACCAAGCCGCCCGGCCTGACACCTATCCCCGTTAAACGGCCATACCAACCTACTGCCACTATAAGTACCCCTTTTGCTCGAGTGGGTATAAATAGGTCCCTAGGCCTCACTTGTGAAGTGTGAAAGTTGAGTGGAACACACCATTGTCTTAGTTTAGTAGCACTAGGATAGTCCTGAGAGTTAGAGTTGAGTCTAAGTCTTTGCCTCAGGGATTCCAGAGTTAGCTTTGATTCTTGGTAAAGCTCTTGTATCTTTCTATCTTTTGTACTCTTACTACTCTAGTATAATATACAAGTCATTGTTCTATCCATCTGTCGGAGTTTACACCCGGCATCCCACCACATGGATGGTCCTGCGATGTTTTGAGATCGGTTGGGGTGGCGAGGAGATCGTAAATGGTGTACAGCACACAGGAACACGACGATTAGACAGGTTTGGGCCGCTAGATCGTGTAATATCCTACGTCATGTATGGGGGTTTGTGGATTGTATTGCTGAATATGCGAGGGTTGAAAGAGTTTTCTCGTGGTCCCTAGCTCCCATTATATAGGCCGAGGAGCTAGGGTTACAATACGTATCCCTAAGGGATTATCCGCCGAGGGATTCTCGGGATTATATTTAGTAATTACAGGACCGAATCCTAACAGATCCTATCTAAGGCGATCCAAGTGGTTTACTTGAGCTCCACGCCAGCCGTCGCCTTGGGCCGGAAGCCAGACCACTCGGCCCACCTATTAGGGTGATGTAATCGGTCGTCATAGGGCATCCATGTATATATGACTCCCACATGCCCCTGAGCTTCATGAAGATTTCGCAGGAATCGTCTTGAAGGTTACCATGGAGTCCACCTCGTCAACTGTAGTATGGAGGCCATCGCAAGATGGACTCCATATGGAGTAGCCCCCAAGTTTCAGGTTGACTTGAGTAGCAATCAACTTGAAAGTTTGAACCGTGCCATTCTAAAGTTATCGTAAAAAAATTTGCAGAAATCCTTTTCCTCACCACTCCTGCAGCCCCAAGATTCAAGAAGTATGATAATGCATCTTGGAGCTTGTTCAAAGTGGTTGAAGATATCCTGTGCTATTCCCAAATTCTGAGATATGTCTGCCGAGTGCTTGAATTCCGAGTCCAGAAACTGCCAAGAATACGAAATGCTGCGTCCACAGTGCGAGTAAAACCGTGTGAATGCGATATCTGCTGGATTCACTTTCCCAAACCGTCACGCGCTAAATAACTGCCATAGGGCGAGGGAGTGGAAGAGTGGTCGTCTAGTGGAGAGTGGGCGAGGGAGAGGGAGGAGGGTGCAGGGAGCCGGGGAGTGAGCTAGGGTTAGTGAGCTCGGGTAGATTGTGTAACTCCGGTATCGGAGGCAGAAACCCAAACTACCCAAATTTTAATCGAGTTCTTAGTGATGATATCCGAACTAGGCATTGGGTAATTCGGGTCTGGATTCAGGTCATTCGGGTGCAGGTATTGGGTAACGCGTATTTTGCCTAGGCCTAAGAATAGTTGCCAAGGTCTTCTAAACATAGGTACAATTAAAAGTTATTGCCACTTAGTATGCCTCTTAATACAATCATATTTATGTATTCTCTGCATTGCACCAAGCAAATTGATCCACCTGCGCAGAGTACTTTAATTTTTAATTTTACTCACTCCGCCACGCCGTAATATTAACATTTCGTCCTCCTCCGCTGCAAACTATCTTATTATTACTAATTAAAGGTTACAAAAGAAACACGAATTGCAAAGCGCGCTAGCAAAAAAGATAAATCCTAAAAACTTACACAAAAATTAGAAACATCTGGCTTTCCATAAAGTAGTATCTAATAACATTAGCTATTAGATATATTATATTTTCTAATTAGAGGTTAAAAAAGCACGAATTGCGAAACTCGCTAGAAAAGAATATAAATCCTTAAGATTTCCTAAAAAATCAGAAACATCTAGCCTTCCAGCCTTCCACCAAGTAGTATCCAATAATATTAGCGATTAGACATATTATATTTTCAACCATTATTATTTAATGTATATTTTCGACCATTATTATTTAGTGGTTACAAAACAAACATGAATTGCAAAGCACGCTAGAAAAAAGATAAATCCTAAAAATTTCCACAAAAATCAAAAATATTTGACCTGTCATCATCGAGTAATATCCAATAATATTAGCCATTAGATATATTATATTTTCTAAAAAATTACCTACCATGCCATTATGAAATCTGAATTAAAATAACTCCTAAATTTTTATATAAATTACCTACCATACCATTATGAAATATGAATTAAAATAACCCCTAAATTTGAATATAAATTACCATCATGATATTATAAAACGTGAATTAAAATAATCCTCTAAATTTACGTATAAATAACCCACCATACCATTATATATAAAAAGATGAATTAAAGACACCTTGCCATTATGAAAGATGAATTAGAATAATCATCTATAATATACTGCAGATAAAATAAAATAACATCTAAACTCTAAACAACAGAAATACGTTGTTATAGAAAATTATTGACAAAATAAACATATATATGTCTCTAGATTTTCAATTGTTGTAATTATTAAAGTTATCTATCTATTATTTTTTAATGTATATCTACCCTATAAAAGAAAGAGTTTTATAAAAATCTTTTTTATCTGGAAAGGCATAGGTATACCCCTCACGCTGGCACCACTGCGCAGTTTGGAAAAACATAGAAAATGGTGAAAAGGCCCAAAACCCAAGATACAAAATGTTTTATCCATTTTCTCTCTTTATTTTCCACTTAATTTTATACTCATACCCACGTATTACTTTTCTTCTTTTAGTTTTAATGAGAAAGGAATGATGCCAATCAATCGGGTCTCCTTCTTTTTTATTCTTTTTTCTTCTTTCTATTACCTGCTTGATCATGTCATAACACGTGCGTATATATCTACACTAATATCTTCAAAAATTTAACCGCTGCGAGAGTATGGGTTGATAGAGTAGTGTGCAAATAATTAAAACATGCATCGAAAGCATGGAAGAGGAGTTTAAAGTTTTGTAACCCTGTTACAGAATGGACAGCTGTAATTACATAGCACGAAGCTCTGCAGATCGGATACTAGTAAAATTGTAGGCGAGTCAGTAGACACGTTTCTGTACACTCATTCGAGAATCCAAATCAGAGCAATTAATTAGTCCTGTTCTTTATCGCCTTTTTGGGAAGTTGTGGGTCATCGCCCGTGGACCCAGCCAAATCCAAGACCGCCCGTCGTTGACCTCGGGAGTCGGCAGGCTCAAGTGCTGAGTCGTATTCTTCCCCCAGATGCAGATCCAGTGACAGGGACGCCCTCGCCGCCAAGCACACCACTCCAGCGGTTGAGCGAGCGATCGCGGTCTGCCACCGGCCGGCCGGCCACCATGGACCTAGTGGTGGGCGCATCGGAATCGACCGTGAAGTCTCTGCTGGGCAAGCTCGGGAGCCTCCTCTCGCAGGAGTACACGCTCATCCGGGGCGTCGGCGGCGACCTGCAGTACATCACCGACGAGCTCCGCACCATGCAGTCCTTTCTCCGCGACCTCGGCGACACCGAGCAGGACCACCGGATGAAGGACTGGATGAAGCAGATCCGCGACATGACCTACGACGTGGAGGACTGCGTCGACGACTCGGGCCACCGCATCCGCAACCCGCGGTGGCTCCACCCCGACGTGTGCTGCTACTTCCTCGTCAGCAGAGTCTACGAGGTCGTCAATGGGTGGCCTCGGCGCGACATCGCCAGCAAGATCTCCGACCTCCGGATGCGGGCGCAGCAGATCAGCGAGCGGCGGCAGAGGTACGGGGTGGACAACCCCAAAACGAACGAGCACAAGAAAACAGCTGCAGAGGGATTCGACGCTGCTGGGAACCAGGACACAAGCCTTGAGCTTGTCGCCCTCAAGGACCCTGTGGGAGTGGACGAGGACATGGAGAAGCTGGCGACCTGGCTGACTGACAGCACCAAGAAGGCCGGTGTCCTGTCCATCGTCGGCTACGGAGGTGTCGGCAAGACCAGCATCGCCACCGCACTGTACAACAAACTCGGTGACCGATTTGGTTGCCGGGCGATGGTGACGGTGTCTCAGAGCTCCAACATCGAGGCAATCCTGGACAACATCAAGCGTCAAGTCAAGCCGCCGAGCAACGACCACGAGCAGCAGCGACGCAGCAGCTCGGAGGACAGCTGCCTCGCAGCAGCCTGCTTGAAAGGCCTGAGGGGCAAGTGCCGATGCCTCGGCATTTCGGAGGAAGCGCTGGGCGGCGCAAAACGTGATGACCTCAACAAGGAGCTCAGGGAACACTTCCAGAAGAACAGGTACCTACCCTTACTGTACAACAAATAATACTATGCTGGACCCTCAAACTATATATGCAGTTGATGCTGTTTTCTTTGCAGTTACTTGGTTGTAATTGATGATGTGTGGTCTGCAAGAACATTGGAAAATATTAGAAAGGCATTTCCTCCAACAGACAGCAATGGGAAAAGTAGAATCATAGTTACTACACGGTTTCCGGCTGTTGCTAAGTCACGCAGAGGACAACAAAGTGATCATTGTCATCATACAGTTGTGCCTCTTTCCCTAGAAAAATCCAAGGAGTTATTTTACCAAGCTCTTTCTGAATCCAACCCAAGCCAACATGTAAGTGTTCCAGAGGAAGTGTGGAAGATATGTGGGGGTTTGCCGTTGGCCATAGTAGCCATGGCTGGTTATGCAGCCTGCAACGCACACAAACAACTGGACTGGGAGAAAGTTTATACTAAATTATTTCCTGACGAGAAGAGGCGCAAAGAAATGAAGAGTGGAGCCATCCTCAATTCTGCCTCCTCTGAGCCTGGTAAGGATATGAAGAAAGGTCTTACCCAGGAGGAGTTAGGCAGAATAGTTAGCTACTGCTACAATGATATGCATCCTGAAATCATCACCTGCTCTCTGTATTTGAGCATATTTCCCAAGGGCAGCAGAATCAGTAGGAAGCGCCTGATTAGACGGTGGATTGCTGAAGGCTTTGTCAGTGAGAAGGATGGGATGAGTGTGGAGGATGTTGCTGAAACGTACTTTGGTCATCTTGTAAGGAGGAAGATGATACGACCAGTGGAGCACAGCAGCAGTGGGAAGATCAAGCATTGCATAGTTCATGACATGGTCCTTGAGCACATTGTCTCAAGGGCAAGTGAGGAGAATTTCATCACTGTGGCTGGTGGCCACTGGCTCATGCACCCACCAAGCAGCATGGTTCGTCGGCTCTCCCTCCAAGGGACTGATCCCAAGCGTGCAAAGGATACGGAAAAGATGAACCTGTCCCATGTCCGGTCACTCACAGTGTTTGAGAGCTTGAAGCAACTGCCCTCCAGTTCGTTCAAGTTCGGAAAGATAGTACAGGTCCTAGATCTTGAGGGCTGCATGGGTCTCAAAGAGCAACATGCCACTGAGATATGTGGAATGCTTCTTCTCAAGTACCTCAGCCTCCGAAGAACCGACACTAAGGAGCTTCCGAAAACGATTGGAAACCTTGATAACCTAGAAACACTGGACATAAGGGAGACTAAAATTGATAAGTTGCCTATAGAAGTGTGTGTTCTTGGACGACTGGTCAACATACTTGGTGGGAATAAGGGAAAACACAGGGCATTGAAGCTCCCACCAGGTTTTTTGAAGAAGCAAAAGATGAAGTCCCTGCGCACATTGTCAGGGATTGAGATTGTGTCAGAGACTGTTGAGGAATTAGAAAACCTGCAACATTTGACCGACTTGAGGAAACTTGCCATTTACAGGCTCAAACTCAGTGATGATGATGCGAATCAGAAATTAACTTCCTCCATCCAGTATCTATGTGGCTACTCCTTGCACACCCTTGTAGTCCATGTTGAGTCAGCTGGGTTTTTCAAATGTCTGAATGAGATGACATCTCCATTTGAATCCCTTATGGCCCTTGAGTTATCTGGCACGATGGTTCAGCTCCCTGATTGGATCGAGCAACTTTATGCTCTCACTAAGTTGACCTTGTCAATGACCGCTCTCCGGAAAGACAACTTAATCAAGCTAAGCACTCTTGATACACTATTCTCCCTCACTTTTACACTTGCTCAAGAGAACCAGGATCCAAAAACTTTGGCCATTCTCGCAGAAAACAAATTGTCCTCTGGTGGGCAGATAATAATTCCAAATGGTGGATTTAAGAACCTTAAGCTTCTTCGCTTGTGTGCTCCTCTGGTTCCATTGGTGAATTTTTCTGAAAAGGCTATGCCGGAGCTTGAAAGACTTGAGGTGCGGTTCCAAATGTTGGAGGGCATTTATGGCGCAGAAAACCTTGCAAGACTTAAAGAGGTGTATTTGAGATTAAATGACAAAGAGAGTGAAGTTATGACCAAACAGATAGTACAAGAGATAATGAGTGCAGTGGAGGGGGTTCCTGCCAAGAAGCCCATGGCCAGGATAATCCTTCATGTCATCACGACAGATTAAGACCAAATTATTCGTGTTTTCTTTGTCATTGTGAGCTTCCTGGTTATCATCCTGTTGTCACTTGTGAACCTATGTATGTTGTTTTTTTAAGAGTGCTATGGAAAATATGTCATTCAACGAAAAATAACTTCTCACAAGGATATGTACAATTTCTTGTGAAATTAACTTCATAGTTATTGAAAGTAGGGAAATCAAATATTGATTGATTGGTAGAACAGGGGTACATGTACATATATATATATATATATACTCCGGAGTCCCTGGCCTATTCTACCACAGGGGGCGGCGCCCATATTGGGCCTGCCAGCCACGCCATACCCTAAGCCCAAAAGGGCAATCAGAATACAAAGGCCTTAAGCCATACAATTTGCTACCTCCCCCCCTAGTCGGAACGGCAGCACAACGAACGTTCGGACGAGTCCTGAACTCCATGAACACTGGCGATGGCAACCCTTTGGTGAAGATGTCCGCCGTTGGAACATGCAAAACTCGGACTTCACCTAGAGCCACTCGCTCCCAGACGTCCAGGAAGCCTCTGCCACTGCATTAGTGTTGACGCATGATTTTGACTAATATTTTATATCATTTTATATAATTTTTCACTAATTTTGAGCGTCCACTATATCTTTTACTAACAGTTATCACCGATTATTGTGGATTTTGCAATATTGTCTCGGGAATTTTGCTATACTTAATTTTTATAGGTTTTTGAGCTATTTTTCGCAAATTTCATCATAATCTACATCGAGTGAGAAAAGACCTTTAACAAGAAATTCTACAAGATGATAAACATGGAAATATTGATTGACTCATTTCCCCCCGTGAGATGATCAAAGCTTTCCTATTCGGGAAACTTCTGGAAGATGTCATGAGCTATGATGAACTACAAGATTATGGAAGCATTCAAGGGAAGGACACTTCATATCTATCCAAAAATAGAAGGATTCATCAAGACTCGGCAAATACCGAAGATTCCAGAAGTCTACAAGTTCAAGTAATATTGCAAAGTTATTTCTTAATCAACAAGGAACGACCCTGCAAAAGATGGAAAGGAATGGGCGAGGGAGGAGTTTGGGTCGGCCGACCCTACCCCCTAGTCGGCCGACCCAGGGACTCTGGACGTCGGTTGGCGATTTTCTTTTTCCCACGTCTTCTCCAGGGTATAAATAGCGAGTATCGGCCACGAGTTGAGGCATTGAATTCATTATCAAGACGCGGAAGCGACGACAAAAGGGACCATAACTAGAGGAGAGGAGAGGGTCGAGTTTCTAGTCTAGGATTAGAGTTTTTGTAGTTCGTAGAGGTGATTAGAGGTCTTGCACGGTGCTCTAATTATCTAGCTCCAGAAGTCTAATTGTATCATCAAGGAAAGGTATGATCATCGCTGTATATATGATACAATTTATCAATGAAGCATTGTTCTTGTCTAATTATTATGTTCTTGTTCTAATTATGCTTGTTCTAGCTCTAATTAAGTTTAGGTCTAGATGAATGTTGATTAGAGCATGTCTTTGAGGGCTATATTATTCTGGTGTTCTTGATTGTTGATCTAGTTTACTAATAATATAGTTGTATATCTAGTTTTTATGATCATGGTGATTAGAGGTTCTAGTTGTGCTAATTATGTTATTAGACTATGTGAAGTAATTAGAAGCGCGTTCTCTAATTATGTATGCCTGTTGAGAGTTTTTCGTCAATTAACTGGTTCTAGTGACAGTAGGGCTGGAGAAATGTTAAACTCGATCTAGGGGATTAGATTATTCGATCTTGATTTAATTATGCTATGAAGTTTATGCTTGATCAATGCTTGTTTCTACCTTGAGCTACTAGTTATCTTGCTGTTTCAATCTAGTTGTGGTGCTCGTTATCATGCATGTCTTGGATCCAATTAAAGCTTGATTAGACTCTAGTTAATACCCTTCGATTAGTGTTCTAGTTCTGTTCTAATTGCTTATCTTATTATATATTTAGTATATTTTATGCTTAGTTTAGATATAGTTTAAGGATTGGTTTAGATATAGATTTAGCCTTATCTTTTTATCTTTTTACCTTTAGTTTATCATAAACTCTAGTTAATTAGTTCTCTATTAGTTAATTTTCTGGATTGACAAAACCCATGATACTCATCCTGGGAAAAAGCTACATACGATACCATCGCTTTCAGTATAAGATTTGCCGTGCTTAAGTGCCGTCAACAGTTAGCTACGGTGCGGTATTCTGCCTTGGTACTGGATCTGGATAAACTCTAGTTCTCTATTAGTTAATTTTCTGGATTGACAAAACCCATGATACTCATCATGGGGAAAAGCTACATACGATACCGTCGCTTGCAGTATAAGATTTGCCGTGCTTAAGTACCGTCAACAGTTAGCTACGGTGCGGTATTCTGCCTCGGTACTGGATCTGGAGACAGTCATCTGACGCTTAGAGGACCAGGAGATGAGGTTGTCACCAAGAAACACAGCATAGCCTGACGTAGACTTACGTGTATGCGGACATCCAGCCCAATCAGCATCAGAATAGACGACCAGTTCAGAAGAAGTCGACGGTCGCAGCAGTAAACCCATGTCAAGCGTGCCACGGATATAGTGAAGAATACGCTTAAGGCTGCAAGGTGAGGCTATCACGGATCATGCATATGCATGCATACTTGCTGCACAGCGTAAGCAATATCTGGCCTAGTGAAGGTGAGATACTACAAAGCACTAGCAAGGCTGCGAAAATCCGTGGCATTATCAACACAAGCGCCCTCTGTAGCAGAAAGCTTGGGGTTAGTGTCCACTAGCATAACACACAGCTTGCAATCCAACATTCCTGCACGAGACAAGATATCAAGCATATACTGCCGCTGGGAATGGAACTCCAGAGGATCGGGCTAGGGCGACTTGGCGGAGGAGGATGCATCGTCGTTGTTGGCGTCGTTGTCCTTGTTGTCGTCGTCATTGTTGTTGTCGACCGAGCCTTCGGAGGCGCCATCGGCCAGCGCCTTGTGAGCGCTCGCAGCTCGCGCAAGTGCATTGCGGGCGCGGATGATGGCGGCGTCGCGCTCCTGAACGGTGAGGGCGGCCTCATGATCAGCCTGCTTGGCTGCAGCGATGGCGGCGTCGTGTGCCATGTCGCGCTAGGCCTGGTCATCGCTGGTGGCAGACTTCTCGTCGGAGGGCGTTGGGATGCCCGCCATGGCTGTTGTGCGGAGAACGCATGCGCACAGGGGGTACCAGAGGGGCAGCGGCTGGGCGCAGCCGGTGAAGGCGCGTCCACGCTGCTAGGGCGGCGTCGGGGCGCAGCTGAGGGGAGAGGGCGCGCTTGCACGCAGAAGGGAGGCAGCGCTAGGGCAGCCAAGGGGAGCGGAAGCGAAAACTAGGGTTAAACCCAATCTCGCGATACCATGAAAGTAGCGCAATCGAATATTGATTGATTGGTAGAACAGCGGTACATGCACATACATATACTCCAGAGGAGGAGAGTCCTATCCCTACCGGACTCGAGTCCATGGCCTATTCTACCACAGGGGGCGGCACCCATATTGGGCCTGCCAACCACGCCATACCCTAAGCCCAAAAGGGCGATTAGAATACAAAGGCCTTAAGCCATACAATTTGGTATTAGTTATGTTGTATATGGTTACTGCATACTATGAGTTTTGTGTGAATTTTCTGTTCTCATGGCACGTGTCACGGACTCACCGCTGGTGACCATGGTACTTTGGATCCCTGTTTTTTCCGCTATTTTGAAAGAGATTACCTCTTTATTAGACCATTTCTAGTGGGCATCTTAGAATACACTATTACTATTACTTAAGACTATACTGGGAATGACCTTCAAGAACTCATGACACATCTAAAGCTATCGATTCAAATATTCCCTTCATCTTAGAATATTAGAATAATTGCTGCGGTTCTCTATTGCTCCACAATTACAAAGCACTCTGTCATACCCTCTTGTCTTGCTAGAGCTCTGCACCACCTGTTGTCTTTCCCCCACATCTTAGGCACACAATCAGTTTTCCTCCACAAGGCACAACTGGCCGCCCACTCGGAGAGAACCCAAATACGTCGATGACGGCCATGCCATGGCTGAGCCACGCTCTGAACATAGCGTTCAAATAATCATTGAGATGAACCGTATTGCTACCCCCTCAGTAGTTCTCCGAGGCCTTTTTTTTTCCTCCTGCAGGGCCTTTTTTTTCCTCCTCCGCTTCTTGTTTTCGTTTTTTTTCATGTTTGTTGTCTTTGCAGCCCTTTTGCAGTGCTTTGAGCTTCTTTGTGCTTCCCTCTTTTTAATACAGCGGACAACTCTCTAGCCGGTTCGTTTCAAAAAAAGTAGTGCAAACTGATGGTTTATTCAGGCAAACCTGAAAATATTAACAGTTTTTTATTTGAAATTAATCAACAAAGTAACAATAACAGAATGTGGGCGGGTCTTCCTCTTTCTGTCCCGACGAAGGCAATGGCCATGTTTGATGTGGCTGTGTATACTAATGTTGGAGATGGAAAATCAATTAAGTTCTGGACAGATCGGTGGCTTGATGGGAGAGCCGAGAGTATAGCTGATTTGGCGCCATCCTTATTTTCAGCATTTCCAAAAGGGCAATTAAGTGCAAGACTGTGGCTCAGGCCCTCTAGAATAGAACATGGGTGTCTGATATCAGTGGTGCCCTAACTGTACTTGCGTTCTTTATTTGGACCAGTGAACATGAGGCGTCTTTTGTAGCACTGAAGCAAGTACTCTGCCAAGCCCCTGTGTTAGCTCTGCCTGACTTCAGTCAACTATTTCTGTTGGAAACCGATGCTTCTGGTTCAGGTGTGGGCGCAGTCCTCATGCAGAATGGTCACCCGCTAGCATATGTGAGTAAAGCTCTGGGTCCTCGAAGTCAGGGTCTCTCTCCATATGAGAAAGAATATTTGGCAATATTAATGGCAGTTCAACATTGGAGGCAATATTTGGGTCATACAGAATTCATCATTTCTACTGACCAAAAGAGTTTACTACAACTCTCTGAGCAAAGATTGCATACACATTGGCAGCAGAAGGTCTTCTCCAAGTTGCTGGGTTTGAATTACAGAATTGTTTACAAACAAGGATCCGAAAACAGAGCCGCTGATGCACTCTCAAGGAAACCTTCTCATACGGCTTCTTGTGCGGCATTATCAGTTGCTTCTCCTCATTGGCTCGAGGTAGTAATGAAAGGATATCAATCTGATCCTCATGCCCAAGACATGCTTGCTAAACTAAACTCATGATTGATCCTCAAGCTGTGCCATCCTTCTGCCTGACAACGGGCTTATTACGGTACAAAAGGTGAATTTGGATCGGGAACAATCCAGCTTTGCAAACCAAACTGCTGCAGGCCTGCCATGATAGTGCATTGGGGGGTCACTCGGGCTTTCCAGCGACATATATACGCATCAAACAGTTGTTCGCCTGGCCCAGCATGAAGAAGGCAGTTCATACATATGTGCAGTCCTGTTTGACATGTCAAAAAGCCAAACCTGACAGAGCAAGGTTGCCCGGGTTGTTACAACCCCTACCTGTTCCTAATACTGCATGGCAGGTCATCTCCATGGACTTTGTCGAAGGTCTTTCTTCCTCAGGGCGAGCTAACTGCATTCTCGTGGTCATCGATTTCTTTACCAAGTATGCTCACTTTCTGCCATTACACCATCCCTACACTGCATCCAGTGTGCTCAGCAGTTTTTGCATCAAGTTTACCGTCTTCATAGATTGCCAGCCACAATAGTGGCAGACCGGGACAAAATATTTACTAGTCATTTTTGGCAAGAGTTGTTCTGTCTGGCTGGAGTATCTCTACACATGTCTTCCACTTACCATCCACAATCTGATGGGCAAACTGAACGTCTCAATCAAACCATGGAAACTTACCTTCGTTGTTTTGTCAATGCTTGTCCATCTAAGTGGATCAATTGGATCTCACAGGCAGAATTCTGGTATAATACCAGTCATCATTCAGCTATTGGGCGTTCCCCCTTTGAGGCCTTATGTTATAAACCTCGTCACTTTGGTATTTCTGAATTGGATGCAGCTTCTCCTACTGCTTTACATGATTGGCTTCAAGAGCGTCCACTCATGAATGATCTCATTCATCAACACTTGTTTCGTTCCCGCCATCATATGAAGAAGCAGGTGGACAAGCGTCGCTCAGACCGCCAGTTTCAAATTGGGGATTCTATGTTGGTTAAGCTGCAACCTTATGTGCAGACGTCATTGGCTCGTCGCTCCAACCAGAAATTGGCATTCAAATATTTTGGTCCATATACAGTCCTGGCTCAGATTGGGTCTGCTGCTTATCGCCTGCAGTTGCCACCATATTCGACCATCCATCCCGTCTTTCATATGTCACAACTCAAGCCTTTTGTACCATCTTCATCTCAGGTATTACCACAGCTACCTGATGATCTCTCGCTGCCACATGTTCCCATTCGTGTTTTGCAGACCAGGACAGTACAGCTACGTTACATGGATACTTCACTTTGCTGCCGTTTGGCGTATCGGATACGTTTCGGTATCCGATACACGTCCGATACGCGGCCGAAACGTTTCGGCGCCGTATCGGCGAAAATAAAAAAAGAAAAAAAACGCGATACGTGGGCCGGAAACGTTTCGGCGCTAATTGGGCCGTATCAGCCCATCAGAACGGCCAAAACGCCACCCGTGAAACTGCTCCTGGCCTCCTGCTGCCCTAGCGCGCGCTCCCCACGCCGCGTCGCGTCGCTCGCTCGGTCGTGACGCCGCCGGTCGCCGGAGAGGAGCCCCCGGAGCCCGGAGGCGTAGAGGAGACGCGCAGCCGCCGGAGCCCAGAGACACGCAGCTGCTGGAGAGGAGCCATTGTCCGCGGCGCGCGGAGAAGGCCCAAGGCGCCGCGCCGGCGCCGGAGAGGAGCAGCCGGAGAGAGGAGACGCGCAGCGGCCGGGCGTCGGCATGGCAGACCCACCATTGGCGCAAGGTTTGGGCTTCTTCCCCTCCAGTCCTCCACTCCACGTCTCCACAATCCACATCCCGAGTTGCTCTGACTTGCTGTTCCTATTCCTCACATCAAGCACTCAAGCTATCAAGCAGTAGCCTCAAACCTCAATGGCATCAAGCAATGCTAGTGCAAGTCAAGCTCTTGCAAGTGGTAATGGTAGTGGTAGTGTAGGATCTGTGCCTGTAACAGATCCAAGGGCTCCTCTATGGGATCATGTCATAATTTTAGAGAAAGCTAAACCAGGTGCAGCTGGAGGCAACATTATGTGGAAATGCAAGTACTGCAATTTGGAGAGAGCCACCAGCTACACTAGAGTTGAAGCTCATTTGCTGCAGATGAAGAACAAGGGGGTTGCTTTGTGTCCCAAAGTGTCATATGAAATGCTTTGTGACATGCGAAGGGAAGTTCAAAGGTGTAAAGAACTTATTGAAAGAGAAAGAACACGGCATGTTTCCTTGCCTACTGCTCCTGCTCCTTCAAATGAAACAACTGCCATGAAGAAGAAGAAGAGAGGGCCTGCTTCTGCATTGGAAAAGGCTTGGGACTTGGACAACCGCAAGCATTTGGATGCTTTACTTGCAAGAGCTTTTTACTCTAGAGGGATACCTTTCAATTTTGTAAAGAATCCATATTTTAGAGAGGCTATTTCCTTTGCTTGCAGCCATGACTTGAATGGTTATGTAGGTCCTGGGTACAACAAATACAGGGAGTCACTATTAGTGCAGGAAAGGAGGCACATAGAGAGATTATTGGAGAGTTCAAAGAGTGTATGGCCAGAGAAGGGTGTCACAATCTGTTGTGATGGTTGGTCAGACCCACAAAGGCGACCAATCATCAATTTTCTTGCTGTTTGTGACAAATCTCTCATGTCCTTGAGGGCTGATAACTGTCAAGGAGAAATCAAGACAAAAGAATATATTGCTGATAAGTTGAGAGGTATTATTGATGAAGTAGGTCGACAAAATGTGGTCCAAATCATCACAGACAACGCTTCAAATTGCAAAGATGCGGGTCTCATATTGGAAGCTGAGTTTGATAACATATTTTGGACACCATGTGTTGTGCATACTCTTAATCTTGCTATGAAAAGTATATGTGAGCCTAAACCACCAAAGAATAATTCTTCTGATGATGACTTGCTTATTTGGTCTCAACTTGATTTTATGTACAATGTTAAAACTGAAGCTCAGATGATAAAGAATTTTATAATGAATCATGGCATGAGACTACCAATGTTCAATGAGTTTAGTGCTTTGAAGCTATTGTCTATTGCTGAAACAAGGTTTGCCTCAGTTGTGTGCATGCTGAAACGATTTGTTGAGGTTAAAGCAGCTCTCCAACATATGGTCATTAGTAACAAGTGGAGCATATACAAAGATGATGCTCCAACTGCCCAAGTGGTGAAAGAAAAGATACTTAGTGATGTATGGTGGGGCAACGTTGATTTTATTCTTAGGATTACTACTCCTATCTATGAAATGATACGTATTGCGGACACCGACACACCTTGCCTTCATTTGATTTATGAGATGTGGGATTCAATGATTGAGAAAGTGAAGAAAGAGATATATCTATGGGAAGGAAAGGAACTAAACGAGGACTCCACCTTATATTCGGTCATATATGACATATTGATTACAAGGTGGACAAAAGGCAATAATCCACTTCATTGTATGGCTCATTCACTCAATCCAAAGTACATATTTAGATCTGCTCGCTGCTCACTACTCAATTCAGATTGTATTAATCTCTAAAATATAAAATTCAGATTGTATTAATCTCTAAAATATAAGCATGATGGTCATTGTAGGTATTATACTAAAAAATGGGTTGAAGGAGGTGTTGGCCGTGTTCCTCCCCACAAGGATAAAGAAGTATCACAAATGAGGATGACATGCTTCAAGAAATTCTTTCGGATCCTAGAAGAATTGGCTCAAGTAAAAGAAGAATACTCAAGGAGAATTCAATGATCCTGATCCAATCCATGATAGGTTTGCTGTTTCTCCCATGATTTGGTGGACAAACTATGGACAATCTATCCCACTTTTGATGAATTTGGCCATAAAATTGATTAGCCAACCGGCATCATCCTCTTGCTGTGAACGAAATTGGAGTACTTACAGCTTTGTCCATAGTGTCAAAAGAAATGATTTAACTGTAGAGCGTGCTGAGGATTTAATCTTTGTGCATTCTAATCTAAGGCATCTCTCAAAAAAAACCGAGGCATACAAGAAAGGGGAGACAAGGCTGTGGGATGTTTCAGGAGATTCATGGGACTCAATGGATGGTGTAGGTCTTCTTGAAGTGGCTGATTTGTCCCTTGATGAGTCTGAATTGCAGGGTGTTTCTTTTGGAGTTGGTGCTCTCTCTATTGATGATGCTTCTTCTAGTACCGTGGCGAATGAAGGAGATGGAAATGAAGCTTGAACTTTCCTATTTTCTATGAACATTCATGTTGTGAAACGTGAATTTTTATGTTTATTTTTTCCATGTGAAGTTATGAGTTATGAAGCTGTGAACTTCTACTCTATGATCTTTTATTGTAATGTTGTGAACTTATTTCATATTATCTATTTCATATTCTATTTGACATTTCATATTATCTATGTTTATTTTTTTTGTTCTACGTTATTATTATTTGTTAAAAAAATACTCAAACGTATCGGCGTATCGAGTTTTTTGAAAAAATGCCGTATCGGCGTATCCGTATCGGTCCGATACCGATACACGTATCCGTATCGGTGCTGCTTAGCAGTACAGAAACGGGGCAAATCTGTTGAACAAGTGCTCGTTCAATGGTCTGGATGGGCACCTGAGTTGACCACATGGGAGGACCTCGTCAGTTTGCAACAAGATTTCCCGTTTGCGCCAGCTTGGGGACAAGCAACGACTCAAGGGGGGAGAATGTTAGCAGCAGTGTGGATACTGAAGCAAGAGCTGAAGGAACCACTAGAACAGAGGAAGAAAGGGACGGAGGACAGCCCAAGAGAAGTGTGCGCGCCAGGCGTCCTAACACACTGATTACCGGGCCGCAGTGGGCCGTGTAAGAGCTTGTATGCACAAGATCGGGCGTGGCCCATGTAAAGAGAGAGAAAGAGAGAGAGAGAGAGCTCTTAAATATTGGTGAGGAAGAGAGAGAGGCGTCATCATGAACAAAGAACAAACGTATCTGCTAAGCTTTCCTCCGTCCATTTTCTTCTCCAAATCTTCTCCTCTCTGATCCCACTCCCCTGTTAACAGAGCAGGAAGATAAATCAAGATTTTCCAACTTTTCAAGAAGCCCAAATGATTCTGGCAGGGTTTTTAGCCCAACACAGCCTGAGAGATTGACGTGCACCACATTTGTGAGATTGCCAAATGATTCGATCAGTGAATTTAGCCCTATGCAACCTGATAGATCGATGTGCATGACACTTGTAAGATTCTCAAATGAAGCCGGCAGTTCTAAAAGCCCAGAGCAGCCTGACAGATTGAGATGGACGACATTTGTGAGATTGCCAAATAATGCTGGCAGTTTTAAAAGCCCAGAGCAGCCTGACAGATCGATATGCCCCAAATTTAATAGATTTCCAAATGAATCCGGTAGCTTTGCAAGCCTATAGGAGCCTGACAAATCAAGATACCTCAGCTGACTCAACTGAAAAATAGAATCTGGCAGTTTCTGCAGCCAGCACTCTCTTAAATCCAAGACACGCAGGTTTTTTGCAGAAGAGAAAGAACCATCACTAAGCTGGGTATTTCAACCATGAAATATAAGCGCCCTTAGCTGGGTTGACAATATACCAGAAAAAATGCTCTGGACTGACGGCGTCAGAATTGGTGAGCCATGCTGCTTGTCGGTGGCATTCTTCTTCTCTGGAACGTTGGTAACTGTTTATATTATCCAAAATAATCGGATTTTCCGATGAAACTGCGACTGCAATGTCACGTATCACACTGCTCATAGTGATGGACACCACACTCTTATCACCCTGCATCAAAGGCAAAAACTAAATTAGAGAGCTTCTCAGATTTGTCTATTTTGAAACGGGTCCTATTATACCTACTGCAAAAGATTTGGTTGCAAATCCGCCAGTCTATTTATACTTTTGGCTCCTCGTTACAGAGAGAATAGGAATAGTATAGTCTATTAGTATTAACTATTAATGCTTTAGCTGGTAACTAGGGACCAATCACCCATAACAACAACAGTTATCAGATCTATTATATCATAATAAATTGCCAACATTTTTTATTACGAAAAAATTGGCTAAATACAAAGTAAACATATGCTGTGTGCTGCCATGCTGACCCTGATAATTATTTAAAATTATATTAATGTTTCATAAAGGTTAATTGCAAAGTTCTTAATTTAGATGAATTTATACATTTAAAAAATATAAACATATCTTTATTGATAGTTTAATTGCAAGCATTCTATTTAAAAACACTGCTACACAAGCATTATATTTCGAGTGTCGTGATGTATACTAAGTAAATGTTTGTGCCATTACTGTAATGAAGAGTTTAATATAGGGCCTATAATCTATTTTAAAAAATACGAAAAAGACGCTTATAAAAGGTACAATAAGCATTAGTGCTTCAAATATCATGTGCATAAAAATATTTGCATCAACTAGATAAGATCAAAATTCGAAAGCCCAGATCTAGATTCATAAGTGACAACACATGTGCTACTATAAAAAGAGCTAATATATTAATATATAATTAAGATAATGTTTTAACTACGTATATCGAAGGCATACAAATATGCGGTGTAAAGGTATAATTAAATATGCCAGCTCCTCCTTGTCGGTGTCCACCTCCATCGCGGTCATCGCGCCGGGCCGCAAGTCCACCTCCGCATCCACTCCCTCTTATCTTGCCCATTCAGTGGAGTCACAGGGGGCGCCTCGAGCTCCGGGGCAGCCGTGTCGCCGGACCTCCGCCGCTGCAAGTTATTCTCCTACGGTCGCGGAGGTGACGCGCTAGCCACCGAGCTCGCTGGAACCGACGGGGCCTACAAGCCGCAACACCGGTCCTACAACGTGCGTGGGCAGAGCACGCTCTGGGCGCTCTTCCCGTCCTCAGGCTCCGTTACTGCGGCCGCGCTCGTCGCCGAGTTCTTGCTGCCGCCACGAGAGAAGGGAAGAGATGACATGGAGAAGTAGATCCCATATGTCATTGAGAGAGAAGAAAAAATATATGTACTAACATGTGGGTCCTGCATGCCATTTCAGTAAAACCGGGTAAGAAACCGTCTTCAACAGTGCTCGTGTAAATCGGAGTTTTTTCCCCAAGTTGGAGGGTGTAGGTTGCCCGGTTCGTAGTATGAGGTTGAAAATCGGATTTCTTGACAAGTTCGAGGTTGTAAAATGGACTTTTCCCTAAATTAAAAGGAGACTTATTTGATCAACGTATTTCCTTTCTCGTTAATTCCGAGGCGAGTAAAAGTACCAGGTGGGTACAAGATGAGGTGAGGGATAATAAAATACTTAATGATGAAAATATTTTCCTCTTATTGGTTTTAGACACATTCAAACACTTTCCAACCTACAAAGTGGGGTTCAAGATGAGGGGTACACTTGTACCATCGTAGGTAAAAAAGATTATTCTAAAACTCATTCTTTTATAGCGTAGAAGAATCACTTGTGTTTTCTCAAGATTCATATTCCTCTTTTTTTTTCTATTTCATTTTTTACTCCTTGTTTTGCATGCACAAGTTAGTAAAATGAGTTGGTCTCATGCACAAAAAATGTGTTGGATTGGTCATGCTAAAATATCCTCACGGTAAGTTGTCTGTAAAAAATGCGTCGAGAATTGAATCGAAAAGAAAAGTTGTCTCATGAAAATATTACTGTTGCCACAAGTTTTGAGTTGTGTTACCTATCACTAATGAAAACCTTTAGCTAGAAAAGCCTTCCCCCTAAACCTTCCCACAACCACTAGGCTTGAATGTGCTCGTTGTTTGCTATGGGTGACTCCTCAGCTTTGATCTGCAAGGGGCAGGCCACTACGTCAAAAACACCAATAGGAGTCATCTTGTCTGTGACGTGTCAATTAAACACGTCTCTGATTTAATATTTTGTGACGTGTCTTGTTCAGCTACGTCTCTAGAGCATTTGCTAAGTCCCGGTGAGCTCGCATTAGAGACATGTGTAGTCTAGACATGTCACTGACGGTACCTGGCCAATACTCAGTGACGTTTATATTGATACACATCACAGATATGCCAGTGACATCTATACTCCATCCATGTCTCTAAGTTGATGTGAAGTAGAAATTTGTGACTTGCATAGTCAAGACACGTCACTAACTGTACCCGTGTAAACGAGAGACGTGTCTGCTCTACCCGCATCACTAATGTGCAGAGCTGTTTGAGATGTGGTTACTGTAACCGCGTCTCTGATATTCCAAAAAATCTGTGACATGTGTTAAACGTGTCGCTGATGGACCTTTAGACACGTCACTGATCACCTTATTTTGACGTAATGAGGATAGCTAGAAAAGCCTTCCCCCTGGCCACAGGTCCAAAAGAAAAGGATGATTCCTATTCCTCGGTCCTCACCACTAGCGAGGTGTTGGTGGTCGGAATACGGGTGTGTTTGGATTAAAAAATAAATTGTGTTTGTCAATATTCCTATTCATATCCCTTGTTGGGGTTCACCTTCATACTCAGAGTAACTTCGAAGTTAAGGCTTAGGGTAGCTTCGAACTCACCACTATTGTCAGCTTCGAACTAGAGAGAGAAAGTAACTTCGAAGTTAGAGAGAGAATAGCTTTGAAAATTATCCAACATGTATTGAAATTCATGTCCGTGAGGGAGAGGGAAGAAGGTCCATCCATCATTCCTCCAACCTCTCCTTTCTCATACTCCACCTCCCCTTTTATAGGCAAGAAGGGAAGGCAAGTGGCAAGGTGGGACAAAACATGAGTTACAAGTGTTACATGGGCCTCTTAGGCTTTTTTTCCTAAGGGAGGAAAGGCACACTTTTCCTTTCCCCCAACATCCCTCTCTTCTTCTTTTTTCTATTTCTCTTTTTTACTTCTTATTTTGCATGCACAAGTTAGTAGAATGAGTTTATCTTGTGTGCAAAAATTATCTTGGATTGCTTATGCTAAAAAGTCCTCATGATAAACTGTTTATGAAAAATGTGTCAAGAGCTGAATCGAAAAGTTTTGACCATCTCGTGAAAATATCATTGTTGGCGTGTGCCACTTTTGGTGATTTATCTCACACTAGCGTAGATGCACGGGTTGTGAGATGGTCTATTGGTTTTGAACCTTTTTCACCCTATTCCAACCTGCGCAATGGGGCCAAATTGAGGGATACGGTGAGACCATCTTAGGTAAAAGAAGATTTGAGAAAACTTGCTATTTTATAGTGTAAAAATCTTGTGCCAATGTTACCTATCACTAAATAAAGATGGGCTTTTGGTGCTTTTGGTGAGCACTAAATGAAGGATCATGCACGTCGAAGATGGGCTGAGACCGGCCCAGAAAGGGGCCAGATCGGCTGGCTTGCCCAATCCTTTTCTCCCCCGTTTAGAAATCCCATTTTGGAATGTGTTTTGGTCTTTTGGATGGTGGTTTGATCGGGAAGTTTGAAGTATATCTACAGGGAGATTCGTGATTACTATGCTCTAAGGCAACCCCTACACGTTCGATATATGAAAGGTATATGCATGAGAAGATCAAAGGAAAGAGTTGCTTAAAGACCATGTGCAAAGATATGGAAAGATCAACAAGCTTAGACGTAAGATGATTAATTGGACATTAAGTATTAGAAGTCATGGAAATCTTATCACAAGATTAACTCCGAATCAAATTGGAAGTAAAATGGGCCCTAAGTCTTGTGTGTAGTTGCATAATGTGATTGGTGGTTGAAGTGACAACATAGACAATTCGAAACTAATGTGTATGCAAGTATATTTGTTTAAGTTCTAGAGATGAAAGTGGTAGACTTAGGGAACAAACACCTTGAAAATGAACCGAAATGTCCTAAGAGGGAGATGAATTCGGATTCTAAAAACTAAGGCTCCGTAAAAATAACTTATCAATACCTATGCAAGATAAACAAAATATGTGCAGTAAAGTTGTGCTAAATATTGCCGAGGACATTCATGGTCCTACCAAGATAATCTCTTACTCTTCTTTCGAACTCCACTCCAGCATAGCAAGTCTTGAGGAGAAAAAGGTTGTGTGCGAGCCCACCGTGTGACAAGCAGGAGCGTGACTAAATGCATTACATTCGTACCCAAACATCATTTTCTAGGTGGAAAAAAAGGCACAACAGGATTCTCGTGTTCAAGAAATTCTAACTGACTTGAAAAATATATGATACTTCAAAAAATATATGATACTTCAAAATAGGCTATTACTGCCTCGCTTAATTTGGCAGGAGTAGATTGTATAAGGTGGCTTGTAATGACCTTGGTGGATAGATAATAACTTGAACTGGTATTGGTAGTATAGTAAAATCAAACAAAACATTCTGAATAAATAACTTCAGGGTGGATTATATGCTTGTGGACAGGACGGAGGATTTAATTTAAATTAATTAGGCAAGGCAAGGAAGCAGTTCGTGGTCTGCTTTGCTTGGCCTCCCTCCCTCTCTCCATCTCCTTGTTCAGTTCAGTGGGCAAGGCCCACAGGCCACACAGCACGTGGATCATTTTTTTTTTAATTAGATAGAGATAGACAGGCAATTCAATTAGTCAGTCTCTAATGACGATCATCTACGGGGGCACCACGAGCAGCAGCAGTCGTGTCATCTTCCTCTCCTCTCCTCCTGGTGCTGCTTCGTCTTCCTCCTCCGTCAGGGTCAGGTCCAGGTCCGGCCATCTTCCCAGCTGCCGCGCTAAATCTTTTCTTCTTGTTCCTCCGATTCGCTGCGCATCCTCAGGTACGCCCCGCCCCCTCTCCCATCCTCCTCCTCCTCTTGTTGCAATCCTAAATGGATGAACTTGGAGCGCTCGCCCGCCCGCCCGCCCGCTTTCTTTAGTTTGCAAAAATCCGGCTCCGGTCGTCTTCTCTTTCGGACGCAAAGGAGATTGGATCCCTGCTACGCTATGGAATGGTAGGTGGCATTGCGATCTGCAAAAGACTCTCTTGCTCCCGCTCCCCTTTCCTCTTCTCCTCGATCAGCATCCAGATCTCTCTCGTTCATCCCTTCCTCCACACAGCACGTACTCCCTACGGGCCATGACGATGAAACTCTGAACTCGTCCTCCTTTTCTCCTCTGGGGATCTGCCTAACCTCCCTTTTAATTCATCGTCCATACCCTATAGGGTACCCTCCATTGCTCATCAACAGTAATGGCCCCCAATCTCTCCCTCTCTCCAGGGCCGGCCAAGGCCAGGCCTTGCTTCAGTGCCTCAGTCCCTGTGTGTCATCAGCACGGGTATTTTAATCCACTCTTCTCTGCCTCACGCTTCAATTGTCCCTATGCCTGCTCAGGTATGGAGCCCGCCGCCGGCACTGCCCTCTACCCTCTGCACCGCTGCAAGACCATATACCTGGTTAGTACGCTGCTCTCCCACTCGACGCTGAGATACTACAGGAAACTCCCTTGCGTGTGACTGCTCCCACCCAACCCACCCGATTCGAATGTGCAGGTCAGGCACGCCCAGGGCATCCACAACGTCGAGGGAGAGAAGGATTTCAACGCGTACATGTCGCAGGACCTGTTTGATGCGCAGCTCACTCCTTTGGGTTGGAGCCAAGTAAGTTCCTGCTCCTTATTTTCAACAGATGATGATAAGGTAATAGCTTCAACTACTAACTGGTGCTTCCACAGCTTTGCTGAAGCTGTGCTGCTTTTCACAATGTTACTGCGCCATAGACCTATTAACAAGATACATTCAAATCCCCTCTTTTGATTCAATAGCAAACATGCTCGCTTAGCACTAAGAAATGTACAAAAAAAATCATTTTTCCTTCCCCTTGTATTCTCTATGTTACCCTTTTCGAATCAACACCAAAAATAAAAAGAGTGCCATTGCAAAATATGACCAAACAGAATTACCTGTTGTGATAATTCAAGTGTAAAATATGAATGCACCATCACATCTTGATGCTCTTCTATTTTTTTTTTCTCATTTTTAGGTTACAAAGGATGGTGCTTTTCTTGATTAGTTCACATGCTTTTAGTCAATCATCTGTAGCTATGATGTTTTGACCTGATTTTGATGTTAAAGTCCAAGTTCCTTACATAATCCTGTACATCAGCGAGTTTTTTGCTTGGTCCGCCTTCAAATAACTGTTTTAATATGACATTTCTCAATTGTGCTGTATTGTGGTCTCAATTTGTAGGTTGATGGTCTGCGGGAGCATGTGAAGAAAAGTGGACTTGCAAAGAAGATCGAGCTGGTTATTTCTTCTCCTTTACTGAGGTATAGTCTGTTCAAATTTATTTGTGTGCGCTGTTAGTTTTCTGGATCCTTTGGCAGACTTCTCAGTATTTGAGAAAGGGGAAAATTGGTTATCTACCACTGAAAGATCGCATCTTTAGCTAGGTACCATTAAAAGATACCTCCTTTGCTACATACAATTAAAACATTGCATTTTCTTTGAATCCTACCACTTTTGTGAACTCACCGTTACCTGAGGCGCTTATACCCTCACCTGCTCGTCCTCTCCGCCACAAGGAAGTGTGCCGTCGCCCGCTGCAGGCACCAGCCCTTGGCTGGGATTGCGCCGCGCCGCTGCCGCGAGTCCGTGCAGCCGAGCAGAGCCGCCACAGCCTCTCATCCACTCTGCCACGAGGAAGCGCACCATCGCCCGCCACAGTCACCGGCCCTTGGCTGGAATTGTGCGCAGCCGAGCAGAGTGCCGCAAGACACCGATGCAGCCACCACGCGGATGACCGGTGCCACGGCCACTGGCTTTCGGGTGGGCTCAGCTCGCAACTCTTGGCTCTGATGACTACGACGAATCTGAGCCAAATCAGAGAGGTACTGGCAGTGGAAGGAGGGGGAGGAGGACGGGGCAGAGGAGAGGCTCGCCTCCTGTGCTTGCAGGCAGACTGTCGCAAGTCCTTCCTGTGTCTGCGTGGTGTGAGGTTGGGGAAGAGCAGCAGTTGAGGTCTTGAGGATATGGACACATGGGCAAAGCTGTCTTCTCACAATTCATTTGTTAGTAAAAAAAATTTAAAAACTATACGATTTGGTAATGGAAGTTGACGGAGTGGTAGAAGACACGTTATAACCTTTTGATGGTACATAGCAAAGAATATGTCTTTTAATGGTATGTATCTAAAGAAGTGATCTTTCAGTGGTAGGTAGCCAATTTTCCCTTGAGAAGGGGTTCTTTTTTTACTTTTGGCATTACTATCTTTTGGGTATGTATCATATCAGTTTCTGGGATAACATGTAGTTCTGCTTAATAAAAATGATCAGGTTGTTCTTGCTAATATATTTTCCTTTCTGTTGAACTGAACATGGTATTTGGATGATCTGTTAAATCTGTCCTTATTCCCTAGGCCCTAAGCCTCTTTGATTTGTATGTCCATCATTGGATCCTCAGCGAAATAAACAGTTGTGCTATAAAAACTATGCACAGTTAGCGTCTAGTATTGCGCATAGAGACATTGTTTGACCTAGTAGAGGACAACTTGGCTTTTTTGGGGTTAAGAGTCAAACTTTGCAGCACTGGCACTGATGGCTTAGTAAATTTGTGTAGTTTAGACTTACATTCTTTTGTACAAGTTTGATTTTTGTAATAATGAGTAAGCATAAGGCTTCAGATTTTCGTTTTGTTTATTTGTGAACAGAAACAATGAAAAGTTTCAGTAGTTTGATGAGTACTTGAGCATACGGGGTGTCTACAACTCACGCAACATGTTGATATAACCCTGCTGCACACTTTACATGCTCATAGGATCTACTTTGAATAAAATTATGTAAACAAGTGTTTGTAAAAATGGTTTGAGAAGTTTGATTAGTATGTACGCATATGGAATGTCTACAAATAAGGCAACATATATGCATAATCCTCCTTCTAGTTCGCTTGCCTCATGTTTCTAAGATCTAAGATAAAATTATGTAATTGTTTTCCTTTTATGTCAATATTTACTCAATCTGTCATATACTGTCCTGTTATCAGAACTCCAGCTCTGAGGCATCAGACACTATGAGGTTATATTGTAGTATGGACTACTGAATGATCCTCATCTTATTTCACTTGAATCTGACAGGACTATGCAAACCGCAGTTGGGGTCTTTGGTGGTGAAAAATATACTGATGGTGTGAATGTGCCACCACTAATGGTTGAAAATGCTTTACACACTGGACGCCTAGCAGTTTCAAGTTTGAACTGCCCACCATTTCTTGCAGTTGAAACCTGCAGAGAGCACCTGGTACTTGCTTTTCTTTACTTAAGAACACATGTGGAGCATGACCTGGTTATGATGTTCTTCTAGTTTAGCACTTCATCTACTTTTGTTTGTAACAACTTAAATAAACTACTTTGCCGTTCCTGAAATAACTTTTCAGATATATTTATTGAGAATAACTTCTTGACATTAGTAATTCGTTTATGAATTTTTCAATACACTATTTAATGTTCATGTTTGATTTGATTTCTGTTAAATCAGGGTGTCCATCCCTGTGACAGGCGGAGGAGCATAACTGAATACCGGCCTTTCTTTCCTGCCATTGATTTTTCGTTGGCAAGTATTTCCTTTTGTCAATTCATGAGGCATTTCATGTACATCTTCATTTTCTGATGGTGTAGCAAACTTTCAATAGTGTATCATTGAGATATATGACACTTGTTTTTTTAACAGATAGAGAATGATGAAGATGTTCTTTGGGAACCAGATGTGAGAGAAGCAAATGAGGCTGTTGCGTTGAGGGGTATGAAGTTCCTTGACTGGTAAATTTCTTTTGTAAGATCAGTTAACTTCTTTTCTACGAATATGTGACCGTGAAATAACTGTCCCTTATTACTTATGTTTTGCCTGACCGTGAAATAACTGTCCCTTATTACTTATGTTTTGCCTGTAACATCAAAGAAGCAATTTTCTGATGTGTGCGTGCGTGCATGCGCGCTCGCGTGCGTGCGTGCGTCTTTAATATAATGATACGCAGCTCTCATGCGTGTTCGAGAAAAAAAAAATCAAATAAGCAATTTGTTCAATTCGGTAACAGCATGCTTCCCATTTTTTTGTCCTGAATGTCTTGGTTAGGCACAAGTTGTTTTTTCTTGGAAATAAATAGTTTTTATTTGTTCATCTCCGCTTCAAGTCAAGGCCTTCCATCTTTCATCTAAAATTATGCTATGTACTAATTATTTATGAAAATTGTGCTTCTTTGAATATACTGGTGAACTGGCGAATGGTCGCAGGGTTGAATGCTTTGTAGTAGAAAGGTTCTTATGCATGTAGGCTATGGTCCTAGGGCCTACATACGAAGTTTAGCTTGGTCCACAAGTGACTTGTTACTGCATCAGCATAGCTGGATTCATTTGCCCAATCTTTTAATATACTTTCAGGTTATGGACAAGAGAAGAGAAAGAGATAGCTATTGTCAGTCACAGTGGTTTCTTGTATCATACCTTGAGCATGTACAGCAAGGAGTGCCATCCAACCGTGAGAGACGAAGTTGGCAAGCAGTAAGTATCTTGACATGGCTTCTTTTTGCCTTGGTAGTTGTTAACTAATCCACTGTGAGACCAGTGGCAATGTCAAATGCTACAAATATAAGAGTACTAGTCAATCAACCTGTGCTTTCGCACGGGTTAGAGTCTTAAATGTATTATGCGTTACAGTACAATATATATATAGATCTATTTTTATACTTAGTTTTATAATAGCAAATCTTGCTGCTTTATATGTATGCTTAATTGATTTAGATAATCTTTGATCGATTGCAAAAGTAGGTGATTTTAATATAATTTTGAGGGGTTACTTTCATTATACTATTAGTCATAATAACTAAGGTGAATAATTTAAATATAAATTGAAGGGGGGTATTTAGTATTATACATCAAAATAGCAAATGTGAGCAATTACGTATAAATTTAGGGTGTTCTTTCATATTTTCTTTTATATTAGCAGAGTGAGTAATTAATATGTAGTTTTAGGGGGTTATTTAATATTATTTTGATAATGGCAAAGGTGGGTGATTACTTAGAAAACAGATCTAATTGCTATTAAGATTTCAACCTGTCAATTGATGATCGGGTGTTTTTTTTATTATTGTGAGAAATTCTATGATTTTATTTTTTTTCTAGCGCATCTTGTGAGGATTGATGTGAACATTTCAAAAGGAGTCTACAAAATGTCTGTTTTATAGAAAGGTTTCTAGCATCTTTAATGGAAAAAAGACAAAAACTGAAGGTAAAATTTAAAAATGAAAAAATCTAAAAAAAAGATGAAGATACTTGGTTTCGTTGAGAGTTGAACTCAAGACGGTTTCGTAATGGCAGAGGTAGGTAATTACTTAGAAAATAGATCTAATAAAAAAAAGAAAAGGATATTTGCTTTCGTTGAGAGTTGAACACAAAACCTTTCATAATGGCAGAGGTGGGTAATTACTTAGAAAATAAATCTAATGGCTATTAATATTCCAATCTGCCAATTGATGGTCGGATGTTTCTAATTATTGTGAGAATTTTTTAGATTTCTCTTTTTTTCTAGCGTGTTTTGAAATTAGTGTTTTTTTTAGAAGCTCCAATTAGTAATAGTAAGATTACACATCATACAAGTATATCCACAAGGTCTTATTGGTAGTTACATTATGCAATATGTCCAAGAGGTTAACTTTTTGAGTTCCCTGTTTTCCCCCCTCTGGCTCATTCTAACGATCCTTGTGCTACACAGTAAAATGGTTAACCATGCTTAAATGCACTAGAAGGATGCGTTGCTAACATTTACTTGGTGCTATGCAGCTTTGCAAACTGCGAGCTTCGGTCCATGGTGCTGGTTGACAGAAGGTCAGTTTGCCCCACCCCATTTGTGGATATGGCATGCTCTACTTCTGTTTGGCAATTGTCCCGCAAATATACAACATGTGTTTTTTGCGCTGTTTTGTTATTGTAACAAAAACTTTTTCGCCCATGATGCAGCATGCTTGGGTCAGATTCCCCGAGTTTTAACTACCCTGGCAAGATCCCAGCGGGGCCTGATCTTCCCAGCGATGTTGCGGACAAGAAGCACCTTGAGGAAGCTGATCAGAAGAAGTGAGGCGTCCTTTACACTCTTAGAGCATTGGTGACTTGATTCTTTTGTCAAGCCATTCTGACCCTGTTGGAGTTTGCGTCGAAGACGACGACAAGCTAAACAACATGTAAAGATAGGACTTGGCGTTTGTTAATCGAGCATGAATTACGGGGTTTTATTATACGTCTGAATTGTCTGGGCCCATATTGTGACTCAGGGTATATTGGACTAGGAAGGATCGTATACCTATAGTAGTAAAATAACAACTTAATCGCCTACCGTCACCAGGTGAGGTGGTAATATTCTTGGTCGCTTGTGTAGTTGCTGGAGGACAAAAACCCAACAATCACGCTACAAACTTACGCTTGTCTCCTTTTGTGTGTCGTCACTGTGTGCCCACGGCGCTATTTCTGGTTTCCGAATTCTGATGGAGGGTAAATCTCGAAGCGTTGGGTGGAAAGAAAAAGGGTGGTGCTCATGAACAAACAGGGTGTTTGGCTTGCAGAATTGAATGATCCGGCATGTCGCCGCTCCTGAATATGTTTCTTTTGATTGGTTTGTGAAATGGAATGGATGGTTTGTTTCTGTGAAAATGGAAACCCCAGTATGGACAGGTGCATTGGCCGGTGATGGAGATGCACCAACTGCATGTGTTAACGCAATGATGGAGCGAGTGATCAAGATTGGCGCTGGTGGTGCCCATGATTGATCGCCGCCGCCGTGCCCGGCTGCACTTATATGTGCTTTGCTCCAATTGTGTTTAACAGTTCCAAGAAGCGGAGCGTTTTCTTGCACGAATCTTGATGCATCGGTGGGTGATGGAGCAGCAGGCTAGAGACTAGAGTAGGGGATAGATCAATGCAAGTACAGGACAAAGACATCCTTTTGCATGCAGAATTGCAGGGAATGCTGCTGCTGCTGCTGCTGCTGCTGCTGCTGCTGGCTGGATTGGATCCGTGGGAGGGTGGACTGATGGGGAAGGGAAGGGAAGGGAAACCATGTGCCGTACCGTACTACGCGGTACCAGACGACTTGCCTGCCAGAGCAGACTGCAGGAGTAGTGAACAAACTTGGCTTTGTTCCATGAACCATCCCTCCACGCATCAGTTGCCGTCGCTACCCCAACCAACCAAACAAGGCAAGGCGAGGCGACGGAAACTGAAGAAGGGGATCGGATCATCGCATTCATCGTTCGGAACGACGCATCAGCATCATTCAGCAGTATCACGGACAGTTACTCCACCACCTCCGTCGCGCGGGCGGCGCATATCCATCCATTATTCCGTTCCATCCCCGGCCGCCCAGCCGCCTCCATTCTTGCTCCTCCTCCTCCTCCGGCAGCCTCGCTCACCTCCATACCACAAGACTCACACCTCAGGACTACTCACAGGTATGTACCGTACGCGCGCATCAACAACAATTCAAACGCCATCGTCGTCCCTGCCTCGTTCTTGCATGACATGGATCATCCATCGTCTACAACCTTATTGACCTTCCATGTCTGCTGTTGTGTTATTGTCGTCAGGGGGGATGGGATCGATGGACCCCAACGCCGCCGCCGGCACCGCCATCTACCCTCTGCACCGCTGCAAAACCATACACCTGGTACGGTCGGTTATTCACCGTGCTTCTTCCGATCCATCTTATACTCTCCTTCGTTCAGAGCCTGTAATATCACTTATTACTAGAAGATTATGCATGATTAGATTGATGCCATGGCATCCATGCAAATGCAGGTGAGGCATGCGCAGGGCGCCCACAACGTGGAGGGCGAGACGGACCACAGCGCATACATGAAGCCTGACTTTTTCGACGCTCGCGTCACTCCTCTGGGCTGGAACCAAGTAGGAGTACTCTGTTTCGATTCTGCCTAGCTTGGCCACCTAAACATATATACTCTGTGCTTCTGACTGGTCTCGATCCCCCCCCCCCCCCCTTTTTTTTCTTTTTTTTTTTGTAAAAACTCAAAGTTAAGCTTATTTTGTGTCTTGTGTTCAGTTCAAACTATTCATTTACAGTTCTAGGCATTATTGCTTGGTTTTAATTCCTGGGCCTGTAGTTATTTTTTATTTTGAAACAAAAATATCCAGTCAGCTGTCTTCATATGAATTTTTTCACCATCCAAGTTTCGGTAGTAAGATTCATTACTTGATAAATTAATAACTTATTATAGGTTGACTGCCTACGGGAGCATGTGAAAAGAATTGGACTTTCAGAAAAGATTGAACTCGTCATTTCTTCTCCTTTATTGAGGTACTACGTACAGCTGTGCTTGCACGACCCTTTTGTCTGAGAGATGGTGTTCTTTCACTGTCGGACACTTGGTGTTGCTGCCTCTTTTTCCTTCTTTAAAAAAAAGGGGAAATGCCCGGTGTTAGCCTAATTACGTTCTGCCTCTGCGTAGAAGAGGAGACTCACTAGTAGTTGTACGAGGCTCACTATATTTCACTATATCTTGAAGGACTATGCAGACTGCAGTGGGAGTTTTTGGTGGTGAAAACTATACTGATGGAGAGAGCGCACTTCCACTAATGGTGAAAAATGCTGCGGACAGTGGACGGCCCGCGGTCTCAAATCTGAACTGTCCACCATTTCTTGCTGTTGAGGCCTGCAGGGAGCGCTTGGTATTTCCTTTCTTTTCAGAAGAAGAATACACCTGTAAAGAAAAATGAACAATCTTAGGTTAGGGTATACTTGTTTACGGAACTTCGCCATTCGTTTTTTTACGGATTTCTGCTGAAATGCAGGGTGTTCATCCTTGTGACAAGAGGAGGAGCATAACTGAGTACCGTACTCTCTTCCCTGCCATTGATTTTTCCCTGGCAAGTATCTCCTGTTCACAATCCAAGAGTTGTTTGGTGGATTTCTTCATTTCAGCGGTGCTCCAATTTTTTAGTGGTTTACTACAAGGTACATGTACTGTGTTTGTTTTACAGATAGAGAGTGATGAAGATGTTCTTTGGGTACCGGATGTCAGAGAAACCTTTGAGTCACTTACAGAGAGGGGTATGAAGTTCATTGACTGGTACTTTTCTTTTCTGCTATCAGTTCATCTACTTTCTGTGAGTATATGACCTCAAAACATGAAAAAAAATCAAATTGATTTTTTTAGATTGGCCTCAAAACATGAAGGCGGAATATTGCCTATGTTTGGGTTTCAATAAAATATTGATTTTTTTTAATTGGCATTGGATACTTGCAAGCTCAACATTTCCCTCACATGTCTTGGTTAGACACAAATGTAACTAACCTTTCCTGGGAAAAGAAAAGAGAGTTTTTTCCTTCTTCAATTTTGTACTACGATCTGGAATTGGGCGCCAATTACCTATCTAGATGGATTCCTTCTTCATTTTTTTAACACATTACAAATTAACCTGCAGGTTATGGACCAGAGAAGAGAAAGAGATAGCCATAGTGACTCATAGTGGTTTATTATGTCATACCTTACGCATGTACAGCAAGGAGTGCCATCCTACCATAAGGCATGAAGTGAGCAAGCAGTAAGTGTCTTGACGTTTTATCTCCTTTTCTTGTATCCTTTGTAGTTATCAATTAATGAATTATCGATGCAGCAACATTGTTGGGTTTGCTGTTTCTCTCTCAATGAACCTCACTGTGATTTCCCTTGAAGAAAACAGTGAAATGTTTAAACCATGCTAACACTACTGCACAAAGTCGCAGCAGGAGCGGTGGACAAAGCTTCTACAGGAGCGGTTTTAGAAAGGGCTTCTACTTGTGGGCTCCTGCAGTGGAGACCACTGTAAGAGCGGCTCCTCGACCGCTCCTGTAAGGTCTTCAGCAAGAGCGGCTCACTGCTACAGTCCTTACAGGACATGCACCGTTCCTGATGAGGTCTTCAACAGGAGCGGTGCACAACATGCACCGCTCCCGCTGAGGTCCTCAGCAGGAGCGGTTTTAGTTTGCACCGCTCCTGCTGCGTATTGAAAAAAAAATTAAAAAAAAAGCACGTTCCTCTGCCGGCTGCTGGGGCTGGACGCCGCGCCCGCCGCCGGGGCCGGCCGCCGCGCCCTCCGCGCTAGCTGCTGGAGCCGGCCACTGGAGCTGTCCGCCTCGCCGGGGAAGGCCGCTGCGCCAGGCTAGGAGAGGCTGCCGCGCCGGGGGCCGCCCTCGTCGGGGAAGGCTGCCGCGCCATGGGAGGCCGCCGCTATGGGGAGGCTTCTGCCCCTGCTAGAGAGAGAGAAGAAATAGAGAGTCAAGAGAGATACAGTGACTACTTTGAACACCGCTGCGCTCATAAAAAGAGAGTGGAGAGAGACGACGATAGCAGCAGGAGCAGTGGACTCTTTCCACCGCTCCGGCTGAGTATTTTAAAAGAAAAAAAATTGATTTTCGCGCCAAAGGTGGAAAATTTCAGAAGCCCTCCAAAAGCTAGCAGGAACGGTGGACGCCATCAACCGCTCCTGCTAGTTTATTTACAGGAGCGGTGCAAGACAAGAACCGCTCCTGTAAATAAAATAGCAGGAGCAGTTGGTGACGATCACCGCTCCTGCACCGCTCCTGCTGACTGCCCTCTGCAGGAGCGGTTACTACGGTTCACCGCTCCCGCTGAGCTTACAGCAGGAGCGGTGCATCTCGTGGAACCCACCATAGACTGTTGTGAAATGGGGGGCGTTCCTACAGCGGACTTTTGTAGTAACGTAAAATTCCATCAGGAGAATGTGTTGCTGACTTTCGCTTGGTTTTATCCAGCTTTGCGAATTGTGAGCTCCGGTCGTTGATGCTGGTTGACAGAAGGTCAGTTATGCAACATTGTGTCCTGCTTCCAATTTGGAATCACCATACCAGAAAGAGATACAGTTCTGTAAGAGCCATAACGAGCTTTTCTGTGATGCAGTATGCTTGGTTCAGATTCCTCCAGTTACAACTACCCTGGCAAGATTCCACACGGAGTGGATCTGCTTAGCGATATTATGGCGGATAAGAAGCACCTTGAGGAGGAAGCTTAAGAGATAACTGAATCTGTCTGAGGCTTGTTTGGTGTTTGCCACATTCATTCGTTGATTCTTTTGTTAAAACTTTCCCTGGTTGCATTCAGTCCAAGCTAAACATCGGATTTGTTATTACGCCCGTTATCTCTGGAATCACAGATGTCAGGATTTCCATACTCATTTGTTATAGACTATGACAGCATTGGGATTGATACTTCATAGCAATAACGGTAGACACGTGTGCCGATTCCCAGTTTTGATAGAATTTATACTGTGAAGTGCGATGATCTGCAGAGCCATTGTTTAAGCTATGTTCATATTTAACTCAATCGTCACAATCAATTTGATATGATGGTATTTGCAGCACCGTTCCTTTCAGGCCCCAGCAATCCTGACAGCCTATCAAGAAACTTGGCTGAACTGCTGAAGTACTGGGCCGTCCCGCTTCATGGCCATGCCACTGTTGCAGTCAGTGGGAACAAGCATTTAGCCCATGCAAGGTGTAGGTGTTAAATGAGACGAGAGGCAGAGCTGAACCTAGGAACTGACCTGTTCTCGACTGGACCGTGACCAACAGCTATTTTTAAAGGATGTTGGTCATAGGGGCAGGTCCAAACAAGTGGCTGTCTCTAGCTTCCTGTTAACAAAACGATCAGAAGAATACCGAAATCCACTGAGAAATACCTAATTTCGTTTTCAAATTTGAAGGTGTTTTCTGTTTGGGTTTCTCAATTTTTTTCCAAAATTCAGTGGGTTTTCAGTTTTCAAACATTGGCGAAAAAACCCTTTATGCCGAAATATAAAACGACGCTCTGCACCAACAAAAACCCTAGAGGTCGTCACCGCTAGCTCAAGGAAGAGAGAGGGTTGGGCTTGCTGTCTCCCACCTAGGACCAGGAGGGAGGAGGCACTAGTAGGCCGGCGAACACACCACTGCCAGATCCAGCAAATTAAGGAGCCAATTCTCTCGATGCCACTGGAATTTTGGGTCGTTCCCTCGTTGCCACTAAAATTTTTGAATTTCCTTCACTGCCACCAAAATTTTTTCTACATTCCTTGGCTGCCATTCTGTCAACCTGGGGTTAACTCTACACTCACTGACGTGTGGGGCCCACGTGACGGCGCGTCCAACTCGCCGTTGATGGCGCGCCTCCCCCGCCTTCCTCCCGCGCGCTGGCGGCCTCGCCCGACCTCCCACACGGGCACCAGCGTCCCCTCCCCGCTTGCTCATCCGGCGTCCCCGAGCGCCCGGCCCTGCTGCTCCGCATTGGCATGGAGGACGTGGATGGCGCGCTGTTTGGCCACCTCAAGGGCGAGTAGTCGGCTCGACCAGGCAGCGCCGGCGCGTGCAGCGCCGGCGCGTGCAGCGCCGACGGTGACAGCGACAGCGCCCGGGCAGGGACAAGCCGGCTGAGCCGGACCTGCTGGCGCTGCCGGGGACAGGGACGGCTCCACGCCGGCGCCTTGCTCCGATCTGTGCCACCGGCGCCGAGCTGACCGCGGGCACGACGCGCGGGTGCAGACCGACGGCCCGGCCACAGCCTCCTCCGACCATCTCCGCGTGGCCTGCACCCTCACCCTCGGCGGCGCTCCCCCGCCTCCGCCCAGGCGGCCCCGCACGGCTTGGTGGCCCAGCGTTAGTAGCAAGGGGTCGATGGCACGCACGGCCACCTGTACAGAAGAAGCTCGCCGCGGCATTCACCCCGGCCCCCTCTTCCGCCTCGGTGTTCTTCGTCCTCGGGCAACCATGGCTCGATTGGTTCGACCATGAGCTCCTCTCCACCTTCCTTAACCTCTGCCAAACTCCAATTTCTGCTCTCCCTGCTTGTACTGGGCTGTCCACGGAGCTCCTCGCCCGCAGCCATGGCCACCCGTGGCTGCCCCCCTCCCATGCCTCCACTCACAGCAAGAACCACCTGGATGAGTTCCCCTTGCCCTCCTCTCTCTGCTGGTATGCTCGGATCGAAGAACGGCGGCCGTGAATTGTTGTCTCGGTGAGCTCCGGCAAGCCCCATGTCCGCTGCGCACCACGGCGAGCAGCAGCGCGCTGCACCCGGGAGAGGGAGGCGTGGGTAACGGAGGGGAGTCATGGGCCCAAGGTGTCACTGAGATAAATTTGACATGGGATGACGATAGTGGCATCTAAGGAATGGCGTAAATTTTCCAATGGCAGTGAAGAAAATTCCAAATTTTCAGTGGCAACGAAGGAACAAGCAAAAATTCTAGTGCATTGAAGGAATTGAAGGCAGGTCCACTGCAGCCAGATCTGCCTTGGAGAGCTGCCAGCCAGCCCAAGGGTAGAGGGAAGGGGTAGCACCAGCCAAGTCCAACAAACCGTGGCAATGCCAATGGACCCAAACCAAACACACCCATGAAACCAAGGAGAGAGGAGCAAGAAGGAGAGGGGGAAAGGATAGAAGAGAAGGAAGGGGAGCCCGCCGCCGCAGCCAGGGCAGTGGCAGTGATCACACCCTTGAGGCAGCGCCTTGAGAGACGACACGGGAGGTCATTGGAAAGTTAGAGCAGGGAAGTTACGACTATTACTCTACATGAAGCTCTACATACTCGTTGCCTGTGTACTCTACTGGTAAACACTTAGCAATAGCAACGAAAATAATGATTCAGGCTTCGAACACTTGACAAGTGACTAGAAATACTTTTAGATTTCACTATTTCTAATGTACTGCAGACTAGTTCGATGAATTTTAGATGGTAAAAGGGCCAGAGATGTGATTTGAGGGAATTGCAAAGAAAGAGGAGACTCCTCATAAGAATTATTGACAATAATATTAATCTTACCCATTCTCCTCCATCCTTCTAGTGCGCTCCTGGCTCCTGCCATTGTATACTGGATTGTTTAGTGGGTTTCACCAATAGTCTTAGGTCTGTTTAGAATACAGAAATTATCTTCCATGTTTTTTGGGTGACGATCTAGACTTAGAATTGAAAGTCAGAGTGCGTCTATTATATTTCTCTTCTTTGTGTGTGTTTCTCGTAAACAGAGGCCGGAAGGTTCTCTTTCAAGATGACACTTTGTTGTGTTGTTCTTGAAAATCAATATACCTTCCTTTTTTAAAAAAATGTTCCATGTTTCTACATTTTTACAATGAAATTAAACTATTTTCCGTGAAATTTCTACGCCATTCTTATAAAATTTGCTGCATAGTGGGGGCTCCTAACAGAGTTGCATGTCACTTGCAAGCCTATACCCTTATAGGGATTGAAAACGCAAAAAAAATTTTAAAGAAGTATTTAGATGCTGCGTAGGAAACACACAAGAATTAGAAGAGAGAGGCAAACATAAAGGTGAGTTTCTAAGAGATTGGACCTCATGTTAGAATTTTTTGAAGATCTCAATGTAACGAGCCATTCGATAGGAATTTCATAGATTTAGTAGGAAATCAATCCTTTGTTTGAAGGACCCACCGAAAATCCATCCATCCATCCATCCATCCATCCTTTGTTCCAAAGAGGGCCGGCTGTGAATACGTTGCTCTTGCTCGCACATGGTAGGAAGAGTGTATATATTTACTGAAGCACGTTGTATCGGTATAGCTAGCTTCCAAGTTCCGTACGTGCCAAACCTACTTGCACTTGGTCAAGTCTTCGTTGCTGTTGTTCGTGGAGTACCGGATAGAAAGGCTGCCTGCTGAATCACATTGTACTACTAGCTTTCAACTCAAATTCAATGTGCCGTGCCGTGGGGCTCGTGGCAGACCTTCACCTGCCCAACAACGAATGATTGGTGAGCTAGAGCTTATCTGGTTGGTGCACCGTACCGCAGAGCAGTATACACATTCCGCTAGTTGTGCGTGACTTGACTAGGGCCGTGTTTTTAATTATTGGGGACGAGCTGGCCCACAACACAGCACTTGCTATAGATCATCAGTCTCACGGAGGGAATTTTGAACTGTTATTACCATACCACCACCTCCCCCTCTCCTCGCTGCTGCTAGGATCGGAGCTGTAAGCTGTTGCTAATACTACCAATATTCAACCCAGGACTCAGGCTCAGGTAGTAGCAGCATCACAAATCCTCCGTCCTCCACAATTCCAATTTCCATCCATATGCATTCTACTCTCTGCCTAACCCTTCTGGCCTTGTTCCATGCATGATATATATGGATATGATCCATCATCATCTCTACATAACATACCTGACCTTCCAAAGGTGTTGTCAGGGATTCGATCATGGAGCCCAACGCCGCCGCCGGCACTGCCATCTACCCTCTACACCGCTGCAAAACCATACACCTGGTACGGGTATTGGCTGCTTAATTTCTTCCTGCTCATCCGGTCTCATATATACCCGTTCAGACTTCAGAGCCTTAATCATTTATACACTTAGAAGATGATTAATAATTAATTTGATGCTATGTGGATCATGCATGCAGGTGAGGCATGCACAGGGCGCCCACAACGTGGAAGGTGAGACGGATCACAGTGCCTACATGAAACCAGAATTCTTTGACGCTCGCATCACTCCTCTGGGCTGGAACCAAGTTAGTTTCGATTTTTGCTTTTCCATCCTTAGATCCGGAAGCTGTGTACGCCGCCTTGGCCACCTAAACATACTGTGCTTCTGATTGGTTCCTTTTTTAAAAAGAAAATATATTGAAAGCGTGTGCCTATTTAATTTGAACTGTCGACTTGTAAAAATATGCATTGGTTGATTTTCTGGCCTGCAACTAGTTTTTATGCTTTTTTTACATGACATTTTTCGACTTTCAAGTTTCATTTGTACAGTAAGATATATTTACTTGAGAAACAAACTTGTAGGTTGACAGGCTCCGAGAGCATGTGAAAAAATGTGGACTCGCAGAGAAGATTGAGCTTGTTATTTCTTCTCCTTTATTGAGGTATGTACAGTTTGCTTGCATGACCCTTTTTTTAAAGAGATCTCTTTTTTTAAACCCCGTCCTTCTCTTGTAACCTTTCTAAAGTTTGAGAAATTGTGTTCTTTCACTGTTGAGTTGCTGTATTTCTCCCCTTCTTAAAAAAAAGAAGGGGATATCAAATATCAGCTACCTTCCCCCGGACCTCCCTCCAGTGTGTACTCTCGTCTTGAGAACTACTAGGTTTCCAAGCATGTGTACTATTTCTCTTTATCCAGCTTAATTGAAAGGCAAAGCTCCTGCCATTACGTTCAAAAAAAAAGATATCAAATATCAGCTACCGGGAATCTGGGATAAGTAGCTATGTATGTCAGTTGTTGCGCAGTGAGTGTATCAGCTTCACCGGATGAATTGGACACATTCAGTTTACAGTACCAAATCTTTGGTTTTCCTACTTTGCCTTTATTATTGATTGTTGTTAAGTCAAAACTCTGAATTTCTTTTTGGTGTGCTCGAAGTTGGAGTAACGATTATGAGATTTATAGTCACCTCTGTCAAGCTTTCTTTTACACCCTTATCGTGCCATTTATGTCGATATAGCTGCTCATCCTGTTTCCAAAGTACAGATTATTGTCAGAACTAGAGTCCTGATGTTGAGGCATAGTATACTGCAGCTTGGCTATGAACTAATTGTATGAGCCTCACTATATTTCACTATATCTTAAAGGACTATGCAGACTGCAGTGGGTGCATTTGGTGGTGAAAACTATACTGATGGAGAAAGCGCACTTCCACTGATGGTGGAAAATGCTGCAGACAGTGGACGTCCGGCAGTCTCAAGTTTGAACTGCCCGCCATTTCTTGCTGTCGAGGCCTGCAGGGAGCGCATGGTACTTCCATTTTTTCCACAAGAAACCACACCAGCAAATATAATAAACGGATCTTAGTTACATGCGTCTTGCTGAACAAGGCTGTTGTCACCAGACCTTCTATCACACATTCTATCTCACTTGTCATTTCAAACTCTACTCAATCTATAATGCATACATAGTGTTTTGTATCTCCATACGCACGCTTTGGTGACGTTAGCATAAGAATATGACACTCCAATGCTCCATTTACATTGGTTTTTGTTAACAGAACTCTGTCATTCATTCATTTTAATTTGTGGTTCGATTTCAATTGAACGCAGGGTGTCCATCCTTGTGACAAGAGGAGGAGCATAACAGAGTACCGTACTCTCTTCCCTGGCATTGATTTTTCACAGGCAAGAATCTCTTGTTTACAGTCCATGAGCTGTTTGGTGGATTTCTTCATTTGCAGTGTGGTTCACTATAAGGCATATATGTATGCTCTACTCTGTTTATTTTACAGATAGAGAGTGATGAAGATGTTCTGTGGGTACCAGATGTCAGAGAAACCTTGAGTCACTTGCAGAGAGGGGCATGAAGTTCATTGACTGGTATTTTTCTTTCCTGATATCACATTTCTTTTCTGTGAGTATATACGAGTATATGACCATGGAACGTAATGACCTCCTAGTATTGCCTATGTTTGGGTTGCCTACATATGTCATTAGAAAAGACTATCCTGTTCATTAAATTGGCATTGGGTAGTTGCATGCTCAACATCTCTCTCAAATGTCTTGGTTAGACACAAACCAAATTAACTTTTCCTGGGAAACATCAACTTCTTTGTTCCTTCTTCAGCTCTGTACTAGGATATGTAATTGAACATAAATTACTCATTTAGATGGATTTATTCTTCTTCTTTTTTAACACACTACATACCTGCAGGTTATGGACCAGAGAAGAGAAAGAGAGAGCCATCGTGACCCATAGCGGTTTATTGTGCCATACCTTAAACATGTACGGCAAGGAGTGTCATCCTACCGTAAGGCATGAAGTGAACAAGTAGTAAGTGTCTTGATCTTTCTTTTCCTTTTTTTTCATGTGTAGTTGCCCAATTGATGAATTGTCAATGCAGCGACATTTTTTATTTCACCATCTCTCTCTCTCTCTCTCTCTCTCTCTCTCTCAATCTGACTGATTTTCCATGAACAAAGCAGTAAAATGTTTAAACCATGTTAAAATTCCATCAGGAAGATGTGTTGCTCACTTTCGCTTGGTTCTATGCAGCTTTGCGAATTGTGAGCTCCGGTCGTTGATGCTCGTTGACAGGAGGTCAGTTCTGCACCCTTGTGTAGTTGTGTTTCACTTGCAAAGTTACAATTTGAAATTACCAGACAGATACACTTCTGTAAGAGCCACAACGAGCTTTTCTGTGATGCAGTATGCTTGGTTCAGATTCCTCCAGTTACAACTACCCTGGCAATATTCCACCCGGAGTCGATCTGCCTAGCAGTATTGTCGCAGATAAGAAGCACCTCGAGGAGGAAGCTCAAGAGAACTGAATCTGAATCTGTCTGAGGCTTGTTTGGTGTTTGCACGGATCCTGGAACTTGCCTACTTGCAGACGGTTGAAGCTAAACATCTACTGGACTTGGAATTTGTTATTATGTCTGTTTCGCTGTTCATGCTATGTTATTTCAAATCAACAATTTCAGTGTAATTCCATGGTATTTGCATTGTCGTTCTCTTCAGGCCTCTGCAATATTGACAGTTTATCAAACAAACTAGGTTGCAAGATGCAGCACCTAGTCTACCCATGCGTCCATGCACGCACGCACCAACTTATCCCCATGCATGCAGCATACAGAATCCCAGCAACTTCCTAAACAAATAACGAATCCAAACACAGCCATTACAGTCACACAGTGGATAGTACACAATACTGGCACAAAACTGAGTGGCCACGATTCAGCAACCTCTGGGTTATTTCTTTAAGACCATTATTGACTTCTCCACAGGCAAATCGTGAACAATATAAATACAAGTCCTACTTGAAGCAAGGGCTCACAAATAACAAAATCCATAGCGACGTTGAGTTACATCCCAGCATGCCAAAAGCATCAAGTATCTACGCCTTATTATTCTTTGCCATCTCTTCCACATCAAGCTCCACTGCCAATACTGGGCCGTCCTGCTTCATGGCCATGCCACTGTTGCAGACAGTAGGAACAGGTTAGGCCATGCGAGGCTTAGGTGTTAATTGAGATGAGAGGCAGAGCTGAACACAGCATAGGAACAGACCTATTCTCAACTGGACCATGATCGACAGCTGTTCTTAAAGAATATATCACTCTTCCAAGGATGTCAGTCATAGGGACAGGCCCAAACAAGCGGCTGTCTCTAGCTTCCTGTTACCAAAATGATCATTGAAAACTTCAACATAAAAGGGCCTTTGCTGATATGCAATCGATTATTTTCCAAAACCACACTTCGTGCATCAACAGTGAGAAAGTGTCAATATCTCACAAATCTGAGTATATCAGTCCAACACCAAAAAATACATACCTTTGGCTTTAGGGCTTGGTTGTCTGCCAAGACCCAGCATTGGTCTTTCTCAAGTACAAATGGCTCATCCTTCTCATCATTAGAGACCATCTCATAGCCTTCCAGGGCAGCCAGTCGCCGAATAATTAAATCATCAGACTTCTCAGGGTCTTTTAACAAGACAACGTCCCCAATAAAAACTTGTCTGTGGGAAATTTTTAATGCATAAAATACGATTAAAAAACATCTCAAGGAGTAGATGGCGCTAAATGATATTTTGCTATCAGGTTAAATGGCCTTATGAACCAGCCAAACGGCTTCCTTCATGTTCATGCTTTACTCGATTTTTTACAAAAATGCAAAATAATATTCCATGAGATCAATCAGTAGATTTAGAAGGAAGTATCAGGTATTATTAAGTCCAGTACGAGTACACACATGACAACCTTGAAAATTAACTAATTTCATACAGAAAGATGGACCCTGATTAACAGCTGTTCTTAAAAAGCATTACAAGAAAGGGATATGGCAACATTTTGCATTGACTTCATAGGTTGATTATCAAATATGCAAATGAGCTTTTGTGTACGCACAAGGTATAAAGTACAGGGTTAAGACTGAGCCGGTTTGAACCCTGAGCATGACATACATCATAAATCTACACCGAACCCTATTTCAGGACATAGTCAGCAGGTTCTCAACTACACAACAGCTCCAAGTAGTGAATAACTTCACATGGGTTGCACTGTTCCAACAACAGCAAGGGGAAAAGCAAACTCCAGTACTTTTAACTGTTTAGAGACCATTTTTTCTACAGAATTACTTCCTGAAGTTATTTTCCCCATGATATGACAATTTTCTATTTTGCGCACAAATGTCAGCTAAATTCCATAATCACAATTTTGTGCTATGATGAGGTTTATTTAAAGGGCTGTCAAATTCAAAACCCTCTTAGAACTGTGGATAAGAGCATCTTTACCATGCTGTCCAAAATATTGAGGATATGGTATATTAATAAACTTTACTGCTCAGCAGCTTGTTTCTGCTTTGGTTCTCAAATATAAGTTCATTATTATTTATTACTGTGTCTTGAAATAGCAAACATATGTGTGCTCAAATAAAGCAGCAAAATGCAAAACAAAGCCTAAACAGTTCCTGGAATAATTTTTACGGCAGGAAACTGATTAGCAGCAAGCAACATGGCACGATATTAGATGATTTGGTGAGGATATCCCTAGTTTCACTCATCCATTTTTTGCCGAGCAAGACAAGGATACAAGGTAGCATACGAGAGAAAAACCGACACAAGCTCAAACTAAGAAACTACTACTACTACTGTATAACAAAAGTGAACCAATTCCTTAGTGAATATAAGAATACTGTTACTGGGAATTGTTTGCTACCAAATGGAGATCCATTGCCTGTTCTCAGGTTCGAAGCACAGACTGACAGGCATAAGTTTCAGTTCACATATTGGTGGCCAGACTCTGTTCATGAACTTCACGACGAATTCTGTACTCCTCATGAGGTTTCAAGATAAGTATTGTATATGGATGGAAACCTTGTCAAGTCTACTTTCAAATGCAATGACACCCTCCATTTGGAGCTGTGTAGAAAATAGAGAAGGCAAGTGTCTTGTTCTTTGCCCTAATTGCCCCCTTGAGAGTTGGGAGTCATTCTCTACCTCTTATGTTCTTGTGCATCCTTGTGATTGCAGTGGCTTCTCTACCTTTCCTGGTTCAGTAGACATGGATCAAGCATTGTACTTAAGCTAAATTTTGATCATAGGTTGTTGTCCAAACAGATGTTGCAGTTAGTACCATTGATTCACCAGCTTACATGGATCAAAATCAAATTATCTCCATGATCCTATGACGAAATAAACAGGCAAGCAGCCACATCACCGTTACTGTACTTGAAGCTCTACAATCTACATCATACAGATCAAGCCAACGCATCGCATGGGCACACCAATGGTGAGCACTGAGAAATACCAATGAAAATCGCAAGTAACATCACAACACGAGAAAGAACAGTATAGAAAAATTTATATTTATAAAAAACCTGGCTTTGAAAACTTAATATTCAAGGTACAAACAGTTTTGGATTTCACTAGTTCTAATGCAAGGACAGACGAATTCAGTGAATTTTAGATGCTATCTAAGACGGCTGGGAAATAAATACATAGTATGTGATAAGGGGAATCAATCACAAAGAACAAGTATAGAGTAATTATTTGAAAAATGGTACTTCCAGGATTTCAATTATTTTTTTGTAACGAACTAGTGCTTTATAAGCTATTACTTAAAGGAATGTATTCCTTATTATTCCACTTTTGAAGTAGGGCGTGCATGTTTATTTTTTCAAACACGGGGGGATAAACCTCAGGTACAAGCACCAGTTGCTGACTAAGGAATACCATGTTAGAGTGATTGGCAACATCGAAAGCAGCGGAGGAGCTAACAGAGGGCAGGGGAAAAAAGAAAGCAAGTGCTTACGTCGGGCTCAAATTTGCGAGCTTCCTAACAAGGAGGGTTCCTCCAGTCGGGGATTCGATGGGAGCCATGGCTTCTCCCCCTTTGGTCCAATGCGCAAAGGTGAGCTTGCCTTGGAAGAAGTTCTTCCATATCGCGTCGGTTAGCTCCGTGCTGTTGATCTGGCCCACATTATACTTCTGCTCGCACACACAGATAGAGAGAAGTCAGATATATATATGAATATAAGAAAAAAAGAGTCGAAGGGAACTGTTGTAACACGCCAAAAAGAACAAATTTTTTTTGCGACGTGTTGCTTTTAATATAGTAACAAAACAAAGTAGAAATGTGCGTGAGCACAATACGCAAAGTACTGGAGTCATTTGGTAATCTTGGCTATGGTCCAACAGTTCATCTACATAGCTTAATTAGCTGCAAGTTAAAAATTGTACAGCAGTGTAGTAGAATCCACAAACGACAGCCAGAAAGGTATGTAAGGGGCAATTAGTTAGAACGAGAGGACAGATACTGCTACCAGCACGCATGGATCTAGAGAGAAAAGGGGGGAAGTAGGAAGCACGGGGGCGCAATGGATGCATCAGCTAGTACCTTCCACGAGAGGGAGATGGAGTACTCGAACTTGTGGGCGGCGTAGCGGAACCAAGTCGAGAGGGAGACCATCCTTGCTCCCCCAACGGACCTCCCCTCAGCCGCCTAGCTGCTGCGGTGCTGCCCCTCTCCTCGTCGGGGATTCCCTCCCGCCGTCCTGCCTGCACTGCACGCTGGCGGCGGCAGCGGCGGCGGCAGTGGAACCTGGCACCGGAACTTCCCAGTTCCTGGTCAGAGGATGCTACCAGAGGAGCGAGGGGTAGGCAGCTGGCGGAGGCGAGGCGCGGTGGGTGAGGGCGACCGGAGCCGGAAGGGGAAGGGGAAGGAGGAGGAGAGGCGCAGGCGGCGGCCGCGTCGAGCAGAACGGCCGCTTTTCTAATTATTTTTTTTTTCTTTGCCTGGGCGGCTGGGCCCTGGTGGGCTTACCCTAGGAGGCCTGTGCTGTTTCTTGCAAAGCCCAATTCTTTGGCTCGCCACTGTTGGGCTGGAACGTGGGCTGAGCGTCCGTGATGACTTCGTCAATCTGAAAATATGCCGGCTCAGTCTTTCGAAGGTGCTCATAAGGATCAGTGTTAGCCTAAACGGTAAACGATAAACAGTCGATCATCTACTGTTTAGTCATTATTCGGTGCTAAACGGTCGTTTAAACGGTGAAAATGACCAATTAAACGGAAACGGTCAACCACTGTTTAGCGTTTAAACGGTATTTAAACGGGCTAAACGACCGTTTAGGCGAACAGTGATAGGGATAAAGTGTGCGTGCATACGTTTATAGGGATGAGCGTGCGTGCGTATGTGAGCGTCTGTGTTTGTACTGTGCTTCTTAAAAAAACATGTACTGAGTGTATTTAGTCAAAGTATTTTCTTTTGCGAGATATTTAGTCAAAGTTTGCATCGCCAAACACATAGCAGCAATTAGGCCACCAGACTCCGACGAGGAACAAAACGTAGTAGAAACTTAATTAAGGGCAACCATGGACCGCCAGCAAAAATGGTTGGGGACAGTAGAATAAACAAGCTCACTCGACACCTCAAACAACAGATACACAAAATAACTACGCCTCAATAATGGACACCTTAATTTTTGATCATTGGATCTTCAATGGATGGCTAGGATTACACTGTAATTACAGTTACAGTGTACTGTAATTACAGTGTAACCCTCCAAGTTACACTGTAACTACCTCCTGCCCCTCACCCCGGCCACCCCCACCCCGTCGCTCGCCGACCACATTGCCGGCCAGATCCGCCCCCGCCCCCTCCGCCGGCGTCCCGCCGCGCCCCGCCGCCGGCCAGCGCGTCGCTGGGGGGAGGAGGCGCCGCGCCGCCGAGGGAGGGGCCGCGGGAGTAGGAGGCCGCACGGGGCGCACCGCCGGAGGAGGAGGCGGGAGCTGGGGGGCGCGCCGTCGGGGGAAGGAGGTGGCGCGCAGGGCCGCGCCGCCGGGGAGAGGAGGGGCTGCACCGTCGCGGGAGGAGGAGCCCGCGCGGGCGAGCCGCCGGGGGGAGAGGTGCGCCGCCGGGGGGAGGAGGGCACGCGCGTGCGGGGAAGGAAGAAAGAGGAGGCGCTCGGGTGGGTTCCCATCACCCGGTTGTGTTTTAGTTTTTCTCAGTCTGTCTATACATCAACCAGGTGTTGAAATGCATTCCATCATCTGAATTTTTGGTCACTGGATCTTAAATGGATGGTCAGGATTACACTGCAATTACAGTACATGTACACTGTAATTACAGTGTAACTCCCCACACCTACCCCTACCCCACCCCCACCGCCACTCCCCCACCGCCACCCCCGACCTCAGATCCGCCCCTGCCTCCGAGCTCCGGCGGCGAGCGCCTCCGCCTCCGGCCCCGGCCCCGGCCCCGGCGGCGCGCACCTCGGGCGGTGGCGGCTCCGGGGCAAGGCGCGGCTGCGGGCCCCCCGTCGCGCGCCTCCGCCTTCAGCCCCGGCGGCGCGCCCCTCGGGCGGCGGCTCCCGCGCAGGGCGCGGCTGCAGGAGCAAGCGGCGTGCGCGCCGGCAGCCCCCCCCCCCCCCCCCCCCCCCCCCCCCGCGGAGGTAGGCGCGGCGGACGGCGAACCGGGTGAGGAAATCCTTCGTAAGAACCGGTTGTCTTTTAGCTTTTCTCCAATAAATGAGACTTCTCAATTCGCGCTGTCAAACTTGGAGAACACCTTCAACTCCACCATTCCCAAAAGGAGATATTGAGTGATAAACTAAAGAAATCCCAAAAGGATATATTTAGTGATAAACTAAAGAAACCTTGCTACATGGCACTAAAAACACGAATGTTGGATATTTTCCGCTAAACTAAATCAATATTTAGTGCATCCTTTCCTATTCCTTTTGACAAGTTTTTTTTTTTTTTTTTTTTTTTGTGTGTGTGTGTGAATCGCCCCCACATTATAAGTGCAAAAGAAAATGTGTGATAACCACGGAGATTCAACGACTTCAGATATGCACGTATGGGACAAACAAACGCCAGTATAGGAAAAGTGATTCCCTCTACGCACTGAATGTGATATGTTCTGCTTCTTCTAACGGGAATGGCTCTCTCAATAAGAAATCAGAAACAAAATACTTATGTAACTTGATCATCCTTTATCTAAAAAATGTGTAACTTGCTCATCCGGATTTCGGCACCATCTACCAACGCCGAAGATGCCTAACGAAAACATCCTGCTAAAAACTCCAAGCACAACTGCAGTCTGCACAGGGCCGGATATTGAATAGATGCATACTGATGGGAAAAATTCAGCAGTTTTCCTCAGTTCTTACATCAACAGAGAAGGATGCATGTCAATAAGGAACAAACACCATGAACTGGTAAAAATTTCTCATGGTTACTCGACAGCTATGTACAGCTATAAAAATTGCTTATTTCACACTGGTGGTTTACTGGTTTGTCTCATCGCTAAGCCAAGACACCAACGCCCGGAAAAGAAAAGGAAAAAAGATCAATCAAGGCTGGTCATGAACTCATAATCCTGACATGCTGCATCATCACTGCGCCACCAATCGGGACCATTGCAGTTATGAATCAGCGCCGATCATGATCCTGATCATGGAAGAGATGTAAGCCATTTCATAAAAAAAGGGACGTAAGAAATAACAAAACCATTCAAGTAACGTGTAACCGATACACAAAAAAACATATGTAGCCATGCTAGACTCACCTTACACTAAATTCTTGAATGGAGAGTCGGAGTTAATCTTGAAGCATGTGGCTGTGTTATGAATGAATCACAATACTTACTACGTAGGGAGGTTGTTTACAGATAACTATGCTGGTTTTATTGAAGCCATGAATCCTCAGCTCTTTTCCACATGAATGACAGTGGGACCATTTCAGATGAAAATGTTGCAAACTCATCTAAACCAAGTTTTCACAATTTGCATTCCTGGGATCATCTTCAGTAACAGGGTTATTTTCACTTGTGGGTTTAACTTCACCAAAGCTGCCGGTGCCCCTGGAGGCACCAGAGTAATACTTGAAGTGGTGTGCCAACAATGACACAATGGTAATGAACTCGCAGCCATTACTGAGCTGCCTGGCATGGGACTCTTGGCTGCAATGAGCTGCAGCATACAACAGCATCTCCACCCACACCCCCAGGATCAGTTCCAAAGTGTCACGCTGCTCTTGCCAGCGCAACTCTATGCTCAAAAGCTCATTGGCGAGCAAGATTGCATACATATTAGCGTTGTCACGGATGGAGTCTCCGTGCGGGTTTGGTGCCCTTACTGATCCCTGAAACAGAAAAGGATAATTATGTAAAATCATCGCACATTTAATCATGGTATGTACTTTGTTAGACTAAGGTCTAAAAAATTGTAAAAATGAGATTGCATTTTTTAACACTGTTAGGGGTTACTCAAACAAAGTCAGGAAACAGAATTCAACTGAGCACTATGAAACTGACTAACATTTTACTCAAAGATAATCAAATCGAAACTGCTTTTTATGTGCAAATTTGAATATAGGTATGTGCTGGTTCTGTTAGTAAAGTCAGCAATTGTGAAAACAGATACTTGTTTAAGATCTTCTCTATTTTTCAAACATATTTACCAACGAAATGTGTTTGAGTTGAATTGCCAAGGAAGGTGTACCTGCAAATTCAAACGGCAAACAATGAAATGAGACAGAGCTTGGACCATTGTTACAAGAATAAAGAAACAGAATTTCAAACAATGTGAACGAACTTGAGGCCCTGCCCCATTCAACTCATACCAGTGCAAATTGGCAGAAACTCCATGCCACCTCCGCAAGCTTCTCCCTCCGTGAGATCCTGGAGCAACTGGGGCCATCGTGGTGGAACAATTCCTTAAGGACATAGTACGGGTTCCATCTTATGGGGGACGGCGCCACTGGACTGTCCTTATCACCAAAGCGCATACGACATTGTGCTTCTAGTTGTTCACAGGAGGTGAGATGTATGTTGTGTCGTGCGGCGCCAGGCAGCATATTGGGTTTTATCACCAACAAGAACGCCATGTAATTGGACAGTACCTCGGTAGCCTCAATGAGCTCTTTTGCATGTTTGACCTTGGATTTCCGGATGAACACCTCGGTAGCAATGTGCCAAACAAGGATGCTCTCGTCAAAGTCAATGTTGACGCTCCAGCGAGCAAAGTCATCGTAGGCTTCCATTCTTTTAAGTATAAAGCTGCCTCTTGAGTTCGAATCAGTATCGTTGTCTTGCAGTGCTCGATCTTTGTCTTGCAGTGCTTGCAGAACCAGTTTCTTGATATCTTGTATCGACAAAGTGTCCGTGTGCGAAAAAGTACCTGAGAAGTGCATCTTGTTCCACCAGTCCTGGAGCCCCAATTTCATTGCTAGTCTGCTCCCTATCTCGTTCGGGTTGCGGGTGCACAGGTGGAACAAGTTGTACTGCCCAATGGAGCCCGACCAGAGCCTCCTGCTTGCCGGATGCACACGCTGTCCAAGGGAAGTGACAATATGGAGGGGCCACTCCCATCCTCTGCCCCTGCGGTGTAATAGAGCACATGTCCATGTGGACAGTATAGCCCTGCACACTGATATGATTTCCAGGACCAAAGCCCCCACAAGTAAAACATAACTGATAACCACATCCACTCTGCTGTACCCATCTCCTCTGCTGTTGATGCTGAGTTGAAACAACAGGAACGTGGTGGCTGTGCCAAACAGTGAAATGAAATGGATGCAGAAGCCATACCATGTGTGGATTACCGCCGCCTTGGTGTACAGGAAGTCATACATCAGAGACAGCTCCATCTCCACCAACTTGTACAGATCCTCTCCCAAATAAGATATGACAGAGCGTGGTTTAGGCTGTGATCGAACCAAGGGACTTGGTGACATTATGATATCAGCAAAGACACCTTTGCAGATATCGAACTGGGAGTGGGCTCCAAGCAGCAGTTCCTCTTCACTAGTACCCAAAGTCAATAACACGTAAGGGTTGGTCTTGACCTTTCGGATGCTGATGCTGCTTCGGATGCTGCTGATGTTGCCACACTTGAGTGCCCATATCCTCTCACCATACTTGAGAAGACCTGCAAAGAACATGGAGATGGAGGCCAACAAAAGCAAGGCCCCGCCATCGGTGATGTACTCATATATCACATAAGCGGCTCCTAGGACCTGCACAGCAAGAGTTTGCAGGTGCCGCAGCCAGAGCGCGTTGTCTTCGAGCGCATAAGCGGTGATGTTGTCTGGGCCACCCAGGTGCAGCAGGAGGAACGGCGCCCAGAACGCCACCAGCTCGTGCTCGTCTGACCTACTGTCGACAGATAGGTGGCCTAGAGTGTATATAGCTGTGGAGTCGGCCAGAAGGTACGCCGACCAGAGGAAGAACATCAGGACGGCGGAGGAGCTGTGCCGGCGGATCCCTCCGAAAACAAGGAGGAATACCTGCAGCCCGAAGCTTACAAGGACCAGGATTTGTAATCCCCATTCGTTCCACAGGTTCACTAACTTCCCAGCCTCTATTACTTCGCTCCTCATCATGTCTGCAGTAACATGTCAAAGAACCAAAAATATTAAAAGGAGATAGATCTTTGTATGTGTGTTGTGTGCATGCATGGAACATGTGCAGAGGACCAAATGTGTAACACGTAAGTAATCATAAGGCAAGTAACAATGAATCTCAGAGTTAGACAGAGAGAAAAAGGAGAGGAGAAAAGAACATATTGGTGATTACGTGGGAGTGTCGAGTTTTCTGATTCCTCCAGCAGTCCAGCTATTTGATGAATAAAAATGAACCCCTTTGTTCCATATCACATCATCCCAGCTCTGTACTGTTGATTTGGCAAACCTTGTACTTAAACCTGTGCATAAATACATACATGGATCGAGACAGTCAGACAGACGTGAAGCGGAATATGAATAAAGGAAAAGATGCTTCCTTTTGCACAGTTGGTGATTACTTGCAAAGGATGGTCGAAGCACAATATGCTTTCTTCGAATCAGCACATGATGATAACGCAGTCATGCGAGGAAACGAAAAAAGCTTGGATGGAAATGGATGCCCATCAGACATCAGTGCAACCATGCGCGAGGCAGTAGAAGAAAGTCAGCGCTCACCAGTGTCACCACTGATCAATCAGCTAAAGATCGATTATTTGTGCCATCCACCACTTCAATTGATCCACCAGTTCAGCATGGAGAAATCACAGCAGCAGCCCATGTTTTACGCATCCATTGGCCGGTCTGCGTAAAAAATGTACAGAATCAATGCATCTGACTGGGTAAAGCAGGCGATCGTGTACGTGCATCTGACAAAGTGAGTCCTGTGCATTTTTTTCTAAAAAAAAAAATGAGTCTTGTGCATAACGTAAGTTGATGTGCAATCCATGACACCAGCAAATGAAATCCATCCATGAACATGAAGAAAGAAACCAAAGGGAGGATTTGTAATCTAATTCTGACAATAAGTTGGGCGGGTGGATGCTTTACTTGGTCAGGCCGCGTCGTCAGAAGCTGTTGATTGCCGTCGTCGCTCGCGTCGATATCGGAGACGGGATGAGGACGGCTCCTCTCGTTGGACGGCCTTGACATGCACCCCGCCTGATTTGCGCCGCCACCGCTGCAACCCCACACAGCCACACCACTCGATGCGCGGCAGCGCTGGACCGGCTGGGAGGCGGCGGAGTACGCGCGGCGAGCTTGTAGCAGAAGGAACCGCCTCGAAAAGACAAGGAAACTCTCGATCGGCTTGGCTAGAGCGCTCCTCTTCTCTCTTGGCGGCGGCGGCGGCGGAGGCGAGGGGTCTCCCGCCACTAAGCGGAGGCGGCTTCTGGAGGACCCAGACGACGGGAGGGCGCCGCCGATACGAAGTGGGGTGGTGGGGGAGGGGAGGGGAGGGGGAGGTAGGCGAAACGAGACGAGACGGAGCGGGGAACCAATGTGGGTGGACACGTGGAGCCGACGCAGACGGTTTTTATTTTTCTTCTTTTATTTATAATACAGTACCATATATACTCTCACTCCCAGTTTATAGCTCGTTTCATTTTTCTGATACTAAATTTAGCTTATTCGTCCTACTTAATAAATTATACTTATCAAAAATTTTATTGTGATTTAGTTTAGCATATGTTTTAGTTCAATTCCGACTTGATTTTTTTTCCATATTTTTGTATTTTTTTAAAAATAAGGCGAGCTGATCAAATTTGGTGTATAAAAATTAAACGCCAATGACCTGTAAATTGGAACGGAAAAAGTATTTATACTACTACTTTCTTTGCAAGAAACAAAAAAGAACAGTGACGTAGTACGGCACGATGACATAAATTCCTCTCCTCACGTGGTTCTTCCTCCGCCGCCAAGAACCTCCCCACTCCAATTCCTTGGCAATGGCAACGCTGTCAGCTGTCACATCTTCATCTTTAATTCACCCTGGTGCATTCTTGCCTTGCAAGGGAAATCAGTTCCTCAAGGTATGATGTTGGATTTGTCAAAAAAAAAAAGGTATGATGTTGGAGAAGATCTGTGTGGTTTATGACATGAAAGAGATACAAGAGATGCCGTCCAACAGCCGCGGGAATTTTATTTAAAAAAAAATTGTTGGGCTATGCATGGGAGCTATTTTGCCATGCTATTATATTGGTTTCTCACAATTATATAATGTCAGCTTATTACTTCATCCTTATTTTGCATATATATGTCCGTCCCTCTCAGCATATGCACCTGCATACCCTACTATATTCATTCTCTAGCTGCTCGATACACGGTCTACTGCAACTAGCCTTAGTAAAACCAATTTAAAGTAGATCTAGCTAGCTATGCTTTTATTTTTGTCTAAACAACGTATAAAAATAATCTCACACAAAGAGAGAGAGAGAGAGAGAAATGGTTTTAAAATATTGAGTTGATACAAGTGGCACCAAGCTTTGCTGACGTATGCATCACCATGTGTTCAAAAAGATCGGGAGGTGAAAGGCAAGGCCTATCAAAATGAGGAATAATGCTGGTGTCATCAGCTCGTCTATCCCACCGTCTCACAAACATTGTTTTGCACACTCATATCCACAGACCGGTGACATCAGCCTAAGAAAGCAAGAGAGACAAATTGAAGTAGCAGTCTCCTCTGCGTGCCAAGCCCATGAAAATGGCAATCTCATAACACATCCTTTTGTATAAACTTGTGACGCGGGTTTCATTATAACAAGGCTCCGTTTGTTTCCTAGTGAGATTATATAATCTATTTAGAGTGGATCACATAAGCTAGCTTATAATGAATTATAGGATAAATATCTCTAATAGAACCTATGTATATTGTAGATTAGTTGGAAATAAGCTTAAATAAATAAACTCTTTTAGAGTATCTTATAGATTCTGATAAACTAGGATGTCTAGATGTTACTTTAAGCTGGTAAGTTTATCTAAGCTAGATTATATAATTTGCATGGTAACCAAACAAGACCTTAAACTGAGTCCAGCAGACTAGGCAAATAGTCGTGTATAGTATAAAACAACCCTGTAGCGATATTGTTCATAGAGAGAGGGGTAGTTAGAACAGTGGATAGAAGGTGGTATACCCTAACGGCTCGACATAGCCTTAGTACCAGTAGTTTCAACTTCAGGCCACCGGTGAGGGTTTGCTGGTTGGTGGATAACACTCCTTGTCTTTTTTCCCCCATCATGCTAGCCCAGCTGACCAGGCATCGTTCACTTGACAAAGTGCGTTATGCACCACACCGTGCAGACGAACATGCCGGTGTGTGGTCGATATCCCGATGCTCGGTGTGGTTCTTCTTTCTTTCTCTAGGTCTTTCGTGATATCCCTGTCCAAAAAAAAAAAAAAGAACAACAATGGTTTTTGTTTCCACCAAAAGCATGTTGATTGTGTGCTTTGCAACTTTTACCACACACCACTGAATCTGTCAAATTGTAGGTGTGCACGAAAAAAGAAGTCAAAATCGTAGGAGAGGCTGAGATGGGCGCCCAAAAAGTCCGTGTCTGACTCTGCAATAGCGACACATGCACATCAGCCAGTGAGATGTTGGAAAATGGAGCGGGCAGTCTGGTGGCCATCAATGGTGGAAGTGGAGGCGGCACCAGCTCCACTACGCGTGCCTATGGGGGCGGTGGCGATGGCGCCCGTACGAATCGCCTGTGGGAAGCTAAACAAGCTATAGCCCACCCACAACAAGTGGCCGGTTCCAATTCGGCCTCGTCACTGGCCCATCATCCGTGAATTATTACCGGCAGAGTACTGCCGGAAATGCCCCTGGCCTCCGTACAGCGACATGGTATAGCACAGGAGCCACACTTCCAGCTAATATATAGTGCTGTGATAGTGATACACTGATAGTCACTAATAATTACTCCACAAACAAAAGAAAGATTGAGTCTGTCTGTAGGGGAAGAGAAATGGACAGGACAACACACGCACCCGCCATCAGACATTGCAAATTGTGGCACTGCTACATTTGCCTTTTTTTCTTAAAAAAAAATATTGAGCTGATACAAGGGATGCAGCCATCCCCTGATCGTCATATCGTGGTGATGGCTACGGTATTACAGACAGCCTCGGACCACGGCACTCTTCTCAGCCACTCGTCAGCACCCACGCCATCAGCAGCAACTGGAATCGTATACCTCGTCATTTCAGGCCTTCAAAATGTCATAGAATGCTGATGGCCGGTTCCGTTTCTTCAGACAAAGCTCCTGCAACCAGAGGAGAATATTTCAGAGCTCTACCCAGCACAACAGGATACTTCCAGAGTAAAAGCCTCAACAGCAGAGACATGCTTAATTCCCTGAATAATTCATGCTTAACTATCATCCTTTCCATGATATAAAAAAGCCGTGTTCTTTCACTTTTTCACCACTGTATGTAATGCTAAATGCTTTATCCCCCTTGTAAACGAACCTTTTCATATAAATCAATCGTGCAAGTACCCCCCAAGTACAGGATAAGTCATTTGGTGATCAATGATGGTGACGTTAAAAAGATAAGTGGCAGCAAACAAATTTTAAAATTAGTGGATCTGGCTACATGACAAGACTCTCTGTTTGAAACCACAGCCACGAGAAGTAAACAATGATTCACATGTGCCGTACCTCCACAGCAGAAGCCACCCTGAGCAAGCTAGCCTCACCCCATGGACGACCTATCAGTTGCAAACCTATAGGAAGGCCCTGCTTGTCATGACCAACCTGGCAAGTGAAACAGTGACGTGTTACCAATGCATATCCTTTCTGCGTTGAAGCTATATTACACCAAAACCATCGATTTTCTTCTACAAGTGTTCAAGTTATCTATCAGGAAAAAATGGCAATGATATTAGCATCAATAATTCAAAAGATTTCAGTACATACACCAAGCGGTAATATTACTTTAAAAAAGTAGTATTATTATGGCCAGGCTCCTGTATAGACCACATCAGGTAGCTAGAAGATGCAATATGTACTCAGTTATGATACATTATTGATACCACTTACAGGCACAGTTATTGCTGGGAGACCAAGAAAGTTCCCGGCTAGGATGAATCGCATCAGGTAAGCTGCAATAAACAGCATAGTTAGAAAAGTTGATCTGATCTCCGTGGAACAAATACCCATACGCATACTAAGCATCAAAGGTGGTATATATCGACATAAAGAGAAACAGGCCTATATAGCCTTTTTCTTGGTAAATTGTTGAAAGGTAACCCAGACTATGAAGCATGATTCTCTCCGCAACGCAATTAATGAAACCACACAAGTTCTATTCTGTTTTGTTCAAACTTAATGGCTTACCAAGCGAGAAAAAAAAACTGCAAATCACTAGAGCCCTATAGAGAGCGATCTATGTTTTTCTCTCATACCAGCTTGCTTCAATGTAAAACAGAAACATGCTCTTGTTATGGACCTTAGCTCGGAAGGGGATAAACATCCACCAGGAGGATAGCTGGGCAACATTGGCCCCTTATTATATATAGAGGCAGCCCCTAACAACCGTATCCTAACAAATCACTTATCTAATATAACCTCTATCATAATCCTTATCTCTCTAACTAATCCTGATCTTATGGGTCTGGCCAGCCCAATAGGCCCAGTCAGAACAGCACTACCTGCCAAAGTGCCAAGCAACAAATATCTTACTTCCAGTTTTCAGCATCTTATCATCCAGCACAATAGCATGGATTGTGAAAAACACAAACCTATATAAAGACTCTTTTTTTTTACAAGCTAAGAATATAATATCCGGCTCATAGTGTACCTGACACAACGTAATCAGACTCTCCTGACTTCAGAGCACTTGGAGGTATTTTTGGTGCAGTAATGCTGGAAAAACAGCACAGTTGATTAGCTCTTACAGCAATATAAAAGTGATAATGTTACTTTCTATTTTGAAACATGGATTGATAAAGATCAATTCAGGGATATCATCTAGAATGATGTGTTTCACTTGGGCTAGCAACTGCATATCTAAAATTTCCTCAGGTTTGATCACTAGAGAGAGAACACTATTTAGATTTGTCATATAAAAAGATAGCATCAGATTTTTGTGAGGATACTTTAGAAAAAAAACTTTACCATGTACCATGTAATATTTTCATGTCATATACATCAAATAATTATAAAGAAAACTTCTGCATCAATTACCCAGTTGTAGGAGTTGCTATGACATCAACCTTCTTGAAAGCTTCCATGTGATAGTGCATTATCCTCCTCCTGTGCAAGCCCCATCAAAAGATATATTAAGTGCACGTTTAACGCAATATAGGAGAAAGAACCAAAAAGTTGCAACAAAGCACAAGTTGCAGGAGCCCCCAGTCATTATAGCATAGTAGGTCAGCAACAGATAGTTTATAGTTCAGATTCAATAGCAAAAATTAAGATAAGGTAATAAGGCAAAATGAATTCATAGGATCTATGTATGCTCATGTGCACCTTATACATTGAGAAGCCACATAATCAGTTGCGGTGAATGAACCAAAAAGTGCCAAACTTGTTCGAGTATCCAGCGTAAATTCAGTTCTCCTTCTGGAAGAGACAAGGAGAGTGAGAACAGTACCGAAAAGAAAATATTTTCCTAACATAGTCCACTCTAACAATCACTTTTTTAACATGTTATGGATCGATCATTTCAAGAAGTGTTTCCCATTGGAAGTAAATGTCTAAACATTGTGAAAATGGTATCAATTAAACAGATAGGTACCCTGCTTTATAATGAGGATTCAGGTCACAGAATGATTCTGAGCCAATTGAGACAACATGAGCAGTACGCATCTCTTCAAGCTCTGGTAATATTATCTCTTCTATCTTGAAAGAAGCAAAACCGGAATTGTTAGCTGAGATGCCAAAGAAGAGATGAACGTGCATATATAATAGGTACCATGTGATCAGCTCAATATCAGTTGCGAGTTACCGGAACTGCAAATGAAACGAACATATAAATTCATAGTTTGCAGTTTGTTATAACTACTATTTGAAGTACTATGGCATTGATTGATCTAAGCAGAGTTTACTTGTATGCATCAAAACACAGATTTTGTTTCCTCAAACACGTAGAAAATCTACATATCCTTATATTACGATGAGAGGGGAAAGAAACCCCCAAACAACACCCCGCACTCGCGCCTTAAGGTTTAAGAGCACATCAAAACACAGATGCTTCTATCTGAGAAGAGATTGTCCATCTTAAGGTGAATGATCTATTGTAACTGATATATCTTTACCTAGTAGAATTGTAGAAATGCTAAATCCTGCATGGTTATCGTCTACGTTGTTGAGACAGAAATGGGCTTACTTGACATCCAAAAGTGCTGCAAAGAAGGTTAAGTGCATCCTCACATGTAGTCGATATTGTACGATCAGAAACATCATGAAACCACTACAAAATAAAACTTCTTTTAAGAATAAGTACAGACATACCAAAATAACCTTTGAAATGAACAGATGTACCTCTGTGTATCTTCCTACTTTAACTGACCCCAGGATATTGTTATTTTTGGGTGACAACAAATTTGGGACACATAGTGGTGACTGCAGAGAGGAAAAAGAGGCAAATGCAGACACTGTGAGCTCGACCAAATGCATTATAATCAGCAAAAAAGTGTTGTCTTTGCATCATAGAGAGAAAGAAATAAGCTGTCCTTTACAATATCAATTCCCTGTTCTCCTAGAAGATAAAATGAGGTTGCTTTAAGTCTTAGGAGCTGATCGCCTGTTAAACAAACAAACGAAACGACCCTACCAGGACACTCAAAGTGCCTACCACCCGACCTATACCCAACTCCCGAAGCTTTTCTGGCCCCAGCCAAGCCTACTAATTTATCTCTTCGGTACACATGTAACTGCCGCTGGTTACATGATCAGCTACAGAAAACAACTGAAGATCTCTGGGTGTACTGGAGCATGGTCCAATAATGGAGAAGGTGATGTTTCTAACTTCAGCTACAGAAAACAACAGAAGTTTTCGGTCTGCTATCATTTCAAAGCAAACTGCCTAAGATTGTACAATCCTGCATACAAATGACATGGGAGGCATACCAGCATTCTTGGTATTTAAAAGGCAGGAAACATTAGGGATGCGATAACTTACTGGTCTAAGGGTGAGCTTATCCATGGGTCTCGAGCCTGCTATTGCAGAATACCTGAAATGCCAAACAATACATAAGGTACCTTATATCAAAAAAGATAATCAAACATAATGGCTGGTAACTTGTGTCACAAAAAAAACTTTGGCAAATCTTGTAACTTTATCAACAATATAGATAAACTTAACAGGCTTATGCAGCAAATCTCATGGTATCATGTAGCATGCCAGGCTGCTTACACGAGTATAGCATCCTCAACTGATGATGCAAGAGGAGAAGCAACTTCTACGGTCCCAGAGTCACAGAGTACCCTGAAAAAGGAAAAATCAATTATACAACAAGCAACTGAACAAATCTGAAGGATTTCTAATGACATTTAGTACAAGATAACTGCATTAGCAACTAAGTATTCTGAATTGGTTGATTGTTGGATAATACCATGTAAAATAAAAGGCATAAGCGGATGCAAACTTGTGGCTGGAGCAGCTTATTTTTAGTAATCTTGGAAGGTATTCTAATCAAAAGAATAAATACGATAGAGAAAAGAACAACTCTAGTAAATATTCAATATAATGGAACTTCTCTTTGTTACCCAGTCATATTTGTCCGCCCATATGTTGTCTTGAAACCAACAATACCACAAAGCGCAGATGGAATTCTAACTGAACCTGTTGCAGAGAGAAAGTAGCAATCGGAGACTACTACAGATAAGAATCAAGTGACAATCAATATCATCTTCTGTATGTACAAACCTCCACCATCTGTTCCAATTGCTACTGAGCATAACCCTGATGATACTAATGCAGCAGGACCAGATGAAGAACCGCCAGTATATCTATCAATCGAATGCGGATTTCTTGCTGTCCTGCAAAAAAAGTTAAGGAAAAGTGAAGATTAGGTAACAAACATAAGTAACAGAAGGAGAACTGAAGATCAAAAGGCCAGACGAAGATTATCCAATCATACTGCCAAACAATTATCTGATCATGTAATCATTCTGATAAATGGCAATCTGGATTGCATTTCATTTCATGCCTTTATAGAGTAAGGTTCTATAGTCGATGAGACTGCTGGACCTATATTTATGTGCACTCCAGAATTCGGATGTTAACTAAGCTTTTTTCAAGGTCAATGAAATTTGCTTCCAGGAAGTAGTTAGGAAACCGTTATTTTAGAAACCTTTAGGAAAAGCAAGATAATGTCATAATTGATATGTGGCATTTCTCTTATGTTCTGAATGTCTAGAATAGAAAAAAAAGCATATCCACATATAAGTATAGCACTATATTCCTTTGGCTTCAAATAAAAAAACAACCACATATGGCGAGGACACGTTTAACAGAATAAGAGTTGTGTAACTATTGATCTTACCCATAATTTGGATTGTTTCCAGTTACCCCAAGACCTAGCTCATGCATGTTTGCTTTCCCAATAAATATAACTCCACATTCCCGCAATCGAGCAACACAGACTGCGTCTTTCTCCACAGTGTGGATTTGGTCAAAAAATGTTGTAGCACCTGCATCCAATGAAATCGTGATTTGGGTTGTATTTCTTGAACAGTGACAGAAGAAACACTGAAGCTGTTGATTAAAACTAACCCTTTGTTGGATATGGGAAACAGTCAATGTCATCCTTAATGGCGACGAAGACCCCATCTAAGATGGATATCGGGTTCCCTGGATACAAGTGGATAGATGAGATTTAAAATGGAATTTTCGCTTGAGGATATTTCAATTGAAAAGAAAAGAAGAACTGTACTATCATGAACCGGTCAACCATTAACAAAGGAACAGGAGTAGACAGATTGTGGCAAACCTTGCTCAAATCTTGCTGTGGAAGCCTGAGCTTGCTTCCTGAGATCGTCTGCGTCAAAATAGATCAGCATTGGCATTGGGGGCTTCTTGTTGTTCCACTCTTGGACACCTGCAATAACATACTCAGCAACCTATGCCATGGATCAGTGTTAAAAACACGAAATTAAGATGTAGGAGGACACACACACAAACAATACTCTGTCCAACGAACCACTTACAACTGAAGGAGTCGTGATCCTAGAGCGGTAGGCATGCGCAAAGTCACGGATCTTCCAGTAAAGGAAAGGGACCTTCTCATCTGTTGACCAACGCACCGATGGATCATATGGCGGAAGGCACTGCAGTGCTTCCTTGACTCTCTCCGCAGGGTGCCTATCTTCTTCTACAAGCACAACTTCTGGCTCCGGGTCTGAATAATCAGGAGCAGCAACACCAGAATTGACAAACACATAGTGAGTGAGATGACAGCTGTAGGAATATATAATCCAAGGAATTGTGGAAAAAGCTTTTTTTTTTTTTGTCGAAATGATCATCATCCTGGGGGACTTGGGGCATTTGGATTACATGGAGCAAGAAAGTGTCCAATGTCATAGTAGCTTGTGCAAGTTGCCCATGTGAGGCTGAGGCCAACAGTTAGGATATAGACCCTATCTATCCACTATTCCAACTACCCCTCTCTCTGTGAACAGTGTCGCTACAGTATCGTTTTGTAATATACCCGATCTTTTACCTTACCTGCTGGCCTTAGCCTGAGAAAGAAAGGTTAAAGTTAACCATTAATATCGATGTATCATTCTACTACTACATGCCAATGTTCTTGTTCCTTGCTGTGCCAGAGAATGAACGAACGAATATGACTGAAATTGGGCAGAGAGTTGGCATTCTACCCTGCGGTGGGAACTCCGGGTAGTACATGGGGCGCTCGGGGATCACCGTCTGCTGCAGCATCTGAATCATACATAACAAGGAATCAGGAACAGTGGGGGAGGAGCGGACAAGGGATGGATAAGGAGGGGGAGGGAACCTCCCTGACCAGACCTGGGGCATGTTGTTCTGCGACTTGAGGACGGAGGTGATGAGCGGGCCGAGCAGGGACGACTCCATGAGCCAGAGGAAGGCCCGGAGGGAGAAGCCGGTGAGGTGCGGCGCCTGCAGCGCCGGCGACTTGTACCGGACGGCGGAGATGTCCACCTCCTCCACCGGCGGCATCGCGCGCGGGGAGGACGACCCCTTCTTCCCCCTCCCGGTGGAGTTGGATCCGCCCATGGCCGCCAATCAACGAAGCAAGAACGGATTGGCAGGAAGGTGGTGTGGGTTTATGGCGGCGTTGGTGGGCGGAGACGACAAGGTGGGCAGGAAGGAATTAATGGCGCCAACCAACCGAGAGGCGGATGACGAGGGCGACGACCATGGTGGCGGGACTGGGACACACAGGCGCAGGCACAGCTCATTAATTCAATCACACCCGCTTACTTCTTGGTTCCTGCCTTGCTTTGATCATCATCTTCCACAAGAAACACAAGAGTAAATAAACAAATTGCACAAGATTGATGGTGACCCGGTTGGCGGTGAGATTGGTGGGTGAATAAAGTTTTCCAGGAAGCGTAATTTATCATCAAAACATTTGCAATTCGCTTACCAGGTCGTTTGTCAAAACTGCAGCGAACAAGATTTTGAAAACTAGGAGTACATTTTTTATGGAAAAAAAAAATCCACCTCAATAATTGGTACTGTCTGAATGTCTGATCGTCCATGTTCGCCTGCCCTTCGTCATGTTGCAGTGTTGCGCACGAGTAGTCAATTATTTATGGACATCTCACTCTTAAAGAAATACAGTAAAAATAAAAGACAAGAGGACATATATCGTGAAGAAATTAACAAGGCAGCTAAGTTCGATAAAGGAGATAGCTCTGAATAATTATTGAATACAGCTGTAAGCTGAATACAAAGGAGATGCACATAGTAGCTGATGGTATTACTACCAGGCTTTGCACAGGCAATACAAAAGACTAGCTGCCTTAGGGAGCACGTCCATATGCAAGTCAACTAACATGGAGTGAGAGCCAAAATTACGCCATCATCAGCCACGGTTTATATGGGTGGGCAGGCAGTAATTCAATTAAACCAAGTGCGACTTGGGATTCATTAAGCTCGTGATACAGGCCTGAGGAGAAGCTCTAGAAAGATCATCACTGGAGGGCGTCGGAGATGTCCTCGAAACTTTTCAAACAGGACAGCAACATCGCTCGACGTTCGAGAAGAGAATGGCGCTCATTCTGAAGAGCATCGACTGCACCAGGCGCAGCAAACATGTCCATGAACTTGCCATCAGTCAAAGGGATTAGATCGAGGATAAATGCCTCAAAAAGCCTGCCATGGCTGCAGTTCAACATGGGCTGTGTTTAGATCCAAAAAGTGGAGGCGGAAAGCAGGCGAAATCTGCCAAAATTTGGTCAAAAACATCACATCCGACACTGTAGTGCACTGTAGCACTTTTCGTTTATTTGTGGTAAATATTGTCCTACCATGGCCTATCTAGGCTCAAAAAATTCTTCTCGCAAAGTACATCTAAACTGTACAATTATTTTTTGATTTCATCTACGTTTAGTACTCTATGCATGTGCCGGCATTTATGATGTGATGGGGAATCTTCTTTTTTGCATAGTAGAATTTGAGGGAAAGTTTGGATCTAAACACAGCCATGGACGAAATATGTCAGTAATAATGCAACTTCAAACGTATTGTACAAGCGGCTATCTCAATGGGGTGTTTCAAATGGGTGCCTCAAAACACTATTTAGCACTCTTTGACATAAATGCTGTACTGTAGACAGAGAAAGAGGTAGTTGGAACAGGGATAGAGAATGAGATTTGAGGAGTGTCAGCCTTAGAGAGCTAACATCCTGACATTGGATTGGACACATAACTACAGACCTACTACTCTACTAGATGAGCTAGCAGCTATACCGAAAATTGATTCCAAATGGTTCATATGTAATAACAACCTAAGTTGAATGTATCAGTCAGTTAAAGTCTTCAGGTCAAATGACTTGGCTCCAAAATTTGTATGAACTGACTGTAGGCTAAAATTTTCTATTTTGTTACTACTGATTACACTTGTTGAATATGATCATGCACTCAGCTAGTTAACAAAATCAGCTACGAATTCAGTGGCATATATGATCTGGAAACGAGTAAAGTTAATAAGTTCAACAAGTAGCTGAAAACATCAAGTTTAATATGTATGTTATAGTAAACTCACTGACTGAGTGGAACAAGTCTGACATAATCACCAGTTTGAACATACCATGGCTCTGAGAATCCAGAGATAAATGGCTCTAAGAATCCAGAGATAAATGCAGAGGGAGCATAAGTTTCAATCAGGGCGTTTCTCATCTTGGCAAAACATTCAGCACTTTTTGTGCATATGGTGGAGTATGATGCCCCTGACTTTACACCAGTGTTACGGTTTATCCTTGCATGTTTTTCTCTTGGCCCATGGTCATCTGGCATCACATTATTCTTGCGCTTACCACCATGTACATCAGACAGAAAATCAAGAGAAGACCCCACAGGTGTTATTGCCTGGTTTTCTCTGAGAACCTTATCTAAACACCAATAGAAAATTCCTTACCGTAGCAAATATGGGAGTAGCAACTCGTGACTGAGGCCAGGTGAACTTGTAGTTTCTGCTTGCATTGCAAGGACAATCCTTTGACAAACCTATAATATGAGCGCCGGACAGCAGCATGAAAGCCATCATAACCATCCATATCTTCAACATTTTGACGATCTGTTATGCAAAAAAAAAAAAAATGGATAAGAATACAAAGCATTTAGGAAATGGTGAGGGTAGTACTACCCGTAAGTGTTGACACCAGAAGTAGAAACTGACAGGACTTGATGCCATGGTAGCTTAAGCATGTAAACAGTAATCAAGCATACTGATCCATTGTAAAAACAAAATGCAGGGAAATAAATAGGTCATCAGTAAATACCCATGCTTATGTGGAGGAATTTTATCAATGGGCATGTCAAAAACATCTGTAATATGAAGTTGGGGAATCTAGATGACTAAATGTATTTGGTAGAGAAAAACGCTAACCATACCTTCCTTTTGATGAAGATGTTCAACAAATAAAAGATAAGCATTACTAAAGACAGCGACAATCAACTTCATTATGGACTAAATGCGAACCATGCAAGCACGATGAACTCAGTATCAATAGTGAGGTCAAATTCTTACCTTGTGAACCCCTACTGCGGTTGCGCGCCAAAGCAACATCAAACAGACTTTGTAGGACAAACTCAATCCGGTCACATGCAGTATCACAAAGAGGAGCAAGCCATGCTTGTGCAGCCTCACGAGCTATCTGAGCTGCTGCCTCAGTCAACCCATTGTTTCCACCTCTGCCGTCAAGGGCAAATAGCACATTCCCAACCTAGTGATATCAGTATCACAATTTCAGCTATCCGCCCTAAAAATCTGTGTGTACGTAGTTCTAGACTAAAGAACATGTACCTCATGCTTTGACACTTTGGTGCATTCCATTAAGTAGGCTGCATGGCAAAATTCACACACTACTCTCTGAAAAGCTGCAGCACCATACAGCTTAAGAGTGGACGTGGTAGGCTTTACAGGAATATTAATCCCAGGCCAACCACCGATACCACTATCCAACCGCTCCTCCTCCGTAGTTTTCCCCCATTCCCCTAGAGCTGGATCATCTGTACGATTAAGTAATGCGAGCTTTGCAGAAAGAAGGAAAGGAAACACCAATTAGTTCAAGTTCACCAGGTGTCAGCAACACGAGACCATAATATTAAGTAAGTTGCATTGTGCTTTGCAATACCATGTGGTTGCAAATAGAAGCAACATGAAGCACTGCCGATCTCCGGAGTTGAGAGACATCAGACATCGCTTCAAGTTTCCGGTTTAGTCTCGCTAGGTCCATTGAGACTTCCCTGCACCTCTGGTCTAATAATTCCAAGGTAGCTGGAGCTGTTGCTCTGTACCTGTTGTGAAGTTCAGATTCGAGGTACACCTTGAGGTGGCTGAACCCAATGTATGATCCATATTTCTCCTCATCGAAGCCCCCTTTCACATCATCCCGCAGGCACGATCCTCAGCCTCGCGGATCTGCCTGCGGAATTCCTCATTGGAAAAATGTTCGACGGCCAGTTGGAAGAGCTATGAAGAATGGGCAGATGTTATCCTCAAGGTAGCCGCTTGCACTCAAGAAGGTATCGACCTCGGACCGTTTTTCGAATTCCTTCAAAAAAACAGACAAACAAACAAAGCAAGAACAATGACATTTTCTCAAGGCATGATTCCACTCCCGCTACTTTTTTTCTTACAGCAGAGACAAGTCATACTTAATAAGCATACCAAAACGTGAAAGACCATTGTTCCGTGAGCATACCACCTTGAGACGGTTGTCGAACTTGGAGATGACTACTATGGTGCGACTGAAAGTGGGATCAATCTCTTCAAGCGTCTCGAGCCAGATCGACGAGCCCCATTCGACGCTGCTTTGCTGGAGGAACAGAACAAGGCGGTGGGGTGCTGCCGCCAGTGCCTTCACCATCGACAGGATCTCATCCGGCAGGCTCTCTGGCTCGCCTCTCAGAGCCTGCAGCAAGCAAACAAATGATAGCCATCACATCAGAAAGCTGATATCAACAACGTACGTCAACAATGAGCTAGGATTAAGAACCAGAGAACAAGAAGTCAGTCTCGACATTTGTAGTACCTGAATCACAAAACCTGGGTTGTCGATGACGGTGAGATTAGGGCAGTGGGCGCACTCAGGCCTCATGACGATGGGCTTGGATGAGACAGCGGCCTTGATCTTCCGGAGGTGCGACTCAGTGCGCTTCTTGCTGAGCTCGGCGATGTCCGTGGCCAGCACCATCGGGCTCCCGTACTCCTCCAACTCCTCCTGCGACTGAATCGCCGGCCGGGCAAACAAACACAAGCCGCATATATATATAAACAACAGCTGATGCTGATCGAGTTCATCATACTCATTGATCAGAAAGACTCAATCTGCCTAGCTATCTATCTATATAGGGAGGAGGAGAAGAATCGGAGAGGGAATATATACGCGCCTGGAATCTGCATCTGGGCTCGAGGGCGGCGGGGTCGTGGACCATCTGCAGGATGAGGGAGCGACGGGTGCCCATCTCGACCTCGCCACCGTTGAAGCGGAAGCCGAGGAGCGCCTCTAGGAGAGTGCTCTTCCCGTTCGACTTGCCACCTATCACCACTATCTCCAGGATGAGGAGCTTCTCGCCGAGCGCAGCCGCCGCCGCCTGCAGCCGGCTGTACGCCTTCGAGTCCGCCGCCGCCGCGGCAGCTACCGATGAGGAGAGGGACGGCGGCGCCATGGATTTGCACTGGAGATCCCATTGAGCTCTAGTCCTTCCAACACAAGCTACCGGCGGCGAGCTCTCTTCTCGCACAAGCTACTTGTGTCTCTTCTCGCACAATGCTCGGACGCGCCTCGTGACCAGTGGCAATGCTCGAACGCGTGACAGGATTATTACTCTCTTTTTTTTTGAATTTACAAGGAGCACCGATACATCATTTAAGAATTTAGATGGACACCCACGATGACCGCACGCTTAAACGCAGGTGAAGCTGCCTGAGTAGTCTCAAAACACGCCTACTAAGCAACTCACATCCTAACACATATCTATACACACACGCACGCTCAGTCCTCGGTGAGACACGCGGGTTGGCCTCGACAGAAATCGAACCCGGGCGGTGGCCTGCCAACCGGCAGCGCACCGGATTATTAGGCTGAACCCAAGGGCACCTTTATCCCCTTATCCCATCACTATTCCAACTACCCCTCTCCATCACTATTCCAACTATCCCTCTCTGTCTACAGTGCAGAACAGTGCAGTAACAATGCAGCGTTTAATTTTGGAAGCGTCGTTTGGGGTACCGTTCGGTTGAGCCTTACTCTTTTGCGTAAGGTTTTCCCCAACGACGCTTCTCAAACGGTGCCTCAAAATACTGTTTTTCACTGTTTACTATAAATATTGCACCGTAAACAGAGAAAAAGATAGTTGAAACAGTGATAGAAAATAGGATTTGAGGAGCGTCGATCGCCCTAAGAAGCGAACGAAAGGTCGAGCCCCCGATGGTACTCGCTACAGTGCTGTGTCATGTGTAGTCATTCTACTGTGTTCTGAATTTTCTTCCGCCACCGTTCCCACCGTTCGATTTTATTTTATGTTTTGTCTCACGATTTGCTCCACGCTAGGACGCCACACATACTGTCAGAGTGAAGGTGAATAAGGGGGGTGGTTACAATTCTTTTAAACAAATATTATTTTAAATATGTGAGTTTCAAGGTACGGGTGTGAAAAGTCTTGTACACATGCATTGAAAGTTTTAAGGTTCAAAAATAAAGTTTCTTATATTTGAATCAAAAGAGGATATGTTGAAAGGGTCGTTGTTAATGTGATTTAAAAGTTTCAAGTATGTAAAGTAAAAGCGGAGAATGTGTAAAATTGTTGTATGTAGTTTGCAAGTTTCTGACATGGGTTTAAAATCATAAATATATAAACTGAAAGTTGTGGTTGCAAAAAAAAAAAAAATGTATACTTTAAATTTTCAAATATGAAGTTTTCTAAATTAGAATTGAAACAGTTGTGTAAGTGAGTTCAAAGTTTTTTATATCAAAGCATGAAGTTTTACATAATAAATAAAAAGTTATGCATGTAGAAAAGTTTTGTATATATAGTATACTAGTATGTAAGTTTTTCATATTTGAGTCTAAAGTTCTCTATATATGTCGTGGTTTCGTATCTATGGCAAGTAGATTTGTAATCGGTACAAGGGGCTTTGCGGGCTGCCTTCGAGTCCGGCATCGCCGTGGCAGCTGCCAATGAGGGGAGGCTGGGGCTCCGTTCCCTTTGGCGGCATGGCGTGGACACGCCCCGCGGCACAGTGTTCAACGTGGTTTTGCACCATCTATTTTTTCCATCGAACCATCGAGAACCATCACCGGAAACGGCGCCACTGCGGCGCGTATACGCTCCGCACAAAGGAATTGAGCCTGGATGGTACTAGTGACTAGTGAGTTCCCGCCATTGCCAACCACGCCGCGACAGCTTTTACCTTTCCACACAAACTGCGAGCTCTCTTCCCTTCCTTCCCACACAAGCTGCTAGTGCCTCCACCATGCATAGCAATAAAATATTATTATACACATAGAACACAAATACTCCTATAGTCTAAAAGCTACCCATAGAACATAATAAAATATTATACACATTACAATGTCCATAAAACATTAAACAAATGGAAAAAGAAAAATATGGTGGTGAAAATTTTAACTCTAAGGCCAATTCTAGCACATTGTCTATATAACCGTGTAGTACGAAAATGACACTATAGCTACACTGTAGGCAGAGTAGAGTTTGAATATAGACAACAAGATAGACGATCTGCTGGACTTGGCCTAATGGGACTCAACTTATTTCCTACCATTGTAACTCTTCTTTCTATAAACTATATACCGCCTGCTATGGGTCCCACTCATATGGACTATTTGCTCTATGTGGGTTGCTCTTAGGCTAGCCTCACCGGTCCGTCCATCCCACACAGTTTTTGGGGCCCAATTTAGGTGGCACTGGTTACTTGGTTAGCATAGCCATGGGCGGACGGAGCGGGGTCTAGGGGGGCCAAGCACCCCCAACATTTCTAGAACTATAGAGTATGTACTCTATTTTTCTATAAATAATGGTATTTAAGTCTATTTTTCAGTGTAGAATCATGATTTTTAGTGTATTTTCTACTAATATGCTGTAGTTATTAGTAGTTATTAATCTGTAGTTATACAATTGAATGATACAATGCTTATTATATTGGTTAAAATGGAGTCTCTGTCTTTATATTTTGTTGCTCGTCAACAATGGTTCCCCCCTAAGTCAAATTTCTGGTTCCGCCTCTGAGCATAGCCCTACCTAAGAAGAATAAAGGCTTTTCCACGGGTGTTAACACATTCACCTACGTGTAGGACCCGACTAGTTATAGTTATAGTTTATCCCAACTAGTTATAGTTTATGCTTAGCACTGCTCGGTAGGGTAAAAGTTGAATTGAATGATACTCAAATACTATTTCTGTAAGTGCAGCAAAGCTCCATAGTGATCTTGATGTATTGAGTGACAACGGGATTAAAGGACTAACTTCTATGTGAGGTGATTTGGATAGGTTATCAATAATTGATCAATATGTGTTTCAAACTAAAACAAAGGATCCTCAGTTATATATCTAATGTTCAAGCATGAATATTCTCATTTGTTGAAAAACAAGGGCTTATGTTGACTGTCTGTTGAGATTAATGGATCTATATTGGATATCTACCTTTGAGAAAGGATATATAGCCAAGGATCAACTCACTATTGGATATACTCATGGATCACCACATTGGCTTTATCATTTGGCACATATATTCACTATGACTTGGACACTCTAAATATTAGTTATTTGTTGTATGTCATTGTGAAAGTGGTATCATCAATTGGATGCAGTTTCTTAGTGATGACTATCAATGGATTGTATTCTCGATGCACTTTGAGGATTTTGGTTATCATAACGATAAAAGTGATACAGAAGCTATTTCTTCCATTTGAATGTCACTGTAACAAATGATTTGTTTAAGAAAGTGCAAATGGCTGATCAAAGTGAAGCTATATTGTATATCTCAGCAACTAAGTGTGAAGATCATTGTTGAAACTTTGTCAAACACATAATTTCTTTCTTCCCATAATCCTAAGTGGCACGAAGCAGGGGAAGCAAGTACTTATAAAAACATGAGACATTTGGGAATTAATTAATTTCTATGAATACATATATTTTAACATCAAAAAAATCATGTTTTAGATAGGTACTTTCATGATCGGTATACATAATTCAAAATATTTTTTACCAAAAAATTATTAGAGGGAGCAATGATCTTAGAGGGAGTAATTGTGATGCCCGGCATCTCAAAGGTGCTGACACAAACCTTGACATATGTGAATAATGGTTTATAACTTAATCATTCTTAGAAGAGGAACAAGAACTAGCTGGACAAATCACTAGCAAAAAAAATCTATTCAAAGAGTACATGTTATCTGGTTTATTAGTTTAAAATCCAAAAGTTGTCACGAGAAACTCCTAATACAAAGGTTTTAGTGCCCATTCTGTAGATCATTTTTGCTTTTTCGACAATGTTCAAAATCTGGAATTAAAATCTTCAAAAGCTCAAGTCAAATCTAGTTTAAAAACTAGGTAATTTTAATCATGATCAAATTTGATCCGTAGTAAAATTTATCCCTAAAATTTAACTTTGTTAATTACCTGTCTTAGTTTCTACATACAAGTCATGGTACAAGACCCACGCAACATTGTGAGCTTGCGTGCTGTATCTGTCCGTCGTGCAATGAGGGAAATGAGACTGACTCTAACAATTCCTCCATCTTTTTATCTCATCACTGTTTTAACTTTTTTTTCTGTATACAATGAGGGAAATGAGGGATAGATATGGAAAATCGGTTGGTTTTAGCCTGAGGGTGTATGGTGTGTTTTTTGTGCAGTCAAATCATATCACCACATTTGCTCACAGTTCGACTTCCGAGGTGCGTCGCTACGCGCGCAGCTGCGGGCCTCTTGCGCAGCGGAGGTGCGTCGCTACGCGCGCCAGGCTGGTCTGCCATCATCCATTCCCTCGGGACGCACAGCGTTGCCTGTGGAGTACCTCATTCAAGCGAATAGCATTGATGGCAGCTATAGCGCCTGCTGTTGGTGCGGCAACTTTGGGTCTTTTTGCTTCCTTCTTTGATTGTTGGCCTAAGGCTATATCCAACCCGTCCCTCAAACACCTCTCCAAACACTCTCCAAACACTGTGTACAATTAATTTAGATACTGTATACAGAGAGAAGGGTAGTCGAAATATTGGATGAGGGATGGAAGATAGGAGAATGGTAAGGTACAGTCTAAGGCCCCGTTTGGATCCTTGAGTTAAACTTTAGCTTCCGTTATATCAGATATTTAGACGGTAGTTCGAAGTATTAAATATAGTTTAATTATAAAACTAATTATACAGATCAGGACTAAATGGCGAGACGAATTTATTAAACCCAATTAATCCATGTTTAGCAAATGCGATGCTACCGTAACCATTTGCTAATCTTAGATTAATTAAGCTTAATAAATTCATCTCGCTGTTTAATCCTCATCTGTGTAATTAGTTTTATAATTAGACTATATTTAATACTTCTAACTAGCACCGAAACATCCGATGTGACGTGTGCTAAATTTTAGCCTCCAGATCCAAACACCCTCTAAGCCTGGCCTTGCCCAGGCGAGCTAGAAACACTCTCCGTTAGAAGCAAGATTTTTCTTGCCAGCGTGGTTCCCGAGGTAGACTTGCCCGACGTCAAAACACCAGCCACGCTTCGTTGTTCGAACCGAGCAAGGCAAGATAGTGGCGTGCTCCAGAACCAAACTGCCCGGAAATGGTGTATTTGGAAAACTATTAACTCGGCTTTGTTTTCGGGGAGTATCATGGTTAGGGATGCAAATAGTGTTGGCACGGGTGGCGCGGATGAGGCTGATCCAGCCGTCAGGCTGAACCCAACAGCTTTCCCATCTCCATCACTATTTTAACTATCTTTCTGTCTACGGTGTAGAACGGTGACGTAACAGTGTCGCATTTAATTTTAAGGATAGATATGGGGTAAGGCTGTGGCTAGCGGCTCTCCCATCCCCTCCCTCTCCCCCATCTACTGTTTCTACACTGTTTATGTACTGTAGCCCAGAGGAAAAGGTAGTTGGAATAGCGGACGGAGGATGGAGATGGGGGAACTGCTGGATTCAGCCAGAAGATGGATGCCGCTGTTCAGGTAGAGCTGCCTGGAGCTGGAACAGTGCATTGGAGCTTTGGAATCAAAAGCGAGTTTACCGGCAAGCCTTGGTTGGGTACAGGAGTCAAGTTTGGTGTGCTTGATGGAGAGGCAACACCTGGATTGTGGTCATGCCAGGAGAGATCTAGAGATAGGGACTAGTGCAATAGGCATGAGGACGGATGATGAACAGTTGATGTACTGTGTAAGCGAGCGCGCTATCGAATACGCTTAAACCATGAGCCGTAAAAGACTGATTGCGCTTTATTGCGAAATAAAGCAATAAAATGGGAAACCTTTTCTCTAAAAAAATAGCGCCTGCAACTCATGCACTACGTGAAAAAGCCAGATAGCTAGACGATCGTAGGCGTTTATCAATTTTTTAATCTAAATAATTAAAGCTAAATTCTATGAAATCAAACATGTATCAACAAAACTTTACGCATTTTCAAATAAAAAGTATAATTTAATACCATTATAGGACCTCAAGTAATATTTGCATTCAATTTGGATAAGCTTTTGATTTGAAAACTAATCAATGGAAAACTTCATATTTTATTACGAAGAATTTTTACTTTTGAAACTTTAAAAAGATTTACAACAATTTTTAGATTTGCATAGTATAACTTTCAAATCAATAAACTCTCAATTAAAATTAAGGAAATTTTGAAATTAATCCATACAACTTTCTCAACCATTCTTGTAAACTAAACATTTACACTGCCACGATAAAAAGTTTGCATTGGATTTGATTTTAATACTTTAAATCAATCCATGGAAATTTTATTTTATTCATGAGAAAATTTTATTTTGGTGATTTTCAAATGTTTTACAAAAATTCTCGGATCGGTGAATTGATTAATAAATTTTTAGTTTTAAACTTTTAACTATTCCATAAAAAACTTTAGATTTATTAGTACAAACTTTGAAATTGATTAATAAATTTTAGTTTTAAACTTTTAATTATTCTATAAAACTTGAAATTAATCCATAAAACTTTCTCAACCATTCTTGTAAACTAAACATTTACATTACCACACTAAAGCTTTGCACTGGATTTGATCTTAAAACTTTAAATCAATCCATGGAATTTTTCATTTCATTAGGGAGAAAATTTTATTTTGAGGATTTTTTAAATGTTTTACAAAAATTCTCAGATCTGTGTTGTATAACTTTGAGATAGTAAACTTCTAAATAAAATCAAGGAAACTTTGAAATTGATTAATAAAATTTTAGTTTTAAACTTTCAATTATTTCATAAAAAACTTTAGATTTATTAGTAAAAACTTTTGATTTGGGACCTTCCAAAATGATTTCTAAAATGATAAATTTTAACTCGCCATATTTGCATAGCTTCGGGGATACCCGCTGTTGCCGCCAAATTCTAGCCAATTTAGGATTGTCTGTGGATTGACTAATGGGCTTCATGGGCTGCCTACTCTTAGTTTAGGAAGTTAAAGTTAGGGTTTATTTAGCTAGTCTTGTCGTATAAACCTTCGGACTATAAATAATAACCTATTGTTCCGAAATAAAGTAACGACAGCGTACGTTCCTAAGTAGCGTGTGTCTCTCTCACCCAATCTGGGCGCATCGCCACCCCTGTTCCAAGGTTTTTTTCTCAAGTAAGCACCATGCTACTCTAATGTTTCTATTATGCTTTATGGAAGTTTGATCCCTCACTTGTGAAACCTCTTCACTAGGTCTTGCCGCTCCCCCTTCTCAAAGCATGGGAGAACATTTGTGAAGCATCCCCAATTTCTTGGAAACTCAAATGTGATACAAATGCTAGTTTCAGGGTTCTACCAACAAATTTATTTCAAGTAGTCCAGAGTCCAGACTTAACGATTACAAACCATTACATAAATAGTGCATGCAAGTAAGATACCGTGGAAGCTAATCCTTTGGGTCCAATGCCATAGGCTAGTTGGGAAGCAAGACCGTGACCTAGCCGAAGAGCAGCTAGAACAGCTCGTCGGAGCTATCTGAAAAAAACATTAACATAGCAAGGGTGATTACTTACGTACTCCGCAAGCCCACCTTCCTCCTATAGACTTTTTGGAAGGTTTGGCTATAGCTACATGCAAGGCTATATCTGAAGCTCAGGTGTTTTGCGAAAAACAATTCAAGGTTGATTTTAGTTGTCAAATTTTAGCCATTCCGAAAACAGGGTTTTTACTGGATGGTTTGATGACAGACTGTTGGGGCTGCTTTGATGACTGAGCATCAGCAACTGGATGGTTTCCCGTGGCAGTGGGCTGCCTAGGCCCATTCACGAAGATGGAATAGGTGGATGCTGCCGGTTTGCCACGGTTGGGGTGGGGCAGTTGGCGATGAAGTGGCCTGGGTCTCCACAGTTGAAGCAGGTGTGGCCATTGCCACGAGGGGTGTTTTGAGAGTAGCTCTGGGCAGGGCTGGAACGAGAAGGAGCTGAGACAGTGCTTTTGGGAGGCGCACCGTAAGAGCCCCGGGACACTTGGCCCGAAAAGTTCTTCTGATGGCGTTGCTGACGCTAAAACTTGAACTCCATAAACTTCCTCTTAAGGTGGCTCTTCTCTTCTTGTTTGAACTTCTCAACTCAGATGGTGTGATTGATTAGAGAGGCAAAGTGAGGAGCGCCACACGTGTATGCCAGGGTTGCAATTTCTGGAGTTAGTCCCTTTATGAAGGCCTTCCTCTTCTTCCCGTCCGAGTCTACTTCTTCTGGGGCGTATCGGGATAGCTCCGTGAACTTCTGGATATACTCTGTCACCGTGGAGTTTCCCTGAGTCAGATGCCTGAACTCCTCTGCCTTAAGGTCCTTGGTTGCTTCTGGCACATGGTGCTGACGGAAGGCCTTAGTGAACTCCTTCCAGGTGATCCCATTTTTGTGAGGAGCCTTGACGATTTCCCACCAAGCTAATGCAGTGCCAGAAAGCTGATGTGTGGCGAGAGCAATCTTGGTTTGCTCATCGCAGTTGAGAAGCTCCAGCTTCCTCTCAATGGTTCTTATCCAGTCTTCAGCTTCCATAGGGTCTTGGGATCCGGAGAAGGATGGGGGCTTGAGCCTCAGAAACTCGCTCATCTTGCTCAGTGATTTGTCGTGTAGGGGCCTTGGCGAGGTGTTCCGCATGTTCTGGGCATGGGTCACTAGGGCTTGAACTAATTCTAGATAAGGGTTCAGTGGTGGGGGAGGAGGTGGAGAAGGTGGGGGAGGTGGGGAGCCATCTTCATTAGAGTGGTTACTTTCACCCTGCCCTTCTGGTAGGGTGGGCAGTCCATTGCCGAAGTTGTGGGAAGCCATCTGAAAGAGGGGTGCAGGTTTTTAGAATAAGGTTGTAGTGCAATGCTCTTTGTTTTATTATCACACAAAGTTTCACACAAGCATACTTTATTCAAACAACCGTCTATACGATACATAGAAAGCTTGAACAACTTTTACACAGGGTGATTATTACACTAGCGTGAACACTACTCTAAGCTGGCTAGCAGGTCGTCCAGAAGATCGTTACGATCACCCTTTGGTGAAAACACCAGTGGAAGGAAGAGGTCCGGCTCTGGGGTGGGGCAGCTGGAGGCTTCACTAATTGGTGGAAAGTCGCTCCAGTCGCACTTGTAGGCGGCGTCTGTCTGGCAATCCTCATCCTCCTGTGCTATTTCCTTCTCCTTCGCAGCCTCGCGAGTCTTCTTCTCTAGCCGGGATAACTTTGCCCGTGTGTTGCGCACTGTGCTCCAAGCTACGCGTTCACGATCCTTGAGAGCTGCGTGCTGCCTCTTAAGGGCGTCCAACTGCTTCTTTAGTGCCACTTTCTCCTTTCTCAGTCTCCTAATTTCGGCTGCACCTGACAACATTTGGCGGTGGCTAAAGAAGAGCTCAGAGTTGATTCTAGAGAAGTGGTTGTCTAGGGTAAGCAGGTAGCTGGTTAGGCGCTTGATTATGGGAGTTTTCTTGTATATCTGGGCTTCGGTTAGGTTGTGAAGGCGCTGCTGCCATATGGCGGAGCCTTTGTCATCTGGTGGGAAGTAGCGGAGGCAAGTTTGGCTAATTTCCTTCTCATAGATGGTGCATAGGCAGCGGAGGGCGTCACGAGCGGCTGTCTGCTGGGTGGAAGCGGCGATATGGCCAAGGGTGGTGGTACTGAAGCTAGGGTGGTAGGCACTGGGTCCTATGCGAATTGTCACTATGCAACCCAGGGTGTCCTCATTGCGGTGCTCTACAGTCTCGTAGGTTGGTTCTCCTCTGATGCCAAGGTACTTGGTGCAGTCACTAAGGAGCTTCACGAATCCGTTCTTAGCTTGCCCATTAAGCGTCCGGAAGGGAGCCATCTGGAACAAGAGAAGAGAGCGGTGTGAAAAGAAAGGATGAGGAGTAGGAATAGCCTACGCAAAAATTCGGACCTGAAAACCTAAAATCTTAAGGTCACATCCTACGGCCAACCTATGGCTCTGATACCACCTGAAGCGTCCCCAATTTCTTAGAAACTCAAATGTGATACAAATGCTAGTCCTAGGGTTCTAGAAACACATTTATTTCAAGTAGTACAGAGTCCAGACTTAACGATTACAAACCATTACATAAATAGTGCATGAAAGTAAGATACAGCGGAAGCTAATCCTTCGGACCTAATGCCATAGGCTTGTTGGGAAGCAGGACCGTGATCTAGCCGAAGAGCAGCTCGAACAGCTCGTCGGAGCTATCTGAAAAAACATCAACATAGCAAGGGTGAGTACTTACGTACTCCGCAAGCCCACCTTCCTCCTATAGACTTTTTGGGAGGTTTGGCTATAGCTACATGCAAGGCTATATCTGGAGCTCAAGTGTTTTGCGGAAAACAATGCAAGGTTGATTTTAGTTGTCAAATTTTAGCCATTCCGAAAATAGGGTTTTTACTCAAAAAGTGTGGTGACCACTAGATTTACTGATCCAAGCGGCCCAACACTTAACTCATATTAACCAACACCCATTGCTGTACCCAAATCCACAACCAACACTTTCCAACCCACACCCATCCAGTTTTAATTTATAAAAACTTGCTAATTGAAGAACCAAGCCGTAACCTATCCATACCAGTGGACGCGGACTATTCGAATAGATTTTACTACTGGCCAGAGTTGTACTAATTCCCACAAGTTGGACTCAGCGGCTACTTACCGTCATAAGCGCCCGAATTCCAAACTAAGCCCTTGCCATCCTTTCATGGTCTAGAAGTCCTTTAAGGTTCCGGGCCACCGAGCAGCACCCTGGTGTCCCTCGACACCCCCTCGGCACACAACCCCTTCCCTTCCCCCTTGTGCTCCCGCACGGGCTGCCGCTAGATTATCCATTCAGGCTCGGGCCTAGCTAATGCCTCATATAGAGCGAGTGGTTGTACTAAAAGAGTTAGGCAAGATGAAAATCAACGCGGTCCTTACAGAGCTCAGGTAGAACCATCCCAACTTTCCATTGCTTGACACCACGAGCATCCACCTACCCGGTCATCTCCACGAATCCCGGGACCTGGTTAACCGCGGGTTGCTAAGTTACCGTTCATGCCCTGCCCTTTAAAATGGCTAGTTTCGGCGCGTAGCCGGATTCTGACAAGGTCGGTTGCCGGGGTTCTTCCCCATTTTATTTCAAAAACACCCACACCCAATATTTTTATCCCAAACCCAACAAGTTCCAACCATAATCCCAACTCTTCATCAAGATTTTGATAGATATAGTTAAATGAGCGATCCCACCTATGCGCGCTACTGCTAAATAGGTTTTGGAGAACTATCCTAATAGGGTTTACCTTAGCTAGCAAAACCATGCAAGTTTTTAATTGGTTGAACTGGCCAAGGTGATATTTTTGTAAAAGTAGGAATTTTATGCATCAAGTGAAGATTCCAGTGGACTTGCCGTCGTCTAAGTCCTCGTCGCAAAGGAGGTCAGTACTAGTTTCGTCGGGTTCTTGGTCCGCGACGGTCGTCTCCGGCTCCTGGGGTTCCTCCGGTATGGCGTCTAGCATACACAACCAAAAACATACAATAAATATAATCATTCATGCACCAAGCATTTTAGAAGGGGGTGGGTTAGGTAGGGGGTGTTTTTAGAAGAATTTAGAAAGAAGAATCATCCCAAACGGAGTTGGAATGGACAAGATATGGAGGTTTTTGTGCAGGGGGTAGATTAAACTTTTTCTAAAAGGAAAAAGCTCTGCGGGCTGAATCTCGTGCGCAGCCCAACAGCGGCCACGGTGGCTCGGCCTGCGGTACAACCAGCCTTCTAGGACCCGCGCGCGGCTGAGCGGGCCGGCCCAGTGGGCGCGGCGGGGCATGACGGCTCGGGGTGACGACGTCGAGGCCGGGCCCGCGCGTCAGCGAGCGTGAGGGGGAAGCAGTGTTAGGGGGGCGAATGGCGGTTTGGCTCGGCTCGGCCAAACCGGTCACGAGAGTAGGGCGGCGGCTCGCCGGCGGTTTCCCGCCGGTGAGGTCGTTCCGGTGGCGAGGCCGGTGCCGTGAGGTGTAGGTCAACGAGGCGAACCTCATGACGCGGTCACTAGGGCAATAGGGGTGTGCGCTCGCCCTGGCGACGTGCGCCGGCGGAGCTTGGCGGAGGTGAGCGGCGCGGCACCACGCCGGGGTCGTCCCCGGGGGTGGATTCGGGCCGAGGTGGGGTGGAGAAGGTGCATAGTGGTGTGGGAAGGTGTTTCTCACCTCAATTTGAAGGACGACAACGCGCAGAGGGGGAATTTGGGCTCGGTGGTGGTGCGGGTGGCCGTGCGTCGGCATGTGTTGGCGGTTCTTAGCCTAACATATTTTACTCCGCAAGCGTACGGAGACCGTTGTAGCTTTCACCGGGAGTATTCCAAGGTATTGTATTTATCCATAGGGAAGCATTGAGATAGAGATATTAACTTATCAAACATCTTGTTATTTCACTCTTTCATTCTAAACGGTAAAAGAAAGGATAACGACACACTGACTCACTCCACAAGGATACACGGATCTGGTTCCTGATGAGATCTTCCTTTACTAAGGTCAAGCCAAAAGACAAAGCTAGCTCCAACTGTCACTCTACTAAGGTCGTGACACGACTGAGGTTATGGTTTGGTCTAGTAATCTTTACTACATCGGACATCGCGGCTATAGAACCACTGCGAGGCACCAGAGTGCTGATTACCCAACCGAGAAAGGCGGGTTCTAGGGAGCCCGACTATGCGTCTACATACATGTTGGATCACAACCTGGCGCCAGCCCAAACGACGGGGTGGAATACTGAGACGCCCTAATGCTGTCACCAAAAGGGGCTACCTAAAGCCTGTGCGGTACACACGAGGCACCCAGAGTTGCATGGGGCTGGTTGCAAACCAAGGTGAACTTTCAGAGTAAACTCTGGTTATTCACATCCTCCACTTGGCTAGAAACAAGTGGAAGCATCACAACTGCTACGACTTAACTAACAGCGTGAACAAGAAACCCGCAAATAAAAAGACTAGATTAACCATAACCTCATAGAGCAACGCTAACTAAGTCTAATGACATCCTTACACTACGATCATAACCATAGGCAGGAAAGTAAATGCTTGAACTTAAATAAAGAAATATATTAAATAAACTCAAAGTCTTACAGGAAAGGAAAGATACAAGAGACTCATACCAGACTCCTGAAGACTGCTCCGGAATAGGCAGAGCCTGACTCTAACTCCTACCAAAACATTGAACTAAAGGGGTAGCGCCACCCAAAAGGGGGCACCTCCCCAAAGGAGAGAGTGGAGAGAGTACAATGGTGCAAGTGAGAGTGAGGGGGTGCCTCTCTATCTATAGTGGAGGAGGTGCCTTGGAGAGGTGGAGATGCTCCCTTGATCCTAGGGAATATTCCCTCGCATGCATGGCTGCTTAGGAGTGAAGGCACTTGCATGTGGATGACAAGTGGGTCCAGGCGGCGTCCCCGTTGGTCGGCCGGCCCTTAGATCGACCGCCTTCGCTTCATCGACAGTCCAGGACTCCTTCCAAGGTCGGTAACCAACTGGGCACGTGTTACATAGGTCGGACGGCCAAGGTAGTTGGCCGGGCGACCTCCCTCTTAGGTCGGGCGGCCCATGTGCTTCCTCCTCCGCTGTTCGATTAACCGTCTTAGTGTTGGACGTTGAGGATTGAACGGTGTCGGATCGATGACGTCACTAATCCGTTGTATTCTTGCATGCAGGTGACGTGGCATGGCTTAAGGCAGGACAAAGGGGTCGGGCGACCTGGTGGAGGTCAGCCGGCCTGCATGTGGGGCCGGGCGACCCTGGCCCCTTGTCCAATTTACCCCCTGCTCCATATGACGTATATTTTTGTGGAATTTGAGCGTCTCCCTACAAAATAGCCTCAACCACCAAAAGTCGTGGAAGATATTAGTTCAAAGTAAATAATGCATAGAACTTTGTTTATTCCCCATTTATTAACCGAGGAATTGGCGGTCGAAATTAGGAAATAACGACCGCCAACAGCGTGTTGCCACGCCGGAGTTCCCTCTGGGGCGGCTTCAGGCCAGGGCGTGTGTGTGGGGTGTGTTGAAGTGGTGGCATGCTCGTGCTCGCAGAGCGTAGGGGGTTTTTTATAGCGGTGGGACAGGGTGGCGCCGGTGGCTCGTCATCAGTGCGGGACGGGTCCGGGAGGGGATTGTCGCGGCGCGTGGTGGCTGGGTCCGTGGCGCATCGCAGCCGGGGCCTGGGCGCAGCCGAGGCCGGGATGCGGCGGCGACGGGGGCGCGCACCGGGGTCGGGCAGGACAACCAGGGCCGGGCGCGGCGTCGCCGCGCGCATAGCGGTGTGCCGGGGCCGAGTAAGGTGAAGGGACACGTCGAGGCTTGGCTGGTACCACTTCAAGGCGGGGGTTGGGGCCGGGTGAGGCGGCGGCTCCATCGCCGGTGTGCCGCCGCGGGCATTGCCCAGTGGTCGTAGGAGGGGGAAGGAGTTGACGGGTAGGGCCAGCGTGCCAGCGTGAGGGAGGCGCAGTGCGGGCTGCGGCCAGGCGGAAAGGGAGGGGCAGGTGCTGGGCCAGGTGGGAAAGGGGTGGAGCGGGCCTGGGGGAGGGGAAAGGCCGGGGGTTGGGCTGGAGGGAGTGAGGGGCTGGCCCAAAACCTCTTTTTCCTTTTTCCTATTTGATTTTCTGGTTTTGGGTTTTTAGATGGGAATATTGGATAGGGTTTTGGGGAAATTTTGGAGAATTTTGGAAAACACGATTTAATTTATGTGATTTTTGTTAGGCCAATTTTTAGGGTGTTACAATTTGGCATCACCGATCGAACTTGATCAACTTGTTCATCTTCCTTCTCTTGAGGCTTTACTTCTCCAATTGCCAACTTCTTTATTGCTGCATAGGTGCTTCTTCATTTCCTACAGCATTTTCATCCAAATGCCCTTACGAGCCATTAGTCTCATCAAATGTCACGTCCACCGCAATCTCAGCTAAACCAGAGTTTTTGTTGAAGACGCATTATATGTGAGCATAAAAATAATCTTCAACTTAAAATCTTGGTCCAATTTTTTTAACATCACCTAGACAAGATAACGCTGCAACATCTCATATTTTTCTATTTGTGAGACTAATATAGTGCCTAAGATATTTCTTTATACCTTCAGGCATGTTGCTTTCACATCGTCCTTGAATGTTAGTAGGTTTACCAATATGTGCTTTCTCAATTCACATGTGCTTTCACATTGGTTTCTCTTAGTAGCTTTACCAATATGTTAGTAGGTTCACCACCACTGCGTCTTGTTTCGGCTGCTGCTCGTCTTCACCAGACCCGTGCATGGATGAAGTGTCGCGTGCGGGCGTGCGGCTCGACAGTTTAGGCGTGTGCCAGCTTTTGCTCCATTCAACTGCGTGGTGTTGCAGACTGGCCAATGAATAGCTGCCTAAGGTTGGGCCGATAAGAGCCTACGCGTGCAGCCCTCGGTACTAGGGGTGTAATCGGATCAAATACGAACAGATTTTGCTGATACCGTATTTATTTTCATATTTTTTTCGTATTCGGATCGGATACGAATATTGATCAAATGTGTCGGTTAGGACTTGAATGGTTATCGACATCATATTTATTCAACTTTAAATATCTCGGATACGGATACGATTCAAATACTAAATGTCTGGATTCGAATACGGATCGGATTTTAACCCTTCTAAACGGATCAGAACTCGAATACGGACAGATAATATCCGTACCATTTACACCCCTACTCGGTAGACTGGAAGCTAAAATGGATCAAGCACCAGAGACTGTACATACTGCAACGTTTAAAAGCTGGCAGCATGCTTGTATCTGCCTTCAATAGGCTGTCTAAAAGGACTGTCTGTACACTGTAGCGCTACTGTAGACAGAGAGAAAATTAATTGGAGCAGTGGATAGTCAATCCTTTTATTCCGTCCGTTGAAGACGGTCTTAGAGGCAATTCACTGTCATCATTTCACTGCCATGAATGTGTATTGATGTGTTTTCTCTCAACCAGGTAGCGCGAGAAGGGAAGAGGAGCTAACAGATGCAGTATCTCGGGAAGGGGAGAGCAGCGTCGAGCCCAAGAACGGATAGATGTAGTGGGCGAGAGGAAGAAGACAAGCAGCGTGCAGCGCAGGGAACAGCGAGCCCAAGAAGAGGAACAAAGAAGATCGTGGAACAGGAAGAGAAAGGGAGATTCGCAGCCAATCACTTGCCATATTTTTAATGGAAATAGACTGCACTAAGTCCAGACTACTGTGCATTTAACACAGAAGCTCTTCTAGCCTGCTCCAGGCTTCTGAATAGTGTTTGCTGTGCATAAACATTCAATTTTGGTTAATGCATGCAAGTGCTGTTTTCCTTGACCCCTATGAGTCCAATTCAGACACCTATGATTTAAAGATTCATATTTGGGTCAGGCAAAAATTTTAAGAGGGTGAGCCTAGCCTTTTTCCTTTTCTGTGCACATGAGATTTTCTAAAAGTATGCCCTGTGCAGTGAGCAGCTCAAGTGTCACTTATTTTTATAACCGAAGAACTGAAATGTTTTCTTCAGTACATGCTGCTTTTGTGACTTTCTTGATGCACAGGATATGCACCGGAGGTGAAAAGTGATTTGGCTTTTTATTCCTTATAAAGCTCTTGCTCTATAACCTGTACTTTTTCATTCAACCTGCTGCAGTTATTCAATAAAGTTCCTTATAAATTATTGTATTATTAATATTCAAATGTCTTTAAGACCCATCTCTATATCTATGACATCTGTTCATGTTCTGTGACCGAGCAGCTACAATTGCTATTATTTAACACTCTCTATTACTACTGTTGAGATACTAATATCTTTTGGAGCCATATAATAACTATAAAAATATTATACAGTAAATATTTTTTTTTCTCTTTAATAGCATGAGGGCTACAGCAGACTGCCTGTATCTTGTAATATGGGGTGCATGTTTCTTTAATCTGCACTGCTAGGAATGGAATGGGCATAATTTCAATTTAGTTATGAATAGAATTGGCAATGGCATGGTCCATGTAGAAAACGATGAATTCACTTATCCAGAGTTCTCAAATACATTCCAACAAAGACCAGACCACGAGTAAGTTTGAAACGAACAATTACAACGTTGAGCCCAATTGCCGATACGTTCCTAAGGAAAAAAAGGTTAGGTGTATGACATCATTAAGGAAAGTTTAAAAAGTTATGAGACTAATCCAATACCTTTGTTATGGTGTAAGGACATCCTCATAGACGATGTTCCTAGTGTACATTCCACTTTGTTTTGAGAATTTTTCTGCCTGATCTTGCTTTGAGTTCTTCTTTCTGCTGCTTCATGGAAGGACGACAAAAATTCATTGCTAACTGTCATAAGATCCTTGTATGGGTAGCGCCCTTCACGTGGTTCAGAAGAACCCTAAGGTAGTAACACTTGTCGGTGTCCTGGGAACCAGATACCCAGGCAACGGGCAAACGCGCCCATAGAACCTCCTGGACGGAGGTCTGGACCTGCCACATGGAGAGACGGGTCCATCCTTGCCCATCTTGGCTAGACCCCGCTATGCACATGCGGGTGCTTCGGACCTAACTCCTGGACCCCGGTAAACAAGTCCGACGATGAGAAGCAGGCGATATGCTGGGGCGTGGCGTGGGCCTAGACGTGCGCCAGTCGTCTAGACTGTATTCAATGCGGGGATATGCTACAGTGCTGCCATATCCGGCTCGTCTCCACTACCGCTTGGCGGTCCAATGGGAGGCCTTAGGTGCAATTAATGCTTCCAGAGGCAACGGGACGGGGCACTGAGTGTCAGGTGGGGTAGGACGTGAGCAGCAACCCCTGTGGCAGGTGCACTCAAATATGTTCAGAAAGAAAATGTGACATCATTTATTACACAAATCAAAGCCTACTAATGTAGCCACTCATGTGTACTCGTAGAGTATAATAAGTTCACCCATGCAGGGGATAGGTAAGACTTTTGTTACAGCAGTAAACCCTAGCCAGGGTGTGGCCTGGGCATCCTCTCTTGGACTATTGAAAGTCGCGTGGACTGTGAGCCGACGTCCTAAGAGGGGGGTGAATTAGAATTCTAAAAACTAAGACTCTTTAAAACCAACTTAACAAAACCTATGCAAGATAAACAACATATGTGCACTAAGATTTTGCTAAGTGTTGCTAACTCTATCGAGGTTTGGTCTTGCAACCTAGTTCTACCTAGAAAACTAACCTATCAATCTAGTGTAGGAAAGTAAGCACACAATGCAAGAAAGTAAATGTGGAAGCTAAAAAGATGGGTAGAGATATGCAAACTCCCGTTGACGATGGCGACGATGACACAAGTTGGAGACACAAAGATTTTTTACCAAGGTATCGGGAAGGCGCACAAGCGTCCCCCAACTCCTCTTTTAGTGCCCCTCGTAATGCTTTGCTCTCGCGAAGTCCGTGCAAGGACTCCGGCCTCAATCCTCACAAGGAAGAAGGTTAGCAAAGTGACCCGCGCAAGGGTCAAACAACCCGGTCGGGTAACTCCGAATATCCTCGATACATACCCACACGATCCCTTACTCTCACATGGCCCGCACAACGACTACGGCCTCTCCCCTGCAAGGGTAGAGGATGTCAAGGTCGCTGGGGGTCTTCCGCGGGCCTTCTCACAGACGCTCTCCATTGTCTCCACTAGGTGAGCTTTTGGCCAAAATACCGAATGCCTCCCTCCCTCTCACAAGTAAAGTGGCAGCCACTCCACACCTTGGAGGGTCTCGCAAGACTACAAGCCCCATACATACAAAGACGGCGTGCTCGCAGGCACGGATGTCACACAACACTTAGTCACACCCAAGGCAATGCACTAACAAGGGCGAAGCAAGTTTGTTCGCAAGCACTAGCTATGCCGGAATGTGTCTATTTGCTCTTTTGATTGATTGGGTTCTCAAATATGTATCACAACACTAGAATGAACTCAGAACTCACCAACCATAGCAATGAGGCCGGGCAAGGGGGTATATATAGCCCAAACATTTAAACTAGCTGTTGGTTGCAGCTACATCTCGCAGACTATTACCATCGGACCGTCCGATGATGGACCATCGTGCCGTCCGATGTGTACACCCAAATAGTCGTTGGAGTTGACCGTTGAAATCTTCATTTGGCCATAGCAAGCTCTCTCTTCCTCTCTCTAATCACTAGCTTAGCACTTAATCAAGTCATTAAGTTAGTTGATTTTCTTCCCAAATAAAATTAGTGCTCCACCCTCTGTGCTTTTTGGGTTGTGGAGGCTCTCGCCCACAAGGACGCTGATTTTTGGATGACTAATAGCTGACCGCAGCAAGGTTGGCAAGGCCGTGCACATCCGATTCTCGTATTCCCGTTCACAAATAAAATCTTCTGAGTTTTATTTTGTAGTTTTCCAAACACCATACCATCAAAGCTATTTTCGGTTGACTATTGAAACAAGGTCTCTCAATGTAAAAATTTTATTTCACGGTTTCATAGGGCTAGACATGCATTTAATTGTGATGTACTATAATTAGGCATAATTGGATGAAACGGAACCATCTAGCTCTCAATGGCAGTTTCAACATGTTTCATAATCTTGGCAACAACAGTTCCATCCCCATCATCATTAAAACATTGCATGCCATAATATTTGCTAATGTGACATATTATTCTATCTACTCTGTGAGTTTTCTAATACCATTTTCACCCATAAAAAGTCTTTGTACCTCTCACATTGCCCTCAGCACGGGTTGGAAGGGGTTGAAGGGGCTCAAAAATGATACAAGAAAAATATTTGCACCTTTTAGTCTTTTACTCCTCCCGTCACAATTTATATGTCGTTTGACTTTTTTAACATCGAATTTGACTTACTCATCTTATTTAAAAAGTTCATAATTATCATTTATTTTTACTGTGATTTAGTTTTAGCATATAATATATTTTAACTATGACTTGAATTTTTCCATAATTTCGTAATTTTCTTGAATATGACTAGATCGTTAAACTTGGTGTCAGAAAAAAATCAAACGACTTATAAATTGGAATGGGGGAGTATTTTCTTACTGCGTATTCTACCAATACCCACTAGCATTTTCTTTGTCTTTAGATTAATGAAAAAAGAAGGGCGTCAATTATGTGAGTCTAGTTCATTTTAATTCTTTTTTATCTTTTTTCTCTTTCCTTAATTACCTGACCGGTTAGCTCGTTCCTTTCCCTTGAACAAGGTTATCATAGGTGTTCGGTGCAACGCGGGCGATGAGGTTGGCACAGCAAACGTAAATATAAAATTTTTCATTTATTTATTATGTAGTTATACATACACGTAGACAAGATTATTTAGTGGATCCACATTTAGTCTATTCATTTTTTTATGTATCTATAAGTTAAGAAATAAACTTTAGTGAGTTATTAGGAAACTTCCTCCATTAACATGTAGACAAGTTTTTTTTTAGATGGAAACTTCCTACATTAACATTAAGGGGGTGTTTGGATCCAGAGGCTAAAATTTAGCACATGTCGCATCATATATTTCGGTACTAATTAGAAACATTAAATATGGTTTAATTAGAAAACTAATTATACGGTTGAGGACTAAACGGCGAGACGAATTACATTTGCTAATCATAGATTAATTAGACTTAATAAATTCGTCTCGTCGTTTAGTCCTCATCTGTGTAACTAGTTTTATAATTAAATTATATTTAATACTTCTAATTAGTGTCTAAACATTTGATGTGACGGGAGCTAATTTTGATCCAAACGGGCTCTAACATTAGACTGAAAAACATCGCCCGGATTTCAGCTTGCCTATTTAAGGCCGGTTTGACTATTTCAACGGGAGACAGGAAGGCACCCAACGGCTCATTGCTTGCCGTCCATGCATCGGGAGAAAACATGCGGCACTGGTCATGCAAAAGGAGAGCACACGCGAGCCTGCATGTAAGCTTGGAAGCATGTCATGTGCTAGTTAATGCGAAGTTTCAAGGGGTAAAATGCCGAGACTTAGTCAGATGATAAAATGAAAACACATAAAGTTTTTTAGGCATATAATTGTCGGGAAAGTATCTAGTTTTGTTAGGCCTATAAGGCTCACTCCAACTGCGCTTGCCAAAATGGGGATCCAAACACTGTTTGACTCTGTTTTATACATGACACACAGACTGGAGTGAGATTTGGGGACGGGGATGCCCCTTGGAGATGGCCTAAGGCCCATGCATCTTTTTCTCGCAGCCCATGAGTCACGCATTGTAATCTGCGTACTTCCTCCGTCCCAAAACTAAAGTCGCTTTAGGAACCTGAGGCGGGAATAGCAGAGATGCGAAAAGACCAATATGCCCTCCAGTCCTCCGCTCCATCACCCCCGGACAGCGCCGCTCCGGTCTCCCCGCACGCCAGCCCGCCACACCGGTCTCCCCGTCCACCCGCCCGACGTAGCCCGGGGCCTCCGCTCAACGCGCTACCGAACGTGGAGGCGGAGGCGGGGGGAGAAGACGACCGGATCTGTCGTTGAGGTTGCCGTCCTCGAGGTCGCCGCAGCCCGGGGCCGCCGCTCGACACGCTGCCGACGCTCGGGTGAGGAGGCGGCGGTGGAGAGTGCATCACAGCCGGATGTGGAGGCGGAGGCGCGGGAGAGGAGACGACCGGATCCGTCATTGAGGTCGCCGCCCTCGAGGTCGCCGCAGCCCGGGGCCGCTGCTTGACGCGATGCCAACGCTCGGGCAAGGAGGCGGCGGTGGAGAGCGCGTCACGGCCGGACGTGGAGGCGGAGGCAGAGGCGTGGGAGAGGAGATGACCGGATCCGTCGTTGAGGTCGCCGCCTTCGGGGTCGCCGCAGCCCAAGGCCGCTGCTCGACGTGCTGCCGACATTCGGGCGAGGAGGTGGCGGCGAAGAGCGCATCGCGGCCGGACATGGAGGCGGAGGCACGGGGAGGAGACGACCGGATCCGTCGTTGAGGTCACCGCCCTTGAGGTCGCTGTCGACGTTCTCGACACCGAGATACCGTATAGGTATCTCCCATGTATGAAGGGGTGTAGGGATGTAGGCACTTCCGCTGGTACACGCTGCAAGGGGGTAGGTAAACACAAGGAGATTTATAGAGGTTGAAGCCACCGATTTGGTGTAACACCCTACAACCTCTTGATGATGAACTCAATATGGGGGGAAGAACATGAGCTACAACCAGGAGCTATCCTGGGTGAGGAGAGCTACTTGAAGGCTAGAAGTGAGCAGAGATTGACTGGGATCGAGTTGGCGTAGAGTCGTCCCCTTCTACTGAGCACCACATCTCCCTTTTATAGTCAAAAGGAGAGAGTGGCAGTAAGAGTTGGTGACCTAACCTACTGTGAAGGCTTCCGTCATCTCCGTCACAGTATGGGCTCGATATAGCCCTTTCCGAGTGTTGCGTCTGGTGCATCACGTTCTTCTGTACCAAGCCCTGTGCCAGCACATCCTTGTACTATCCTCCTGTTGCACGAAGTAGGCAGCACAGTGGTGCTACACGTCCCACGAATCATGGGCGCAGTGCGGCGCATCCTTCACCAGGGTCTTCTTCGTCAGCGACCAGCGTGCACCGCCCACGTGTATCACACCTACCGCATTTAATGCGGTACGCATGGGTTCCTTCCGACCGAAGGAGCTTCCGTCTCAAGGTTGTGCGCGGCGCACTCCCTCGTGGTTGTGCACAACGCACCCCCCCGGGGATGGGCATAGTGCACCCCCCTCCCTCTCGAGGTTGAGCCTTGTGCGGGCTATCAAGCCAGGGTTGAGCCCTCCGGCCGAGCCCACTTGTCTGATGTCTTCTTCCTATCTTTCTTCCCGAGAAAAACCCCACGTATACATGTCTGGGGTAGCACCCCCAGATACGCTAACAGAGGCCCCCGGGTCCATTGAGCAGTTTTACTACTCGGTGGGCCCACATCTCTTCTAATCTGGTTTTGATCTTGGTCTGCTTGGAATAGAAACCGTCGCTCCACCCCTGCCACGTGCTTGGAGGAGGACGGGGAGTGCGCACGCGCGCACGCCCCCACCACCCCCACATAGCCCGAGGACGGCGCGGCGGTTCGGTTCCTCCTGCTATCCATTAAGGACATGCAGCAAGAATACCGGAGCTAGCGCTCATTAGTGCTTCTTCGTTTAATTGGGGGAGCTCTGCGGCGGACGACTGGGTATAAATCTGTACCACCCGGTTTCCTCTAGTCCTTTCCAATTCCTTGCCTTATTTTTGCTTGCGTGTACTGTTCATCTTCTTGCTCTTCTCTGCCGCCCTCTCCTTTCATCTCCCCGCCATGGCGTCCCCGCTCGAGGACATGCCGGCGATGAGACTCCAACAGCCCAAAACACGCCTGAGCGAGATCGTGGGAACCAGGGGACCAGCGCGGGTGCTGACGGAGTGGCGGTGCGGCTAGGGAGGATGCCGCCGGTGGCCCCCAAGCAGGGCGAAGGTCAGTATATCACCTTCCTCGCCTTCGTGAAGGCCAGCGCGAACTTCCCCATCAGCCAGTTCACTGAGGAGGTCTTCGATTCATACGGGATCCGGTTCGGGAACCTCACCCCCAACTTGTTTGTGATGCTGGCAACATTTGCCTACCTCTGCGAGGCTTTCGTAGGGGTACGGCCGTGCGTGACGTTATGGCGTCACTTCTTCGTGTTGCGCTCTTCCGGGGGGAGCCAGGAAGAGTTTGGATCTTGCAGGTTCCAGTCGCGGTCAAGCCCGCGCTCGGAGTACATTTATTGCGATTTCTTCGGCCGGTGGGAGCACTGAGGGAGTCATGGTTTTACCTCCGTACCGCGGTAAACCCACGGCTTAGGGTCCCACGCCGGGTCTCCCCCTCGAAGGAGTGGGAGGCATAACTAGAGATCAACCATGCGTGGAAGCCGGTCCTTGACCAGATTGAATCTCTAAGGGAGTCTGGGCTTCACACTACGGCGCTGGTGGCGCACTACACCGGCTGCCGAATTGCTCCCCTGCAAGAGCACGACCGGCCTATGTGGCTCTACACCGGGGACGTGGCGGACCCGATGCGCATCTCCGCCACCGCTCTCGATCGAGCCGCCGTCACCACCATCGTGAGGGCTTCTACCTCCAAGTCCGGCCTGGCTTACATGGAGCTCAGGCCGGGGCTGGCGGCGCTGGAGGGGCCCCCTGGCGCCGATGCCCCTAGCGGACCGATGCCGGAGACGACGCCGCAGGGGTTGGTTAACCCCCTTGGCTCTGTGTACTTCCCCACCATCGACAGAGCTGCCCCCGCGAGGCGGGTCAGGCTGGCTCCGACCCAACCTAAGGCCAAGTCTAGCACCGGGGCTTGCGACACGCCCGGTGCTTCGGGCTCTGGCGCCTCGCCTTCCCTTCCTCAGCAAGAGTTGTCTGGGCAGAAGCAGAGGCATGAGGACACCGCGGGCCCTTTGGGTGAGCTCTCCACCAAGCCCTGAGTTCCCATCCTCTTTGGGCGCAAGAAGAGGAAAGTCCTGGCTCGGCGTATCAGGTTCTGCATATTTTTCCTTCATGGCAAATTTCCTTGTGAATTTGGAGCTTGTTTGTTTATTATTTCCCCGCCCGATCTTCCTTGTTAGGCGGTCGTCTCCTGACGCTGAAGCTTCTTCCTCGGAGTCCCTGCCAAGACCACCGGTAGACCCCTCGAGCCAGGAAGCCGAGGCCGTCTTAACAGAGTCTACGGCCACCAGCCTTCCCGGAACCGGGGTGGACCCCGCTCCAGAGGGAAGGGCGGTCATTCCTTCTTCTGGGGCGAACCCCGATGAGGGTGGAGGTCTAGGGGACACGGAGCTTCCGCAGCCGGGAGCCCCAGTGGGAACCTTGGCGACGGTGATGACTTCGGGGTTGGCTCCCGGGGATTCCCCTCCAGCTCCGGAGCCCGCTAGCTCAGAGCCTGCCGCCGAGTCTGTCCCGGCGGCCCCAACGGAGATTGTATCCTCCCCGGAGCTGGCGCCTAGGGGCTCTCTTCTGGCCCCAGAGCCTGCTGGCCCGGAGCCTGCCGCCGAGGTTCTTGTAGATCTGACATCCTCCTCGGAGCCGACGCCCGGGGGCTCTCCTCTGGCCCCAGAGCCCGCTGGCTCGGAACCAGCTGCTGGGGCTGTCCCGGCGACTTCTCTGGTGGTGTCTTCTTCCCCGGGCCTGGTGCCCGGGGGCTCTCTTCTGGCCCTAGTACCAGTGGAACCAGGGCCCACCTCTAAGGCCACCCCGGCAGCTACCTAGGAGGCGATGAGCTCCTTGGTGTTGGTGCCCGGGGGTTCGCCTTCAGCCCTAGGACCTGCTGGCCCAGAGCTTTCTGCCGGGGTTACCTCTATCAGTGCGGTGCCTACTCCAGCCCCGGGCGTGGCGAGCCCGGTGGAGCCCCGGGGCAGCAGCCCCATTACAACTGCCAGCCCAAGGGCTACCTCGCCATCCCCGGGTTCTTCTTCCTCTGCTCCAAACAACACCCGATGGGACGCTGCCGCCACGGCCCAGGAGCTGCAGGAGGAGTTCCACAACTCCTTTGGTCGGCAGGAGCCTCGGGTTGTCCGCGAACTCCGGAGAAAGCTCTCCTTGATGCGTCAAGACGTATGGGGCCTGGAAGACTTCTTGGCCCCTAGATGGACGTATTATGAGGAGGAATTGGCGGCAGCCCGCGCAGAGGTCGACTGCGTGGCAGCCGCCCTCTTCGAAGCCCAAGAGGAGCGTGATGCTGCCTAGGCCATCATCGCGGAGAAGCATGCCTCTTCCAAGCGCAAGGTTGAGGAGCTATCCCGGGCGCATGTCGCCGCCGAGAGGTTCGCCCGCCTAATGTAGGAGGAACACGACTCCGCTCAGGGGTTGGCCCAGAAGGCTGTGGAGGAGAGGGACCAGGCCCTAGCCTCCGCGAAGAGGATGGAGGACTTGGAGTTGATGCACCAGGAGCTGGATTCCAAGACCATCGAGATTGGGGCTTGGGAGTCCCAGCTCCAGGTTCAGAAGTCCAAGGTGGCCATGGATGAGGAGGCCGCCAAGGAGTGGGAGAAGGAGTACCTCTCCAAGGTGAGCAAGCAGGACGAGCGTGAAGGCCTCCACGTTCGCCGTGTCAAGGAGCACAATGTTTCTGTCAAGGCATTTGAGGAGGAACAGAAGAACTTCGCCGCTTCTCAGGCCGCTCTGGCGCACTGGGAGAAGGATGTCTCCGCCCGGGAGGAGGCCATCGCTGCCCGAGAAGAGGCGGCCGCTAAGGCCATCGCCGACCGTGACTCCCTTTCGCAGGTTGTTGCTCAGGTGAACGAGGTCGAGGCTGGGTTGGCCACATCCACGGCTATGCACGATGATCATTTGAAACTCTGCTCCCACGCGGGCAGCCGAGGCTGGGCGGCATACAAGACCATCTATCAGACGATCAGGGAGATGGAAATTCCCCTCCCTCATATGTCATCCGGCCCGGCAGTTGGTTCCCTCGGCTCCGCCTTCACTGAACTGGCCGGTGCCCTTACGAGCGCCAAAGCCCGTCTCGACTTGGAGGCGAAGGAGGACAAGCGTCGCGCTGGGCTCACATGCGCACTGAACGCCCTTGCACTGGTGAACTGCAAGGTTCCTGACCTGAACATGGAGTCCCTGGCCGAGGAGGAGCCTAACGACGATGACATGGTGGAGCGCGCCATGGAGGAGTGTCGGCCGGTGGCAGACCGCGTGGTGGAGGGTTACATGGCCAGCCTAGATGAAGAGTCCTCTGAGAAGGAAATTGATGTGTAGCTATTTGCTTCCTCTTTCTGTTTCTCTCTTGCATTGAACACTTGATTTTGCCTGTAATCTTAATACTTACTGTACTCATCAGCGTAGCTTCTTTGATTCATCGTTATTTTCTGCTTGTTGCCCTGATGTGACCGCGTTAGCCATGCGCAGAGGATCCAAGCCGTTGTACACTGCTCAGGTGTGGTCTTGTCACCCTCCCACACAGCCTCGCGCGATGGTAGTGGGGGTGGGCCCCTACGCTCTGCTTCCCTTTAGCTCAGGCGGACTACCCTTCCCTGGCCCGACATGTCTCGTCGGTCTGGGGGAAGCAGCGAGCTTTAAAGTCGCTTTTGACCATAGAAGGCCATTTTTCTTTACTTCTTCTGCTGTGAAATAGGAGGCATCGCCCGAGCAGCTCTCACTGAGCTACTTCGGTCAGGGCATCGGATGCCCCTGCTCAGAGTAGTCTCATCACTGCGCCAAGACTGGTGAGGCAACTTGGCACGACACCAATCGCGTGCAGTGCGAGGCTCCATGCCGCGCCATGAAGTCTTGACTCCCAGTGGGGAATCCCCACTGTAGGTTCACCCTTTGAGAGGGGGAAAGGGTGCCTTCATGGCTCCTGCTTGGCTGGTTCAGGGGGCTACAGGAATCTTGTGACCCCCTGCCCCGAAGCCTAGCAGTGGCCATTCACGGGCCCTTCTTGCTTGGGTTATAAATGGGAGGCATCTCGCCCTTTTCCTTTGCATCTCAGCTTGAGATAGTGTAGTGAAGTAGCCCCCAGCTCAGTAGTTCCCTACCAAGCCATGGAGCCCATTCTTCCTTTCCATGTCCCCAAAATGGAACTAACTTGTTCCCACTTTAGAGGCATGGAGTGTTGTGCGCCTAGCTCTGCCATCCAGGCGGGCAAGGCCAATCTTAGAGTAGCTTGGAATAATGTTCTTGATTCCACCCATAGCCTCAGGCTATGAGTGTTTCTTTATGTGTGCCAGTGTCAGGCTAGGAGTGGTTCTTTAGCTAGCCCACTCAGCCTGGTAACTCCTCGACGACCCCGCACCCGAGCACTGCTTGCGCGTGTGAGGCTCGGCGTCGGCCTGTTCCCTGACCTCCAGGGACGGGTAGATGCCTCTCCACTGTCCTTCTAGGATGAGGCCCCGGTGGTGAGTAGGCACCGACGCACGGTGGTTGCTCCTTGTTGCCGCCATGGTGACGCATGGCCAGTTGTGATTCGCTCCGGAGCCAGGTTGTTCAGCAGCTGCCTACCGAGTCCATTAGCAGGGACTTTGGCTGAGAAAGTTCCGGGGTGGCCACAGTTGGCAGGTAGCTGTCACCAAGGCAGCCGTGACGTGGCGCTGGGGCTGAGGTTGTCCAGGGGGATCCGGCACTAGTCAGTGGCGCTTTCACCAGTTGGCGCCACCAAGAGCAGGATCACCACCGTTTGGGCGCTGGAGGACGGTGACGAAGCAGCTCCAGGGTCCGTGGCTTCGAGGGAGCAGGTTGTCAACATCTGCACCTCTATCCCGCGGATTCTGAGCAGCTTCAATGCCGTCTTCTCATCACGCAGGCCCGGTAACGCGCTGCTGACCCCCATGACGAACCCTCAAAAGAGGATAATCAGTGGTTGCGGTGGGTCGGCAGCAGTAGAGCAGTGGCGCTCTACCGCGCGATACTCGGCACCGCTCAGATGGGTGGTGTGAAGGGCTCTTCCCGACTCTGGCCCCACGGAGAGGCCTAGAGCTCCCTTCGATCCATGATTGATGTAACTTGTATCTTGTGTTGTAATGGAGTAAAATGGAATGATTCTTCATGATGTGTCTTTTATGAGGTCCCCTGGGGCAACGCTCGGGGTTTGTCTTCGTCTTCGGTGTTCTCGGGGTTCCCCGGGGCAGCGCCCGGGGTTCCCCGTTGGCTTCAGTCTTCTCGGGGTCCCCTGGGGCAACGCCCGGGGTTCCCGTTTACCTTCTCTTGAGCTTGCAGCCCCTGGGCAAAGCCTAGGGCTGTGCTCCACCTCGCGTTCGGGCGGACTTCACGGCCCCCAAGCCTCCTAGCCCGGGGCCGTGAGCCGGGGGTTGGCCCACGGCGTTCTTCATGGTGCGCCAGGCCCCCGAGGCCTCCTCCGAGGTTCCTCAAACCCCGAGAGGCATCCCTTAGCTTCGAAATGGGCCCGAGCCTCATCCTAGGGTTGTCCATCTTAGGACCTGCAGTGGCACTCATATAGAGAGGTAACTCTTCCTCGAGACTCTGCTGCACATACCTTACTTGCGTCTTTCCTTACCCTCCCGCAAGCGCTTTCCATCCTTGGTTCGAACGACCAGGGGCAAAGGGTTTAGGACCAGGGGAGTTCTTGGGCTAGGAAACGATGAATGGGTGAAGGCGGACCAGGCCTGATATAGCGACCCACCGTGGTTTGCCACGGCTTAGCTATACCCGGGGTACTGCTTCGTACCGGAACACCGAGTCATCCCAACCGAGGCCCCCGGCGCTATCCGCTAACCCCGGCCCTTGCCAAGGGTAAGGAACCTTGCTCTGGGTGTTAGCTCAGAACACTTTCAGGTACTTTTCAGCAGGGTCTCCAGGGAATATATGGTAAACAATTAAAGGATTTCAGCACTTTTTTTGAAAAATATTTCACACATTTTCACTATGCCAAAATAACATAGGAATACAGTAGTAAGTGGTAGGTGGCCCCCGGGAACTAGGGTGCAACCGGGGTTGCCCCATGGTTCCTTAAGGATAGAATTTACGCAGATGCTCGATGTTCCAGGGATATGGGAGCTCTTCACCGCTCTCCGTGGCTAGGTGTACGCAGCTGCCGCGAGAGACCTCAACCACACGGTAAGGACCTTCCCAAGTGGGGGATAGTTTGTTCATCCCCACCCGGGCCTGGATGCGTTTAAGCACAAGGTCACCCACAGCTAGTGATCGGGGTCTTACTCGGCGCTGGTGGAGTCAGCGCAGGGCCTGTTGATATTTAGCTGCATAGAGAGCAGCTACTAGGCGCTTTTCTTCCAGGAAATCGATATCATCGCGCCGGAGTTGTTCTTGTGTTCCTTCGTCGAAAGCGTTTACCCGGGGGGCTCCCATTTGTTACTTCAGGGGGGAAGCACTGCTTCAGCCCCGAAGGTTAAGAAGAAGGGGGTTTCCCCAGCAGCCCGACTTGGTGTAGTCCGGTTAGCCCAAAGCACGGGCTCGAGGTGGTCCACCCATCTCATGCCGTATTTCTCCAAGCTCTCGAAGGTTCGAGTTTTGAGCCCCTTGAGTATCTCTGCATTTGCCCTCTCTGCCTGCCCGTTGCTTTGGGGGTGGTGGGAGGAGGCATAGCAGATCTTGATGCCCATGTCATCACAATATGCTTGAAAAACAGCGCTGGTGAAGTTTGCGCCATTGTCGGTGATGACGCGGCTTGGAACCCCGAACCGGGAAACGATCCCTTTGAGGAACTTGATTGCTGAATGCCTATCAATTATCCTGACAGGGACAGCCTCAGGCCACTTAGTGAATTTTTCGATGGCGACGTAGAGGTACTCGAAGCCACCAACAGCTTTGGGGAATGGACCAAGCGCATCAACCCCCCAAACCGCGAAGGGCCACGACAGGGGGATGAACTGCACAAGCTGAGATGGTGTATGGATTTGCTTCACATGGTACTGGCATGCTTTGCATCTCCTAACCATCTCTGTTGCATCCTTGAGCGCTGTTGGCCAGTAAAAGCTATGCCGGAAGGCTTTCTCGACCATCGTGCGGGATGCTGAATGGCTCCCACACTCACCCTCATGGATATCCTCGAGAATCTCGAGGCCTTCCTCCTGGGAGACGCACTTGAGCAGAACGCCATTTGATGAGCGACGGTAGATGTCCCCTTCTACCACCACATATCTTTTTGCTTGACGAATGACGCGTTCCACGACAGCCTCATCCCCAGGAAGGGTGTTGCCTCCAACCCCGCACGAGGGCATGAACCGGAACAGTTCGCTAGGAACAGCCGTCACAATGCCGCCCATAAGGGGACAGACCCCTTAGGTAGGTTCATCAACCAGGTGCGCACAGCCCCGGTCAATGCAACGTTGAAGTAGTTCGCCATCACATCATTTGCGCCTCCTGCGGCAACGATGGCGGTAGAGTAGATCTGCAGGAACTCGTGAGGATCGATGGTACCGTCGAATTTCTCCGGCAAGTGTGGCCGAAACTTGACTGCCAAGGCGCTTGCCGGACGTGTGGGGCTAGGGCCCGACACCCGACCCTGAAGTCTAACTCCGGGGGTCCGGGTGCCGGGGCCATGTACAACCCCGGGACCAGTGCTCCGTCCTAGGGGTTCGGTACCCCGGGAAAGGCCTGAGCCCTGGCCCCCAGGGCCTGCACCCCAAGTGGAGGGTTCGTCGTGTTGCCGGGGTTATGAGCCCTGACTCCCGGGGCTTGTACCCCGGGAAGGGGGTTCACATCCCCGTACAGCGGCTGCCCTGTAATACCCCAGAAATTTACCCTAATAAATCACCCTCTAGTCTCGCCCTTAATTCAAAATGAATTTCGAAAGCTTGTTGTTTGAGTGCAAGTGTACCTCTTTGAGCTCAACAAGAATCGTCTCAAGTTCCTCAAATATTTCCCAAAACATTCCCCACAAAATCCTTCCACAAAATCCTTTCAAATTCCATTGTCCAAATTCAAATTCAGAAAAAAAAAAAGAGAAAATCCTCTCTCTTTCTCGCTCGGGCCGAAACCCACTTCTCTTCCTCTCTCGGCCAGCCTCCCCGCGGCCCAACTCCCACTCCCTCTCCCCCTTCTCGCGTGGGCCTCGCCACCCCCCCCGGCCCGTTTCCCATCCTCCTTCGCCCTGGCCCAAGACGAGAGCCGGCCCAGCCGCTCACCTTCCTCCTCTCCTTCTACGCAGCACCTCGCCGCGCGCCGCGACGCGCTGCGCCGCACGCCACGCGCGCGCGCCAGCTGCTCACCGCTCCCTGTCGCCGGGCCCCGGGCCCCGGACGACGCCACGACCCCGCATCACCACCGCGCCGCGCTCCGCGATGCCACGCGCGCCTCGCGCGTGCACACTTCTCTCCCCCCCGGTGACCGGCCCCTACTACCCGACGCCCCGTCGCCACCTCTATCCTCCCCCTTCCGCCCTGCTCCGTGCCCATAAAGACGAGCCCCGGCGAGCCATTCCCCCGCTTCTCCCTCTTCCTCCCCACTCCCATCTTGCGCCGCCCGCGCCGCTCGCCCGCGTGACGAGCCGCGCCGACGTCGCCGCTTGCTCTCCACCCCGTGCCGCTCCTCCTCCCTGCTCCCACTGGTGCCGCCCGCGCCGCTCGTCTCGACGAGCCGCGCCGACGCTGCCTCCTCCATGACCGTCTCCCTCGCTCTGTTCTTCACCGTGGCCAAGGGAACGACGAAATACTCCCTCCACCGTCCACCACAGATCGATTCCCCGGACATACACCACCACACCACCCTCCTCTACCTCCGCCCCACCTCCTCCCGTCCTTCCGTCGCACGAGCGGAGCTCCCCGCGAGCACCCGAGGCCGGCGGCCATGGCGTCCGTGGCCGTCCCTCGTCCGCGCAGCACCTCCTGCCCGGAACACCCGGAACGGAACCCCCTCGTCGTCCTCTTCGCGCTGGTGCCCTTGGAGTCGCGAACGGAGGTCGGGAACCCCCGTTCCGGCGAGCTCCAGAGTGCCCCGGCCATGGCGGACGCCGGCCGAGCGCTCTGCGCGAGCGAGCGCTCGCCCGGGCGTGCCTGCTCGCCCCTGCCTGCCTGCCCTGCCACATGGGCCGGCCCGTTGGCCTCCCCTGTGTGCGAGTGGGCCAAGGAGAGAGGCCGGGCCGAAGTGGAAAAAGGAAGAAAAAGAAAGGCCTCGTGGGCCGAAAGCTATCCCAGGCCCAAGTTGCTTTCCCTTCGGGCCAGATCACCAAAGTTGCCCAAGAAAAGTCTATTTCGACCCCCTGAGCTATCCAGGAAGCTCCAATCTACCCCCTGCCACTAAATCTTTCATATCTCTTCCGTTCTAGCTCCGATTTACGTAATTCTTATACCGAATTACTCTGTAAATCGAGCTCTATCTATTCACGTACTTTTTATAATATTCCCACACACTCCGCCGACCACGACACACGAAGATTCACGGTCTACGTCATTTTGGGTCGACCCGCGACGACGGAACTAGGGCACCTGTGGCAAGCCACTTGTGCACTAGTGCCGCCCTCGCCGATCGGTTCACTGAAGACCCGGTTTGGTTGAACCGAACCGGACGGTTGCCAAACTCTACCCCTGTCCCCGTAATGCGGACGATAGGAGGGGATGGTCGACACCGCCCGAGTTCGTCGTTCTCTCCCTCACCGCGATGTAAGCCCATCGCGCTGCGGGAGTAGACCGAGCCCAACCGGAAGGAAGAGTTGGACCGTACGCGCCAGGGTTTGGCCCGTGTCGTCTCTCTCTTCTTCCAAATTAATCTTTATTGCCGACATGCTGCCCTCATGCTGCCGGAAAATCCGTCTCATGAGCCCAGGCATGGATGGCACTAAAGATCAAACTCTTGATATCTAAAAGGGGGCCAAACGTGCCATTTATCCGTTTGACTCCCGCTCTATTCACATGCAAACCCTAAGGATATCTCTAGCCCCACCAAACCCATATCACGATGAGCTCAGAGTGTACCTTGATTTGGTGCGTTTTGCTTGTCTGTACGTGTAGGCTTTCTCGGAGAGCCGTTCGGTTCCGTCTCTGAAATGGTTGACTCAGAGACCGGAACAGGAGTCCAATGGTGTAACGACCGTCGTACCGGCTACCTCGGCGAATGAAGGCAAGTCCACTGGAATCCTCACTTGATGCATAAATTACCCATGTTTTTATATACACAACCTATTGCCTTATAAAACAAGAAAACTTGCATGTTTTGCTGGCTAAGGTAAAACATAGTAGGATATAGCCTCCCGAGCCACTTTAGATGTAGTGCGCTTAGGTGGATCGCTCACTCAATTATATACATTAATCTTGATGAAAATGATGGGAATAAGATGGTGGGTATGGGCGGTTGTTTTTCAGTAAAACATAGGGTAAGACCCTGGCAGACGACTTCGGTTGTTGAAGCCATTTACGGGGTGGAAACCTGGTCCTTGTTGTGAGGACTGGGCTGGTGTTGCTCATGCGTGAGCATTGTGGGAGTTCCACCCTGAAGGACCGAGTTGACGTTTCATCTTGCCTAACTCATCTAGCGCAACCACTCGAGGTTGTATGCGGCAACCCTCGGTTAGAACCCGCTTTGGACGAACCAGGCGTAAGCCGGTGTGCTGGGATGCATGAGAGATTGGGTGGATGGGCGCGGTTGCATGGCTGCGGTCAGGGGTCAACAGTCGCGTGGCTGCGGGTCTGAGCGACAGGTGGGCCCGTACTCTCTCATGGCTGAAGTCTGGGGAGCGCCTTGCGGGGGAAAAACCGGCGAGCGGAAAGGGGCTCACTGATCATGAGTGCCTGGACCAAACTTGTGGGTAAAGTGTGCACCTCTGGCCAGAGTATAACTAAATCTATCATGATAGTCCGCTGTCCACTGGTATGGACAAACGAGTTACGGCTTGGTTTCTGAACTAGCTTCTTATAAAAATATGGTTTCGGGATGGGATCAAAATGATGGTTTTTGAGGCAGCTGCGGTTGCCGAGGAGGTGTGTGTGTGGAAAATGTGATGGCATGCGTGCCACGAGCCGCGATGGACCGGCAAGTCCAGTGGCAACCTCTTTTGGGATAAAGATGTTTTCTCAATTAAAACTGAGAACTAAGGAACCCTGCATATCAAATGTTTTACTGCAAACTTACCTTCAGCTCCAGATATATCTTGCATGTAATGATAGCTTATATCCCCCTTCCTATGGAAGAAGGTGGACTTGCGGAGTACGTATGTACTCACCCTTGCTTTGTTGTTGGTTTACAGAGCAAAGAAGATCATGGACGTGTGAGGGTTACGGCCTGCTTCCCAACTGTGTGTTGTGGGAAAGTATGGGTCGCGCTTTAAAGTTTTCCGCTGCAGTGTTTTCGGGCTGCGCCCCGTTTGGTCTGTCCCGTTAGGGCGGATCTGAATACATCTGATGTACAAATGTGATTACCACAACTCCTGGGAATGGTAATAATACACATTTTAGTCCTGCTTAAGGGCTGGGACGCTTCAGGTGGTATCAGAGCCGTAAGTTGGCCGTAGGACGTAACCCTAGGTTGGAAAAAGGTTTTTGAGTCCAAAATCAGTTGAAAAACACCTCTACTCCTTATCTTACTCCGTTTCAAAATGAGTTTATCTGCTCTTTTCCCCTTCCTCAGTCAAGTGTTCCGCTTCGAAGACCGTGTTCAACCTGTCTGCAACAAAAGGTGTGCACACCCTATGGAAGTCAAAAGTGGCACCCTACCCTATGGATGACCGTGACGTGCACCGGAAAACAAGGAAGTGACCCTCCTTGTGTTTCCCGCCTCCCTTGCCTTGAAAGGCCTTGCATGCAGCACAGTGGACAAGGGACCGTGCATGCAGAACCCCTCTGAATCAGTGCAACACAGTGAGCGGTGCCTAACGCCGTGTCTGCTGTCTGGAAAGGACACCAGGATTCAGCCCCAGACACGCCGACAAGGTGTTTAAAAGCCCACCAGAAGGCCAGAAGAACTCAAGAACTGCCCCAATACAAGCAGCCATGGCCAAGCAACCTCCAACGCTCATAGGCATCCCCACGCCTATAAAGAAGAGAAAGGTCGGAGACCTCATCAATGGAGTTCCGATCCTAGAAGGCATACCAGTTGAGGAGAGTGAGCCAGATCACCCAGAGCTCTCCCCAGTTCCTTCACCAGAGCTAGCAGAAACCCTAGAAGCTGCACCAACCTCCCCGTTGTCAGTAGAAAGCCCAAGAGCTCCGCCACCAAGTCCTGTTTTACTCAGTGAGCTGCCTTGGGAAGAGCTGTTGAGGACGCGAGCTGCGTCTCCTCTTGTGGAGTCCACCCCAGAACCATCCAGCTCTGCCTCGTCCTGCCAGGAAGAAGACTCAGTAGTCTGGCCCCCGTCGTTGCAAGAGGTCAACAGCAGATCCAGGGAGTCATCCCCGGATGAAGTCACCAGTGCCCTCCGGGAGTGAAGCCGTGTGGTCCGCAGTTAGTTGTACCCAGTTCCCCTCTTACATGTGGGTAGTGGAATTTTTGTTCCACTTAGGTTAGCACCCTCTGTAAGAGTGAATCGTTTAGTTCGCGTGTGTTTCTTGCAGTGTTGTTGTAGTCGTCTGTGTTGTAGCTTTTGTCCTCTGTTGCGCTAGTGGTAAGCCGAGTCCGGCCTGTTTTGCTCAGATGGAATCTGCCGAGTATGTCAGCTGCTGCCAGGAAGAAAGTGGCTTTCCCGAGCTGCTAAGAGATACCATGCGGTACCTCAGTATTCCAGGATACCCGGAGTACTGCGGGTTAGCATTCCCCGAAAGGGAAGAACGAGGATGGACCGTCACACTTTATATCAGAGAGAACCTCAATCTCAACGGTTGGTACTGCAGAGCCATCGGCAATGGATTCTTAGAAGCCTGCCACATTGCCGCTCGTGGGGCAATAAAAAGGTTATGCTCGACCTACCATGGGGCAGTACAAAGCAGCCCTATGAGGTTCTTTCCACCAGTGAACCAACGTGCTAGTACTTGGATTAAGAGGACAGCAATCTTGACAGAGATCAAGAAGTCCAGAGATCCTACCCTAGCCTACCTGGTCCAGTATCTGCTCGCCTTGGACGACGAGTATGAAAAACTGAGCCGCCTGCATGACAGGTTGGTAGACCGACACCAAGACACAGAAAGAGAGTTGGTCAAGTATAAGAGGGCGTGGATGCATCCAGGATCAGTAACAGACTCCCCTCTCAGTCATGGAGTAAGGGTAAGGGCCATGTCCGGTCCTCGCCACCCACCTCAAGGAGAAATACAGAACCCCATGATGGCAGGAAGTTCAAACCCTCCTAACCAACCAATACTGAGTCATCTTGGAAATTTTCAGGCCCTCCTGCTCAATCACATGCAGACCAGTGATAAGAACCCAGAAGACCTCAACAGACGAGAAGATAAAGCAAGCATGGGCGCCTTTTTGTCGCTCTCGCTCCCAGGAGAAGGATCCAGTGGTCAGCCACCAGTGCAAGACCGAGCCTCCAAGCAGCAGAAGCTGAAAGGAGTCCTGCGTGAGTAGTCGCGTTAGTGTGTTCGTTTTTGTGTTTGCAGTTTTGTTTGTGGAGTTTTTGCTAATAAAGAACACATCATTTGTAGACCTAACCCTTATCCCTGCTTCCCCTTCTTACCTCAAAAACCGTCTGCTAAAGAGAAGCAAAACGTCTACAAGAAGCCTTATTCAAACCAGTCAGTCAGCATGCAACAACAGTGTGTCCAAGAAAGCACAGTACCAGCAGCAGAAAACGAGGAGATAAAGTGTACGCAGTGAAAGGAAATAGTGCCCTGGGAAAAAGGAAAAGATCGGATGAGACACTGCATACTACAATCCCTAAGCGAATTTTGTACGCCACAGTTCCCTGCCGCTCTCGTCTTCCCACCGCCCTCACCTCCCCGCCTTATCAGCTGCCGCTCCTGTCTTTTCGCCGCACCCACTGCGCCTGCCCCCGCCACCCACTTGCCTTTGCCGCCGTGCAGGCATGCATGTGCCCCGCTCACCGCTTTAGCAGTGCACCCCCGCGCTGCTGCCGACCGAAACCGGCCCCTACACCATCGCATGCAGGCCGCCGCATGCATCCGCTCGTACCCTGCCTGCCGCTTTTGCAGCACACCTCCGCGCCGCTGTCAACCGCAACCCGGTCCCCACTGCCCTTGCTCCCTGCATGATCGCCGCGTGTACCAACACCACCTCCACCGCTCATGTCCCTTCGATGCACAAGCCACCGCACCGTAACCACCACTCTCCCGGGCGTCCATAAAAGCACCCCCCCGGACGTCGCTCTTCATCCACCCCGCCGAGCAAGCTCATAACACTCTCCCTCCACCAGCTAAATCAAAATAATCCTTCCCCAGATGTTCGTTGATTCTCTGATCGAACAAGTCCTCTTTGGTTTCTACGCTCTTGCTTTTCTCATTCTCATCATGTACCTCCTTTTTTTGTGGGAAGATTCATCAAACCCTCCCTTGAGAGCAAAACAAGAGAGATAAGCCCACACCACCCAGAATCGATGAGTTTGGGAGCCCTCTTTGCCCTTCTCGTCCGATTGATCGTCCTCATCAACATAATCAAAGTCTCCTTCCGGATAGCCATCCTTTTGTTCTCCACCCCCCAAGGAGACAATCGTCTGTGAGATTGTCTACTTAGACTAAGCCTTGCTACCCACACCCTCCACCGAATCCACTCGGGTTATGAACCCAGAAACCAGAGCTTGCCTTCCACTTCGCTACATAGTCTTTGCTGAGATCTTCGTTCTATGCCTCCTAATCCTCCTCCGGTTAGTCACTCTCCCACGGGCAGAGAAGAAGCAAGAAGAAGCTCCCTGCTAATAAAGCGGCCCCTAGATGAAGAAGCTCCAAGAAGCCAGCAAGGAATCAAGACAACAAGCAGGCAATAAGTTATGCTTGGGATAAAGAGAAAAGTAACCAGAAGCGCTTGGGATAAAAAGAAAAGTAACATGAAGAAGTTTATCCCAAATGACCGCTTCTTCCCCGGCAACTCCCCGCTTCCAGAAGGGATATTAATCCACTTAAAGGGTACTCTAATCCTTTTAAGTGGGGTAGTCTCTCTTCTGCTAGTTCTGATGAAGGGAAACCTAGAAATTGAGGCATGCAAATTTCTGGAGGATACATGAGTTGCCGGTACATGCCACCAAGGAAATCGGCCAATAAAGGAAGAGAAAGTGCCTTGCTGATTTCCTACCGCTACCGCCCAGAGCAACCTTCCAAGTGCATGAGGTGAAAGAGATAGAAAAATCTCTTTTGCATGTGGAAGATTTGCACGGCAAAAATTCCGGAATGAAGAAAAGAGAAATGAAAAAGAGGATCAAGTCCAAGCAAGAGCTTTTTGTTATAGAAGTTCCATCTCCCGTTCGTGCAAGCTTAAGTTTCAATTATAAGCAGAAGTTGTTTAGCTGAAGTAAAGCTATCCCTGTAAACCCTTCTACCCTAATCTCGGGGACGAGATTTCTTTTAAGTGGGGTAGGTTTGTAATACCCCAGAAATTTACCCTAATAAATCACCCTCTAGTCTCGCCCTTAATTCAAAATGAATTTCGAAAGCTTGTTGTTTGAGTGCAAGTGTACCTCTTTGAGCTCAACAAGAATCGTCTCAAGTTCCTCAAATATTTCCCAAAACATTCCCCACAAAATCCTTCCACAAAATCCTTTCAAATTCCATTGTCCAAATTCAAATTCAGAAAAAAAAAAGAGAAAATCCTCTCTCTTTCTCGCTCGGGCCGAAACCCACTTCTCTCCCTCTCTCGGCCAGCCTCCCCGCGGCCCAACTCCCACTCCCTCTCCCCCTTCTCGCGTGGGCCTCGCCACCCCCCCCCCCCGGCCCGTTTCCCATCCTCCTTCGCCCTGGCCCAAGACGAGAGCCGGCCCAGCCGCTCACCTTCCTCCTCTCCTTCTACGCAGCACCTCGCCGCGCGCCGCGACGCGCTGCGCCGCACGCCACGCGCGCGCGCCAGCTGCTCACCGCTCCCTGTCGCCGGGCCCCGGGCCCCGGACGACGCCACGACCCCGCATCACCACCGCGCCGCGCTCCGCGATGCCACGCGCGCCTCGCGCGTGCACACTTCTCTCCCCCCCCGGTGACCGGCCCCTACTACCCGACGCCCCGTCGCCACCTCTATCCTCCCCCTTCCGCCCTGCTCCGTGCCCATAAAGACGAGCCCCGGCGAGCCATTCCCCCGCTTCTCCCTCTTCCTCCCCACTCCCATCTTGCGCCGCCCGCGCCGCTCGCCCGCGTGACGAGCCGCGCCGACGTCGCCGCTTGCTCTCCACCCCGTGCCGCTCCTCCTCCCTGCTCCCACTGGTGCCGCCCGCGCCGCTCGTCTCGACGAGCCGCGCCGACGCTGCCTCCTCCATGACCGTCTCCCTCGCTCTGTTCTTCACCGTGGCCAAGGGAACGACGAAATACTCCCTCCACCGTCCACCACAGATCGATTCCCCGGACATACACCACCACACCACCCTCCTCTACCTCCGCCCCACCTCCTCCCGTCCTTCCGTCGCACGAGCGGAGCTCCCCGCGAGCACCCGAGGCCGGCGGCCATGGCGTCCGTGGCCGTCCCTCGTCCGCGCAGCACCTCCTGCCCGGAACACCCGGAACGGAACCCCCTCGTCGTCCTCTTCGCGCTGGTGCCCTTGGAGTCGCGAACGGAGGTCGGGAACCCCCGTTCCGGCGAGCTCCAGAGTGCCCCGGCCATGGCGGACGCCGGCCGAGCGCTCTGCGCGAGCGAGCGCTCGCCCGGGCGTGCCTGCTCGCCCCTGCCTGCCTGCCCTGCCACATGGGCCGGCCCGTTGGCCTCCCCTGTGTGCGAGTGGGCCAAGGAGAGAGGCCGGGCCGAAGTGGAAAAAGGAAGAAAAAGAAAGGCCTCGTGGGCCGAAAGCTATCCCAGGCCCAAGTTGCTTTCCCTTCGGGCCAGATCACCAAAGTTGCCCAAGAAAAGTCTATTTCGACCCCCTGAGCTATCCAGGAAGCTCCAATCTACCCCCTGCCACTAAATCTTTCATATCTCTTCCGTTCTAGCTCCGATTTACGTAATTCTTATACCGAATTACTCTGTAAATCGAGCTCTATCTATTCACGTACTTTTTATAATATTCCCACACACTCCGCCGACCACGACACACGAAGATTCACGGTCTACGTCATTTTGGGTCGACCCGCGACGACGGAACTAGGGCACCTGTGGCAAGCCACTTGTGCACTAGTGCCGCCCTCGCCGATCGGTTCACTGAAGACCCGGTTTGGTTGAACCGAACCGGACGGTTGCCAAACTCTACCCCTGTCCCCGTAATGCGGACGATAGGAGGGGATGGTCGACACCGCCCGAGTTCGTCGTTCTCTCCCTCACCGCGATGTAAGCCCATCGCGCTGCGGGAGTAGACCGAGCCCAACCGGAAGGAAGAGTTGGACCGTACGCGCCAGGGTTTGGCCCGTGTCGTCTCTCTCTTCTTCCAAATTAATCTTTATTGCCGACATGCTGCCCTCATGCTGCCGGAAAATCCGTCTCATGAGCCCAGGCATGGATGGCACTAAAGATCAAACTCTTGATATCTAAAAGGGGGCCAAACGTGCCATTTATCCGTTTGACTCCCGCTCTATTCACATGCAAACCCTAAGGATATCTCTAGCCCCACCAAACCCATATCACGATGAGCTCAGAGTGTACCTTGATTTGGTGCGTTTTGCTTGTCTGTACGTGTAGGCTTTCTCGGAGAGCCGTTCGGTTCCGTCTCTGAAATGGTTGACTCAGAGACCGGAACAGGAGTCCAATGGTGTAACGACCGTCGTACCGGCTACCTCGGCGAATGAAGGCAAGTCCACTGGAATCCTCACTTGATGCATAAATTACCCATGTTTTTATATACACAACCTATTGCCTTATAAAACAAGAAAACTTGCATGTTTTGCTGGCTAAGGTAAAACATAGTAGGATATAGCCTCCCGAGCCACTTTAGATGTAGTGCGCTTAGGTGGATCGCTCACTCAATTATATACATTAATCTTGATGAAAATGATGGGAATAAGATGGTGGGTATGGGCGGTTGTTTTTCAGTAAAACATAGGGTAAGACCCTGGCAGACGACTTCGGTTGTTGAAGCCATTTACGGGGTGGAAACCTGGTCCTTGTTGTGAGGACTGGGCTGGTGTTGCTCATGCGTGAGCATTGTGGGAGTTCCACCCTGAAGGACCGAGTTGACGTTTCATCTTGCCTAACTCATCTAGCGCAACCACTCGAGGTTGTATGCGGCAACCCTCGGTTAGAACCCGCTTTGGACGAACCAGGCGTAAGCCGGTGTGCTGGGATGCATGAGAGATTGGGTGGATGGGCGCGGTTGCATGGCTGCGGTCAGGGGTCAACAGTCGCGTGGCTGCGGGTCTGAGCGACAGGTGGGCCCGTACTCTCTCATGGCTGAAGTCTGGGGAGCGCCTTGCGGGGGAAAAACCGGCGAGCGGAAAGGGGCTCACTGATCATGAGTGCCTGGACCAAACTTGTGGGTAAAGTGTGCACCTCTGGCCAGAGTATAACTAAATCTATCATGATAGTCCGCTGTCCACTGGTATGGACAAACGAGTTACGGCTTGGTTTCTGAACTAGCTTCTTATAAAAATATGGTTTCGGGATGGGATCAAAATGATGGTTTTTGAGGCAGCTGCGGTTGCCGAGGAGGTGTGTGTGTGGAAAATGTGATGGCATGCGTGCCACGAGCCGCGATGGACCGGCAAGTCCAGTGGCAACCTCTTTTGGGATAAAGATGTTTTCTCAATTAAAACTGAGAACTAAGGAACCCTGCATATCAAATGTTTTACTGCAAACTTACCTTCAGCTCCAGATATATCTTGCATGTAATGATAGCTTATATCCCCCTTCCTATGGAAGAAGGTGGACTTGCGGAGTACGTATGTACTCACCCTTGCTTTGTTGTTGGTTTACAGAGCAAAGAAGATCATGGACGTGTGAGGGTTACGGCCTGCTTCCCAACTGTGTGTTGTGGGAAAGTATGGGTCGCGCTTTAAAGTTTTCCGCTGCAGTGTTTTCGGGCTGCGCCCCGTTTGGTCTGTCCCGTTAGGGCGGATCTGAATACATCTGATGTACAAATGTGATTACCACAACTCCTGGGAATGGTAATAATACACATTTTAGTCCTGCTTAAGGGCTGGGACGCTTCAGGTGGTATCAGAGCCGTAAGTTGGCCGTAGGACGTAACCCTAGGTTGGAAAAAGGTTTTTGAGTCCAAAATCAGTTGAAAAACACCTCTACTCCTTATCTTACTCCGTTTCAAAATGAGTTTATCTGCTCTTTTCCCCTTCCTCAGTCAAGTGTTCCGCTTCGAAGACCGTGTTCAACCTGTCTGCAACAAAAGGTGTGCACACCCTATGGAAGTCAAAAGTGGCACCCTACCCTATGGATGACCGTGACGTGCACCGGAAAACAAGGAAGTGACCCTCCTTGTGTTTCCCGCCTCCCTTGCCTTGAAAGGCCTTGCATGCAGCACAGTGGACAAGGGACCGTGCATGCAGAACCCCTCTGAATCAGTGCAACACAGTGAGCGGTGCCTAACGCCGTGTCTGCTGTCTGGAAAGGACACCAGGATTCAGCCCCAGACACGCCGGCAAGGTGTTTAAAAGCCCACCAGAAGGCCAGAAGAACTCAAGAACTGCCCCAATAAAAGCAGCCATGGCCAAGCAACCTCCAACGCTCATAGGCATCCCCACGCCTATAAAGAAGAGAAAGGTCGGAGACCTCATCAATGGAGTTCCGATCCTAGAAGGCATACCAGTTGAGGAGAGTGAGCCAGATCACCCAGAGCTCTTCCCAGTTCCTTCACCAGAGCTAGCAGAAACCCTAGAAGCTGCACCAACCTCCCCGTTGTCAGTAGAAAGCCCAAGAGCTCCGCCACCAAGTCCTGTTTTACTCAGTGAGCTGCCTTGGGAAGAGCTGTTGAGGACGCGAGCTGCGTCTCCTCTTGTGGAGTCCACCCCAGAACCATCCAGCTCTGCCTCGTCCTGCCAGGAAGAAGACTCAGTAGTCTGGCCCCCGTCGTTGCAAGAGGTCAACAGCAGATCCAGGGAGTCATCCCCGGATGAAGTCACCAGTGCCCTCCGGGAGTGAAGCCGTGTGGTCCGCAGTTAGTTGTACCCAGTTCCCCTCTTACATGTGGGTAGTGGAATTTTTGTTCCACTTAGGTTAGCACCCTCTGTAAGAGTGAATCGTTTAGTTCGCGTGTGTTTCTTGCAGTGTTGTTGTAGTCGTCTGTGTTGTAGCTTTTGTCCTCTGTTGCGCTAGTGGTAAGCCGAGTCCGGCCTGTTTTGCTCAGATGGAATCTGCCGAGTATGTCAGCTGCTGCCAGGAAGAAAGTGGCTTTCCCGAGCTGCTAAGAGATACCATGCGGTACCTCAGTATTCCAGGATACCCGGAGTACTGCGGGTTAGCATTCCCCGAAAGGGAAGAACGAGGATGGACCGTCACACTTTATATCAGAGAGAACCTCAATCTCAACGGTTGGTACTGCAGAGCCATCGGCAATGGATTCTTAGAAGCCTGCCACATTGCCGCTCGTGGGGCAATAAAAAGGTTATGCTCGACCTACCATGGGGCAGTACAAAGCAGCCCTATGAGGTTCTTTCCACCAGTGAACCAACGTGCTAGTACTTGGATGAAGAGGACAGCAATCTTGACAGAGATCAAGAAGTCCAGAGATCCTACCCTAGCCTACCTGGTCCAGTATCTGCTCGCCCTGGACGACGAGTATGAAAAACTGAGCCGCCTGCATGACAGGTTGGTAGACCGACACCAAGACACAGAAAGAGAGTTGGTCAAGTATAAGAGGGCGTGGATGCATCCAGGATCAGTAACAGACTCCCCTCTCAGTCATGGAGTAAGGGTAAGGGCCATGTCCGATCCTCGCCACCCACCTCAAGGAGAAATACAGAACCCCATGATGGCAGGAAGTTCAAACCCTCCTAACCAACCAATACTGAGTCATCCTGGAAATTTTCAGGCCCTCCTGCTCAATCACATGCAGACCAGTGATAAGAACCCAGAAGACCTCAACAGACGAGAAGATAAAGCAAGCATGGGCGCCTTTTTGTCGCTCTCGCTCCCAGGAGAAGGATCCAGTGGTCAGCCACCAGTGCAAGACCGAGCCTCCAAGCAGCAGAAGCTGAAAGGAGTCCTGCGTGAGTAGTCGCGTTAGTGTGTTCGTTTTTGTGTTTGCAGTTTTGTTTGTGGAGTTTTTGCTAATAAAGAACACATCATTTGTAGACCTAACCCTTATCCCTGCTTCCCCTTCTTACCTCAAAAACCGTCTGCTAAAGAGAAGCAAAACGTCTACAAGAAGCCTTATTCAAACCAGTCAGTCAGCATGCAACAACAGTGTGTCCAAGAAAGCACTGTACCAGCAGCAGAAAACGAGGAGATAAAGTGTACGCAGTGAAAGGAAATAGTGCCCTGGGAAAAAGGAAAAGACCGGATGAGACACTGCATACTACAATCCCTAAGCGAATTTTGTACGCCACAGTTCCCCGCCGCTCTCGTCTTCCCACCGCCCTCACCTCCCCGCCTTATCAGCTGCCGCTCCTGTCTTTTCGCCGCACCCACTGCGCCTGCCCCCGCCACCCACTTGCCTTTGCCGCCGTGCAGGCATGCATGTGCCCCGCTCACCGCTTTAGCAGTGCACCCCCGCGCTGCTGCCGACCGAAACCGGCCCCTACACCATCGCATGCAGGCCGCCGCATGCATCCGCTCGTACCCTGCCTGCCGCTTTTGCAGCACACCTCCGCGCCGCTGTCAACCGCAACCCGGTCCCCACTGCCCTTGCTCCCTGCATGATCGCCGCGTGTACCAACACCACCTCCACCGCTCATGTCCCTTCGATGCACAAGCCACCGCACCGTAACCACCACTCTCCCGGGCGTCCATAAAAGCACCCCCCCGGACGTCGCTCTTCATCCACCCCGCCGAGCAAGCTCATAACACTCTCCCTCCACCAGCTAAATCAAAATAATCCTTCCCCAGATGTTCGTTGATTCTCTGATCGAACAAGTCCTCTTTGGTTTCTACGCTCTTGCTTTTCTCATTCTCATCATGTACCTCCTTTTTTTGTGGGAAGATTCATCAAACCCTCCCTTGAGAGCAAAACAAGAGAGATAAGCCCACACCACCCAGAATCGATGAGTTTGGGAACTCTCTTTGCCCTTCTCGTCCGATTGATCGTCCTCATCAACATAATCAAAGTCTCCTTCCGGATAGCCATCCTTTTGTTCTCCACCCCCCAAGGAGACAATCGTCTGTGAGATTGTCTACTTAGACTAAGCCTTGCTACCCACACCCTCCACCGAATCCACTCGGGTTATGAACCCAGAAACCAGAGCTTGCCTTCCACTTCGCTACATAGTCTTTGCTGAGATCTTCGTTCTATGCCTCCTAATCCTCCTCCGGTTAGTCACTCTCCCACGGGCAGAGAAGAAGCAAGAAGAAGCTCCCTGCTAATAAAGCGGCCCCTAGATGAAGAAGCTCCAAGAAGCCAGCAAGGAATCAAGACAACAAGCAGGCAATAAGTTATGCTTGGGATAAAAAGAAAAGTAACATGAAGAAGTTTATCCCAAATGACCGCTTCTTCCCCGGCAACTCCCCGCTTCCAGAAGGGATATTAATCCACTTAAAGGGTACTCTAATCCTTTTAAGTGGGGTAGTCTCTCTTCTGCTAGTTCTGATGAAGGGAAACCTAGAAATTGAGGCATGCAAATTTCTGGAGGATACATGAGTTGCCGGTACATGCCACCAAGGAAATCGGCCAATAAAGGAAGAGAAAGTGCCTTGCTGATTTCCTACCGCTACCGCCCAGAGCAACCTTCCAAGTGCATGAGGTGAAAGAGATAGAAAAATCTCTTTTGCATGTGGAAGATTTGCACGGCAAAAATTCCGGAATGAAGAAAAGAGAAATGAAAAAGAGGATCAAGTCCAAGCAAGAGCTTTTTGTTATAGAAGTTCCATCTCCCGTTTGTGCAAGCTTAAGTTTCAGTTATAAGCAGAAGTTGTTTAGCTGAAGTAAAGCTATCCCTGTAAACCCTTCTACCCTAATCTCGGGGACAAGATTTCTTTTAAGTAGGGTAGGTTTGTAATACCCCAGAAATTTACCCTAATAAATCACCCTCTAGTCTCGCCCTTAATTCAAAATGAATTTCGAAAGCTTGTTGTTTGAGTGCAAGTGTACCTCTTTGAGCTCAACAAGAATCGTCTCAAGTTCCTCAAATATTTCCCAAAACATTCCCCACAAAATCCTTCCACAAAATCCTTTCAAATTCCATTGTCCAAATTCAAATTCAGAAAAAAAAAAGAGAAAATCCTCTCTCTTTCTCGCTCGGGCCGAAACCCACTTCTCTCCCTCTCTCGGCCAGCCTCCCCGCGGCCCAACTCCCACTCCCTCTCCCCCTTCTCGCGTGGGCCTCGCCACCCCCCCCCCCCGGCCCGTTTCCCATCCTCCTTCGCCCTGGCCCAAGACGAGAGCCGGCCCAGCCGCTCACCTTCCTCCTCTCCTTCTACGCAGCACCTCGCCGCGCGCCGCGACGCGCTGCGCCGCACGCCACGCGCGCGCGCCAGCTGCTCACCGCTCCCTGTCGCCGGGCCCCGGGCCCCGGACGACGCCACGACCCCGCATCACCACCGCGCCGCGCTCCGCGATGCCACGCGCGCCTCGCGCGTGCACACTTCTCTCCCCCCCCGGTGACCGGCCCCTACTACCCGACGCCCCGTCGCCACCTCTATCCTCCCCCTTCCGCCCTGCTCCGTGCCCATAAAGACGAGCCCCGGCGAGCCATTCCCCCGCTTCTCCCTCTTCCTCCCCACTCCCATCTTGCGCCGCCCGCGCCGCTCGCCCGCGTGACGAGCCGCGCCGACGTCGCCGCTTGCTCTCCACCCCGTGCCGCTCCTCCTCCCTGCTCCCACTGGTGCCGCCCGCGCCGCTCGTCTCGACGAGCCGCGCCGACGCTGCCTCCTCCATGACCGTCTCCCTCGCTCTGTTCTTCACCGTGGCCAAGGGAACGACGAAATACTCCCTCCACCGTCCACCACAGATCGATTCCCCGGACATACACCACCACACCACCCTCCTCTACCTCCGCCCCACCTCCTCCCGTCCTTCCGTCGCACGAGCGGAGCTCCCCGCGAGCACCCGAGGCCGGCGGCCATGGCGTCCGTGGCCGTCCCTCGTCCGCGCAGCACCTCCTGCCCGGAACACCCGGAACGGAACCCCCTCGTCGTCCTCTTCGCGCTGGTGCCCTTGGAGTCGCGAACGGAGGTCGGGAACCCCCGTTCCGGCGAGCTCCAGAGTGCCCCGGCCATGGCGGACGCCGGCCGAGCGCTCTGCGCGAGCGAGCGCTCGCCCGGGCGTGCCTGCTCGCCCCTGCCTGCCTGCCCTGCCACATGGGCCGGCCCGTTGGCCTCCCCTGTGTGCGAGTGGGCCAAGGAGAGAGGCCGGGCCGAAGTGGAAAAAGGAAGAAAAAGAAAGGCCTCGTGGGCCGAAAGCTATCCCAGGCCCAAGTTGCTTTCCCTTCGGGCCAGATCACCAAAGTTGCCCAAGAAAAGTCTATTTCGACCCCCTGAGCTATCCAGGAAGCTCCAATCTACCCCCTGCCACTAAATCTTTCATATCTCTTCCGTTCTAGCTCCGATTTACGTAATTCTTATACCGAATTACTCTGTAAATCGAGCTCTATCTATTCACGTACTTTTTATAATATTCCCACACACTCCGCCGACCACGACACACGAAGATTCACGGTCTACGTCATTTTGGGTCGACCCGCGACGACGGAACTAGGGCACCTGTGGCAAGCCACTTGTGCACTAGTGCCGCCCTCGCCGATCGGTTCACTGAAGACCCGGTTTGGTTGAACCGAACCGGACGGTTGCCAAACTCTACCCCTGTCCCCGTAATGCAGACGATAGGAGGGGATGGTCGACACCGCCCGAGTTCGTCGTTCTCTCCCTCACCGCGATGTAAGCCCATCGCGCTGCGGGAGTAGACCGAGCCCAACCGGAAGGAAGAGTTGGACCGTACGCGCCAGGGTTTGGCCCGTGTCGTCTCTCTCTTCTTCCAAATTAATCTTTATTGCCGACATGCTGCCCTCATGCTGCCGGAAAATCCGTCTCATGAGCCCAGGCATGGATGGCACTAAAGATCAAACTCTTGATATCTAAAAGGGGGCCAAACGTGCCATTTATCCGTTTGACTCCCGCTCTATTCACGTGCAAACCCTAAGGATATCTCTAGCCCCACCAAACCCATATCACGATGAGCTCAGAGTGTACCTTGATTTGGTGCGTTTTGCTTGTCTGTACGTGTAGGCTTTCTCGGAGAGCCGTTCGGTTCCGTCTCTGAAATGGTTGACTCAGAGACCGGAACAGGAGTCCAATGGTGTAACGACCGTCGTACCGGCTACCTCGGCGAATGAAGGCAAGTCCACTGGAATCCTCACTTGATGCATAAATTACCCATGTTTTTATATACACAACCTATTGCCTTATAAAATAAGAAAACTTGCATGTTTTGCTGGCTAAGGTAAAACATAGTAGGATATAGCCTCCCGAGCCACTTTAGATGTAGTGCGCTTAGGTGGATCGCTCACTCAATTATATACATTAATCTTGATGAAAATGATGGGAATAAGATGGTGGGTATGGGCGGTTGTTTTTCAGTAAAACATAGGGTAAGACCCTGGCAGACGACTTCGGTTGTTGAAGCCATTTACGGGGTGGAAACCTGGTCCTTGTTGTGAGGACTGGGCTGGTGTTGCTCATGGGTGAGCATTGTGGGAGTTCCACCCTGAAGGACCGAGTTGACGTTTCATCTTGCCTAACTCATCTAGCGCAACCACTCGAGGTTGTATGCGGCAACCCTCGGTTAGAACCCGCTTTGGACGAACCAGGCGTAAGCCGGTGTGCTGGGATGCATGAGAGATTGGGTGGATGGGCGCGGTTGCATGGCTGCGGTCAGGGGTCAACAGTCGCGTGGCTGCGGGTCTGAGCGACAGGTGGGCCCGTACTCTCTCATGGCTGAAGTCTGGGGAGCGCCTTGCGGGGGAAAAACCGGCGTGCGGAAAGGGGCTCACTGATCATGAGTGCCTGGACCAAACTTGTGGGTAAAGTGTGCACCTCTGGCCAGAGTATAACTAAATCTATCATGATAGTCCGCTGTCCACTGGTATGGACAAACGAGTTACGGCTTGGTTTCTGAACTAGCTTCTTATAAAAATATGGTTTCGGGATGGGATCAAAATGATGGTTTTTGAGGCAGCTGCGGTTGCCGAGGAGGTGTGTGTGTGGAAAATGTGATGGCATGCGTGCCACGAGCCGCGATGGACCGGCAAGTCCAGTGGCAACCTCTTTTGGGATAAAGATGTTTTCTCAATTAAAACTGAGAACTAAGGAACCCTGCATATCAAATGTTTTACTGCAAACTTACCTTCAGCTCCAGATATATCTTGCATGTAATGATAGCTTATATCCCCCTTCCTATGGAAGAAGGTGGACTTGCGGAGTACGTATGTACTCACCCTTGCTTTGTTGTTGGTTTACAGAGCAAAGAAGATCATGGACGTGTGAGGGTTACGGCCTGCTTCCCAACTGTGTGTTGTGGGAAAGTATGGGTCGCGCTTTAAAGTTTTCCGCTGCAGTGTTTTCGGGCTGCGCCCCATTTGGTCTGTCCCGTTAGGGCGGATCTGAATACATCTGATGTACAAATGTGATTACCACAACTCCTGGGAATGGTAATAATACACATTTTAGTCCTGCTTAAGGGCTGGGACGCTTCATGTAGATAGAGAAATTGACGGTTGGAATAGTTGAGGAACCGTGGATAGACAAGAGTTTTACTCCATGGTTGGAGATAGTCTAACCATGCATGTATGCTAAATAAATGAAGCTGAATAAGGCTGGGCTCACCAATAAGCCTAAATGGGTGCCCATTTCACTGTACGGGTACCGTAGACAGAGAGTGGAGTAGTTGGAATAGTGGATGAACGGGGTTGGATGGGCTGTCTGGTGAGCCTAGCGTAAGAAACTTGATAGCTAGCGTTTCGTTTTCGGACTCTCCACTTAATTCCCCTGTTCCCCGGCCCCTCAGTCTGTTCTAACGGTTTTTCCATATGGGTATTCTAAAATTAAATGCGGTACTGTTACAGCACTGTTCTGCACCATAGATAGAGAAAGATAGTTGGAACAGTGATAAAGAATGGAGGGATGAAGAACCGTTAGGCTTTCTCCAATAACACTCCTCAAATCCCATTCCCTATCACTATTCCGACTACTTCTCTCTCTATCTACGATGCACCATTTATGTTAAACAGTGACAAACAGTATTTTGAGGAACTACCTTACCAATTTTCTGTGGGGACAGCCTTAGAGCAAGTATAATAAGGCTGACTAGGCAGGTTCTAAGATGTTCCACGTAGGCAAAATCTTACTTGGCAGGATGAGAAGGCAAGAGAGAGAAGGAAGTCGTTCCTTCGCCTGCGGCCGGGTGCCAGCGCTTGCTACGAGGTAAAAACACCCGCTCGCAGCCTGTTGCGGGCGTTAAGCCGGCGTTTTCTTCCCCTTCCGGATCTGGTGCGTCTCCCCTCCGAGCCACGTTTCTTTCCCTCCGCAGCGCGCCAAATCGCCGACGTCTCCCGCCAAATCGATTTCTCCCATGCCCCAAATCTACTTCTCCCGCGCAAGACCATATATTACTTCACCAAATCCACTCCCAAACCACCAAATCTGTCCCCAATCGTCACTTTGTGAACCCTAGCTCTAAAATCGTCCTCAGCATCGACTTGAGATGGCCCAGAAGTCCAAAAGGACCTCTGCGCCGGCGCCAGCACCGCCTCAACCTGCTCCATCGGCAGGTGCTCATCCTATTCCGCCGCCGGGTTTCCCTCCGATGGCTGGAACCGGCACCTGGTTTCCCTCACATCATTCGCAATCTACGGCACCCTCCGCTCCATGCTGGCTTGCCGGGGTACAGCAGCCGGACATAGTGGGCTCGTCATCTCAACGACCTTGGTGGACAACTGCTGGTGTTGGTCTCTCTGCATATTCTGTGCCCCCAGCCAGAAATCTTGAGGAAGCATGGTACGTGCCCTTCTTTTTCTTGTCCAGTTCGTTGTTTCTTGTTCAGTTCTTCTCATGCTGTAGGTTGCCAGTACTGTCATGCGTGTGCTTTTCTAACATGTGATGGTGGTGCTTACCAAGTAGTACTATTTGTTGTTGTACAGCCTATGATATCTTTAGTTGAATTTATTTTTGATGCAATGAATATATGTCTTGAGCAGGGGAGTGAATTCTAACCCACCTGGTGGTTTCCTTAGTTTCATGAAGACCACACTAAGCAATGGAAATTCACCACAAGAGATAAATATTGGCGATGACGACGATGATATTGATTGCACTAGAACTGAGAAGCGCTTACTATGGACAAAAGAGGAGGACCTTAGATTGGTATGTGTTTTTAGCTTAAAATGCTGTCCATGTATTTTATTATTAACACAACAATACACCTCATATGTATGTTGTATGTCTCCCTGTAATATATTATTAACACAACAAACCTCATCTGCTATACTGTAGGTCGGCGCCTGGTTGAATAATTCAAATGATCCAATCGATTCAAACTACAAGAAGAATGACCAATATTGGAAAGATGTTGCTGCTTCCTACAATAGTACCACACCAAAGAGCCGAGCAAGGCCAGTCAGGCAAATAAAGACTCGCTTTGCTAGAATTAAGAAAAAAGTTCAATGGTTTTGTGCTAGCTGGAAGGAGGCCAATGCATTGTATGCAAGTGGTGAATCAGATATAGATTTAATGGAGAGGGCGATAAAAACATATGAAGCTGATCATGAAACCGATGGTCCATTTATGTTCAAGCATTGTTGGGATGTTCTTCGTAAGGAGCCAAAATGGGATGCCTATTTGGAACGTCTTCAAGAGCTGGAGCCAGACAAGAGGAATTTCAGTACCTGTGAAAATGTGGGGCAGCATTTCTCTCTAGATGCTACTGCAGATGAAAGGCTAATAGGAGGCAAGCAAGCAAAGGAGCAGCTGAAACGAAAAAGAAAGGACCAAGCATGTATAATAGATCTTGAAGGTGAGCTTAATAAGTTTGTGGATGCTCAGAATGCAGCTAATGAAGGACGCAAAGAGATGCTAGAGATACAAAAGCGAGTGTCTAGTGAGAATCTTGAAGCCCGAAAGCTTGCACTCCTTGCAGCAAAAGAACAGAAGGAAGCCATTATGCTGGAAACCTACAGATCGTTGATTGTGCAAGACACAACAGTGATGTCTGAAGATGTAAGATCTGAGCACGTGCTAGCCTTGAGGTGTTTGAGAGAGAAGTTATTTAGCAACAATGACTAAGGTATTTATACTACTAAAGCTGATATTTTTCTTACTGCATTAATCCAGTCAATAGCCCTCAATGTAAAAATTCGTGCTGCATTAATGAGCCTTTAGCTAATAAAAATCCTGCATGGGGAAATTGTTCTCTACATGCAGTCAAGTTGAAATTGCTCTCTGCTGCATTAATCCAGTCAATAGCCCTCAATGTAAAAATTCGTACTGCATTAATGCAGTCCAGATAACCATACATGCAATGAGAAAAAACATGTAGTCAATAGATGAAAACCGATGAAGATCAGATAACCATGCGTGCAGTGAAACAAATGATGGTTGAACATGCCTACATAAGACTCCATCACCTGTTAGACTCCTCCATCCAAATCCATCTTCTTTCTTCTACCTCTCATCTTTCTACTTAGCCTGCTAGCCCACCATGTCGGATGAGCCTGAAGAACTAGCCCCATCCAATATTATAGAACAATATGTTGTTCAGCAAAACATCTTAGACTCCTTTGCTAAGAATCTCATGCTGAAGATCAAGTCTAGGCTCATGTCTAGATCATCTAGACGACATGGTGGTCACAGAAAGAGCATTCTGAGGGATCATGAAGGTGCTCATCGACGCCTAGAAGAGGACTACTTTGCTGAAGAACCACTCTATCCTGAGAGTATGTTCCGTACAAGGTTTCGTATGAATAGACGGCTCTTCATGCGCATTGCGAATGCACTTGGTGAGTGGTCTCCCTATTTCACTTATAGGTCAGATTGTGCTCGTCGAGTAGGGCTCTCACCACTACAAAAGTGTACAGCAGCAATGCGCATGCTAGCATATGGCACCCCTGCAGATGCTCTTGATGAGTACTTGAAGATTGGGAAGTGTACTGCATTAGAGTGCTTGGACAAGTTTGCTCAAGGTGTAATTGAGGTGTTTGGTGGGGAGTACATGAGACGCCCCACACGTGAGGATGTCGAGCGTATACTTCAGGTTAATGAGTCTCGTGGGTTTCCTGGGATGTTAGGAAGCATAGATTGTATGCATTGGAGATGGGAGAAGTGCCCTTTAGCATGGAGGGGTCAATTCACCCGTGGTGATTATGGTGTGCCAACAATGGTCCTAGAAGCTGTTGCTTCTCAGGACCTTCATATTTGGCATGCTTTTTTTGGAGTTGCTGGGTCAAACAATGACCTTAATGTGCTCAACCAGTCCCCACTTTTTTTTGATGCTTTGAGAGGAGAAGCCCCACAAGTTCATTTTTCAGTTAATGGGAATGAGTATAATACGGGTTACTACCTCGCTGATGGTATATACCCAGAATGGGCTGCTTTCATGAAGACTATACCACTTCCCCAAATTGAGAAGCATAAGTTGTTTGCCAAGCACCAAGAAGGAGCAAGGAAAGATGTGGAGCATGCTTTTGGGGTCTTGCAGTCCCGCTTCACCATTGTTCGCCGCCCTGCAAGGTTGTGGAAGAGAAAGAGTGTTGGAAGAATCATGCTAGCTTGTGTGATTCTCCACAATATGATAGTTGAAGATGAGAAAGAGGAGGCCACCATTCATATTGACTTGAATCAGAATCCAGGGGCATCATTTGCTCTACCTCCTGAAGTGAATGTTGGTGGTAACTTGTGTTTTGCTGATGTGCTACGTAGAAAAGCTACTATACGTGCTCGTCCACAACATACCCAACTTAAAAATGATCTGATAGAGCACATTTGGCATAGGTTTGGAAATATCCATCCTAACTAGGCATGGTAGGATACTGAAATCTGTTGGTTACTATTATGTTTCCTCCCTGTATATTGAGCTCATGCTAGATTCATTTTTTTTTTCAGGGCTATGCTGTGATGTGGACATGGAACCATTGGCTGGTGCTACTCAAAGGTATGCATTATCTAATCTAGTCTCAGTCAACGTATCACAACTTGTTCCTTTTTCTATTGGTAAATTACTTTTACTGAACACGCTACCATATTTCTTTTTTTTCTTCACAGTGTGATTGAAGGTGGTTGATGCAAATGGACTGCGGCTCCTTCAGATTATGAAGTATCAACTATATGGCTTTGTGCCTTTATAGTTTAGATCAATAAAATGGCTTGTTTGTCGGAGAGCTTATTCTACTGTACTTTTGATTAATCCTGTTTTAGACTCTTGTCCTACTTTATTATTTGGTGGTGTCGTGATGATGCTAATGTTGCTTGAAGTTAATCGATTTCGTATGTCTTAATGCCAGTATGAGTATATCCATATGATGTTGATACAATGAAATGGCCACAAAGATGCAGCCACACTGGATGATATGCATGTGCAGACGTAAACTTTAAAACAAGTAGCTTAGAACCAACCGTAAGGCCACCTTACTATATATGCGGGTTCTATGGTGACATGGCATCTGCATAGAGCCATCAGCAGGTTCTACCATTAGCCTTGCTTTTAGCCTTGCTCTTAGAAACAGCCTCACCCTCTTTGACGCGGCGGCGTCTTCTGCGCCCTCCCACGCGGTGGCAGTGATCGGAAGACGCGGCGTGCGCTTCAAACGCGCGCTATTCAAGGATTGGGTCTCCTTCCCCGAGTGAAGCCCGAGGAGTAGGACCAACAGCCCAATTAAATGCCAAGCAAGCGCCACTGGCCATGCAGCGCGACGTGCAGTGTTGCTATTGGCTGAGGAAACGACGAAGCGGTAGCTCGCTGAATGAATAAATGAACCTGCTCCACTTCCACCCTGCCTCTCTTTTGACGCGACGTCTTCTGCTCCCTCTCCCTCCCCGTCCCAGCCGCAACACTACGAGACCGAGTCTAGCAGGCACGATAAATGATCGTATACAGTGGAAAAAGAAGATATTATTTATAAAAGGGTAGTTGGAACAGTGAATAGAAAAATGGGATATCCTAGCAGCTGGTGTCGGTCTGAGAGGCTGTTTAGATAATAAAAAATGAGGATTAGAATAGAGACACGAGGAGTGAAATAAGTGTTATACCATGTTTGGATACAGGGATAGAGATATAAGTGTGAGCATGTATAGGGTGGGATAAGGGTAAAATGGGACTGTGGGATAGGCTATCCCTATCCTCAACCCGGTGACATCCAAACGCCCTCTGAAATTTGTTTCAAAATGCTGCTACTCCTAATTTGAACGTCCAAAACAATAGAAATCAACACTAGCGCATCCCGTCGCGGCGTCGCCAGTCCGTCCCCGGCTCTCTGCGACCCCACCAGGACAGGGAGCGAGCGGAGCCCCGCGCTCGGATCCAGCGGCAGCGAGCCACGCCCGGTGCGCTGCGGAGAGAAAATTGCTGAGAAGGGATCCTCAAACGTGGGCTTCGCCAGTTTGCTATCGTCACGATGGGTTTCGTCCAATTGCCATTATGAAGGGATACCACCACGCTAAATTGCCATCGGGGAGGATCCAGGACGAACAAATGACAAACTTACCCCTGCCTCTTCCTCTTCCCCATGAGCGACGGCGACGAGGCAAATGGCCGGGTGCGGTTGCGCCACGACGACGAGGCAGAAGGGAGTGCCGGCCGCGCCGTGGCGGCGAGGCGGAGGAGGAGCTGCGGCCCGTTGACGCTGATGGCGACGGCGCAGCTACAGCCCTGCGAGCGCTCGTCCGGGTGGGGCCTCGTCCGGCGGCGGCGGCTACCCTCGCTGGCCACGCCACGGCGACGAGGCGGGAAGCGCTCATCGTCGCGGGCTCCGGCGGCCACCTTTGCCGCTACCCCTGTCTGCGGCGGGCGGGCGAGGCCGTGGCGTGGTGTGGCGTGGAGGCGAGGAGGAGCCGGCGGCCGGCACGCGTGGAGGATGAGGAGGAGGAACCGGCGGCCAGCGCGTGCGGTGCAGGTGAGGAGGAACAGGCGCGGCCGATGGGCGAGGTCGCGGCAGAGATGGGAGGCGAGGAGGAGCCGGCGGCGCGGGCGGTCGCACGGAGGACGAGCCGCCGCAGCGCGTGGAGGCGGAGGAGCTGCCGCGGCGCGCGCACATCTCCCTGGTACGGCGAGAGGCGCCGCCAGGGGAGGGGGCAAGCCACCGGGGCAGGGGCGGGGCGGCTAGGTGCCGCTGGCGGTGGGCGGCCGGGTGCATCCGGTGGGCGGCGATGAGGCAGAGCATGAAGAAAGGAGATAAGGCAGGGGTAAGTTTGTCATTTGATCGTCCCAAATCCCTTCGGATGGCATTTTGGCGTGTGGTCTCACTTCGTAGTGGCGAACGGGCGAAACCCCGCGCGACGATGGCAAAGTGGCGAAGCCCACGTTTGAGGATCCCTTCTGAGCAATTTTCTCCGCTGCGGAGGCCGGAGCCGCCTCCCGCACTCCCACCGGTGGCCAGCCGCAGGCCGCCTTCCCGCCGGCCGCCGTGCGCCTCTGCCGGAGTGCCGGTGCCGGCGTGCCGCCGCGCCCCGCGCCTCTGCTGGTGCGCCTTTGACCCGGCGTCCGCTCGCCGCCTCCCGCACGCAGCCGGCGCGCAGCGCGCTGCTCCCGTGCTCTGCTCCGCAGTCCACGCGGCCGCGCGCAGCCGCCGGCCGCCAGGCGCCAGGGCCAGGCACCGCCGGCCGCCGCGCGCCGTCATCCCCGGTTCCCCGCAGGTAGCAGCTCCTTGCCTATCCTTGTGCTCAGGGTATACAAAATTTTTGAATGACTGAACGTAGCACTAATGCACCAAGATATTTTCGAACTTCTTGGATTGATCGAATTATTAGATGTTTGGAATTATTTATCGAATTGTTATAAATTATACAATTGTGTTACCGATTGGTCCATTATTTTTACCGAATTCCATGTTAATTTTACTGGTCTCAGTCACTAACTCCACTTAACTTGTCTATTCCACTTCCTGACTGTACCTACCTAACTCTACTCATAGGAGCCATGTTATACTCAAAAATTAGGCAATGTTAGCAAGTTTTTTTTTCCCAAATAGATATATCCCTGATGTGCATCAAGCCCTCTAGTTTTCTCAGCTCAATCAATGATTATCTACACCTTCTAATACCGTAATACCCATCAAGCCGTGCTGTTTGACTTGACCACCATCATTTCCACCAGCTTTCACAACAGCCTATGCATAAATGGCTCATCAAATCCAATGCATATCGTTAGTAAAAAAGTTATGGTGGATGCAATTGTTAGAAGTATTTGAAATTTACCATTGGAGGCTTAAACGTAAGGTGAATTATAGAAAGAATGACTTCAACTGACTCAAGCTTGACACCACAGGGGTTAAAAATACAATTCCAATTGGGATGTATGCAGTTAATCAATGACAATGAGACATCACACAATTCGGGCTTGTTCAGTTTGAGGGGGCCGGATTGGAGGGGATTGAAGAGGATTAAATCCATCGCTAGTCAAATTTGAAAGAAGGGATCTAATCCCCTGAATCCCCCTCCAACCGAACAAGGCCTCGGACAGCGCAGTGCATGTGAGTGAAGAGAATTGGCCTTCAGCACAACTACAAAGAACCCAGGTCAATCATCAATCATCAATTACTAGCGTAAAAACAGAACATCTCTCTAAATTAACGCATCCAATTTCAACCTTTAATCTGCAAAAAAAAACTACCCTTCGGATGTCACCATTTTTCTAAGAATTCGGACTGTCAGAGCACATTGAGTATAACACCACTTTTAAACTCATAAATTGGCCACTCTACAACTAATCATTTAGTATATACCAAATCACAAGAAATCAGCATTGAGAGTAAAAAAAATTAATATCAATGGCAAACAAGTACATAAGTATTTTAATGATAAAACCGAGGCCATCATTCATCACACAGACCTCATTAATTTACAGTATTTCGATGATAAAAATTATGCCACTCCCAGATAAGCCCCATCAATTCATACATCCGATGGCTATGTCCTGTCAAACTCTCAGGATTGTTGGATAGCTTCTTATATTTCTTCTGCAAACGTCTTAATTTTCCCTGATCTCTGCATAATCACTTGCTTTTGGCAAAGCGCTTTGTAGGATTTTAAAGTCGACGATACCTTCCAAAAGGCGAATTTCATATGATGATTGCAATTTCAAGCTTTGCTTTGACTTGAAGCTGCGGGATGTAGATGTGCCTTGCGCTGCTGGTGGTTGTGGGGTTTGGTTTTGTATAAACCAATCGAACAAATATTTGTAACACTGACCACATCCTTCTAAAACCTTGGTCGCCAAATCATGTTCTCTTATCAAAACAATTGAGTAAGGATATATTAGAAAATAAAAAATAATTAATAAATCAAATATAAGAATTAATAATACATAATTATAGAATAATGGAAGTGCACCAAAATAAGTCATAATACCATGGTTAAAATAATGAATGAATTGAAAGGTGAAAATACCTAATCGTTCTATTAAAAGCTTTTAATTTATCTAAGGAAGATGACAAAATTAATTTTAGAGCGTTTTATAACCTCTTTATATAGGCATTGGCACTCACGATCAAAACGTAGTCTTATTTTTTATTCTTTCTTATTGCATTTTGGACACCTTCCTGTCATCTTCACGCTGAAAAAAAAGAAAGTGAGAAAAGGGTAATAACAAACAGAGAGTAATCTTCTAAAATTGTTTATACATAGGATCCCTCAAACAAGTGACCATGTAAAACGGTACATAAATTCAATTCTATATGCAATTCCATTCTGTACAGTAGTTATTCAACTAATACTTAAGAGTTCCATACAAAGATAACCAGAAACCATGGGTAAAAGGTTTGAATCTCTACTACTAAACCAGAAACAATGTTTTAGTTTTATGCAACTGAAGAATTATCCATGTGTAATTATTTCTTTCTTTTGTTTGATTTGCTTTAGAGAAATACCAATGGGTAACTTAGAGCGGTTTCTTACTGCATCGCTTTAATACCTTTTTTTAGGAGAATTTTTGCATGCGTCATACTAAATATTGTATATGATAGCAGGCCCTGCTATTAAATATTTAGTAAATTTAGCATGACGAATGCAAAAATTCTCCTAAAAAAGGTATTAAAGCGATGCAGTAAGAAACCGCTGTAAGTTACCCATTGGTATTTCTCTAAAGCAAATCAAACAAAAGAAAAAAATAATTACACATGGACAATTCTTCAGTTACATAAAACTAAAACATTGTTTCTGGTTTAGTAGTAGAGATTCAAACATTTTACCATGGTTACTTGTTTATCTGGTTATCTTTGTACGGAATTCTTAAGTTTTAGTTGAATAACTACAGTACAGAATGGAATTGCATATAGAATTGTACTTGTGCACCGTTTTACATGGTCACTTGTTTAAGGGATCATATGTATAAACAATTCTAAAAGATTACTCTCTGTTTGTTATTACCCTCTTCTTACTTTTTTTTTTCAGCGTGAAGATGACGGGAAGGTGTCCAAAATGCAATAAGAAGGAATCAAAAATAAAACAATGTTTTGATCGTGAGCGCCTATGCCTATATAAAGAGGTTATAAAACGCTTTAAAATTAATTTTGTACTCTTTCTTAGATAAATTAAAAACTTTTAATAGAACGATTCGATATTTTCACCCTTTAATCTTTGATTTTTATTAGCTCCATTTGTTCTTTATAATCTTTGATTTTTATTAGCTCCATTTGTTCGCAAAATTCTTGGCTAGACATAAGGTTGCAAGGTTATATTCATTAATGTGAGGTCACAATATCCATAATGCTATTTTTAGATAAGCATGTACTAAAAACACAATCCACCAGCCCGCCGCTCCTCCTCTCTCTGCCTCATCCGCCGAGGGCAGGCTGCGCGCCGCCCGCACGCGTGCTGGCTCCTCATCACCCTGGCCCAGAATTGCAAGGATCTCATGTCAGACACTCCTCCCTTCATCTTTCAAGGCTCGCTTCTTGATTCCAAGAAGAGGAAGATCCGGTCATGCCTTGGGTCCGGAATTCCTTTTGGGTCCTTCTCGTAAGGGTCTATCCCGTTGGTTTCATGTCTGCTTCTGTCTCTTTGCCAAGCTCATCTTGGTGCTTCAACGAGTTTGCTGAAAGTTTATGATCAAGTTTATTTAGATTTGTAATAGTGGTTTGGTACCATAAATTCGATGTATTTGCTCATGTGGATTGCCGATGTATTTGATTGGGCTTTAATGGATATAAATTGGGCTGGTGTTGTTTTTTCATCTCCGTAAATATCATATTAGATCGGGGGGTGGGTAGGAAAAACGGTGAAAAAAGTGCATGAAGGGGGTTACAAATAGAAGATAAAAACGGTGCAAAACTAACAGGCTAAGAACATGTACGGTAAAAAATAGATTTATTTAACTCGTGCTTTATTAGGACAAATAGATATGGACGGGTAGATGGAACTTGTAGCTCATGACCAAATAAAACAGATGACATGGGTGGATAGCTTGACCGTAGAGAGAATTGAAATTAATGATTTTGAGTGGAAGATGGATAAGAATGGTAATGCGTGCGTACTTGATTAATTATCTAACTACATTATTGTACAAATACAAAAGTGTTTGCTTTTGTCAATACTGAGTTCAATGGAGAAGAGTTAATGACATAGCCGTAAAGTCACCAAACACCATGATGTGAGAAGTGATGTCACCTCAAGTGCATGGGTGGGTCCAATCACAAATATATGGTTTTATTATAAGAACCATAGTCACGAGTTTTGTTTTCCAAATGCAGGACATTCTGGACAATGGGTAGAAACGTATATAAACAAAAAAGAAGAAGAAGAAATGCGCTAAATCACACGTGCTTTATTTTGCTCATTTTCAGCGACAAACGAGAGTGGTTCGTTCAGAATCCAACCATCTCCTATCGTCTTCAACCTTCCACCCCAAACAACTTCATCTTCGTATCCACTTGTTTCGTCGCCATCCCTCTCCCCACGCTAGTCTAGATGTCTGGGCGACTTCTTTACCGCAATTGTTTTCGCAGCTCTACGTTATTAACCTTCCATTTTGAAGCTCAATCCACATTGTTGTCGTCCGCCAACCATCGTTTGCCACTCATGACCGTCAAGACGCGCCATTCGTGACTGCCAAGGCACCTACACTGTACCTACCGCCTATCCAATACGCTGGCTCGGGTGCATACTCAACCCTAACAGCCCAAAAGCCTGCATCCTAACTGACCATTGACGCCAACATTCTTTCACCATTGTTGCTGGAAAACTTTCTAAATTGATCAGTTATCTCATGTTGCTTAGAGGTGTGGGGCAAGCACGTTCTGCCTATACTGTGCAGGCCTGACCCTGTGCTGTGCAACCAAACCAACGATACGGCGGTGGGACCCTTCTCTGGCTGGTTCAAGTCAAGTGGGAGGGAGCCACACGCCTCCACCACCACCGCTACCTCCATCCGCCGGCCGACTCATCACGCGCGCCGGCGCCGAGGAATCGTCCCCCCTCCGGCGAGCTCCCTCCGCTCCGCTCCGGGTGAGTCTCCTCCTCCTTCGTCCCGGATCCCTTCGATTCGTTCGTTTCTCCGCGCTCCTGCCGCGATCCGTCGATCCGGTGGCCGGATCTGCGCGCTCCGCGGCACCGGCGCCTCCCCTCCCCCTTGCTTGCTCTGGGCGGCGCGCGCCTCCTCCTCCGCTGGCTTTTCTATCTGCACATGGAGGCTAGGGTTAACCCCCACTCCGCTGCCCGCACGGGTCCTCACTTGTTCGGTTTCTCTCTCCGTGTCTCTGCAGGTCTGCGAGGCGCTAGTGCCGGCAAGGAGGACCCTCCGGCCCTCCGCTCTCTCCGCCGAGCTCCCCTCACGAATCGCTGAGGTAAGGCTGCCCGCCTTGCCGCAAAGGTGCTTGTCTGTGCTCCCTTCGATGAATGGACCGATGGATTAGATTCTAGAAGACGTTCGTACTATGGTACAGTCGCATTTCTGCATGCCATCGATTGATTGATCCCTCCCGAGGTGCTTACCTCATCCGTCGGTGCCAATAATTGTTGACCCATCGCATCACGTCACCTCTGCTGGGCTTGTAAAATTGACCAGATGCCTGGGTTTTAGGTCCTATTAGATTCATGGGTTTTTAGGCCTTACATGAACTTGTATTGGCAGACCAAGTCCAGCATGACCTTTTCTTTGCAAGTGTGTGGGTTTTGGAATGTAGCTCTGCTAGGCGAGTGGTCATATGTTGTTCTAAGTCGAGTTAAAACAAGGATGCATCGGCTGGTGGATATGTGTATGTGTTACGCTAGCACAGTCAAGTCGATGTAGTTTTATTCTAGGTACCTTTAGATCTTGCGTTTGAGGACAGTTGTAGATATATATGGATGGATTTATCTTTTACTACTTTTTTATGTTAGATTTAACCTATTGCTCTCAGCAAATTTACCACACATTCAAGAAATCCCAAAACAGTGCTTTAGCTAAAAACATCTCATGGTTAACCTATCATCATTATGGGACCATCGCGTATATACATTTCAGCTATTTAGACATGGTCACATGCTTGTAAACGAGAAGTTAAATTCGGAAATAGCAAAATCTTAGACGAAATTGATTTGTCCCCGGGGGACATTTTTTCCCACTTAGTGGAAAACATGGAAGCTCTTCATACCGTCCGTCCTCTGATGTGTAATTGTGGTTCTTTCCTTTTTTGTGTACAGAAAGATGATTAATCTTTTCAAAATAAAGGGTCAAAAGAAAGAAGAGGCGGCAAGTGCTGCTGGAAAGGCCCCTGTTAAGAAGCAGTCTGCTGGGGAGCTCCGTCTTCATAAAGGTTTGTTGAATTATATGCGAATGCTTTCTTTTGTCAATCTCTTCTTTGTTTTCAAACACAGCAGTTAGGTATATAGCCCAAAATAACTCAAAAGATACTCTTATCTATTTCATAATATAGCGAACTGTGTGCTGCTGCTTGTTCCAATATTTAGGGCCCCACATAAACTAAGGTAGCATATGATTAGTTACTGCTATAGTAGGGAGTCATTTACAATTTCCTTACATATTGCCCAAATATAGGCTGATGTAGTGCATATGCCTTTTATATGTTCAGAAATGTATCCTAGATCCTCTTCTATTATTATCACAGGAGCACTAGCATATCATGTAAGAACTCATATTGGGCACCCATGCTCACTGCACGCTAACACAAGTGAGGCTGCCTAAGCACTCTCGGAATGCGCCTACCGAGCAACGAGCGCGTGCAAGCGCTCGGTCCCCTTGGGGGAATAAATCCCTAGTGAGCACCCATGCGAACCTAGACTGGGACTCGAACACAGGTGGGCTCGCTCGCTCACCCGATGAGCTAACCATTCCCAGCACGCTCTTGGTCTCAGATCCTCTTCTATTAACTTCCTTCAATCTTCCTACCTCCCACTCTCTTCTTTTCGTACCTACCTTGGTCCCAAATCTCACTTCCCGATTGCCATTGCTGCTCTGTCTTTGACGGGCTGCCTGTCATATGGTGTCAAACAATACAGTGATTTCTGCATCACTGCCTGTCCTCCCACCAAAAACTCACCTCAGTCCCTAACTCACTATCCTGCCGCCAGAATTTGTACACCTTTATACCTGGCTGAAATCTCAATGCAGTTAGCTGCTGCAAACATCCCTTAATCCCTTATTTTTTGTGGTGGTGCATACGTACTTCAGAGCAACTGCCAGTGATTGATGACTCCTCCTCCCTTGTGCTACTCGCCTTTGGAGTTTGGACTAGCATGGTGCAATCTAGGGTCCAGGCAGCTAGAGCAGCTGCGCCACATGATGACGCATGAGTTAATCCCAGTAGTGACTGCATAATGAGCCAAGGCCCTGTTTGGATGCTAAGTATTTTTGGAGTTTTAGAAGAATACCATGGTTTTGCAAAATGCTTCGGTTTTAGAAAGTCATGAGTTGTTTGGATGGAACAAATATTTAGTTTTGAAAACCATGGTATTGCTAAAACTAAAGTCTTTTTGGAGTTTTAGAAACTCCATGCCAGACCTCTTTTTTTCTAAACCATAGTTTTGTTCTAAAACTATGGTTTCCTAATACCACGTCACACGGTTTCTCAAAACTGCAACTTCCAAACAGCGCCTCAGTTTGTTTCATAGTTTTTTTTATCATTTTCCAAATGTTTCCTTTTTTTTCATTTTTTAGATGTTTTATTGTGCAAGTGTTATGCGTTAGCTTTCAGTTGCATCCTTCAATTTGTTTGCATGTCATATTTCCATCTTTGAAGGCGTTGCAATTTTTTTTTTTCAATTGGATGTACTGCTTTCCATGGACTGCATTGATAGGCAGTACTTTTTTTGTTCTCAGTGGTTGCATCGTGTCATGTGGGTTTCATATGGTCTTCATGGGTTGATTCGCATGCAAACGGGAGATCTTTATGTTGCATTTCAGCTAGTTCCACCAACAGAAATATGGTTGCTTTGTTAGAGGTGTGCGTTCCCCCCCATTTGAGACTGTACTGTGGTCTTCCACCCTCTTGATAATGTCATTTAGTAAGCAGGCTCCCCCCCTAAAACCTCCTTTACTGTACTGTGAAATGGGTTCCACTCGTTTATCTAATGATATGTTCTGGATACAATTGTCCGATGAATTGGAAATTGCTGGCAGTCTATTTTGTATTTCTGTAGAAATAATATACTCCCTCCATCCCATTAAATAAGGTATATAAGTCTTTGAAAAATTTCCCGTAAAACAAGGCATGAGGCTCTTTCTCTCACTACAGACACATGTGCCCTCCTAGCTGCATGGAATATATTAGTATCTTAATTAATGACGCTGCAAACATTAGGTAGGTCATAGGTGAGATATTTATGGGGTGCCTTGCAATGCCAGAACTGGGTCTAGCTTTCCTTGGATGCAACGCTGTGAAAACAGGCCATGCATCACGCAGCAAAGAAATTATTCTCCATGCTGCATGCTGATCCTACTGACCATGCATGGGTCTTCTGGGATCCACAATTCACGCCAGTAGTAGTAGATGGAAAATCATCTGTGAAACCGCTTGATGTTAATCTTCCCACTTCTCTGTTATGCGCCTTATTTGATGGGATGGAAGGAGTAGCTTTTTTGTGCACCAAGCCAGCTCACTATCTAATTATGTCTGAATTCTAATTGAATAAGTTCTGAACCAAATTTACGCTATGTGGGCATATGATCCAGGAATCAATAAATGAGGTGCCAGCTACCAACTTATTGATGTAGCTGGCTATTTTTTTTGGGGGGTGTTCTGATGGTCCCAATTGAATGTGTGATGAATTATTTATGTTGTTTGTTCTATCTGATCCTTGCAGATATTAGTGAGCTCAACCTACCAAAGACCACATCGATTTCTTTTCCCAATGGCAAGGATGATCTCATGAATTTTGAGATCATCATCCGACCTGATGAAGGATATTACATGTAAGTGCCACTCTTCATGGTAGTTGATATGCTGCATAATCAAGTTGAGGTAGCCCTTTTCCAATTGTAACACTATTTATGTTATAGCCTTGCTAGTGGAGAGATTATCAATTTAGTATACCCAAAAATGGCTGTGCTGACTTCAACCAAAGTTAATGAGCTCATTTTTGTTTCATTTTATGAGTATGTTTGTCAGGTAGTATCTTAGCTGCCAGCTTTGTCAGTTTTCTGAGCCTTTCCCATTATAATTGTATCTTCACTTCCTTTTCTAGGGGAGGCACTTTTGTTTTCACCTTTCAAGTGTCTCCATCTTATCCTCATGATCCCCCGAAGGTCAAATGCAAGACCAAGGTATTAGACAGTATCCTGTACTTTTATGGTTCCGTTGTCTTTATCCACTGAACTCTGTTTTCTCTTAAGGGATTAAATCACTTTGTTGTTATAACATGTATTCAGGTGTACCATCCAAATATTGATTTGGAAGGCAATGTATGTCTGAACATTCTGCGTGAAGATTGGAAGCCTGTTCTCAACATCAACACTGTTATATATGGCTTGAATCTTCTTTTTACGGTATTTCAGCTATCCTGATTCCCCAATTGTTCAAGTAATAGATTTTAGAAAACTGGAAGATGAAATAGTGTGCATGCATTGTGTTGACCATGTTACAACATTTTAACGGACCATGTGGTTCTATACTGTTTTAGAAAAGTACTGTAACTACTAGTGTGGTCGCAAGGATGTTTATCTCCAAAATTGGGCACACCAACCTGAGCAAGGCAATCCATAAATTCTTCAGTTTTACTAGTACATACTGAGGAGTGAAAGGGGAGTTAAAGGGACACTTGCTTATAACTATTCTAACAAATATTTTTGCTATTTAGTCATTAGTGCATCCCATATTTTATTGCCGTTGACCAGTCCATTGTTTGTCCAAATTTATAAGCAAAGCTATTCAGCCTTATAAAAAAAGCCAAGCTATTCAGGACTTGTATTCAAAATCTTAAGTTTTGACCCTAAACCATCTTTTCAGTGATCACATCTTGGAGATGCTATGGTTTCATGGAAAAGCATCTGCAGAAAATCTAATGTTTACCCTTCTTTGTTGCTTACATTGTTGGCTTTTTTTTTTCTTTTTTTGCAGCAACCAAACGATGAGGATCCGTTGAACCATGAAGCTGCAGTTGTCCTTCGTGACAATCCAAAGATGTTTGAGGCAAATGTTAAAAGAGCCATGGCTGGAGGCTACGTAGGCCAGCACTACTTCCCAAGATGCGCTTGACATGAATAAATGCTGGCTGCGAAACGATTTCTAGCGCCGTCTTAAGCCATCTGGGCCCCCCTGTATTAGCACCAGCGCGCCCAGCTTTTGCTGGATTTGTGTCGTTTTCATTGCGCTCAAAGTGCTTCCGGAAGCAAAAAAATCAAATCGCCCATGGTGTGCTGTGTACTGCTGTACTATCTGTCTGCCCGTCCTTGTGATGTGTGTAAAACCGGCAAATTAAATTTGGTGATATGGTGATGGTACATATGGCAAGGATATGCATCTCAACTCTGTAATTTGGTAAATCCTAAGTAATGAATGGGGAGTGGATTCATAAAGAAGGCTGTTTTCTTTTATCGACGAACAGAACAATTCAAGGCGCCGGTATCTTCCATTATGTGTTCCGCCTGTTGTGATTGTTCCGTCTTCTTTACATTTGGGGGGATACGTGCAATTCACCAAAAGTTGAGCCAACACAAAAGGAATCTAGAAATGACACGAGTTAGATTATATGCGTGGAAAATATCAAAGGAAAAAAAATAATTAAGAAAAGAAGAAATGCTGCTACATGGGCTGGCCGGTATTTGTTCGCAGGCCGACCTACCTTTGCCAAAAAGTCCGATCCCCACTCTCCCACGGTCCCGCGGCCGCCATCGATGGACGGCGGCGACCACGAGGTGGAGGAGTCGTCCTCGAAGCGCCGCGAGCGTCTCCTGGCCCTCCGCTCCGCCGCCACCGCGTCGCCGGCGGCGGCGGCTCCTCCGCCGGCGCCCTCAGGAAGCCTCCTCCTCCCGGACCCCGACCTCTCCGGGGACCAGGCGCCCTCCCGGGGCCCGCGCCCGCCCCAGCGGTTCGACTACTACACCAACCCCGCCGCCGCCTTCTCCTCCCACCACTCCGGCGGTGCCACCGACCCGTCCCACAAGCGCAAGGGTCCTCCCGCCTGCTACGATCCGCCTCCGCCTGCCGGTGCGTGCCTGTACTAAGCTTATGCTACTGCTGTTTCTCTTCTCACTACTAGCGTCGGGTTAGGGTTTAAGTTACATGCCCTGCTTTCCTTAGCACCGATTGGTACTTTGATAGGCTGTTAGTGCTAGCCTGTGTCTGATTTATGAAGTTGGCAGCCGGGACTCCATATCGCCCTACACATAACTGAATCTATACCTTAACAGAATCCTCCTTGCTGCAAGTACAAAACAGGTAGCTCCATAATGCAACGTCATAATGCAGTCTTGTTAGAAACTTAGTCGTTGGTAATACAGTACATCTCGTTCCTGGTTCGCATCTTATGAAATATTTAGTTTTTCAGTTTACTTGACGTTATTCCTCTGGGGTTTGTCACATTCTTAGACAGAAACTTAGTAGTAGGGGTGTTTTTTTTTTCCCCATAGTTGGGTCATCAAGATGGGTTTTTATTTGTGTTCCGTTGGCAGTGGCTGAGCTTGTGCCTAGATAAAGGGGTTATTTTAGAGGAAATAGCCTTTCAGGAATTAGGATAGTGTGCAAGTTCTTCAATCAACAACCGCCTTTTCTTGGGGTCTATAATTTGTGTGGAGGGCAACATAAGTTACACCTTCAGAAATTTGTACCAACCATTTTTCTGACTATGCTTGTTTAGCTGAACCAAGGAACCATGGCACTTTCTACCCATTCACTATCCACCCCTGATGTGACTAGGTGTACTAGGGACTAGGGAGCAGCTCTTGGTCAAGTCCTATGCCATTCCAGACTACAGTGTCAGGATACCAAGGAGACCACCTTGGTGCTCTGCCTCACTGGGGCCCACATTCTACTTGTGCAACTTGAGGTCCATATCTAAATTCATCTACCATGGGGGTTCAGGCACTGGTTTTTGGCAATGTTCGGGATGTCAAGACCAGGATCCAGAGGAGCTGCTTAAATTGCATTGTTCATGACCCTTTGATGATTGCTGGCAACCAGACTTCAGAGGAGCTACTTTCATGTGCTAAAGACGAATCAAAGCAGCCTACAACTCTTTACATCATCACTGGTTTCACTTTATTCTAGGCCATACACACGTGGACTAACTAATTGTTAAGGATAGTATTCTTGGATGGGTGATGCATATAGTGGTGCCATCTGGAGGTTTCTGTGTTTGATTAGACTGCTACATAACTTCTCTTAGACGGAATTATGCTCAGATTTAAATTCTGTATGCATGTTATAGTTGAATAGAAAAGGCTTGCCTCTGTCCAAAATCTACTCTTGGAACGTCTCTCAGTTCAATCTAAACAGTAAACACCTTTTGAGCATAACACATATTCTTTTGTTTGATTTCAAATTCCACTATGCAGATGTTGCAAGTTTGATGCACATGTTAATAGATATGATGATTGACTAAACAAACTTAAGAGTACATTTTTAGGCTAATGATTTGAAGTCTATCTAAACTGCTTCCATTTTACTTATATAGCGTGCAGCATGGATGCAACTATTTTGGGTGTCTGATCCCATGATTAACATGTGGGAACTGAGATTACCATCATCTATTTGCTCACATGTGCCTAGCCTAACTGTGCTGTATGCATAACTTACCAATTGTCTTGCCTTTTCAGTTCCATCTATGATGCCGTAACTACTGTAGAATGCCATCCTGGACATTTTCCTAACTCTGTGTGTTTCTTTGGACCAGGGAACTATCACCATCCACACCAGCAGCATATGGCTCCATCTCCAGTTCACTCCCCATCCCCGATGCCATCAGGGAGCAGACCATGGCAAAATCCTATGCAGTTCCAGGATCCGATGCAAGGATACCGAGGAACTCATCCTGGTGCTCCAACCCCTTCAGGCCCACATTATGGTCCTCGCGGTCGAGGTTCTTATTCCAATTCGCCGAACTTTGGCTTCAGGCACCCTAATCCTGGCCGAGTTGGCAACCCGATGAATTATGGACCAAGAGGCAGCCCATACTCATCTTATGGACAAGGCAGGGGGGCCAACTACTATGGCAGCGCAGGATCAAGGGGTAGAGGGGGTAGGGGTGGCATCGGTTTCCAGAACCATCCTGGATGGCAAAACCGCAGCTACTTCAACAAGTCAATGGTTGATGACCCTTGGCTGGACTTGCAACCTGTTGTTGGCGACATACTAATACCCAGGGCCAGGTCCTGGCTTCCAGGATCTCTTCGTGAAAAGAATGAAACACCTGCTGAAGGCCAAATTAAGTCGACATCAGGATTGAGCCTATCAGAGTACCTTGACCTGTCTTTCAATGAGGTTTCTAATAAAGAGGAGTAGGCCTTTTGTATCATTGTATGCATAATTAGGATCTCAGATTGATGTTGCTTTCGCTATCATTCACAATAGGTTTGTCACATTTGATATCATGTTCCCTTTGTTCACTGCTTCCATTACCCTAGATTGTGTAGCTATGACAATTTTTACTACTGTGTGTTTTAGTGATCATGTTGTACCTGATTTTGTTGAACTAGTTTATAGATGGAGGAAATGAAATACATCATGCCTCGGATCAGTGTTGGTGCATACCATTCAGTTTTGGTGCAATTTTCAAATAACTGTACATAACAACTGGTATCGTTGGGCTGGGAGTTGAGTAAAGCATTTGGCGCATCTGTTCATGAGAGCTTGATGGACTTCATTTCTGAAATAGACAGATGCGGACAAGAGAAGAACAAAGGTTGGGTAGTGTGGCTGGAAATTCTGAAAAAAGCACGGAAATATTCTTTTGTAAAGATCAGGTGGAGAAGCTGCAGTTGGCAAACTTTTTGGTGGCAGTGAATCGCTGTCGGAAGCTGTGTTATTTTTTGTTCCTGATCTAGTACTGCTATAATTCTATTACACTGCAGCTTGGCAGTCGAAATAGGAGAAAACTTCGGCAGATTCCGCTAGGAAAAAATGTGGAATCAGTAGCTTCATGGCGCTCTCAATTAAGCCGTGTCTGACTGACTAGGTACCAAAGAGCTGAAAAACATTTTGTGATTGTCAGAAGCGAATTGTATGGTCTGCTCTGGTTAGGTATTGTTTGATGGGGTGATGGCCATGGTGATTTATCGTTCAATTTATTATTTGTCAATAATTTGTTAGATTTGTGCCTCATCTTAAGAGCAAGGCAACAGCACACATAACTGAGACTGAAAAGAGAATTGGGTTGGAAAATGGAAGCTGGAACATGAACAGCTCCCCTCCCCCAAGTTTGTAAGGAAAAATAGTGACCAAACATATCGTTCTGAATGACAGAGCGTCAAAATAATGTAATTAGTCTGTCAAAAAAATAATCAGAATAGCCTCGTGTATGCTGAAGGAAATATAAATTCAGCCGCAACAGTTTTTCAAAAGTAAAATTTATAACCGGTCTTTAAATTTGCATGGATGTGTCGCGTCAGTCTATGACCTCATAAAGCATATCATGCCGGCCCATAAGCTCATTTCGGGTCTCATTTCGGTCCAAACGGACTATGGTTTTACTCTGTAGCCTAGAGTTGACACGTGGACCATACGTGCCAACCTATTTATCTCCTCTCTCTGCTCTCTCTCACTCACCCCTCTCGCATCTACATCTCCGACGCCGCCATGCGCATCTCACACATCGCCGACACCGCCATGCGCATTTCGCCACCCCCCTGTGGCCATGCCTGCCTCACCGCCCAGCCCTCCCTACAACTCCCACAAGCACACAGGGCATTGCCTCATCGAGGCATGGAGAGAATGATTGAATGAGGAGGCGGTACCGAGGTAGAAGACGACCGTCATGGCCGACGAGCCAACAACACGCTACAGCGACCGACGAGGTAGCTTTGCTTGCACCGGCTCGCGCACAGTGGCCGTGCAAGGCGTCAGGCCAGCAACAACTGGCGAGGTGAGCGACCTATCCCTCCTTTCCTCTGGCTCCGTTGGTGGAGCGATGCCTTCTGCACCTCCTCCACCAGACCACCATTGCCCCAACGCCTGCAGCCACTCGCTTGAGATCTTCGCGTTTGCCGTCTGCCACATGCTCCCTGTGTGATCCGGCGTCGCCGCACCACCACGGCGTCCACAACGCACATAACACATTTAAAACTAGAATAAATTGTTTGAGTGTCTAAACAACCTCAAAAAAAATTTAAAAAAAAATCAAAACTACAAAGTTGTAGATCTCGTTAAGAGCTACAATTTTCATATAAAAGGCCATCTCCCTCTCCCTCCACTCCACTCCGCCTGTTCCATCCTTGGCAGAACCAGATCCGGCCGGGAAGCAGTGGATCCAGCCAGGCGCCCTCTCCCTCTCGCTCCATTGCACGGACCCGGGAAGATGTTTTGCCGCCTGGACCTTTCTTGCGGGCGTTGCCGACGGCGACGGCCCTGCTTTCCTCACGACGGAGCTTAGCAGGTTCCATCCAATCCTCCTCCTCCTCCTTCTCATGTCGATGCATGGTTACAGCTTTATCATCAGACTAGCACTGTTCTTAAAATTTTCCCCTTTCGTTCCTTTGTTGTTTCCCTCATTGTTAGTGCACATTGGGCGAGGGGCGTGTGGATGAACAATGTCGCCAGCTACTGTGCAATCGTTGCTCAAGAGCGCACTCTATTAAGACATCTCATGCCTGCATTCGATTAGTCGGCTTGGACTGCAGGCTCATGGCCGGTGCGATTGATTGCCCCCATCGCTGTGGTGCAAACTTACCTCCAGCTTACTACACGGAGCATGTCCGGTCTTGCAATCTCAGGGAACTCAAGTGTCCTTTGTCTTGGTGTGAGACAGAAGCCGTTCCTCTGGAACACGCTGCCCTGTCATCTCATAAACCATCATGGGTTTGTCAGTGCCAACACAACTCATGATGGTTACAAAGATGATATCGCCCTGGTCAGAGGTGGGACGGGCGGGCCTTGTTTTAACGGGCCAGGATGAGCACTTTGTTTTCTTCATTGCAGATATAGGAGTCCTAGTCCTCTATTGGCTCGGCGATGCTCAGGCTAAAGCTGATCGTCCGAGTTTCAGGCTCAAGGTCTTGATATACCAGCCCGCCGGTCGGGATGGACCACGGGGGGAGCTAGTTGGGTACTACTTACTTCCACGTCCGGCTAGGAGGGTTAAGGATACGGTACCCTTTTTGTACAATTTTCACCTATGCTAAAAATATTATTGGAGGAAAACTTTTCTACTTGCGTGTGTTGATAGAGGATATAGAGCCTGAGGGCTAGCTGGTGTATTATTGAACCCTTTGGCAACTGAGATGGCACTTGAGGCCCCTCCATATATCTAGACAGCAATGACTTCAACAGTTGAACGAAAGGGCCATAACAGTTGTTGGTATTGCCGTCAAGAGGGCTCAGATTCAACGATCTGAACACAATTGTGTCCATACTTTTCACAGATGTTTTCCTCAGTGAAATCAGATGCCATAATTGAAAGCCTATGATTTTTGCAGAAGCAGAGAGGAAGCAGCCCCGTGCGTATAAGCTTCCGGCTCTTACCTTCACTTTGAAATGGTTGTTTTTCATCAATAGTCTCAATCAAATGATCTGTTGGCACCCAATGAAGCAGAACATTTCATTCAAGAAGGGAACTACGCGGTCTGCAAGTACTTTAAACTGGCCACTGATTCTACAAAAAGATTAAAGTAAGTATAGAATAAATTAGAAACCACAAGATGAAAGGTAATACCTTCATAAATAAATGACTCCAAAAAAAATGATATACAATACTATTAAGTTTTACCAACCATAGGTTGAAACAAATTTATACAAAAAAAATTGAAACTATTGAATCCAAAAACTGACGTAACCAAACACCAGATTAACTGACTGAACCACAAACACACTTATTTGTTTCAGCGCAAACACTGACTGAACCACAAAACCACAATTGAAAAAAGATTCAAAAAACAATAACTATACTACATCCAGAGTTGAAAGAACATAAAGTCAAGAACATACACAAGATAACAGTGCTAAGTGTCTTGAGGCAGATGTAGATTAGAAGTCTCCTTTACAATTGAGTAATATCAAGCATCACACCCTATAATTCAACGCTCTGAATGTAGAGAAGGGGGAAATAAATTATGGTTGATACCCTCGGTCATAATCAAAACGTGCATATGTTCATATTGACCTTTATTTGTATACAATGCAACGCTCTAGTAGAAGAGAAAAGAAAATCAGCTGCTGGATTGTTGTAATAACCAACAATCATCACTAACAAAAAGCTTTTAAATGTTGGCTACAAATGAATAGATATACAAATGAAAGCATATTGATGCTATAAGTTTTGAATATACAATTTGAAAGTTCTTAAATTCCAAGATCAAAGTGTTTATGATGTGACAACAAAGCTAGACATGTACAAAATTATCTTATACACTTGAAAAAGTTTTAATTTTTTTGTTAATAATAAATTTGTTGACATATAAGTTAAATGTTCTAACGGAAAGCAATGTGCAAATACTTGATATTTTTGACTTACTCTTTGCATTAATGGTGTTATTTGTAGACATGGGAATAGACAATGGAAGAGTGAAGAAAAAAAAACTTAAATATGATCTATGTCCGGCAAGATATTTTTGTTCTGGCAGCACCAGTAGCACTATAATTTATCTATCCCAAATTATAAAGGAATCTAAATATAAATTGAACACATATTATATATATACAGAGGAATGAATGAATCTAGTTGAGGTCTAAAATCCCTTATAATTTGGAACAGATGGAGTAGTAGCCAGAGGTGAGTAGTGTGAATAGCAGGCTAGCACGTGATTATTTACGCGTGTTGCAAGCCGTTCCATCACGCAGAGAAGCGGGAAGCCGACGAGAACGGGAACAGATAAGAAACAATTATTTAGTGATTCCTATGCGAGCGTTGGAAACTAATCGCAGCGCGCGCGCCGAATTTGAGTTGCTGCTACAGATCTTATCATCAACGTCCTGGTTGAGATCAGATCAAGTCTCAGGACCTGCTTGGTTTAGAGCCAAACATTTGGTATGCCAAAATTTTGGTAATTTTTATTATGTTTGAATATAGGTAAAAATTTAGTCAAACAATAAACATTTCGTTTTAATGGGTTGTTTGAGCCTCAAATAATTCATTGGAATGAAAATTTTGTTTTGTAGTCAAATTTTAGTCTAAATTCAAACACAATCAAAATTGTAAAATTTTGGCAATGCCAAATCTTTGGCAATGAACTACCAAGCAGGCCCTCAATGAGGGGAGACTTTGGATGGCATGAATAGGAGCAAAAAGTATGGATTGCCCTGCTTCTTAACCAGGTTTAAGGTTCACAAATTACCTCATACCGTTTGACGGATGACAGGAAAAAGGTTGGCAAATTCAGGTATTAGGAAGAAGCAAAGGTTCGGCTGGGATATATGTTTTTTTCCAAGTTCGGATTTGACAATGACAGGGCATTGGTTTTCCTTTTGGCCTATCTAATATAGCGATGGCCAGAAAATACTTAATCTACTTGCACTTACTAAGCCCCTGAACACAGTCATACAGAAGCTCGTAGTCTCGGTCCTAAACAATATTCTTATCAATATTTCGTCAAAAATATTCTTATCGATAGTCCTCCCTTCTCCCACTGGAATGTGGCCCCCTTTGCAGTACTGGCCCACAGACAGCGAAGAGGGTGCTTGTACTGGCCCACAGACAGTGAATCCGACCACACGGAAACGCGGCAGCACCGCGCGTAGGGCAGCATGCAAGGCAAGGAAGGAAGCCGTGTAGTAGTATGCTCCCATCCGTTTGAAACGAAAACGAATGCTTTGACCACCTAAACACGCGGCAACTGATTACTGATCCCACCCAGCTGCCAGCTGGACCATGTCAGTGCGGTCAAACCACCTGCCCTCCTAGGAGGCTATCCCACCCCGCCCATCACTGTTCCAAATAACTTCATCTGTGTCTACAGTACATGTACAGTACAAAACGGTGTTTTACGCACTTTAAATGGACACTCTAGTGAGAGCACCCTAACCTCTCCTCAATTCTAATCATTCTCATCTCACAAAAAAAAAACTCTAATAATTCCCTACGACCTAAAACTATATGCCCAAATGTAGTGTTTGGAGTAGTATTGAGATGGAGACATGGATAGGAATGGGATAAAATTAGACCATATATTAGGTAAATATATACATGTGTATTTCTCTATTCTAATAATATGTGAATAACGAATAGGGTATATTTATAGCCTCCATTTTTCTATCCCACCCCTATTTTTTTATATCCAAACACTACCTAAGATATCTGTTTTATCATTTTAGTATGCTTTATTTTAGTTCTGTTTTTCCTCAACCCTATTTATAGCCTCCATTTTTCTATCCCACCCCTATTTTTTTTATATCCAAACACTACCTAAGATATCTGTTTTATCATTTTAGTATGCTTTATTTTAGTTCTGTTTTTCCTCAAAAGGCTAATTGCAGTAAAAAAAATATGGCAATTTAATCAACTCAATGCCCAAGCCTAACTTGCACGATCAACCACCTAGTACAAGCATGTAATTCTAATTCAGTCTTGAGGAGCTTGGACGGATATTTTTCGATTATCCATCCACTTCAAGGGTCTATAAAATAAACGAGAGACGTCCATATCTTAACTGAAGAGTTAATATTCGATCTGTATCCGTAATTGGAGATCTAAAATTGCACGGTATACTACGACGATGAGATGTATAGCAACATCCTTATGACCTGTATTCGAAAAAAAATTATCACTATTTGTATCCGCACATATTCGCCTGGTTGCATGCCTATTGATTGATGGTGAAAGTTTTTTATTTTTTTGACACCGACGAAATTAGCTGATTTATTATCACTACGGTTTACACCCTGCTGCAAATGGGACACACAACCGAAGGGCTGCAGCTTCTTATCCTGTTCCTTCCTTGCTTGGCTTTTCTTCTTCTTTCTTGGTCGGTCCACGGCGACCTCCTCTTCCCCCCTTGCTCGGACTTCGGAGGGACCGTCCCCTTCCTCCCCCCTGTCCGCATCTCTTCAGCAGCCCGTCGTCTCCCCCACTCCACGCCACCAACCCCAACCCAACTTCCCATTCCTCATTTCCTCTCTCTCCTCCACCTCCGTCCGCTTGCCTGCCTGCCGCAGCCGAACTCCTGCTGACTTCAACATCCCCCGCCATTCGCGCCAGGATTATTCCTCGCTCCATCCCTCTCCCGACGACTACTACTACCACCTGTGCCTGAGCCTCTCCCATCCCATTCCATTCCCTTCGTCTTCGCCCAATCCAAGAAGCAGCCGAATCGATTGGTTTCGCCCGAGGAGTGGCCAAGAACCGAAGCTAGCAGCGAGTCCCACCGGCCGGCCAAGAAACAATCAGTGATGGCGTCGATCCGCCGGCCGCACTCGCCGGCCAAGCAGCACCTGCTGCGGCACCACCACCCCTTCGCCTCCTCGCCGCCCTCCTCCCCGCTCCGCCACTCTTCCTCCTCCACCTCGCCGCGGACCCACCACCACTACCTCGCCGCCGGATACCCGCACCCCTTCCTCTTCCTCTCGCGCCGCCCGCTCCCGCGCTTCGCCGCCTTCTTCCTCCTCGGCTCCTTCATCGGCCTGCTCCACTTCCTCTCCCACCTGCCCCGAGAGACCCCGCACCTCCTGCCGCGCCCGTCGTCCCCCACCACGCACGCCGCCGACCCCCGCCAGTTTCAGGCCCCCATCGTCCGCCTGCGGGGGGACGACGACGAGGTCAACAGCAAGAAGCTGCTCGTCGTCGTCACCCCCACGCGCGCCCGCGCCGCGCAGGCCTTCTACCTCAGCCGGATGGCCCAGACGCTGCGCCTCGTCGACGCGCCCCTCCTCTGGCTCGTCGTCGAGGCCGGCAAGCCCACGCCCGAGGCCGCCGACGCGCTGCGCCGCACCGCCGTCATGCACCGCTACGTCGGCTGCTGCGAAAAGCTCAACGCCTCGGACGGCGCCGTCGGCCTCCGCCCGCACCAGATGAACGCCGCGCTCGACCTCGTCGACAACCACCGCCTCGACGGCATTGTCTATTTCGCCGACGAGGAGGGCGTCTACTCCCTGCAGCTCTTCCAGCGACTGCGCCAAATCAGGTACCGCGCTGACTCCTCCCTCATCTTCGTCCCATTCAATTCTTCGCGTCGTCTCCAGATTCAGTGGACGAAAGCTCCAATCTTTTTCTTGATGAATGATTTGGTGGTACAATATTAGAGGCTTTATCTCTTTTAAGATCATTTGCAATTGCTATGGCAAAGATTTCATTCTGTAATTTTATTTCCTATGGCAAAGGGGGGCAAAGGAGTTTGGTGTCTAATTTTGGGGAAGGATCAAAGGGACCATCCTTTTGCTGTTATATACGCTGTCTGCATCGGCAGAAAAATGTATACTTTTTGTAAGCCATTTCGAATATTGCTGCTTACTGAACAAAGGACTCAAAGTCCTTAGTACCATTTTTTACTCATTTCAGATTCAGTAGCAGCAAAGTTTTGCTCTGTAGAAGTTCATTGGTAATTTATACTATTTATTACCGTTCAACCCAACAAAATTGGTTTTTTATAGTCTAACATGCAAATATTAGGCCTAGAGCATTCAAATATGACATTCTGTATTATAGAGAAGATTGAATGCTATGCCGTTGACTTATTGGAAACATACGAATCAGGCTGTTGACTTATTGCAAACTACTGTCATGTTAGGAGGTTTGGCACATGGCCTGTTCCAGTGATCTCTGAAAACAGAAAGGATGGTGTGGTGCTGGAAGGCCCTGTGTGTAAACAGAACCAGGTCGTGGGATGGCACACAAGCGACCATGCCAGCAAGCTCCGCAGATTTCATGTTGCTATGTCGGGTTTTGCATTCAATAGCACCATGCTCTGGGATCCCAAACTCAGGTCCCATTTGGCATGGAATTCAATCCGGCATCCGGACACAGTGAAAGAAGGTTTTCAAGTAAGTTTGCTGTAAATATTCTGAGTATTGAGTGATTGTATTTGATGTTCCTGCTGCTCTTGGAGACTACACACTCTTATTCAGTTTTACATAGTATAGTAGCTATATAAACAATGATATGATTAATTTTCTTTCTTTCTGACTATTGTACTACCCTGGATATGTCAATTCTTTCACCATTATAAATATACATGGAGCAGTGGAATAAAATAAGACTAACCAATAGCTGTTTAACCTTCAATCACATGGTGACCAGTGACCACCAAATGGACAACCTTTGAGCACCCTTTTTGGATTTTGCTTACAGTGCCTTTCTGCATCTAGTATGGCAGCTGAGATGGTTGTTACTTTGCAGGGAACCACGTTTGTAGAGCAACTAGTGGAGGATGAAAGCCAGATGGAAGGCATACCTGCTGACTGCTCTCAAATAATGAACTGGCATGTGCCATTTGGATCTGAGAATCTTGCCTATCCCAAAGGATGGCGAGTTGGGACAAATCTGGATGTGATTATTCCTCTTAAATAGTATCACCAGCTATGTTTATCAAAGCACTAACTCCTTTGACAGGTATGTTTTGTACCTTTCAGAAATCTGCTTTGGTTCTCTACACACAGGATGGGTTATTAGTTGGTACTTGGTACCCATTTCTTACATGCTTCAACTTGATGCTAGCATATAAACAAAAGGGTTATTCGGTTCCCTTTCACTTGTCTTTAGTATTTCAGTGAGATATGCTACAAAATCAAGAGTGTGGCATCTCAACGCATGCACACTACATCAAATTAATTGCTTATGATTGCGACACATGTCAACTTTGATGACCTGTCCTTGAGCCCATATGGTTGATTACAGCCGGCTTTAACTTTCTATACCATCTTTGTTAGGTTCAAAACATTTGTGTCATATCACCTATGCTTTTCATTTGTGTAATTGAAAGTGTTTGCTAGATTAGCTTGACTTTTTTTTGGAAATGTAAAGAATTCAGATAGTGATATCCATTTCAAAAGCATTAAATAGCTGTGGGCTGTAGCAGATTTGCCAACGTGATTTGATTGGGAGCATGGTCGAAGTTTCTGTTTTTGTTGCATTCATCATTGTTGTAATTTCCACCCCTGACTAATTGCTCACATGCAATATTCTTTTTATCTCAGCTAATTGTTGGTACTGTTTTTCAGGCATATACTGTAGAAGTTAAGCCATGAAGCTTTGGCTTGGATAGTGCAGAGGAAACCCTGGTTGACTGCAGAGAAGCAACTCTTGAGAAGAGGAAGCTTCAGGTTTTGGCTCAATCTCATGTGGAACTTCTATTATTTTAGTCGAACTCTTGGGAAATGTTTTGTAGGATGAAAATTAGTGCAGCATCAGCAAACAAGCCAGCCATCTAGCTGCAAAATCGTGCAATGTATATGCTCATGTTATTTGTATTAATTTTTTGAGTTCAAAGCCAAAAGGCGACATATACAAAGTTTTAAATCTTCTGCATAGTTACATGTTATTTTAGGAATTTCAGTGAAGGCATGAGTATCTTCAAGTGCCAAATTCCTTGTTCCTGTGTGATGATCTGTAAAAATGATGAATTTCTTGCTCTTATATGATCTTTAAAAGTTATTTTCATAGGTGAGAATTAACCTATTGTATTTTGGAGGAACATAAATGTATTTTCATAGGTGAGAATTAACCTATTGTATTTTGGAGGAACATAAATGCATTTTGCATTCATTAATTTTTTTCATTAAAAAACCAAAAGGTATATTTACAGATTTTTAATTCTTCTGCATATCACAAATAAGTGAAAATAAAAATGGATCTATTCCTATTGGCAAGGGCAAGTACCGATTTTTTTTCTTCTGGTGAGATGCTAACGATGTAACATTTTTTAGCCATAGAAAATTGTAAGCTCAGAGCGTAGATAAAAACAACAGAAATGCATTGGAGTCAGTGTTTTAAATAGTGGGCTAAGCCCTTTAGCGGTTGATCTCCTAAAACAGCTAATAGCGGGTTAAATGGAGCTATAGCGGAAGATAGCGGCTAAATTGTACATAGAAACAAATAGCGAAATCTTTCTTAAACAGCTATATTTAGGTAGCGGCAGCTATAGCGGGAGATTTAGAACCTTGTTCGAGTGTGACCATACTGAAGCCAGGTTTCGGGTCTGCAAAATATTGTAAAAAATTAGGATGTCACAAGATGCTCTGACCTGACACAGATGAATGGTCAAAATTTAGAAATGATAAGAATTACTCCATCCTTTGGAAAAAACTTTGCATGTGTAACAGCTGACTCGCAAGGCTTTTTGATGTCTAACATGATAAAATGCTTAAATCAAGTTCAAATCGATGCGAATCAACAAATTACCCTCCAAACTCCAAGCTTTTGTGATAACATGATAACGTATGATGAACAACCTTGATCTACTGCAGTACGAAGATCGTCTGAAAAGTCTTAGCGACGTGAATACCTGATGATTACAGTTCTGGTCAAGTGGTTAAGCTGATCAACCTTGCGATCCAATTTCAATGCAATTGCTTTACAGATACATCGCTCCACCTTGTCACATTTATCTAACGAGACATTATAGCCTTTAGTCATTAAAAGGCATTTGATCGAATGGACAGCAAGTAAAACAGGTCCTGCCGATTGTTCATTTTGGTTACGCATTCCTCATGAACCAGCGCTGTCGATTGATCATAAAAAAAAAAATCAAAGAAATAAAGCTAAGATTTAGATACTTCCTCTGTCCCAATTTTTAGGTCGTTTAATTTTTTTAACACCAAATTTGATGAACTCGTTTTATTAAAAAATGTAAAAATATGGAAAATTTCAAGTCATGGTTAAAGTATATCGATAAGGACCGATGTTGGGTGGGGTTGTTCCCTCTTGTGAAACTAAATCACAATGAAAATAAACGATAATTATAAATTTTTTATTAAGGCGAGCAAGTCAAATTCAGTGTAAATTGGAACAGAGGGAGTATATGCTAAGTACAAAAAATGAAAATAAGCAATAATTATGAAATTTTTTGAATAAGACGAGCCAATAAAATTTAATGTCAAAAAAGTCAAACGACCTATAAATCAGAACGGAGGGAGTACTGAAATTTGCAAGGAGTATCTTTAGAAGCTCATAAACCAACTGATACATTTCTATCTCACGGCCATAGAACATTAGATGCAGAAAATGTCTGGTAAACTATTACTCTACAGTTCTTCAGACTTCAGGCCTCACTGCATTCAGGTGTCAGTCTTCAGACTTTCAGAGTTCCAGGTCGCGTTAGGATGGAGGCCCAGAAAATGCAAGAACACAGCAGGCCGGCCCACTTGCTTTCCAAACAAAAGGCCCAAAGTCAAATCCTTTGGTCGCACAGCAACTGAACCCTCGCACTCTTCAGCCGCCGCCGCCATCGCCATGGAAGACGGCAGCACGCCGCTGCCCGAGCTCGCCGGAGAGAAGCGCAAGAGGGAGGAGGATTCGCCGGCTGCATGTGCCGAGGGCGCGCCGTCCGTCTCCTCGGAGGACGCGGCCGCCGGTGGCGGCTGCGGCGGCGTCGCCCGGCACCCGATGTGGAAGACGAGCCTGTGCTCCTACTTCCGCCGGCGCGGCGCCGGCGCCGAAGGGTGCAGCCACGGGGAGACCTGCCGCTACGCGCACACAGAGGAGGAGCTCCGCCCGCGGCCCGACGGCACCTGGGACCCCACCTCCGACCGTGCCAAGAAGCTCCGCAAGGTCGCCGAGGAGGAGGAGGACGAGGAGGAGGTGGTCACGGTGGATGAACAGTCGCTGGACAAGTGCCTCGTCGGGCTGCCCAGGGGCTGGACGGCTGATAGGCTCAAGGCCTTCCTGCAGGACCAGGCAAGTTGTAGTACTATCTGTGACAGATTAGTTCCTCCTTCTTGGTTTTTATTACTTCTTGGGCAATGTCTCCTATTGTTAAAGTCTGCTCTGCTTTCTCCGCATCATGAGCTAGCATTGTTTGAATTAGGGTCGGAGCTGGAATGATTGCTTATATAATACTCGTGCATTGAAATCCCAAGCAAAAATGGTTATACGTATCTAGCAGTTGGCATCTGTGAATTCATGGTCCATGAGTATTTCAGGAAGCTTAGGGGTGATGGATTTTTCATCCTGTTAGTTTTCATGCTACCGAAATAACCTAGCATGGTCTCTTGTTTTTCATAGTAATCCCTGTAAAGTGTCAATTAAGTTCTAGCAAATCTTTTGCAGTAAACTCGTGAGACTTCAGGACCTTGTCAGATTTCCTTTGGCATACTCCTATGTGCTATAGGACTCCCTGAATTTGTTGCAGCAATAGGTTAGTTCAATGTTTACATAAAGGACGCTGCAAAACCTCTATTACCTGTCACTTGTACAGTGTACCATAGAAACCCAACATATATGGAGTGCCTTGTAGATGTAGCCAATTTCCCTTTTCCCTACCAAGAAATTAGGACATGGCTTTGCATTGTGAATCCTGCTTTTTTTTATTTCCGATTTCACCAATCTAAAGGCCGCAGTTCAAATGACGGTTGCATGGGGCTGCAGGGAATCTCGTATGCGACAGCAAAGAAGAAGAAGGGAATGACTGTTGGTTTTGTGACTTTTCAAAGCGTTGAACAACTAACAAATGCTGTTCAGGTAATTGTCCATCTGTTCATACGCCCCAACCTGTTTGGGTGTCTTGGAAAGTAAGATTGGCTATTCTCTCTTCACTTGGTTAGGTGCTCAAGGAGAACCCATCTGGTGGAAAAGAAATAAAGATAGCAGATGCTAATCGTAGGGCTCATAAAAAAGTGCACGCCGAAGGGCCTGTATCTGATAATGGAACTGCAACTGAAAATGGTAGTCATCCTTCTACTCCTGCTGGGGAAGCATCTGCACCCGAGGCGGTTGCATTAAGTAAAAAAAGTGCCCGTGATGCTGTTACTCCCCTTGCCCATATGCCATACAATGATCAGCTAGAACACAAAAAACATTCAATGGCACAAATACTGAAGAAACTTGTAAGAACAATTTCACATCCTTATACTGTTTTAAACTATGTTTCAGCAGAAATTGCTACTGGTTTTCTTACTGACTTATATCTCAGACTCGCAATGCTAGGAAAGCTTGCCCACCAGCCATTCCACTGCCTAGTTGGATTTTTGAATCAAAGGAAATCGGTAACACCCTAACCTTATTGTGTTGCATTTGTACATGTTATCCTCAGTAATTTGTGATAATCCCTAGTAACAGAGTGCGATGCGCTGATGTAGCTCCCCTCACGACAGGATAGTTCATGTTATGCTCCTTTATGTTTCAAAGAATTGTGTCTTCTAGTTCCATTTGACTCCCCTCATCAAATTCAAATATAGTTACACTTATAGCTTTCTTTGGCTGTAGCCTTGTATAATAATGGCTCAACCCCTGATGATCTCTGTGCAGATTGTTTTAGATAATTAAGGGTAAAGATGATTGAATGGTATGTTTTTGTTGGTTTTTTTTTTCTGGCAGAATGACAGAAATATAATGCATATCTGGACAATCCATTTGAGATTAGGAGTAAACTGATACAATCTCCATCCTAGGAAGAGATAAATATGGTGTTGAAGGATATGCATGTTCGTGCTTATACTCCCTCCGTTCCAAGGGGTTTTGGCCCACATTTTCTCCATCCATGTTCAAATGGATGTTGATGAACCTAGGCACACATACAAACCACATACATGGAATATTTCATGAATCTATCCAAAGCCTAAAACCCCTTACAATTTGGAATGGAATGAGTATTACCCATAAATCAATGCAATCTCTAGAATAAAAGTAGTAATTATCAGATGCAGATAGGTATATGTATATGCTGATGAACAGCTTCTTGCTGACTATGTTCTTTCTGTTTATTATATTTTTTATGAATGTTGAGGACTCTTCCATCTGAAGCACTGCTTCTATATTTCAAACTTCCATGGTCCTATCTTAGTAGTAGAAGACTACCCTTATAGTTCCACCTCCCACCTAGGCATTGCTTCTGTCTTCCATGCTTCTAAGTTGTATGATTCATATGGATAGCAGACAAGCTGTTAGGATATCTAGGCAAAGACATATAATGATATAATACGCATTGTTTGATTGTAAAATGTTGACAGGCAGCCATGCCTTTTTTTTTGTTGAAAATGAACATTAACAAAGGAAATCTACTATTTTCATTTACCCAAGGCACGTATAATTTTTTGGGATCAGTATCTAAGATGCTTGGCAATTAATCTCAAATATTTGGAACATGTTTTTCTCATTGTTCTGACTTCTAAATAAGGGGCCTGCAAAATTTGCCTTTTCAGTTTAGCTCGATGCACTTATTGTGGTCTTTGCAATGACCTGTTATGCTTTGGTTCTTGGAAATGGCCTTCTTTTCTCTACATTTTGTGTTAGATTGCAGTAACGATCTGTTCAATTACCCAGGTGGTCTTCCTTGCAAGCTTGAAGGCATTTTGGAATCCCCAGTTGTTAATGGATACCGTAACAAGTGCGAGTTCTCTGTAGGACACTCCTTGGAGGGCAAAAAAACAGTAGGATTTATGCTTGGGAATTTCAGGTTGGTTTCTCTCTCTCATTTTCTTCACTGCTCTTTATTCCAGCAATAATGACTGGTACAACATATTTCTAGGGAAGGTGTGACTGCTGTTGAGGAACCTGTGAACTGCCCAAATGTCTCAGAAATTTCCTGTAAATATGCTCAAATGTTCCAAGATTTTCTGCAATTATCAAGCTTGCCATTGTGGAACCGAGTTGATAACTGTGGGTTTTGGCGCCAATTCACAGTATGCTGTCCCTAACTTCTAAATTCTCAGCTAGATGCTTCTATTTTATGTCTGTATTGGTATGGTATATATAGTTAAGAGTACTTGGATTGTATTAGGTTCGTGAGGGAAGGTGTCCAGCAGAAGCTATTGTTCCAGAGAGCGCAGAATCACAAATATCAGAAGTTATGCTTATTGTGCAGGTTCTTTGCAGCAAAAGTGCACTATAATATCACTTCAATGGTTATAAAGTCTCCTACTGCTCAAACTTGTCTGTACTTTCAGGTGTGCTCAACCGATGTTGATGAGGCTCTAATGAAAGAAGAGTTTGACAAACTGTCTGCTGCTCTGGTGCAAGGAGCAGCAATGTGCTCACCTCCCTTGCCACTGACAACTATTGTAGTGCAAGTAATGTTTTACAAGCTTCTTCAGAATTATCATTTATTTGCATGTGTCATATGCAATTTGGATATGCTGTTATTTTAAACTTTATTTCTTTTACTACTTTTACTTGTAAAGCGCATTATATGCAGTCCAGTAAAAGCAATGGGTTGTTAATGAGTTCCTTTGTCATGGCGGTCTGAAATCTTGCTTAATACTTTGCATTGAACTGAACTTTACATAGTACTAATTAATACAGTCCTGCCTAACACTGCGTCCATTATTTATTTGTTTTAGTGCTTGTTTGGATCATGTTGATTTATAGCAATATGACTTGCAGAAAATCGAATTTAGCCAAAAAACAAGGATTTAGCAATAAGATTTCAAGAAAATAGGCTTCATATTACTTCAAGTTATTACATTGTCGGATAAGTTTACATTCTGTTAGGATGAGTAGTTCGGCAGTATAGAAAATCTATGGAAACTGATTTCATGAAAAACAAGGATTGTTATGTTATAAAACTCATGATACGAGTGTTAGCTAAAAACTGAATTTTCTTTTTATCTTGGTTTTGTCTTTCCTAATTGATCAAATCAGATTTTACATTTTCGGTTATTAGGCCCTAAGATTGACTTCAGCAAACTGTTCTTTTGAGAAAACTTAAGATGTAACAATCCCTTAGGATGTTTCCGGCATTTATGTTCATAAGTGGGCTGTTTTTGTTGTTCTTGAAATACTTGAAGAATAATGAAATCTACTTATACATGCAGGATCATAAAGGAATATCAAATGCTGCACCTGCTGACTGTCCGCTGATTCCACTATTGGTGCCAATGGGGGATCAGTTGGAAGGCGGAACAGAAGATAAAACAAGAATCCATGATCACATCAGCAATTTAAAGTTCTCCATATCACCAACAGCTTTTTTTCAGGTCTGTAACTGGAACAACTCAACAAGGCTAATCTTCTTCTATGGTTGAATTAAATATAGTAATGAGATACAATTGCACAGGTTAATACTCTTGCTGCGGAAAGATTGTATACCCTTGCTGGTGACTGGGCCAATCTCAATTCAGACACATTACTTTTTGACGTATGTTGTGGGACTGGAACTATTGGCCTGACCTTAGCGCATCGTGTTGGAATGGTGATTTCTTTTGCACAATTTATGTGATTTTAGGTGATCAGTCCTGTTATCTAAGGGTAACACAGCTGAGCCTTGTTAACTTATGTAGAGTCTTGTTAGAGGACTCCTTTCTTTGGAAGAATCTTTTCAAATCTGAATACTATTTATGCAGGTTGTTGGGATTGAAATGAATGAATCCGCAGTTTCAGATGCTCACAAAAATGCTCTTATTAACGGCATAAAAAATTGCCGCTTTGTCTGTGGGAAGGTGAGGCTCATATTCTGTACATGAAATTTATGGCACCTTTCTCATTTTTAACTACCATCGAATCGTTCTGTTCAGTTCCATCTCATATTCTCATTTGAGTTCATATGTTTTCATTAAACAGGCTGAAGATGTGATTGGGTCCCTTCTCACAGAATATCTTGGGTCGCCGCAGCAGCACATTGCAGCTTCTGAAATTAATTCAGAAATCAATGATACAAGCAAAAATGAGGATATAGTTGATTGCCCTGAGAACAATGGTGAAAATATGGACAGTTCAACACAGGAAAAAAACAATGGTGAAAGTGAGCAGCCTAGAGACACATCAGTTGATCTTCCCATTTGTGCGGATGATAAGGAAATAAATGGAAATGCAGTGGATAGTGTTAACAAGGAGGTCGATTCCAATCCTGATGAACACAATGAGGCTGCTGGTGAACAAAATGTTGGGCAAGCATCATTGATCAATGATGAGTCCACTGATACAACATCAGCTGATAGTTTGGAGCATGGCAAGACATGCCAGGATGGTTCTTCAATTCCAAACAACAATGTACCTGCTGCTAGTGCATGCCAGTACAAAAATGTCGTTGCCATTGTGGACCCTCCGCGTGTTGGCCTTCACCCTACTGTAAGTAAATTTCAACCATTTGCTGAATCCATTGTAGTATATTTTTGTGTGTATATATAAAGGATTGTAGTATTTAATGACTGCAAAAATATAAAGTTCAAAATGCGTGGCGACTGGCGCCCTTGGAGTTAATCAAAGGCCTGCCCATCTTAGTGTATTCCTCCATATGCCTTGAAGTTATTACTTAATTATGATTCAAAGACTAGGTCTTGTTATTTGTCAAACATCTTCACATTAATAGCTAGCACTTGTTAGCTGACTAAAGTTGGATGAGTGATGGTACTTGTACTATGTTTGCTGTACTCACATCCTGAGTATCTTTATAGGTGATCAAGGCATTGAGGACTCATCCACGCATTCGACGTCTAGTGTAAGTATTCCAAGTGCCTGCATTCTGCATTTCTGCTTAGACTATCTTAGTTGAATATACAACAGTTCAGAAATTCAAAGCTTTTCTACTGTTCTTTTACGGCAGGTACATTTCCTGCAATCCAGATAGCCTAGTCGCCAATGCGATTGAGCTGTGCACCCCAACATCTGAGAAACAAGAAAAGAACAAAGGCAACCGAGGATGGCGATCTATGAGCGCTGCTGGTCTTGCCAGGCAGCGGACGAAGTCGATGCCCAACTCCGAGCCTTTTATTCCCAAGAGGGCGATGGCTGTGGATCTGTTTCCTCACACCTCGCACTGCGAGATGGTTATGCTTTTTGAGAGGTGAAGAAAGTGTCTACCTATGCAATGTAACGTGCGTCAGATTCTTGTTCGAGATTTTGACCTTTTGTGTTGAGGACCATATCGGTTTTGCTCAGTTTGGTCCTTATGTAACATACTGTATTTAATAGTATATCATCTATCTATTCGATTGAGAAGCCATGACAGTTGATGGTTACTGTTTGGGATCTGCTTTATTTTGATAGGATCGGCTACTTCAGTGTTGGCACACGTTTTGTTTTCCTGTTAAATGGATGCCATGCCATAACAATGTGTGCCTCTGTCCCCTACACCTTACCTGCCGCAGCTTTTATATGGATGGTCCAACCCCCGATCTGGAGTGGCATCCTAGTCAGGGAAAACCGTACATGATGAATACTGCACTGCACATAGTGTTGGCCCAACTCCAACTGTGGTAGCTCTTATCCTTTTGTACGCTGTTCTACGAGTGGGTTTAATCCTCTTTCATTTGATCTGACATCATTGGAAGAGATAACGACATGTTCCTAAATTGCATCATCACAAAGAATGCATGCTGCCTCATTTTGAGTATGACGTCTGAGGGTACGGCCCTTCTTCATTAGTTACTTGGACTGAAGATAAGTGCGACTTAAAAAAGGGTTAAAGTAAAGTTGGATTGTTTATGAGACAGATTGTTTGGTGAGAGGGTTAAACTAAATTAAAACTGAATAATTTATGAGACAAATTGTTTCGTGAGGTACTATGGGAGGACAGATTTACCACCGCATATGATCAGTTACACCCATATTTTCCAAGTAAAAGGAATTACAAGTATGAGTGACCGAATTTAAATCCGATAGAAATAAAAAAGAGAGGAGAAAACACTATTATTGCAGAAGAGATAGCTGTCGGTTGCAATCTTGTCTTTTGAAAGCTCTCTGTTCGTACTGATTGGCCAGATTTTGCTTTAATAACGCCTGTAAAAAACCTTAATAAATATCTAATGCACGATGTGATGCTGATGGATCGGAGACATGCCGAGGATTTCTGGTACCCAAAAGTAAAGCAGATCACAAAGAAAATCAAAAGGAAAAGAAACGAAAATGATTCCCAATGCTTGGGCTGCAGTAGGTCCAGGCATCGTATTCGTATCTGCTGCTGAAGTTGAGAGGAATCTGTGCCAATGCCAATCCAGTGCCATGCCGGCATTGATGGATGCCAATGGTAGATGGCCGTCATGCAAATGGACCAATTCCTTCCATTGATTGAGGGCACTGTAGGACACTTCCATTGATTATATTGGCTGCGAGACCAGGTTTCTTGCTGTACATAAATTCTGAGCTAACAACCGCTTGACTGCCGGTGGGGGTTGTTATGATCATCACTCCTGCTTGCCATCATGCCATGCATGAGAAACGAAATGAACCATACCGACGGCATGTGCATGTCCAACATGCCAAGTCAAACCTCTCTTTTAATTTGCTTCTAGAATATAAGAGCAACTCTGGAAGTCCTATTAAACTCTTCAGAAAAAAAAAAACTATACTTTTAGCCTCTCAATCCTTCATCTGTCTAATATTGAATTCTAAGGCCATTAGAAGTGAAGATTTTATTTGAGTTTTATTTTCATTAAATGTTGTCAAAAGTCAGCATGTTCGGTGATGACAAGGTAGTTATAAGAGAAAGGTGAAAAAAGTTAATACACTGTTATCTAGATAAAAGCTGATTTCATGCTTAGAAGTTTTAAAAACTTCAAATAACAAAATTTTTCACACAATTGTAAAGAGGAACTTTGACCATTTTTAAAAATATATCGACATTAGACACAAAATTATCATCATATTAAAGTACTTTTAAATACGAACACATACATAAGGTTGTCTCTAACTGCTCACTATAAACCATTCCTTACCCTAAATTTGGTGGATGAGAAGGCCGATACCCGCTCCAGCGGTGTTTGCTACTTAGACCCCTAAAATGAGGGAGGGGAGAGAGAAACCCCAAAGCAAGGGTATGCACAAGCGTACCCTACCTAGCTTATGGCCCCAACAACTGTTTTTGTGCACGCTGAGATGCATGGGAGGAAGGTCGGCTGCAGTGCCGTCTAGGGCGGATCCGCGTGGAGGATGATGGAGATAGTTGTGCGAGGCAGAGACCAATGCATGGAGGTAGGAAAAACCCAATGACAAGGACTCAACGGCATGCTTGGCGGAAAGGAGGCCCTCGTTCATAGCCCTGTCCAAGTTGGTGGAGGAAGTGAGAGTCGAAGGAGACGCCGCCGCCAACGGAATGGCTCAGAGGATGGTGAAGATCGGTGCACTAAGGCAAGGGAGACCGACAACAAGCGGCAGAAACTAGCGATGTTTGGGGTGGATCCACATGGCAAAGGAGAGTAGCTACTGATTCGCAGGCAGATGGAGGCGGTGGAGGGAGGAATGACGAGAATCACAATGGGGGAGGTCAAGGTGGATGTGTAGAGGGAGAAAACGGTTTGGTGGGGAAGTGTTGATATTTTCTAAGAAATGGTAAATAATAAAATATTAAATGTTGCAATAGATGGAGGATGTAGTATAGGATGTGTTGTTGGAGAGGATTTTGATACAAAGGATGAAATTGTTTTAAGCAATTGGTAAAATATTAATATGGAGTAATATTTAGATCGAGGACACCGTCATGGACAACTAACACGCGTAAACTAAAAATACATACATTGACAACATTATTAGTCAAAGATTTAAAAAATTGACCTTTTCAAACACACATGCATGGTCTATTTCTTTTTTTTTTTGTAGAGTGAGTAGGTTAAAAATAAAAAGAGATTTTTGGTGCATGGACATTTCAGGTAAAACATATTTTTACACTAGAAAAAGGTATAACGTAATTTTTAGATAGACTAAGTCATCGGAGATAAAGAATATGTTTGTCATCAATTGCCACGATAACAGGGTCTTTTAAATTTTCTAAACCTGTTTTAAAACATTTATTTTGAAATATGTAGAACTTGTTTCCTGAACTTTATCTATTCTTTGGGATTCCTTGTATCCTAAAGCATCTCTAAGATTTTTGTAAGGTGTTTGGGTATTTTTTATTTAAACTCATAACATTCTGCTATAGCAAGGGGCCCACATAAAAACCACCACAAACATTTTAAGGGGTCAAAATTGAATGGTGTCGATAGTTTGAAGTGTCAAATTTTAACAATCTTTGAGGTCGATGTTAAAATTAGATAAAATAGAAGAGTTGGTACGGGCTAAAGATATATCATCATAACCTTTTGTAGTTAAATTTAAGTTTGTAGCAAAAAGCACACTCCAACAGCCCCCTAAAACACATCTTATGCTTAGTGACATCCTAAATCACCCTCTCTTATCCTCAAGTTTAGTGTTATCTGAAGTACCCTATATAAATATATGGGAACTAATGTGAAAGAAAAATATTTAATCTGGCCATGTTTAGCATAGATCTAGACTTCAGATCGACTAAATTAAAATAGTTAGAAAATTATATTAATCTAAAGGACAAACGACATGATAAACCAAATGCTCTGTGTATGCTCATAGCTCTAGCTCTGTATGAAACATACTTGAATACAGAAGTTCATGCGTCCATTGAAGTTTTTGATGCCGAACAGTAGCGTTCCATTAATCCACATCTCACAATTCCTCAGGGCAGACATACCACACATGTTTCCAGATGAATGGGCGGCTGATTTTCTTGTCTGCAAGCAGATTAGCGCCAGCAGTGATGTCAAACAGAGTTGGCCTGACTAGAAAAATATAGAAATATAATGCATGCACACGCTCTTAATTATGCATGTGTGGTCTGTAGTTGATTGGTGGTGCTGGGTTCTGAACATGCCATCTCTACATGTTATATTATATTATATTCTAGCTCCTCTCCTCCAATGGTTGCAGCCGTCCCAAAGGTTAACAAATGCTTGCTCCGATCCGACGTGGCACGCAACCTCTCTCGAGATCATTGAAACACGTCAGGATCCTACGTGTCATCCCCGATTGCCACAATATGGAAACGACCTCTCATGAAACTCCAACCAAATATGCCTACTCAGTACTCACTGACACCACCGAGTCCAGCCGGACCAGAAAACGTTGACATTATTGTAAAAAATGGGCTGTCTCTAGTACATATGAAAATAAACAAGCTGATAGACCTAGCTTCTTTGGACGACATGTGGCAGGTAGGCCTGACACCTGTCCCTTGAACTTGAAGCCGTGGCCTGCTTATTTGGATCATGCATGCTCTCAAACATAATTAATTCCCAATAAAAGAGCCAACTTCATAAAACCATTTAATATTACGAATCTCAAATAATAATATTGCTTATGTTTGCAATATTATGGGATTGAATGGAGTAGTGTATGGAAAGCTAAAAAAATGCAAATAAATCATCAAAAAGTTAATTTGTGTGTAGCTTCATCTTCATCATTATTTTTTCCTAACCAAAGAATACACGCATGAAAAGGAAAACTATGGAGTCTGGAGTATAACTTGACTTGAAAGCTAGCAGGACTTTACACATGCACTGGGGAAAAAGCGCAATGCAGAATGTTTTGAGACGTGCTCCAAATAAAAGCCAACACGGACAGCTCCAGCACACCCAACTGCTAACCATGGTGCATATATATAGTGCGTGTCCCATTCCATATTCAAAAATTCTTTGGCTGTACTATATATATATAGGCTGCACTAACAACTAACAATACCCCGTCCGGCCATAAAAGAACATCACACTCTCATCAATCAGCCTCCATTTACTAATTCAATTATGTGTGTGGCGTCCATAATAGTACAATATAATCATAGGGAGATCAAGTTTTTTTGAAGGCTTCGCTTTGAAGCAGCTAGAAAGAACCTAGGGATCACGGTTGCGAGTCGCGAATGAGTTGCGACACGCTTACTCTCACAGCATAATCACATCCTTCTTATCAGTAGGAAATTTATGAATGCAAAGCTTCATATATTTTATCAATCATCAACTTTTAAATAAAAATACGGAAATCCTGGCTGCAATTGTTCATGTGATTCCCAATGTTAAGGGAAAAAATATTTATGTTAAAAAAATACATGCTGGACGAGGAAGATAAGACGTGTAAACCTCTAAACCCGTTTAATAAAAGAGCAATATTTATACGCATGGTCATATAAGATTTACAATTTATTACAACTACTCCTTTTCCTCCGTTCACAAATATGTGACACAATTGATTTTTTTTACAACTTTAATCATTCGTCTTATTAAAAAATATTCAATATTAAGACTAGTCATACTCAAATATGTTTAGTAATAAAAACAAAATACAACATAATAAATGATAACTTATAGTTTTATTTGAAAAAACAAATAATCAAAGTTTTAGGAAAAAAACCAACCGTGTCATATATTTGTGAACGTAGATAGTATAGATAACATAAAGTTTTTAGATAAATAATGAAAGGATCATTTCAACTCTAACCTCACAATACAGAAGCAGATCGAAGCACACAAGTATATAAGCTAGGCTTCAGTTATATTCTAGGCCTCATTTGGAACAAAGAAAACCAAAGGAAAATTAGAAGATTTTAGTTGCTATAAAAATTTTCCTACATGAGCCTTTGGAACAAAGGATTAAATCATAGCAATTCCATCGAAATTCCTAAGGGATGGGCTCTTCCATGGAGATTTTAGAGGAAAATAAATGTGAGGTCTAAACCTCATGTTTTTTTATTTGTTTCTTATGTTTGTTGTGTTCATCATGCTTAGTACTATTCAAACACATGTTTCATAATTTTCATGTAATTTTTTTTTGTGTTATAAATTTTTGTAGGAATTCAAACATTCTAAAGCTACGCCTCTTTCCTATGTTTAAGACTTATGTATTCCAAAAGAGGCCCCTAGCTTCTCCAACCCTTGTACTTCATCTCAAGCCTCTTGCATCCTGCCTTCACGAGGCCTCTCCCCCTTGCGGGCGTCTCCTAAACAAAACCTGCTTAAACGAGTTAGAACAAGATTTTTTGATAGTTAGTGCATGCAAATACTGATCTGCACCTCACAGAACCGATCGAGATGCACGCGTGTTCTTTAGACTTTTGTGTGGTGGATAGAAGGCAGTAGCCGCCTAGCCGGTGGGGAAAGTCAAGAGCGAGCAGATAACGACCTTTCATCATGCAGCAGCCTAAGCCTACTGATCGATCGAGATCCTTTATTCGATGCATGATTTGTTTTGCAACAGTAGACTACGCGTTCTTTTGTTCGTGTTGTTACCATCAGAATTCAGAATCTCTCTCCTTTCTTTTTTTTTTTGTCATCATCGAAGGTAATGCAAGTTGACGCCAGGGTTTAGGCTAGGCTGACCAAAAAACTCATCCAACCCCGTCTATCCACTATTCTAACTGTCTCTTTGTTTACAGTACTGCACAGTAAAATGGGCATCCATTTTAGGCACTTTGGTGAACCTAGCTATAGATTTGTACTCACGCACAGTGATCACCCAACGCCCGCGCGCGACACTTACGGCCACCATGCATGCACACAATGTAGTGTCCGTGCAGTCCCCGCCAGCCGCAGCTCCGTTTCCGTGCTCCCCACCCGCGCAGCCTCCACTCCTGTGCTCCCACCACCAAGCTCCACTCCTGTGGTTTCCCCCCACCGGCAGCGGCACGCCACCCACCACCGGCCGCACCACCACCACCTAGGCTTCCCCGCCGGATCCTGGCTCGTCCAGCCGCCGGCCTAGCCTCGTCCGACAGCGCGCCCCGCCGTCGGCCCCGCACCCTCCCGTGCCTTGTCTGGCAACGTTCCCCGCCGCCGGCTCCACCTCATCCAGCGCCGAGCCAGATCGAGCGGTGGCTCGATGCGCCTCCCGCAGCTAGGGAGAGAGCCATCTCGCGGCCGCGCCCCGCGCCGCTGGGCTCGCCTCCCTCGTGGCGCGTACCCTCCTGCGTCGGTGCCACGCACGGCCGCCGACCCGCTGGCTCATCTCTGGCCGTGCCGCTGCGCCCTCCTGCGCCCACCCGAGCGGGGCCGCGCCGCCGCGCCCTACCACGCTAGGGCCGTGCCGCCACATCCTGCTCCGCCTCCCCGCACTCGCCGGCCCTGCCGCCGCGACCCCTCCGCCCCGGCGTGCTCCGCCTCCCCGCGCTCCACCTTCCCGCGCCGGATCCACGCGGGCGGCAGTGCCCAGAGGCGCCGGCAAGCGGAGAGGGAATGGGGCGGGCAGTGCCCAGAGGCGCCGGCGAGCAGAGAGGGAGGGGAGAATACGTAGTTTTGCCGGTGACGAATACTTTGGTATCAAACGCATTGCGGTTTTGAGGAATACTGCAAATTTACCGTGGTATTACAAAACCACAGTATTTGTGTCATGGACAACTGAAAACCATAGTTTTTGAAAACTTTAGTACCAAACGGGCACTTGCCAATGCCAATAAAGGAGGAGGGACAATCGAAAGCTGCAAGGTGACGAAGAACAAGAGCTTCTATCTACATAGTATCTTCTCTTGCTTTTTTTTTTTTTTTTGTAATGAGATGAACCTCCCTGCATCTTATATGGGAAATTAAACACCTTTAGGGAATTTTTAATACCGTTTCAATCTTCACAAACAGAACTCTTAGCTTGGCTGGCTAAAAAAAATGATATGTTCTTTTCTCTCTTTTTTTTTTCTCCCTTTGCAATAGAATAATTAATAGCATATAATTTACAAAGGAAAGGAAAGCGTCCTCAAAATTAAGAAGTTGATCAATAAACATTTCACACTTGACTAAAGAGAAAAAGAAGAAGGACACCCACTTATTGGGAGCAAAAAAACGGAGGCACAAAACAAAGTTGGAAGGTTGGCAAGTGCGAAAGCATCCATATGCAGTTTTTAAATAAAAAATGTTTTGAATCTTAAAACACATTACCCCCCACCGCACCGTTGTAGACGAGAATGCGGAGGGATGCACTGTTGCATCATGGTGGGCATGTTTCTATTAAACTTGGGGCGTTTTTGCTGAGTTCCGCCCTGTATCAGTTCATTTTGGGTAAACCGCTTATCTCGTTTCCACTCCTGTTTTCGGTTATCCTGCTTCTGCCTTCGGGTGATACAATACGAGCACAGAAACATTTTGTGCGTATGCCATCCACTGAACTTGTATAAAAAATATTGAAATACAGGCATGGCTATTCGTGGTGACAACATACGTGAATAGATTTCTTTTTGGACAAATAAAATAGAAAATATCAGACAAGAGATTAAAAGCGTGTGGGGGGTAGCCGGCAGGAACGAGTGGGTTGTGCTTTTGCGTTGCAACTAGGCCGGTGAAGTGACAGCGAGAGAAGGAAACTGAGGAAGGTGCATGGTTGCTGCAGCGGTTGGCTGGACATATGATCGCCACACTCGGCTCGGAGTATATATCCATCCATCCGTGTCGTTCGTACCCTGCCTCTAGTGTACTACTCTCGCCTCCACCACCACCACACACCTCACTCACTCCCCGCCTTAGGAGGCGCCTCAACTCTTGGTCATATTTTGCCCGTGTAATAAGCTCTTCTTCTTCTTCTATTGACATACACGCAGCTCTTCTGCGTATTCGATAAAAAGAGTAGAAAAACACTTCCCCCTAGCCTAGCTCCCCTATTTATGGTGGTAGACGGTCTCCCTCCGTCGCTACTGCACTAGAGGAGTAGGAGGATACGAGCCGCAAGGAATCGCATCCATCCTCTTTTTCCATTGTTCCATCGCTTGATCGCCTTTCTTCGTCTTCCTCCTCTTCTTCTTGGTCGTCGTCTTCTTCTCCGATCCGGCAAAGCAACGTGACGGCCGGCCAAGGAACCCAGCAAGAACGGCCATCCGATCCGACAAGAACGCAATTTAATTATTGCTTCCTCCTCGCTCTTCGTCATGGAGCAGCAGCAGCAGCAGCAGCAGCAGAATCCCAATCATCCGCCGGCGGCGGCGGTTCCACCGCCACCGCTGCAGAGACCTGCTGCTGCGCCCTCCGACGACCACTCGGAGCATCAGCACCGGCGGCCGCACCTCTCCATCGACGTCCCGGCGCCGGCGTCGTCGTCAGGCCTGCCGGACCACCGCCTCGTCACACCGCCGCCGGTCTCTTCCTCCTCATCGTCCTCCAGGGCGGCCAGGCCGCATCTGCGCTCGCCGCCGTCCTTCAAGCTTGTGCGGCAGACGGTGCGGCGGAGCCTGTGGCCGCCGCAGGCGGGGAGCTTCAAGCTGCCCTCCTCCAACTCCAAGCAGGGCCTCGACGGCGCCGACAAGCCCTCCGGCGGCCGCCAGAAGCCTGCCGCAGCCGCTCCTCATCTCCACATCTGCCGCTCGCAGTCGCTGCCCATGAGCATGAAGAAGCTCAACAACACCCCCAAGAGCTTCAAGCGCATGGACTCGCTCGGCGGCATGTTCCGCGTCGTGCCCTCTACGCCGCGGACGCCGCCCGCCGCGACCACCACCACCGCAACCGCAACTGCTCCTCCTCCTCCTCCGGACATCGTCCCTTCGTCGGAGCCAGCGGAGGCGACGACGACGACAGCGACGGCGGGCCAAGAGGTCGACGACGGCGGCGAGGACATCCCGGAGGAGGAGGCGGTGTGCCGGATCTGCATGGTGGAGCTGGCGGAGGGCAGCGACACGACGCTGAAGCTGGAGTGCGCGTGCAAGGGGGAGCTCGCGCTGGCGCACAAGGACTGCGCGCTCAGGTGGTTCGGCATCAAGGGCACCCGGACCTGCGAGGTGTGCAGGCGCGAGGTGCAGAACCTCCCCGTCACGCTCATCCGGGTGCCCAGCGCCGTCGGACACCACCAGCCGCCGCCGCCATCGTCTTCCTCCTCCAGATACGATCCATACAGGTACGTGCAATACTAGCAAGTACTACTCCAACAACTCGTGTTCTGCTCTGCTCTGCTCTCGTCATCATCAGCAGCAACAGATTTCCTGTTCCCATGGGGGAGGAGCACTTGTTACCTGTCATCTGTCGACGAGCCAAGTTTTGCTTGAACAATCCAAGCAAGGATGCCACCAGTCACACCTGCATCTTTTGACTTATTCCAAGAAATTACAAAGATACTAACACCTGCATCACTAGCATCATATGGACATGACACCTGTGCTTAGTGCTTACTACTATTTTGGAGCCACACAATAAAATACACTACTCCTAGTCCTAGTTAGCACTTAGCACACATGTACAGGTAGATAGTAGTTGGTTACCGACTAATAACTTTGAGCAGATCAGCATCACCATCCCACGTGTTGTCAAATTAACATTCATTCCAAACTCACGCGAACACCATTATACAGTAAAAAATGTAGTATTAAAGAAAAACTAGTTCTGTACTGTGGTAATTTTCAGCGGAAACTCACAGACTTGCTCATCCAACTTACCGTATCATCTAACTGCTCTTGTTAATTGTTATTACTCAGAGTGTGGCATGGGACGCCTATCCTTGTAATCATAAGCATCCTCGCCTACTTCTGTTTCTTGGAACAATTACTGGTACTACACTGCTACCTCCAAGTCTCCCTGTTCTTCTTCTTCTTCTTGCTAACATTCTGTCTCTGTCTGTACAATCAACATACATATTACATATATATGTCTTTTTTACGTTCAAAAACATATACTATGTCTTAGCTGAAATTTGTCATCTCCTGACACTACTGACACAGGCGGGCAACGAGGGCATTGCTGCGCTGGCCATCTCGCTGCCCTTCTCATGCATCCTGGGCCTCTTCTCCTCGCTGACCACCACAAGCATGGGTAGGAGTAGGACATGCACAGATTCAGAACGCAGTTGGATCACTATAATGCTTGGTTTCTGAACCACCATATGCTGATATCAGTGCACTTGCAGTGGCAAGAAGATACGTGTGGATCTACGCGGCAGTCCAGTTCTTGTTCGTCGTCGTCTTCACCCATCTCTTCTACAGATATGTGAGCACACATATACTAGACACTAAACACATACAACTCTCCATTTTTTTCTGAAACAGGATGCTGCAGTAGTACATGCTGTGTGTGAAAGTTATTAGCTAGTAGTGTGATAGTGTCTATGCTCTGAACGAAGTCTGAACCTAGCTAACAGGGGTCTCCTCCGTTTGCAGCTGCATTTGCAGGCCGTGATCTCCATCATCCTGGCGACCTTCGCCGGCTTCGGCGTGGGCATGACCGGCAACTCCATCATCGTCGAGATACTACGGTGGAGGGCCAGGCGGGTGGCGCCCCCTCCTTCTACCCAGGCCCGCCGCCGTCGCCGCAGCCCGCCGGGTGCAGTAGGGGTTGGAGCTCAGCATCAACAGGCTCCGGCGGCGTCCTCTGATAATGACCAGCCTTCCCTCCAGCCAGCTGCCGCCGAGGGGTGGCAGCGTGAGGACATCGTCGCCGTCGATATCGAGAACCCGGCCGTTGCCCCTCCTCAGGCATAGAACATATACTCCTATATAGTTGTTGTAGACTGTAACCTTGTTGTATTGTATAAATGGTAGAACAGACACCAAGTCTGGATTTTGTTTTTGTTTTTGTTTTTTTTACTCTGAAGGAAAATGTCCTAATTCATGTTATTTTATGATTTTTTGACAGCATAGCATCATAGCAGCACTGAAAAGGATCAGTATATGTACTAAGTTATATGCTACTATCTTTTATGAAAACGAAAGCAATCGGCATTCAGTACTGCACTTCATGGTTTCTGTAATAAGGTTATCAGACATTTCAGTTTGCAAGAAGATGCCGTGCCACGCTAGCTTTAGGCACGACAGGCCATGTGTACATTCAAAATGTTCTCACTGCACAACACCGTTGAACTTTGTGAGCAAATTTGCCGTTGGCTAATTCATATGTCTTGGCTCAACTTTTATGCATTTCAGAACAAGGCCTCTTGAAGCAAGATGCCTGTTTGCTTTTCTATGGCCATGTTGCTTCCCTGGGGTACGAAGACAATTGAAAATTTGGCCTGGCCCAACAAACTTGGCCTAGATGACATTTGAGGCCCAGCAAAAACTCTCCATGCCAAATCTGGGGAAATGACCGAAACGACTGCTGTAATAGTTCTGAGTAGCCAAAAGCAAAACAATCACCTTAACTGGATCTTGGAAACAAATCAAATAGCCCTTGGACTTTTTATGTCCCCTTCAAATCTTATACATCTAAATTGGGACATCTCACTATAAAGGTGTCCACAATGGCTGTAGCAAATAACTACCTGATGTGGAGGTGGGAGAACAATAAAAATAGTAAAATTATTTCACCACTATGATTTGGTCTCACACGTAATACTCTTAGTTTTTTGAAATACGTGAAATCCCTTGTCTATTTGGTGGTCACTAGCTATTCTCGTTTTCTCCACTTTTTCTGTTCACGTAGGAGAGAGAGCGCATCTAGCTAGTGAAATAGATAACCATATATTGAGGCGCCCTAAGATTTTCTAGCTTTTCATGAAGCCATGTCATCATAAAGCCCACTAGCCAGGACTCTTATTAATGTCTTTCATCAATCTTTTATGGCTAACAACACTAACGCATGCGTTTAGGAGAAGCTACAAAATATACACATAATTTTAATTTTAATATTTTATTTAGCAATTCTCACATGGATCGTATTCATAAGGCCCACTAACCACTAGCACTCTTATTAATGTCTTTTGTTGATCTTATGTGGCTAACGACACTAATACATGCGTTCAGGAGAAGCCACAATATATATAAACATATATTTTTTAATTTTAATATTTTATTTACCAATTCTCACTCTATGTATCATAATGCTATTCAACACAAAATCCCTGCACCAACTTACGTGATGCCATCTAGCATAGACAAATGACTACAACATATTAGTAGAAGAATACACTTAAAACACGTTTAGAAGAAAAAATAGACTTAAAACACGTTTAATAGAAAAATAGACTTAAATACCATCATTAGTAAAAAATAGTGTACATCCTATGTAATTTAAGAAACTTTAGGGGGTGCTTGCCCCCCAACCCCGACAAATCCTCTTCTCTCCGGTTCTGACAACATGGCATACACTAGGATCCACGATGACGCTCGCTGGATCATGCATGCTTTGAGCTGTCGTTCGAATGCCATGTCACAAATATTACCAGCTCCTGTTATATGCCACAACATGTGCTCTAAGCTCCTGTTTTTTGAATCCTGCAAGCGGAAATATTAGTAGCCTATTATATACAAGCATAATGGACGATAGAGATGGTGCTTTCCCAATGCAGGTCGATTGGGTACACTCTGAACATTTCGCATTACTTAATGCTCTGAGCACAATAATTTCAAAGCTATGGTGCCTTCAGAGTTTGCCACAGACATGCCCTGGGCTGAAACAACCGCATAAGTTGTGTTTTGTTAATTATGTTCTAGTAATTATCTCTAATTTTATGTATTCCTTGATTGAGTGTAGTTTTCCATGCAACACATTGGACTGTCTAGGCTATGTCCGCAGTGTAGACGAGGTGCAAATATGAGTTTACCAGTTGTGTTAAAAATACACGGCGGCATCAGTGAGAGGAAAGACATCACTGACCTGAACCCCCTCTACCACATGCTATGAGTACTGCTCCCCCTAGTGTCTTTTATTCTGCCAAAGAGTCCATCTCAGACATCTGGCGGGGAACTCTATCTAGAGATTCGACTCAGCTTGTTCAAAAAAAAAAAAGAGATTCGACTCAAGGCCTGAGCTCTTCAACGGAAGGTGATTAGGAATGAGAGGAAGGCTTGGAGTGACCAGGTGTCTCCTCGTGAGCTGGGGGCACACGCCTTCCATATCAGTGGAGCAGTTCGAGATTTGCCTGCTTTGCCCTGACCCAGGGGCCAGGGGGTGTAAATAAAATGACCATTTATGCCACATTTTCCTATATCGTTTTGGTAATTGATTGGCAAATAACACGTAAACTAATAAATATGTTATTCATAGGTTCGGTTGTTCCTTCAAGCTAATGGAATTGTTTAGATGTATGTTACAGAGAATAAATGATGCATGGTTTCAATCGACCAAGTCATATTTGTGATGCCGACGATATCTACGATGGAATACAATCGAGAAATAGTTGTGATTCACTATTTTAAAATATTTATTATGATTCATTCTACTAAAATATTTGTTATCACTAACACAGAAAAGATTTTTGAAGACACCGCAGCGAAAGGTTAGGGGCAGTTCAAAATGCCAGCTGCCCTGATAGTGGCTAGGCTAGCCAAAGCTCATGGGCCACCCTAGAAAACGGGAGCATGCATGTAGGGGGTTGGGAGCACTGGAGAAATTTTCAAAACAGACTGTTAGAGCATTAAATGTGACAATGATGATACTTGGAACACGATGTTGACAAATCGCCTTATTTAAAATATAAAAAAATATAATGTATGCTTAACGTATCGTTAATATTAAAACAAGTCGTAACAGAATAAATGATTTTTTACATAGATTTTTTTTGTCAAGTCCATTGAAACTGTGGACTCATTGATTTTCAAGTTTCAGCGCACATACTTTTATCTCTTTGAATCAGGCAATTTATCCACATTAATCATTCAAAGTGTATTGTCTTTGAACAAAGTGAACCAACAATCACCGAAAGCGTGCGTGAGACAAAATGTGTGTAATGGGAATTTAGCATATATAGCAGTTGTAGCAAACAAATTAAAACTAGGTGCCATGAAGAAGGTGATCGATTTCAGGGCACACACCCAAAAATATTCTTTCCTTTGAGATGTGCTCAAAGATAGTAGGGCCGACGGCACGTCTGCACAACTTTTCTGAGCGATTAGACAGCCAAGCCAGCCTCTCGAATTAATTTTCTTTAGTGACGGACGACACATACATACATACATACATACTATTATTATGATACTACATACAAAAGCATGAATCTGAAAACCCCCAGGAGCAAGAAACATACATATGCAGTGGAGCTGGTACATGCTTTTGATTTGGGCAGAGTCTCAAGGCTGGAATAATCGAATCGCTTGCGCCCAAGTCTCAAGTTTCTTTGGTCGTTTCCCCTTGACGCACGCTACGTACCACGCACCATCACTGCAAAATGGTTGCTGCTGCTTATTGTGCACTACTATATATATGTGCACCCGGATCAAAAGCTAGCCTCATCGCCGATCGCCACAAGAGAGCCTGCATTCCAATATACACCATTAATTTGCGCTATAGCAGCTATACAAGCTACATATACTACGTGCTAGGCTCGATCTGTCAATGGCTTCCAACAACGCCGTCGCCGCCGAGCTGAACGCCGCCGTCACCAAGCTCAACGACCACCTGGCCACGGCGCTCACCGGCGGGGAAGCATCAGCGGCGAACAACAACACCATCATCACACTGGCGGGGGAGAACAGCGGCGCCACCATGGAGGCGGCCGGCGACGCAGAGGACCTCGTCGTCGTGGGCAACGCGGACGAGAACGGCGAGGAGGAGGACGACGGCCACGAGGAGGAGGAGGACGTGGTGGTCAGCGCCTACACCAACAGCAACTACCAGGCCGTCAACAACTCCGTGCTCGTCGCCGGCAGCTGCGCCGTCAACGACCCCGGCGTGCACGTCGTCGTGGTGGAGCACGTGGACGAGATACGCGACTACGACGACGACGACGACGAAGAGTTCTAAGCATGCGGCAGCAACGAGTTGTCGTTGAGTATCGTTGCGATCAAATTAATCGTTCGTTAATTAATTATTCCAGCAGTACGTACGTCAATGTCGCCCTAAAATATACTGATATGCTAGCTGATGAGGTACGGTGATCGATCGATGCGTGGGTGAAGGACACAACACATAACATGTATACCCTGTCATAATTCATGTGTATCTATCCCGGCGATGTTTGTAACGTACGCTTGCTTGCTTTCACTTTGGTTTAATTATTGCTTGCTTTGCTTTGGTCCATGTATGTATTACATTATATTTGATACATATATGTTTGTTTGGGTCTCTTTGAACTGGTGCTACTACTACTGTAATAGCAAGTTTTTTTATCCATGGTTTGAATAAAATTATACTTAGCTTATAATTATCTACACAAAAGATAGTACTCGCTGCAATCATCATCCGTCTAGAGCAAAATCAAGGGACGTAAAGTTTAAAGGTGTTGCGACATCGGTTTATCGATCATCGACCATACATACCATAACTCGATTCGTTGATCGTTAGTTTAAGATAAAAAAACTCATGATGAACGGCTAAAATAATTATGCGGGGAAAAGAACAGGATAGAGAATCTCTGTCATGTATTGTGATGAGATGAGCTAGAGCTTGCATGATGAGCCAATTCGGCCGCTGGGATCCCACCGGACGGCGCCGTCCGGAGCAATCATATAATGCACCATCGAGCAGTGCAATTAGCTAGTAACTGGGCCATGTCTATTTGTCCTCTCTCTGCTACATGTTCACGAAAATATAGAGGATTTGCTTTTTTTTTCCGAAAATACAAAGCATGTTTTTCATTAAAATGAAAGAGACAAGAACACAACAATCTTGGTAAGTCTATATAAGCTAACACCAAGAGGATTTTCTTTTTGTGCGTATGACATTTCTAGGACCGAAAACAATGCAATAAACAAAGTCTCTCCACTCACTACTGCATAAATAAAATTTACGGTCAGTTAATAAATTTGATTTATCTAACGAAAGGTTCGTAGAATTAAAGAGGACACTTCCTTTTTCTTCTTTTTTGAGAGGAGGGAATCCCCACCTCGTGATCCTCTGATGGTGATCATAAGCTATGAAATCTAATTCTATCAATTTTCAAGCTCAAACGATCAATACTTTAAAAAGATAGAGTTTTATACAAGACTGACAGCAGCGGGTTAATTATGCAAAGGACATTGTGTGTTTTAAACTCCTCTCTATGTATAGCGCATGTACATTGTTGCACGACTATATTTATGATCTGCCACTGCTACCCTCAGGCTAAGAGCACTATATAAGAGCGCCATACGGTTTACTTTGCACAGTAAATGCCGCTAAAGATTATGATGTGGGCCATTAAGGGCCGCTAAAGAGCAATGAAAATTCAGGTGGAGAACCCCAGTGACGGTCTAAAATAATTTTTGCACACACTGCAGCCATAATTGTAGTGTAGCTAGCTCCATACAAATTTCACATGACGTAGGACATATACTCCCTCCAGTTTACATATACATCACGGTTGATCCTTTATATAAATTTTAATTATTCGTCTAATTTAAAAAGAATTTATAATTTATTTTATTTATGATTTTTTATCATCGTAGAGAGTTTGAGCCTGACTTTTTTATATGTTTATAATTTGAATAAATCGAATAATCAAAATTGTGGAAAAAATCAATCATGACTTATATTTAAAAATGGAGGGAGTAAGTTATTTGACTTTTTTACATTAAATTTTATTTTCACTTTATTTAAAAAATATGTGAAGACAAATCATACTTAAAGTATATTATATGGTACACTAAGTCTTACTGAAAATATATAATAATTTTGAATTTTTTGAACAAGGCCAGTTAGATAAATTCAAACGATTTATAATTTAGCCGGTGGGATTAGTTACTATTCTATCGATGAGACGCCTGAATCACTACCGGAGAAATGGTCCCGGCGAGGAAATAAAAGGAGATACGACGCGACTACACCACGCGAATGCAGGTGCTACTCACTCACCTTGGCTGCATCACAGCGCATGCGTATCCATTCCCTTTTTTCACATGCATGGCAGCGAAATAAGATGGACAAAGTTATCTCTTAGTTAAAAAAAAAATCAAAGTTGCAATCTGAAATAACACGCATATACATACTCCGTACTTACATAGGGACCGCATCAGCATGTGTGTATATACAATCGGAAAGCATCACGCCGCTACGGTTACATTAGTATCCACTATGATCAGGAGATCATACACCAGGGGGGCGTCAAGTGATCATTTTTCTGTCTGTCCATCGGTCAGTATGGTCCTGAACTTATTTAGACGGCTAAGCCCATCATTAGACCCACATCACCCACATCACAATGAGTTATGGCTCGCTAGCTAGTTTATCATTAAACATCATCTGCCCTATATTTCACGACCTGACTCTTTATGGTTTGTTTGCAAACATTGCTCCTCAAAACCATAGTTTTAAACACAACGGTTTGCAATTGCCATGACAATAAAATGGTTCCATTGAAATGGTATTTAGCTAAGATCTAGCCAAGACATGAAAATTTTTGGTTGGAGTGGAGTTTTCAATACTCCAAAAATATCTATGCTATCTATAAAACCATGGTTTTAGAAACATAACTTTTCTAAATGCAACCAAACACCTCAGATGCTAGAATATTAAGGTATGCATGTAAACCATGGTATGCCTAGAAACCGTAAAATACCATGCTTTCAAACATGTCGTTATTTTATACTTCATTTTTTTAAGAACACAATGTAAACGTAGACGTATATATACGTGTGTGCACACTTGCCTCCTCCCTTTATAGTTTCAGTTTATAGGTTGTTTGTTTTTTATTTTTGACCAACCCGTCTTATTCAAAAATAAGCAAAAATATGAAAAAAAAATCGAATCATAGTTAAAATATATTATATACTAAACTAAATGACAATAAAAAAATGATAATTATAAAATTTGTTGAATAAGACAAGTAAGTCAAATTTGGTATAAAAAAGCCAAACAACTTATAAATTGGAACAGAATGAGTATATTGTAAAAATACAAATAATCTAGCACCAACTGTTTTAATAGAAAAAAAATACAATAGGCATCTTATGCTTTCAAGCAGTGAAATTCTAAATGCTCTTAACATTGAACTTCAACTTTTTGCATAGACAAATTTGTGTTCGGCCCACAATTTTTATTTCAAAATTCTACCTAGAGTTTTGGTATTTCTTCAATATCTTAAAAAAATATCTCCACCAAATAATTGCATGCTCGATTATATTCAGAGGAAACAAAAATACCATGATAACCTTATGAACAATTCATATCTAAAAAGGTGAACCGAGCATAGCTCAGCTGATAAGATTCTTTGGGGTGCAAGTGCAATTTATCCGTCCGGTTTTAAGTCCTTAACTTAGTACGGGTACTTGTATTTTTTTGGATTTATTTTAGAATCGCTCGTGATTTTGTTTATTGAGTGTAGTCGATGTCAAGACAACCTAGTCTTATAGATGTGGTAGTAGGAGAAAAATAATTAACATGATATGATTTATTCAATTCATATAAAAAAGGTTACAACATGATGAAATGCAATACCTAAAGTTACATGCATCACACACGTCACCAATGATTAACATGATATGGCAACAGTCAATCGACGGCTCTATTTGAACGGAAGCAAACCACTATAAAAATCCACCGGCATTTCCTTCCCTCCCAGCAGAGCATCTCCATTGCCGCTAGCTCACCAGCCACCACCACCACCACCCATCGCCATGGCCGGCGGCAACCTCAAGAACATGGTCGTCGCCTTCCTCGTCCCGCTCCCCTCCATCCTCTTCTACCTCTCCTTTGTCCGCCCCCGCGGGGACGCCGACGCCGACGCCGGCCCGCTCGCCTCTTGGTGCGCCGACCACCCGCTGCTCCTCGCCAACGCCCTCTTCTTCCTCAACGTCGACGTCCTCTTCTGGCTCGTCGGCCTCCTCCTCTCCAACCACTGGGTAACTAACCAAGCACCACTCTTCCGCTCCCTCTCAATTCGTTTCGTTGCATACAGTTTCGCCGCCGAGTGAAAACCGATCGCCCGCAACGCGTTCGACGAAATGCCTGCTCATCTATTGCCGCGTGTCACGCCTCACGTTCGATTTGCAGCTCATCGACCTGTACTGGACCGTCATCCCGGTGATGCTGCTGCACTACTACCGGGGCCACCCAGCGTCTGCGGCTGACGCCGCGAGGTCGGCGGTGGCCGTGGCGCTCACCTGGGTGTGGAGCGCCAGGCTCACGCACAACTACCTCAGGCGGGAGGGCTGGGAGTTCGGAAGGAGGGAGGATTGGAGGTTCAGCGAGATGCGCAAGCAGTACGGCAGAACCTGGTGGTGGATGTCCTTCTTCGCCGTCTACCTCTCCCAGCAGGTGGGGTGATGATTCTTGATTCCATTCCCAAATTTTACAATGGGTGCGTTTGAAGAAGAAATTGACTACCACGCCTATCTTAGTAGTTCTGATTGGAATTTCCATGCTTGTTGGCTGCTGACACAGGTGTTCCTGATCGGCATCTGCCTGCCGATGTACGCCATCCACTCGAGCGACCAGCCGTGGGGCGTCTGGGACCTGGTGGCCACCGCCGCCTGCGTCGCAGGAATCGTCATCGCTTACTTTGCGGACACCCAGCTGCACCGGTTCGTGACCATGAACGAGAAGCTGAAGCAGCTGGGCGAGCCGACCGTGCCGACCCTCGAGGACGGGCTGTGGCGGTACTCGCGCCACCCGAACTACTTCGGCGAGCAGCTCTGGTGGTGGGGGCTGTACCTCTTCGCCTGGAACCTCGGGCAGCGCTGGATGTTTGTGGGGCCGCTCGTCAACAGCCTCTGCCTCGGCTACGTCACCGTGCTGGTCGAGCGGCGCATGCTCAAGCAGGAGCACCGAGCTGAGGCCTACAGGCTGTACCAGAAGCGCACCTCCGTGTGGATCCCCTGGTTCAGGAAGGCGGCCCCGGAGCCGAAGCAGAAGGAGACCTAAGCTCATGATGTAGTTTGTTTTGGCCATGGCGCCTTTGCCTATGTTGTTCATCGTGTTGTTCCCATCCTGCCGTTCGTTTCGTCCGCCTTGTGCAATTAACTATTTATGCATCCAGTGTAACTTGTATCATTATGAACTGCTTAAGGTGTAAGTTACTAATAATGTATCTACATTTATTTGCCTCATCTGAACCTTGCTTGCTCATCCCATCCTTCAGAAGGAACAGTTACAATGATCTGAATTGAAACTAGATCATAGCTGAAACATCATGAATACTAGTAGTTGGCACTGCAATTTGGATTTACCAAGTCAGGTTAGTTGCATTCTGACCATATCCTCCTTTCCCTCCAATATTGACAGGGCAAAAGTTCACATCAACTGTATCTGTTGTCAATTCTGTTATCTGCTGCAACCGCCTTGTTATCAGTGTCTTAGTGAGGATCTTGGTGGGTTCTATCTATTCAACCTCATGGTCTTGAACCATCAGCACCAGAACTCAGAACCACCTTCTGAATGCCAGTATCTGGTTTGTGTTCCTGGGCTTTCTAGACATTTTAAAAATGCAATTATTGACCTACCGGTTGTTACTCTCCGCGATTGGACTGATTCCCACCCTGTTTACCGGGCTGTAAAAATGCAATTAGATTTTACGTGGGAAAAAGAAAATAATTATTGTTTTCAGTATCTAGATGAAGGTCTGTCTTAATACCCGGTGCACCTTGTTTTTTCTCTTGTGTTCTTGGGAGCTCCTTCAGTTCTTCTGCCTCCTTTGAGTTGTGCTTGGACAGTGCCTGACCTCTGTTTTCTGCTTAATACAATGATACGCAGGGCTCATGCGTATTCGAGATAACAAAAAAGGATGAAGAGCTGTCTTTTGTGGGGATAAAGTGAAATTTTAGTTCAGATACCCCTCTCCAAATAGGGCATTAGGTGAGTACTCTCTTCAAAGTAAATTCTTTAAACTGAACTGAGAGGGTGCTGCTGCTGCTGCAGCTACTACTACTACTACTACAAGCTGGCACATGACTATGATGATGATACCCACCCACAAAAGGTTAGGAACATTCGAATCCTCTGCGATGAACTCGAGCTTTTAAGGACTGATATATAGAAGTATAATCAAATGGTTCACTTTTGGCTGTTACTTTTAAGCTAGCGTTATGGCAGAATGATTACACACTCGGTTACTTTCCAGTACCGTTATTTATCCCCCAGCCAGCTGCTGAATCATGTTCTTGCTTGGCCTTGGCCGCAGAAGAAGAGCGGCGTGCAGCGCCGCCTGAATATTCAAGTTGATGGAAACTTGGAAAGAGGCCGGCTGCATGAAGCACTTTTAATTTATCTGGGTTGATGATGATCTCTGCCGTATCATTGTCGTCGAAGTGAGTTGTTCCTTCATCAATGGGCCCCCAGCTCTCACAGCTATTAGAACCAATTTCACCTTAACACCCAGTTGCCAAGCAGGTGGGTAAACAATTCTATACTTATCAATCCAGCATTTTTTTTTTGGCACAGGTACACAATGATGTGTGATAAACTTTTGAGCCAAGGGAAGAGAAAGTGAACGCCGTTCGGATTTCTAAAACTCTGCTAGTCTGTTTGATGCTCCTTTGTTTTTTGGTTCTGTTGGTGCCATCGTTTTTCTTTCAGCTCTGACCTACCAATCAATTTTGCATCAGCACTAGTATTCTCCGACTACTGATTTCCAATGAAGTAGCAGTATTTGTATATGAGAAGAATGCATACATTACTTGTCTGTAATTCCGTACTTTTCAACGAGAATGCTGAGTCATAGGGAAGGAAAACACAGTAAAGCCCGGATCTGAAGTTCTGAACACATGAGCGCACACAGCTTGCTGTTGGTACAATCGGGCCGGGCCCAAAACAGGCGGCACATCTGGCCGTGGCTCGCTGGCTATGCAGTAGTCCTTCCGTTTTTTTATTTGACATTTTTTAGTTAAAAATGAACTAGCCGGCTATAGATATTCGAGAACGGCGGTATTATTTGTCAAAAATGTACATTAGTGCAGCTTCAGGCTTTTTTTTTTTTTGATGAGAACGCGAGCTTTCATTGATTAACAACAAAGTACATGCTGAAAATTGATTCCCCATACAGAACAGTTCGGGGAATGAAGAAACTGAAGAACAGGGCAAGGCCCATGTACATGATTAGTGCACCTAAAGGATGGTTGAGAAAGCAAGGATTGTCTTGCTCTTTTAGCCTGATTGTGCAGCTTCAGGTTAGGTTCATCATGCCCCATAACCAACCGAGGCCACCAATTTCTAATACGGGAATAAACCAAACTTTCTGAGCCACAGAATTTGCACCAAAAATCTTTCATCTCGATTTTACTAAAAGTATATGAACTTCATTGCAATGATGAAGTATATTACATGTTTGATGTTTTGCCGCGTTCTGTCAATCAGTCAGCCAGACTACACGCTGGCGGTCAGCTACTTACGTTTACCAGATGAATTAAGGATATGTTCATAATCATTCCCAAATGAAAACTTGCACCGACACACATTGTGTTATTTTGATGAAACTGGAGAGTTGTACAGAACCAAAAAGAATGCACGGTGCTTGGGAAATGCAGCCAAGAAGCATCGATCTCAAAACTTTGAAGAACGCATGCAGCAGGACGACTCCATAAGTAACTAGAGTGAGATGGTTGAATTTTCGGCACATGTGGAGTATATGTATGTGAGTATACTTGCTAGTTGCAGAGATGGTTACTTCCTATAGTGATAGTACAATGAAGTCATTGTCAGAGTCTATCAAAAAAACGTAACCATTGCTTGATCTGTACGATTTCGATTAGTTTACAGCTCGATCAAGAAGAACAAGGTCAACCGATCGACAAGTTTATCAAAACTAGCGGAGGAAAAGTCAACTAATTGGTACTCCTATTCATCTCTTTGTATTTTCAGTGAGTTCAGTTCATCAGTGGACAGTGGTAAATCCAATTCTATATGAAGACGATAGAAACAAGGAGCATGGTTGTCTGCATACAGCCAGAATAATATGAGACACTAATTAAGGTTCACCATATTTCTTTTCTCCTTTGAAGATTTGGATTAAGACGAGGGGTGAGATCTGTGGTGTATTTATTAGGCTATTCTTAGTAGGGGTTTGTCCTCGTTAAACGATGTGCCCCGTGTTAGAATTTGTATCAAATATGTGTACGGCTTTTGGTTATGCAGTACTTTGAGTTGTATTAGCAGTATAGACTAAAGTCCTAGTCAAACTCTGTAACCCGGACCTCCTCATAAATATGAGGGAAGGGCTGCTGTTGTAACCAGGACGACTAGATGGCTTGGCTTGGGGGTGCGGCATTGCCGCGGTGTACCCGGATACTGGCATAGCTATCTGGTAATGGGAGGAGCGCCTATAGTCATGCTCTAGGGATGTAGGCTTCGGCTGAACCTCGTTAACAAACATTGTGCCTCCAGCTTCGTTTATGATTGTGCATGGATATCTCCATCGATCCATAGTCGCTTCCGCATGCTTGTTTTCTAACACCACGTCAACAAAAATGATGACATGATGGTCTATTTATTAGCAGAAAGATGAAATGAAATAAAACTCTACGCACACTATTTCCAAGACTATAAAACTCATTAAAACCTTTATTGAAAGTGTGAGAGTTTTATTTTATCCAACTATGTCCAATCACATACATAGCAATTAGATATTATGGCGTATGGAACTATGAAATGAAACTATACATTAAGAGACCTGATTTCATTTCTAAATAATGTGGCACCATGAATTGAAATTTATATCATTGAGAATGGCCTTATACTAAATCGATACGCAGAAATACTAAATCGATCTAGGAGTACAGCCTAGTATATGTATTACTAAATCATCCGGGCGCCCATTTTGAAATAATGAACACCTGAACCTGCAGAACATCCAATTAAGCTGGGCAGGGTAGCCTAGCTACCTGCCCTAGATACTGATACTACTGCACCTGCAGTGCACGCTCTCATCTAGCTCACCGCCAAAATCAAAGTCAAACTCTCATCGTCTACTTTGTGCGCCCATTTCTGGTGGCAACATGCAGAATCCACCGACATATATACAGCTCATGCTGTGAATCTGTGATGCTGTCATAGTGTCATGCATGCAGCAGCCATTGAGCCGAGCCATGCAGGCCGGCCGGTGACTCAGCACTCCACTGTGATCGAGGCCACAGGCCAGCAAGCAGCAGTGTCGGAGTATACCTAGTTAAATCGAATTGCGCGTGAGCCAGCTCACCAACAACTAATAACCCCTAGCTCTGAATTACAGACAAACTACTGTCATTATTGAACTACTTCATGAGTCATTTGCATTGCATACGTAGTATGTATACATACATACTGCACTCCTATACAGATATCGACCAACTGCTAGTCTCTCCTATACAGCTATATATATCGATCGATCGCATACTACAGTGTACGTACGTGTACACTGTACACACGCATGCACACATACTAGCTCGTCTCGATCCAGTTCCAGTGGCAGTGATAGATAGATAGATAGTTTGTTCGTTTCAGTTGCAGCCACGATCGACATGACGGCGACGAGCATCGTCCTCCGCAGGCTGCTGCCCCTGCCTGCGGTGGTGCAGTTTCTTGCGGTAGCAACACTGCTAACAACAACGCCGCCGCCGCTGCCGGCCGCCGACGCTCTGGACGAGGGCTACTACGCGGCGACGTGCCCGGACGCGGCGTCCATCGTGCGCGACGCCATGGAGCTGCTCCACTACAACGACCCGACGCTGGCGCCGGCGCTGATCCGCCTCCTCTTCCACGACTGCCTCGTGCGCGGCTGCGACGCGTCCGTGCTCGTGTCGCCGGCGCCCGGCCGCGCCTCCGAGCGCGCCGCCGTGCCCAACCACACGCTCCGGGGCTTCAACGCCGTCGACGCCGTGAAGCGCGACCTCGAGTCCGCCTGCCCCGGCGCCGTCTCATGCGCCGACGCGCTCGCGCTCATGGCCAGGGACGCCGTCGCGCTCCTCGGCGGCGACGACTACGCCGTCCCCCTCGGCCGCCGCGACGGCACCGTCTCCAACCCCTGGGAGGTCGACCTGCCCGCGCCCTTCTCCAAGCTCGACGACGCGCTCGCCTACTTCGCCGCCAGGGGCTTCGGCGCCGAGGAGACCGTCGTGCTCTTCGGTGCCCACACCGTCGGCGGCGCGCACTGCGGCTCCTTCCGCTACCGCCTCACCGGCGGCCCCAACGGCGGCGGCGGTCCTGCCATGGACGACGCGCTCCGGTGCGAGCTGCTGCAGACATGCGGCGGCGCGGCGGAGCAGGGCCTGGACACCGACCCCGCGGTCTTCTTCGACCCGGACACGCCATTCGCCGTCGACAACAACTACTACAAGCAGATCGTGGCCAACAGGACGCTGCTGCAGGTGGACCAGGAGGCCGCCGCGCACCCCGCCACCGCCGCGCACGTCGCGTACTACGCCGCAAACCCCGACGCGTTCGTGAGCAGGTTCTCCGAGGTCATGGCCAAGCTTAGCAACGTCGGCGTGATCGAGGGCGACGCCGGAGAGGTCAGGAAGGTCTGCTCCAGGTACAATACCTGATGAAATTGCTGCATCGCATTGCAATTTGCAATTTGCTTGCATGCACTGCTCAAGTGTACGTGTTCGTCATGTCGTCGTCGTACTGACTGATGAGTGATGATGATCAAGCTCACTCAACAAGTGCTGCTGCGTTGACGCTATGCATTGACTGACAACAGTTTCAACAATTACTTACTATATGATCAGTTGTTAGTAATTTAGTATGATCAGGATTCTTTATTTACAGAGCGAGCATGTGGGTTGACCTTGATTACATAAAGGAATGGTACTAAGTTAGTCAGGTCGACGCTGTAAATTTTGCCAAGTGTGTCATTTGTAAGCCTATGTATTCTTGGGGAGAGGACTAATGATGCTTCTTGTCTCCGATGCGCGTATGCACGTTACGTTGCTGAAAATGGTCAAGGTCGTTGACTTTAAAATTCCTGAACATTCAGAGTGCGCCTTTATATTAGTCTTCCTTCCATATTGGTTTGTAACTAGTCAGGGTGAATTCAGCAGCGTGGGAGCTAAAGTGCATGAACAAATATTGATAAGTAGAAAATGTGAAAAATTACAAAAGAAAGATAAGGAACAAAAAGCAAAACTTCAAATCTTGCGGAGAAGGGAATAGGCGACTACCCCCACGTCGCTCCGCCAGGGGTGACACGGGCGGACCCCAGCGCCGCCGCCACCACCCCCACCCCCACCGAGCACCCTTGTCGTCCTTGCCGCCGCCCGAGCTCACGGCTGGGAAGCCCACACACGGGGCCAGGACGGCGGCGGCAAGGCCCTCTCCCTCTTGCTATCGTGAGTTTTCTCCTCCTCGCCATCTTCTCCGTCCTCTTCTCTCCGCGCCGGAGCTTGGAGCGGAGGCGGCGGTGGTGGTCGGATCCGGTGGCCCCTAGGCCAGATATGGTCAAACCTTGCCCGGATCTCGCCCCTGGGGCTGCTCGGACGATCGGCTGCAAGGCACGTTGGGTTGCCTCTCCCCAATCCATCGGGGCAGGGGGTGATGGTGGAGCTAAGGCGAGGAAGGGGCACTCCGGCGGCAGTGCGTTCTGGAGGACAGTCGTGGGGATGGCTTCGCCCTTCTGCGACGCGGCGCGACGACGACGACTTGTGGGCTGACAGGGACGTGGCGGCAGCGATCTCGCGCCTCTGTGCTCCCTAGTCGGCTTGGGTACTCGCAGCGTCCGGTGGCGAGCTTCCTCAAGGCTAGCGATTCTTGCTCACTGGGTGTTGCTGTGGCTGGGGGTGCTGCGAGGTGGTGCTCGTGGTGCTTTGGCCTTGCCTTGGGCTCGAGTGAGGTGGGATGTTTGGGCTAATGCTTCGGCCGGCTTTCTGCCGGAGCCAATGATGGCGACACTCTTTTGCGCCGTTGCCTTTCCTGGAAGCATCATCGTTGACAACCCCACTTGGCCTCTGCTGATCTTCCTGGTGGAAACACTGTCCTAGTCATTAGGCGGGCGACGGCGGCGTGTCGCATCGTTTTCCTCCTTGGAGGCGTCGTCCGGGTCTTCCCGCTTCTCCTTGGTGATCTCCAGTGAGTTTGGGCCTACCGTTGTGGCCTTGTCGCCTGTAGCTGTTGCCTGCGCTGTGGTGCGTCTCTGCCTTGCTGGGTCCGAGGTTGCTTGGGTGCTAAGTCGGAGCTGCTCGCCACGGGGTGTGGCTTTGTTGGGCAACGATGAAGTGCTCTCTCCTCGTTCTTGTCGTGCTGGTGCGCGCTTCGTGTAGGCTTTGACTTTTGGTGGCTTTGGTTGTTGTTCGCCGCGAGAAGTCGGAGCTGCTTGTTATTTAGGTGATAAACTTGGCAACGATGACATACGGTGGACTCCTTCAGTCTGGCTGTCCGCTTGTTCCTTCAGGGCTTCTCGTTTGAAGGTGTGTGCTTTGGTGGAGTCGGAGCTGCTGTGTTGCAGTTGCAACCTAGCTCGGCAACGATGACACTTAGTGCGCTCTTCTGGCGGCTGCTGGTCTTCTAGTGAGCTGGTCTGTGGTTGATGGTGGAGGTCCGGTCGGGGCAATGGGAGCTGCTTGGCTTGTAGCTGAGCTCAGCAACGACGACTTGCGTCGGACTGTAGGGGGTTGCCGTCTGTGCAGGGTGTTAGGGTCGTGCGGCTTTGTTGATGTCCCAGTCTAACTAGCCGGTGTCCTGTGGTGTGCGGCGTGTGTTGATGACATAATCCAACCGCCTACTGTGTTAAGGTTTTCGGCCCAGTTTTTTCTTAAAAACTGAGCCAACCCTATTTTTTTTAATTGAAAAACAAAGCTCCTGCCATTACGTTCAAAAAAAATATAAGGAAGAGAAAAAAAATGAGATGGCTGCTGGTTGCCTTTTCAGGTTTCGTCTCAATTCAGTAAATTATTGAAAAGTCGGCCGTCAGTCTTTTTTCTTTTCCTCTGCATTTCCTGATTTTTTTCTGTCACAATTTCTATCTCACGTGAATGTTGCCGACTGTCTCTGTGTTTCCTCTCCGTGACAATATTGCGCTTTGTGTTTATTTATCTCCGTTGAATTTCTTTTCTTTTGTGAGTAATATATCAAATTTCTTTTCTGTTTATATTTATTTTTTAGACTTGGCGCTTCTCTGAAATATGGTGAAAACATGTACTTCATATAAATGTCATGCCGTTGAATCAGCTTTCGCGGATTATTGAGTTTCTTTTGAGACCGGTTATTAATTATTTGATATACATACTCAAGATGAAACGTGTACGTTCAATATATCCATCCATTGTTATACGGATTTTATGATATTACTAGGTTTATGCCCGTGCGTTGCTACGGGGGCAGAAATGAGCATGATGCCACCTATAAAAACCGGTCTCTTGTGCATAATGTGGGCTCACAGACGAAAATCATCTTCGAGTATAAAGAACGCAAAAAGAAATTCTAGTTGAACAATAATCCCTACATAATTACAGTGAAAGGTTGAAGGGTCCCTAGAATGCTGCCTTGCATGGGTGCCTGGGTAAAGGCAGAAAATCAAGAACATATACCCAATAGTCGAACAGTATTGGCCTCATCCACCAACAATGATTGCATAGGCTACACTCAAAGAGGAGGCCTTGTCCACCAACATGGACCTGAGATTATTTATGCTAATTTTCTTATTTATGCTAATTTTCCGTTCAATATTTAGTGTGATGGAACAGTTTTCTAAAACATGTTTTTTTATACAGACACATAGAAGAAATGCTGCCAGCATAGAGAAGTTTTTGTTTATTCAAGTAACAAGAATAAAGTGGATAATTTTATGTAACAGATTTATTTTGAAAAAAACATGCACACAAAAAACATTTTACAATATTGAAGCACATATACCTCCCTCTTCTATAAACGTAAATCATTATCATCACATTAGAGAAAACAATAAGCTACAACTATGCAGTAAATAGAAAGTGGTAACTTATGAGTGTAGGAGTATCAACACATGATATTACTCGCTTGTCCAGTGCCAAATCTAGTTGGGTCTCATTGTACTCAAGAGCAAGTACATTTCAAAAGAAGAGGTGTGAATTATTCAGTTTGGTACAAGTAGATTAGCAAAAATGACACTTAAGGTGAACATGACATCATATGTGATGGATAAATAAGCAATGATCTATACTTCAATAATGCAAGATAATGTTATAAAACAAAGCAATACAGACTCCAATCCTGTCATGATTACTACAGTCTTACTCATCAAGTTATAACATATAGGCTGATCCTTTTTCAATACGCACTTTGCTTGATTCCAACAGGTGCACCAAGAACGATCTCTCCAGATGCATCAAGGCTCCTAGCATTAGTGAGAAAGGTTACATTAATATCCTGAGTGAAAATAGAAGAATAAACCAATTCTAGATCGTAACGAGTGAAAAGTTGAAAATAAATTGATTTAGATAACTTTGTTTTACCGTAACTATGGGAGAAATTCCCTCCTGAAGTTGTATTCAATCAAAACGGCGAAGTATTTGCTTACAAGTGCATGCACTCTCAAGATTTTACAGCAATTGTTGGCTTACAATTCTAGATAACTCATAAAAGATCAACAGTTGTCAATGCGAACCAACGTTTTGATGGTTAGTCCAATCAACTGGTAGTATTAACTATTGGTTCAGATCACCACTTCGCCAGCATATATTAATGTAGCAAACATACTATCCCATAAATTAACAAGTCATTCTAAAGTGAAAATGCAGTCAAAGTAAATATATAGAGCCAACCCACGGGTAAGCCAATCAATCCTCTTGGAGCAGCCATGAAAAAACTGAAAATAAAGAGAACCAGGTCACAAAAGATTTGATCCTAGCCACTACACAAAAAGGCTCAAGCAAGTACTTGGTTACTTCTGAATGGTCTCGACATCTCATACCCTCACCATACTTTGACATCCTTTTAGCGTTATCATTCATAAAATGTAGCAGGTAAATATATCCCAGCTCGAAAATAACTAATCAGAAAAAATGTTACAAGTGTATTTTCCTTATATGCCACAGGAAAACAACTAATGCCACATATGCCATCTGCTGTTTCAATGACATGTTTTGATAGAATACACACATCAGCACTAAGAAAAATACTTTAGTCAACTTAGAAAGATACATTGTTTACAGCGGAGTTAATAAACAAAAATCTTAGGAGCTAAAAGTATACATAAATGATATAACTAATGCACAGAAGAATGGGCAGGACTGTAATCATGAAATTAGGAAAACAATCAGTTGGATCTCTATCAGAAAAGACGCCTACAAATGAATATATTTATCCTATTCTCTAGGGAAGAAAAACCCCACTGAGATCCAATTTTCGAAGTTAAGCAACTGAAAGTGAGGTCTATCCCTTAGTTAGTTTACCTATCTTTATCAAAATTTATGTGCTTCTTCATGAACTCCAGACGTGTTTGGTTCTCCAAAAAGTCTTTGAAAGTCGTTTAAATCCTCCTAAATCAATCAAACATTATGAAGCAATGAATATAGAACCCAAAAGTGATGAACCAGAGCATATGCTTGGTTAAAATTAAAATAATCAATAGCTGAACATGCCAGATCATATAATGTTTTGATACACAAGTGATATATACCTTTGTGAGGTAACCATTGTTTTGTAGCTTTAGAATTGTGAGTACCTTCAGTGTAGCAGAAGTCAAAAGGATAATCAGTACAGTTGTCTTGTAACTTCGAAATTTGCAATGAAAAATAATGCCCAAATCAGTTCGTGAATGACTGAATATAGAAAAACAGCTATGAAACAATGAATATAGTAGAACATGTTGGTAAAAATCATGTTTGATGCAGACCGCAAATTTTCATGAACAGAAATTTGAGTTAGACTCTACAAATTGTGATAAGTGAGAACTGGGATGATGCCTTTGTGACTGAAATAACAAACCATACTCATGCCAAATAATAAAAAGATTGTTTCAAGAGGACATTGAGTCAAAGGCATCTCAAATTGCAATAAGACGTTAGAAAGAGGTCATCAAAGGGGTTACAAGATGAATGGATATGGAAAACTAATTCAGATGCATAAGATATATGAAAGAATTGATAGACAATCTGAAATAGCCATAAATTCAAGTGAGAACCATTTTACACATTCAAGGACCGGTGGAATTCTACACTGCCTCAGCCTGACAATTATAGAGAATAGGATGCAATCGGCATAAGAAGAGTAATAAAAGTTGTAGCAGATGAATAAGCTTGATCGCGTGGTACAGGACAAGGAGAATAGAGGACCTCAGCTGTAACCGGAAGGCAGCCGGAGAGGATCGTGATGGGGCCATAGGAAGTGGATGTGAATACCTTGTCTAGGACGCACGATCAGGATCTGGATCAGGAGCTTGCATCCTCAATAGCCATGGAGGAGCGTGTGGCGGCTGTGGTCGGCGATGCCTGTTGCCTGTGCGCCCGTTTTGCTTGTTCGCATGCCGCCTGTTGCCGCCACGTGTGCGATGTGCCTGCTCAATCCAAGTTCTTCTCCTCGGACAGGAAGAGGATCTGTCATGGACGGAGAGGGAGGCGCTCCGAGGTGAATGCGAGGAGCGAGGGAGGTAGGCAGCCAGCCCCGGATCTGAGAAGAAGGGGCCGCGGGCAATCCCCATGGGCGACGGTGAAGTCGAGGGCGGCGGGCGCGGGGCGAGAAGCTGCAGGGCAACCGGGCAGGGGTGGGTGGGAGAGGGACGATGGAAGAAGAGGCAAGGGCGGCGTCGCGGCGATGCGGTTCGCTGGCCGACGGAGGCGCGCGATTGGGAAGACACAGAGAAGACGAGATGGCATGGCGCGGCTGCGAGGGTGCGAATGAGATGTACCTCGTGCTCGCATGCAGAGCGGGGATCTGAGGCGGCGCGGGCGGGGCAGTGATGGAGGGCGCGGCGTACATCGGGGCGAAGATAGCGGACACGGTTGGGGCGTCGGCGGGGGCGAGCGGGGGCGCGAGGCCACCCGACTGTGGTGGACGCCCCCCCTTACATGCTTAATAGGTAGTAGGGATACTAGCTTGAGCGAATCTGTACGTTCTAATAGAAAATCGAGCAACGAAATCCCAATAAATCATCGCAGCGAACGGAATCGGAGGCTCGTTGAACGAAATAAAACGCGCTGTGAAACCAGGCGTTTTTTCATTTATATATTTTCTAAAATTAAAATTTACAATTCTATACATCTGAACGCGGATTTTACAGGTATATACACCTATCGCCCCGGGCCACAGGCCCCTCTTCCCCCTTGTCCGCGCCCCTGTCGCCCGGCTGCGGGGCGATAGGAGCCCGGCGCCCGCCCTAGGGGCGACCGGATCCCCCGCTCCTATAAAGGCCGCCCCACCCCTCACCAAGGGTCACTGTGAGCATTTTGACACCCCCCACCGTGTGTGCAGCCAGAAGGGAAGAGGGAGAAGGGGGAGGAGGGTGGTTGTGCGGCGAAGCCCTGCTGCAATCGGATCTTAGGTAAATTTTTTTTTTGCCCTTTGTTCAATACTGTGCAACAAATAATGACCAATAATGTAGAATTAGAACAAAATTAGTTAGAAAATTTAAATTAATTAGACTTTTTGTAGTAGGTAATTAGAGATTACTTAGGCATTTATGAGGCAGTAATTAGGCACGGATGAAACGTTAATTAGGGAGTTTTTGGCACTGATTTAACTGTAATTAAGCACCGATTGCACATTATTAAGGAAGTAATTAGGCATTGATTAAACATAAATTAGGTAGCTTTTAGGCACAGATTTAACATTAATTAGGCAGTAATTAGGCACTGATTTAACATTAATTAAGCAGTAGTTCGGCACTGATTACACGTTATTAAGCAAGTAATTAGGCATTGGGTAAACATTAATTAGGCAATAAGTAGACATTAGTTATGCATAAATTATGCGATAATTAGACATTAATTAGGTAGTAATTAGGCATTGATTTAACATTATTTAGGTATTAATTAGACGCTAATTAGCAGTAATTAGGAACTGATTTAACAAGAATAAGGCAGTAATTAGGCAGTATTTAAGGAGTAAGTATGTGAAGATTTAGGCAGCAATTAAAGAGTAATTAGATATAGATTAGGGATTAATTAGAGACTGATTATGCAGTAATTGCGCGTTTTCTAGGCATTAATTAGGAAGACATTGTAGAGGTATTTGGGTATCAATAGGTGGGAACTGATGGTGCTAGTTTATGTACAGATATGTCGAACCGGATGCAGTTTCAACTATATTATGGAGAAGCTAGTGTGTTGTATGGACCGTATGGAGTAGACCTTTCGGGGTTTCGTTCTAGCTTGAAAATGGTAGACAGACCATTAGAGAGGAGTTTCGGTTCTATAATCAAATGGCTGGAACGTGGGTTTCGCGTTAATCCAAACACTCATTTTGTCAATGTGAATTGCCTTGTGTCATTTGAAGTTGAGGGGAAGAAATGGGAGCTAATGACAATCAACAATACGAAAGAGGGAAAGTTTTACAGGGAAACAGCAGTTAAGCGAGATTGGCCTCTTAGCATACTTGTTAGGATTGGTGAGAGGGCCCAAGTAGGAGGATCAACCTATGATGGCACATCGGCCAAAAAAATGTATGTAAGTGTTTATGTACTGAGCATCTTCCGGATGAGCCTAAAACAGTAACCGACAGTAATGTTAGCAATAGCAAAATATCTTCACAAAATCACATTTATTCATTACAACTATAATGCTATACCTGAATGTGTTGCGCATACTGTTCATTGGACATTATTACTAAACTCCATTCTCGTCTAGAAAAACCATCACAAATTGGTAGCTCTACAATCTCACATATTCTTTGATAACGACGATGTTGGTGCCATATCTGTGCTTTAAGATCGTTTAAGGTCAGCACAGAACCCTTATTGGGATTAGAATTGAATCCGTACTGTGAAAAACAGAGATGAAGTGTTGTTTCCATTCTTCTCTCTTTAAAAATATTGTAAAGACCTTTCTGTGTAGCCTTTACCGCAGCAACTAGAGCACTGTTAATCAGAGAATGCATCCACGGAAAAGAACCAATTGAACCGTCCATGTAAATAAACCTACAAGCCTCGCTTAAATAAATTATATCGAAAAGAAATTAAATCATTCAACTACTAAAATGATCACCTGGTTCACCGGTCCACTTAAAATGACGTTCTATTAACATTAATTACTATCTAATTCCTCAATATTGTTGACTAATTCCTCACTAATTATCATTTAACTGACGGATAATCTCTGGCTAATCAATAACTAATTAGTCAATAACTACACAAATAACTAATTATTCGCTACATGCACAAGAACAAAGAAGTGAGACAAAACTTACCTACAGCCGGATTCCAGCAGGGCTTGGCCGGAACAACACCCTCCTCCCTTTCCCCTCCACCTCCTCCCTCTTCCCTTAACCTGGCTGCGGGGGGATTTTTTTTTTGCCACACAATACACAGCAGAACGCAGAGATGGGATTTATAGGAAGGAGTGGGGCCTGTCGCCCCTGGGCCGGGCGACAGGGTCGCTGACGGGGGGAAGCGGGGCCTGTCGCCCCAAGGCCGGGCGATAGGTGTATATACCTATAAAATCCGCGTCCAGAGGTATAGAATTGTAAATTTTAATTTTAGAAAATATATAAATGAAAAAAACGCGTGAAACCAGTGGAGCTAGTTGGGCCACAAAGAAACTTAGGCCCAAATACAAAAAAAAAAAAAAAAAAAAACACTACGCGCCTAGCAGGGAGCAGGGACAGGGAGCCCTACGCGCCTGGTTTCGCATCCCTAGGAAGGAGGTGATCGCCCTGTTGGAACGAGATCAGCTGCCATTGCCCTGGCTGCCGTTGGGTGGCTGACTTACGGGCCCCATGCTCCTTGGGCCCATGTGTCAGTGGCCCAATGGCAGCCAACAGTACGTCAGCGGAACCCGATGGTACTTCTCCTCCGATCCTTGGCGAGAAAGATGGCACGCCGCGCAGCACCGGCGCATACTCGTCCTCTTCTCGCGCGTCAACTCCATGGCTCCGCCCGCTCAGCTCCTCCACCAACCAAGAACAAGGTATATATACCAGCCTCTGGACTGCGCCCCCTCCAGCAATCGATGATGTTGGTTTTTTCCTTTTTGTCTTAAATAAAAAACAGATCCAGGATGGCAGCAGATCCCCTAATCACAGCCGGTCCCCAAACAGTCCTTACGACCTTCAGCAAGGTTTGCTCGCTTTGTGGTGATTACAAGCGCGGGTATGCTGTTTTTCTTTGGGAGGCCGATGGTTCAAGAATTGAAAGACAAAAAGAATGCCCTAACTAAGGAGAGGGACGCCCTCAAGATTGCTGTGGAGGAGTGCCGAAAGAAACATACTGATCATGTGTTGCCCGACTCCTCTCAGGCCCAAAGCATGAGAGCTTCAGGTCATTTTGTTGTGCACCCTCTGCCCCCTTTTTTCCTCTCTCGATCTTAAGCCGTGCTCGATCACATGTCAATGCTGACCTCATGTCTGTAGAAAAATTTATGCTAGAGCCTAGAGTTGAATTCTTCGTGATATGCGACTAATTAAGCTAACATTTTATGCCGGCCAACCCACAGAGTGATTCTGAGATGTTTTGGCCTGACAGCCAATATTATTCTTTGTTTTAGGTACACCGCAAACCCTCAAATCAAACACGCCCTTCATACCAAAATTGTACCCATTGAGAATTTGTATTTGAGACTATTTTCCTATGACTGAATATGTGATATCGTTAGAAATATGCTATAAGAGAAATTTGTGGACGGAAAATTTTAAATTTCGAGACCACATCAAGGCAAACTTTACCCGGCCCTGCATGTCGAAAATTTGGAGTGGCAGATTGAGAGAAACTATTGCTGGACATAAATCAAAGATAGATACCTTGTTATATATTTTACATCTTCCAATTTGACTAGTGACTGCAGCTCTGCATTGAATGTTTTGATTGCTTATTTCCATTGTGTTTTCTTCTCTTTTTTTTGTGTAAGTTCATATATGTCCCACCTGCTATCTCTTGTTAGTCTATGTTTGATAGAGGTTTCCTCTCAGATCCTGCATAGTGTGTTCGATAGAGCTTTGCTCCGGGTTATGTGGAGTGAATCCGAGGAGGTACAACGGACGGCACCATGTGGGTGCTGCGTATGTTGTTGCGTTGCACTCTATCAGCACAATTGCTAAAACACAGCACAATTTATGGGGTGTGTGTGTGCAGTTGCTAACTTTTTTTTATCTGTGCTGCATCCAGGACGATGCATGGAGACCAATGGACAACTTTCTTCTTAGATGATCCTTGAGGAACCAGGACGTGGCATGGAGAGAAATGGGCAACTGTCTTCTTAGATGATCCTTGGGGAAATATGAATAATCGAGCTTTGAGGGCAGGCTTTAGGCTTTGTTGCTCTTTCAAAAGACTAAACAATTTCATGTATGTATATGCATCAGTGCTATAAGCTGAAGGCTATGCGTCGTTATGATGTAGTCATGGTTATTTTTAGAGATGATTGTGCCTGGGCTTTATCATCAGCAATAGTGAATTTGGATCCCTTGCACGGATCGGAGGAGGATTAATCTGTTATTACACCGTCTGCAGTTTCTAGTGTATTAGTAATATTTCAGTGATGATGGCACTTTGTTTGGATGAAGTTTTGTGGGTAATGTTCCAGCTTACTTAGCTGAACGAGCTCAGGAAGCATTTTGCGCGGCAAAGGACTGTCTACTGTAGTTAACGATCCTAAACGACAGACCGAGCTCAAGAAGCATTTTGCAAGGCGAACGGCTGTCTATATTATAGCTAACGATCCTTTTTTTTTAGATAAAGGAATAACAATCCGGCCTCTTCACTCAAACTTGAGTGAATCTAGCCAATAGCTACCGATTGCGCGGCAATCCTCTTCCTTGCATGGAAGGATCCATATGTAGATGATACGCATTTGGCATTTACAAAATTGTATAAATTTGATCAGGCAAGCTATTATTCATCAACGAGAAGCTAGATTTGGAAAACTAGAAATCGCCTTGGGTGTTTTTTAGGTGATTTCTAGAAACACCTCAATTATGTGTTTTGACATGATTTTGAGCATCGAAATTGATAGTACAATCCTAATTTTTGTAAGAGTAGACGCACTACCTGTTTCGTGGTCCGTAAGCGAAGCCACTCGTCCCACACGTCAAGGCGTGAATAAACCGAGTCTATGATGCACCTGTGGATATATGACACACACTCTCACTATGCTCACATTTACCTAGATTTATTACAGGAATTAACGATTTTTTAATTGAGTGGTAGGCGATAGAATCTGGATTTATTTCAAGAATTAATAGCTTGCTAATTGTGTGGTCCGTCGACAGCAAGGCGCTAGCAGGAATTAACGGCTTGTTAGTTGAGTGGTAGGCGATGACGTTTCCGTCGACAGCGAAGTGCATTCCACGAATTAACTGCTTGTTAGTTGAGTGGTATAGTAGGCGACAGCGTTTTTGTCGACAGCGAGGCGCTTGGATTTATTTCAGGAATTAACATCTTGTTAATTGAGTGGTAGGCGATGACGTTTCCATCGACAGCGAGGCGCTAGCAGTGATTTCATCAATTTGAAGATATGCGTCTGTACCGTGTAATTTGCCAAAAAAACACTTTATTTATGAAATCTGTTTATTTATTTATGTGATGTGAAAACTTTATTTATTTATGTGACGTGATGATATGATTTGTTCAATAAAAGCTACTAACTCTTAATTCCTACTCTCAATGTTTGAGTTATTGTTTAGTTTCAGATCTCCTAGCTACAGTAGCTATTCAGCCCCCAAAATCTTTGAGAAACTCTGCGAATGCCGCTTGAGAAGATCCGCCTTCCTTGATGGCCTCCATGGCCTTCTCCTTGGCTAGCACAAGCCTCTCCCTTAGCATCTTCCCTTCCTCGGTGTCCATCACCAGCCTCACCTTGGCTTGCACCTCCTCCGCCTTGACGAACTCATCGTACCCCTCCATCTCGACCGCGATCTTCATCTCCTCCACCATGAACACTTTGTTCATGCTCTGCTCTGCGTACAGCGGCCAGCATATCATGGGCAGCCCGGACATGATGGCCTCCAAAGTCGAGTTCCAGCCGCAGTGTGTGACGTACGCGGCCACCGCCTCGTGCCGCACCACCTCTGGCTGTGGCGCCCAGTTCTTGAGCACCATGCCGTTGCTCCTCGTCTGCTCCAAGAACCCTGCCGGGAGCAGTCGCTCCAACTCCGGCTCAGGGAATTGGCTCTGCTCCTCCGGCGGGCTCCGCACTGCCCACAGGAAGCGGTGGCCGGATCTCTCCAGCCCGCGGGCGATCTCCCGTAACTGTGCTGACGAGAAGGCACCCTTGCTGCCGAAGCAGAGGAAGACGACGCTGCGCTTGGGCTGCTCGTCGAGCCACGTGAGGCACTCGTGCCTCTCACCGCCGCTCTCCACCGACTTGCCGCCGCCGTTGACCAGCGGCCCGATGCAGTACACTGCAGGCGTGGGCATGCAGGCGCCGTCGCCGCCCCTAAGCGCCTTGAGCCGCGATTAATAACCTTGGTTTGCTTACACATATTTCCCCGTCTTTTGCAACGTTGCAGGAAGGGAAGGGAAGGTTACCCAGGAGATCCTGACATCCTGTAGTTATTAGAAAATGAACAAGGGCAAGATTTTCATGTTGGCTAAGGGATTTATAGGAAGGGCAAAGAATTGCATAAGGATAGCAAGGGAGAGGGTTGAGAAAGCCTTGCAATACTCCTACAGGGACAGGCGTAACAAGAAGAGGGATATGAGGTCGCTTTGGATTGTGCTGGCACACGATTGCATGGGGTACGTATCTATTGCAACGAGCTTGTGAAAAAACGAAATGAGATCTTGGCAGTAATAAGATCACCATTGTTCTGTGCATGCTCATTTCAGATCATTCTTGCATCTTGCTGTTTAAGTACCTTTCATCTTGCATCTGAATCCCTGCATTTAACAACTATCAAGTGAATTATGGCAACTTTATGCATGGATTGATGAAGGAGAACATCCAACTCAACAGGAAGGTGCTCTCAGAGCTGTCAATGCATGAGCCTTACAGCTTCAAGGCGCTTGTTGATGTATCCCGCACGGCATTTCCAGGGAACAGGCCTGTCAAAAAGGAGGGTCTAGCATCTATCCTATGAAGCATATTTTCCTACAAGTCACTGAACTCGTGATGTTCTTTCCTTGCTTGCAGTTCAGAGTAACTGCTCCCATCTGTTAGCTAGTATGCCTGGTGATTCATGTAATTTTGCAGTACAAGCGTTTATGTTATCCCGTTTGGCACTAGCTTTGACATACTGTACTGAAACACCCTATGACGCTTATTGTTCTTTTGGCCCCGTCAGTTGGTTTTAACGGGATATCTTTTTTTTTGCCACTCTTGTCGATGACAACTCTCTATTTATCATTTTTACGGTCATCTTTACATGTTTGCCATTGGAGAGATTATCCCTTATGAATTTGCCATTTTTGCTGAGGTGTCATGCCACGGTGGCCATTTTTGTTGATGTGGCATGCTCACGGAGCCTGCCAGTGTGGCGATGATACAATGCCTCTGCTATCTCTAATGCAATCTCTCTATGACATGCGGGAGCACCTGTCATCGTTCTCCTCTGATATCCTCATCCCGTCGCCGCCAGCCATCTCTTCTCCATCCTACGCGCGGCGCCGAGGGCGTCGCGGCCGTGCGTGAGTCCGGCGAGAGCGGTGCGGGTTGGCGTGTCGGAGGGGTTGCGCAGGGAGCGGCCGCGGCTCGTGGGAACGCTTGGCGGCAGCGCGGTGCGCCGGAGCTCGGGTCGGGCGTATCGGCCTGCGGCGGGCGGCAGTTGATGGGAGGAAGAAGGGTAGAGGTTGGTGATGACATGTGGACCCCACGCGTAAGTGGGACAACAGAGGGAGAGAGGGGGAAACCCGGGGCAAATTTGTCATTTCGCGTGGCAGGCGTGTGCCCATGACATGCTGGCAAGCTTTAGTGGCACGCCACATTAGCAAAAACGGCCACGGTGGCGTGCCACGTCAGAAAAAAAAGTAAATTTGTAAGAAATAATATCTTTTTAATGGCAAATATATAAAGACGACCGCAAGAGTAACTAATGAAGAGTTGCTATCCATTAAAGTGATAAAAAATTAGAGAAAGAAGAGATTTATGGATTTAATACACACATATAGATACTGACATAGCAGATGGTTAACACCAGAACCAAACTCTAGAATACTGCAACATTGTATATGGCAACTAAGTCTAAAAATTCTGAAATGTCATTCTTTTTGTAGCAAATTCACAAGTCTGAGCAGGTTCTCATGAGAAGATCCTCCCTCTCTGATGCTTGCACATGCCTTGTTCTTCCACATGATTTCCCTCGCCTTGATATGCTCATCTCCCAGCAGCTGCGCGACCTTGGCCCTGATCTCCTCCTTTGTGACGACTCCTTGCTCGTTGGAACAAAGCTTCAGGCCCGTCTTCCACACATTGCACACGTAGCTCTGGTTGCAGAACTGGTCAGCAAAGTAGGGGCAGCACAAGAACGGGACGCCATGGAGCACACCTTCAATCGTTGAGTTACACCCACAGTGTGACCTCGTATGGTAGTATTTAACTCACACCATGTAGCTGGAATTTTACACACACTAATCCAAATTTGAGATGCAATTTCGCGAGAGTTGCTTGACGCCGCCAAGAAACCAGTCGCAGCTGGCCAAGAACACCTGGCATCGAGACAACTGCATCACTTTACTATGTTGCTTACCGTCGGACAAACAAGACATCCTCCATTCTGGCGGAAAAAGTCCTCTCGTCCCCCTTCAATTTTTAACGAAGTTTAAGTAACACTCCTGAACAGCAATACCAGGCATTGAGCACCCTTAACTCTTAATACCAGACACCAGTCCGCCTCGACAGGAATCAGGGGCGGTTTTCAATGACTTGGAGCCACATCAACAGTCCTATGTGGCCAGGCCACATGTCAGTGTTAATTTAAGGCCTACATATCATCCATATTGTCATCCATCTCTAAAGCACAACTTGTTGTAGTCCTTTGGCGGAGCACCAGGGGAGAGGGATGGTGGCGTGAGGGGGCCGTGAGGAGAGCAGCGCACGAGAAGAGGGAGAGGGGCGATGACGTGAGGGGCACGAGAGGGGTAGCAGCACACGGGAGGGGGAGAGGACCGGGGCGCACTGGGGGGGGGGGGGGCGGTCGGCGGCGCACGTGGCCAAGAGGGATGGCGACACATAGGGAGGAGAAGCAGGCGATGGCACTTTTAGAAGCCATTGGGCCCACATGCAGTCAATCGTATGTTACGGGTTCCCGAAATTTCGGGTAACCGCGAGTTCAGGTGTTTTTGGGGTGCCAGATTTGAAAATCCGAAATATAAAAAAAAACTGAATTACTCGACCCGAAATTTTCGGGTAACCCGAACGCCCACCCCTAAATCCACGTTGGCTAAGCAAACCGCCCACGTGCAGCGCATCGACGCGCGCTCCCGGCCACGTGCACACGCTTTTTTTCTTTTTCTTTTTCATTTTTATTATATTTGTAGATATAAGTTATACCTCTTACTCAGAGTTATGATCGTAATTTTAACATAGTTATAATCATAAGTTTTTACCGGAGAGTGTCGGCCCAGCATGAGGTGTTCTCACATAGAGTTATGATCATAATTTTACACCCTCGGAGGGTGGGTGCGCCGCTGTCGAGCGGCTCCGCGGTGGTGCATCACCTTCGCGCGCGAGATGACCGGTGGCGTGTGCCGCCTTTCCACTACCGGCAACCTCGACGGCGGCTAGGTAAGCCCTCTAGGCTTTGATCTGTTCTTGCGCGCGTATGAGATTTCTAGGGTTAGGTTCACTGGTTCGATCCTCTTTCCCTTCTAATTTCTTCTCTGTTTCTTCACGGATCCGAGCGACAAGCGCAAGATCCGGTCGATTCTATGTCTCATTCTTCTCAGTTCTTGACCCGAGGGTCAATCTAGGGTAAGAGTTGGCAGAACCCGAGGCTCTTGATACCAAGTGTTAGAAGTCTTTGTTCATGGATCTAGTGCCCGAGACCCTACCACTAGGTGTTCTTGAGTTGAAATCGTGAGAGTTCTTGTGTAGATCTCATGATCTACTGGAAGGAGAGATTGAGAGGTAGGAAGATGAGAGTACCTCTGAGGTTCGAGTGCTTGACCGGTGCACGTAGGCAACGGGGGTTCCCTGTGCTGCATTCGTCGTCGGCCATGGCGGTGGTGACGCAGAGGGCGATGGCAGCGCGAGGGCAGTGGCAGTGGTCGTTGTTGAGAGGCGACGAAGAGGGCCGGCGTTTCCCTTCACTCCCGCGCCGAGGTGATCAAACCTCTCTTGTTTCTGTGTGTGCACGAAGGGTGGCCGAGGATGTTGGTTCTCGTGCCTGCCTCGGCTCTCTATTTATGTTGGCGCGGTGTGAAAAGGGGCCACAACCCCAGGGGTAAATGGCCGGCCTTTGATCAAGGCCCTATTGTAGGCTCAGGCTTGGTCGGGACGTCTCCCTTCCAAGCCCGAGATCAATTCCAACAATATTGTGCCACCGCCAGATTTTCTGCCGGACACACCAATCGACAATGTTGTTTGGTCCTTTGTTCACTGTCGCTATAGTGATTAGTGATAGCCCCCTGCAGGATCACTAATAACGGTTCTTCTAGACTCAATGATTGTTTTGTCCTCGGAGCCATTAATAAAACAAACACTCCCGGTGAGTGGCAAACTGGTAGTGTTGAGTTGTTAGACAATTTGTTTTTTTGCAACGGTCCACAACACTTACCACTTGTGCAGCGTAGTAAGAAGATTAAGAGCTTGTTTGGAAGTGTGGTATATTTGTAGTTTCTATGTAATACTATGGTATCAAATAATACTATATTATTTGGCAAAAAAATGTTTAGTAGCTATTAAAAAACTCAATTTGAAACCATGATATTGGCAATACTACTACAATACTTTTGGAGTATTGGAAAGCTTGTCTAGACCCAACATTTTTGGTTCAGCACACAAAATACAATGAAAACAGACACATGTTGCCTTCAGCAGCATGTTAGCCGCGGACGACACCAGCAGAAGTCAAACCGTTAGCTGTCGCGGCACCGAGGTCGTCCACCTGCAGCAAGGAGATGGGGAGGTGGTGCCATGCATGGAGGGGCAGTGCTAGTCCAGTGTCTACTGGTTCAGTGTGACAGCGCACAGGGCTTGGGCCTTTGGCAGTGCGGCCGGTAGCGTGGCAACGAGGGCAACGGGCTTGATTCGTGGCGGTAGTGAATGGCGGCGTGCGCGGAGAGGCGCTCGGCGTGTTCCCAGTGATGAAAAACATCACATTGGTGACCTCGTCGTGCTTGTAGAAGGTGGCAATGCTCCACGGCGGCGAGGTCTGTTCGCCAGTGAGGGCATGCATCCGCGGCGGTATAGCGAGGATGGGGGTGGCCAAGAAGCGGCGGAAGAGGTGATGTGGAAGGTGATGAATTCGGTGCGCGTGCTGATTTAGGGAACAAATCTCTCAAGCGAGCTGCTCCTATACAGAAGGGCGGCGGTGGCGCGATGCGTCCGCGTGGTGGTGCACAAGGACGTGCAGACCAGCGCACTGTGGCCCAGGCAGCGTGGAGGCGAGGCGCGCGCTTGGGCGTGCAACGACACGACACAGAGCGAGGCGACGCACAGAGCTGCGATGGGTTGCGCACGGAGGAAGCGAAGTGTGTGGCCGGTAGCACTACCGGCGGGACTAGGGAAGATGGACGGGACAAGGAGGAGATGGTCAGATGGAGGTTGGGAATGATGCATGGGGCCCGCTCATTCATAGACAGAGGCGCAAGAGATGCAACAAGGGTAGTGCTTCTCTATGGGTATGGATCCAAGGGGAGCCTCGGCCTGTTGGACTACCAGGACAACTGGGGAACACAGTACCACGACAATGGCAGAGGCGTCATGGAGAGCCAAAATATTATCTGTGCTATCGCGCCTGCGGTTGACTGCTCTACGTTGATCCCACCAAACATGTAACGTTGAGTTAAGTCGCATGACACACATTATTCTAAACTATTAGCTATCTAGTCATATCCGAAGCGACAGGGTGTAGCAATGTCTGTGCAAGAACATTTGCTCCTTTGCTAGTTATCTTGTGCATGAATTTCTTTTGCATCTGGTTAAGGAACGAACATGATTAAAATAGACTCATTATTCTAAACTACTTCGTTTCAGTATCCTTGGTGAAGGGTGTTGGGCATTGCCCAGCAGATTTGGGGGCGAAGGGGCGAAGGCTCCGTTGAGCCTTTGCTAAGAGGAAAGGACAAAGGTTATAATGTGGACGAAGGGTAAAAAAATGAAGACTTACGGACGATGGTCAAAACGGTAATTTACTCTTCACCATATTGATGTCACGTCTCCCTAACCCTAGCAACCCCCCTCATATTTATATGGGGTGGTCATTTACACATTTACCTCAAGGATCTCTAGAATTACAAGTAGGTCCCTATTACACACGAGCCGGTCATTTATTGGGCCGGGCCTTCGAGGGGCTAGGCTGTTTCCCCCAACAGTAGCCCCTCAGCTACTTCATCGGGGTTACATCACGATAGAGTAGCTGCGAATAAGGAAGAGGCCTAGCATGAATTCCAACCTACGTCGAGAGGAACGTCCCTGTACGTACGCTTCACTAAAAACTCCATCCCCAAAGCCCAGTGGGAAAATGAGATGGAGAAAAGAGCATGTACGCCTCCCTGGTCCAAACACATACATCGATCACATCCGACGATGGGATTGGCATTCGCTTGAAAAGATGAAGTGGAGTCTTCGCAGAAGGCCAGTCTTTGCTGCACCGCCATGCTCATCAACTTTCGATCTTCTGCTTCATCTTCTTTGCTCCAATCACTCGAGTCCTCGCTCGAGCCTTCGTGCCGAAAAGTAGTCGAGGTAGCTGGAGTACAGGTAGTTGCCGTAGCCGAAGGCCTCCCACGATCCCTTGGCGTCGGAACCCGGTCCAGCGAAGCCCTCGAACCGAAGTTGTCCGGCGGAGTGGAAGAGGTCAACGAAGGTCCCAAGTGTAGTCGTGCTGACGAAGGCGAACAGGTCGACGAAGCCCCCAAGCCGTAGTCATGCGGCGGAGTCGAAGAAGTCAGTGGAGCCCCTAAGCCATAGATGATTGTCAGAGGCGAAGGTGTCAGCGGAGCCCCTAAGCTTAGATGATCGTCAGAGGCGAAGGTGTCGGCGGAGCCCGTAAGCCGTAGATGATCGTTAGAGGCGAAGGTGTCATCAGAGCCCCTAAGCTGTAGATGATCGTCGGAGGTGAAGGTGTCGGTGGAGCCTCGTAAGCGAAGCCGGTGTAGTGTCGTTGAAGCTTTCTTTTTTGCCTTTGCTGCCTCACCTGCGGGCACCAGGCAACAATGATCCTTGGGATGGATTTGTTCACCTATATGTCCCCTCCCTGCCCCTTTTGGCTGGTGCTCGTAGGCGAGCGTTGTACGTGGAGGAAGTCGATGTTGTAGTTGTTGAGCTCGTGACTGTCGATGCATGGCTTGAGCTAGGAATGGATGATGAAATTGGCGAAGCCGTCGGTTCTTTGTCGTAGTTGTATGGCGGTGACGAAGAAATCGGCGAAGCTCTTGAGACGATGCCGATGCCGTTGTTGAATTTTTTTGGCGAGGCCGTTGCGGAGCCATTAAGGTTGACGGAGTCCGTTAATGGCGAGTTGAAGTAGCCATGTAGGAGGATAATGTGAAGGCAACATGTGCACAAGCCAACGATCTTTGCAACGTCGAATGCTTTGTCAAATATCAGCTAGCTGCGAGAGCGAAGCGTTTTTGACAGATGTAGCATTAACTGAAGTAAATTAAATTATGCACAATTGAGAGCTTTCGTTCATTGCAGCCGTAGCCGACTTCTTGAAAAGCTTTCGCTCATTGCAGTCATAGCCGACTTCTTAAATGGAAACGAAACACATGACATACTGTAGGAATACTCGGCGAGATACAAAATTTAAATGCATATAATGAGGTAAGCACTTGCATGCGAAGGTGAGAAGAATTAGACGTATAACGAAAGTGAGAAGGGTTAGGTACGCTGAATAACGTTGCAGGAAGTGTTGGATAAACACAAATGAAATGGGCACAAATAATTAAATGCTATGGCGAAGGTTGCCAAGTTTCATAGACATAAACACATAATGTGTAATTACAAATATCGTTAGCGGAGGTTAGCATAAATAGATAGTGTATAGTTACAAATATGATAAATAGTTAGTATACAGTTGCGAAGGTTAGTGGGTTAGTAGAAGATGAAAGACTATGTGTTAGTGAGAGTAGAAGGTTAGTGGTAAGCGAAGGTTGGCGGTCGATGAAGCATAATATCCAGTTGAGGATCCATAATTGCGAAGGCCATACAATGAAGAACCAATGAATCAAAAAAACCAATGATAGTTGAAGGTCTAATTATAGATGAAAACCATGAAATCCGGATTATGTAGAAAACCAATGGATTGACGAAGCCCAACACAATCAATATATGACGAAATCCCCAAGTCATTGAAAACCAAGAACACCGAAGCCCAATATATATATGAAAACCTATCGTCCAAGACTAAGTATATATATGAAGACCGTAGGAAAGAGGAATCAAGAGACCTGCACGAAAGAACGAGCAAATTGCAAGTATAATGCAGCCTAAAGGGAGCGGAGGGTTATACTTACAGTGAGCAACCTGCACATGTAGAGAATTTTGACATATAATAAAATAAATACATAAATAAAAATAGGTAAATTTGCTTAGAGCGCCACACGGGCGAAGCACACTTTGGCAACATACGTTGCAACGAGCAGGGAACACTTAGCTCATGCTAAGATTTCATTACAAGCGAAGGTTAGTTGAGAGAATCATAATAAATATGGTTAGAATAAAAATGGTTAGTAATCAAAATGGAGTGAGCATCATTCACAGCGAAGGCCACAAAATGCGCGGATGATGTGACATATAAATCATAAATAACTAGAAACATGAGATATTATTCATAATTGACGAAGTATATAGATGAGGAGTAATATTTTATAAATCTCTTGCTGGACGAATCATAAGAGATGGCAACACAAAAAGTAAAGAGCGTATAAACTTATATGTAAGTGCTGTAGCATGCGAAGGTGGTAAGTCATACATGAGACATAATATTTGCAAAACACATCAAACTAGCTTTGAGCGGCGTGTAAAGTATCTTGCGGTTGGGTGCGCAGAAAGATAATATATAACAAGCAGCGGAGGCTGGTTTGCAACTTGTGTAAAGAAAAAGGGTAAATGAGATACGGAGCAATGAAAATCTTTATACTGTGATTGTGAGAGCGCTTAACTATGCATCGAAGCCGCCAAGGTTGGTCCTATCAGAAGATAGATAGAAAATTCGTTTTTGCGGAGCCAAAAAGGAGAAGAAAAGAAAATTGCCGAAGCCCATCCTCCATTTTGGCTGACGAAGGCCCATGAACATGTTTTGCTGAACCAAAGCCCAAAATGGCAAACCAATAAACTTGAAGCCCACTTTAAGTTTTGATAGATATCCGAAGCTCATTTGAATTCTGATGAGATTAGATTCTTTCGGAGCTGAATTTAGGAGCCCAATTAAATCTGAATGCGAACCCCGATTAATTCCAAAGCCCATAGTGGATAGTGAGAATAAGCGAAGCCCATTAACTGATAATCCTGACCTTGCGAAGGTACAGGAGTAAGAGAACAGCATCCATGTAATGAATGTTAATTCGCACTGGTGGTGGGAAATATACTCTGCGGAGGTCAGGTTGTTGGTTAGAATCTCAGCTTTGCTGATTTTTTTAATTATTATTTTTATTATTACTATTATTTTTAAATACAAAGGTGATGCTCGGAGGTTTTTAATTATCGGGGCCATGAACCAGCGGTGAGTTCTGCTCGAGGAGAGCTCACGCTCAAGGCTACCTTAGTACATGCACGAACTTGAGTTTTATGAAGTGGCTATCTTGTCAAAATCCTTAGACTTTATTTGGATGCGAGAGTATTGAAAGCGATTGGAGTGGATTCTATTACTTGGATTGAGTCTTTCCCTTAGAATGGAAAAAGATTCAATCCACTCCAATATTCTCGCATCCAAACAAAGCCTTAGGATAGTAGGATTTATCAAAAGGCTGTTTGAACATTGATGCCGTACCCAAGTCAAGTACTACGTCATGCATTGTGCGGCTCAGTTGAGGAACATTCTGGTTCACTGTAAGCCTTTTATACAAGTTGAACTTCATGATTGGAATTAGTACAAGCTCCCAGCCTAACTAAGATGAGTTGTACATTAGTTTCCATCATCATCAGCAACTCCTATTTATATGGGATCCCGGTGGTCATCGTGAGGTACTAGTGATTGGTGATTCAGATTTTGCTCGAGTTCTTACCGCAACGGTTTGGGGACAACCGTGTCTCAAGAGAGGAAGTATGTCAGGATACTATCATATTACTATGTATTCTATAGAACTAGCAATATGGCCCGCGCATATAGCGCGGTTAGCTAGCATTTTTAAATTTTTGTTTCTTTTTACAAATTAATATTGTTAGATTACCTTTGTTTTACTTTATTTTTGTTGTTTTTACTTTATTGGTCCCGAATAATATATTTTATTTTACTATTTTTTCTTTTTTATTAGCATTTTTACAAAGTGTTTTAATGAGTCAATATATGAAGTTCTGTATAGATTTAAAAAAATATATATTTATAAGTTTTTATACAGTGGTGTGTGAGATTAAAATAACGTTGGTAATAATAGTTTTGTTTTTGGGTTGTAGCTACTATCTAGATTTTTATAATTGTGTAACCACTAAAGCATTGTGATTCGGTTCTTGAGACAGGGAGGAGCGGGGAGGGGCATTGGCCCCCCTATGGCCGAAAAAATACATATTTTTTTGAATTTAAATAAAATTTAAATTTTTAGTACTATTGGCTCACTCTACAATGAAAATCTTAAATTTCTGGCTCCGCCACTGGGGCTATCTGGCCGTTGTTAGAGTGCCATGAGTGCGTGGTGTGGAGCTGCACGATGTCCGGGATCACGAGTTCACGACCACCACACTGGGTTGGAAACTTGGAATTGGAAAACGTATTGGACTCCAGAACGATCGGTCCACCAAGCATGCACACCGCTTAGAAAAATATTTAATTGTATTTGGCCACAATTGTAGATCTTTCTCATTTTCTCTTATATATATTTAATATATGATTTAATATGAGCCGTTCATAAAATCCGAATGTGGAGGGCTTATTTTTCAATTAACGTGGTTATTTCCAGATCATCTCGGTAAATGTGGTGACTTCTTTTAATACTTCCATATTAATATAATAGATTGGGCTGGCCACGGAAGTACATGGACACAGGCCTTGGGCCGAGGGAAATGTACGATGGGCTTGCCAGTAAGCCAAGGAGGAAGTACAAAGGGGAGACGACGGCCATCAGGAAGGGCATCGAGGAACAAGACCATGAACTGGCAGCGAGCTCACGCTCGAGGCTAGATTAGGCTAGATTCTATCTGTTTTTTCTTTTCTCCTTGATTCCATACTTGTACCAGAATTTGATTTGTTCCTCGCTGTAGCAGTTTGGTGGAGTTTTGTATTGGGTTGGGTTTGTGACAGTGGCGCTCGCCGGCCACTCGTCGTTCGCGTCCCCGATCTGCCTCAAGGTGCGCGCTAGTCTCACTGCGGCCTTGGGCTATGGGCTATGGCCCTCCGGTTTGGGACGGGTGGTCAAGGTGCCATCGTTCAGAATTTCAGATATTTAAGTACCAATGCATGAGCTACTGATTTTTGTCGACATCTATGGTATGTAAATTTAGTACGATGTACTAGCACATAAATATATTTGGATGGATCTGTCCATTACTTATACAGGAGCCGTTAACGTTTCCTACGCACACACGGCGCTCTTGAATGGGACTGGAAATCCCTTTTGCTTGTAGATGGAGCAGCAGGTCGCGGTCCTCACTCACTCAGTAGCTTCACAAACCTTTCGAAGTTCTCGTACGAGGACCCCCCTTGGCTGATGCACCGGCGAGCGGCGTCCTTGAACAGCCGCGCCCTCTCCCTGATCTCGGCGTCGGCGACGACCTGCTCCACCTTCCCCCTCAGCTCCTCCCTGGTTATGATTCCGTCCGCGTCGGGCGCCACCGCCAGGCCGGTCCTCCACACGCTGGTGATGTAGCTCCGGTTCAGGAACTGGTCGCAGAAGTAGGGCCAGCACAGGAACGGCACGCCGTTCCTCATCCCCTCCATCGTCGAGTTCCACCCGCAGTGCGACACGAAGCACGCCACGGCGCGGTGCGCCAGGACCTGCTGCTGGGAACACCAGCTGACGATCATGCCCTTGCCAGCGACGCGTTGCCGGAACTCGTGGAGCCACGCCTTGCCGAGGCCAGGGGTGAAGTCCGGCCGCACCACCCACAGGAACGGGCGGCCGGTGAGCTCCAGCCCATCGGCCAGCTCCTCCAACTCCCGTGGGTCGAAGATGGCCATGCTACCGAAGGCCACGTACACGACGGATCGGTCGGGGTGCCCGTCGAGCCACTTGATGCACCTCTCGTCCTCCGGCAACAAGTGCCCCACGGGCTTCCGGTCGGCGAACAGCGGGCCGATGGCTAGGATGTCGGGGAAGAGCTTGAACGCGCCGGCCTCGGCCTCGTGGAAAGAGTTGCAGACAACCACCTCGGCGAACTCGTTGAACTTGTTGATCCGTGAGAACACCTCGAATAAGGCCGGGTGCGCTATCGGCACGCCCGTCTTGTCCATCCACGGCATCAGCGACGTCTGGAGCGGCGGCATCCCGGGGCCGAGCTGCAACGTCTCATCCCGCTCCGGCCAGCCTGCAGCACACGTACTCAACAAAAGGGTAAGAAAAAAATTTCATAGGCTTTCTTTAAGATTGTTGTATACTATAGTGCTAATAAGATTTAAAAGAGCTAGAGACCAGCTTGCAAGATTTAGTAGGTACCATGGTCGCCGAAAAGTCCTTCATCTATCAACTTGGGGATGTTGAGCATGGCCGCTAAGCACGCTGCCGACGCCGGCCACAGCGAGGCTACCCTGATGCCAAGCTTCTTGACGGCCTCGAAGCAGAAGCCGGCGGTGAGGTCCCCGACGAGCCACCTCACCTTGGGCCTTCCGGCCGCCTCCATCTCTGCGACGAGCCGCTCCAGGTTCCCTGGCATGTGCCGGCGGCAGGAGTCGGTGAGCTTGTTAACGTCACTGCGGTCCTCATCGTTGGCCAGCCCGTCCGGGATGGACGCCAGGTGGATGCCGCCAAGTACCGCCGCGGCCGCCGGCAGCGCACGGAGCACCCGCGCATGGTGCATCTCAGTGTTGACGAAGGTAACCTCAAAGCCGTGGTCGACCAGACGGTGGGAGAGCTCCATGAGCGGGGTGACGTGGCCCTGCGCCGGGAACGGCAGCATGATGACGTGAGCCTTGGACATGGCTAATGGCTTGAGCCTGCTTTCTGTCTCTCGGTTTCGGTTCCCCGGGAGGCCACGAGCAGAGGCGAGTTGGCAGTTATATAGAGCAGAGGCGAGTTGAATAAGCTCTGGGTGTGTTTAGATGGTTGAAAAAAACACTGTTTCGAACTGAAAAGCACTGTAGAACCACTGTAGCATTTTTCGTTTGTTTGTGGTAAATATTGTCCTATTATGGCCTAACTAGGCTCAAAAGATTCGTCTCGCAAAATACATCTAAACTGTGTAATTATTTTTTTATTTCATCTACATTTAGTATTCCATGCATGTGCCGGCATTTTGATGTGACGGGGAATCTTCTTTTTGCATAGTGAATTTTGGGAGAAAGTTAGGGTACTAAACAGTTTCTCTGACCCTCTCTACATCGTTCTCTGTAATATTCCAGTGGTTGCCGCAAGGAATGACGTCATAGCTCCCACAAAAGTAATAACAATCAAAGCCGTAGGTGAGTATTCAAATAAATGGGAGCACCTTTTCTATCATGAAAACGCCAGCAGTGACCATAGTAGCTGCATGAATCAAAGCAGTATGATACTGGAGTGGGACCCTCCATTACATCGGGTAACCAAGTATGGGTCTACGAGAACTTTAGTCCATTAGCCAGAAAAACAAGATAAATCTACAATTTGCAAACAGCCTATTAGCTCTTGTATCCAAATATTCCCTAACTAAATTTTAGAGGGCTAAACTTTAGATAGATCTAAACATTAGCCCTGCTAAAAGCACATTAACATCTATAATATAAAATACAATACACTAGAAAAACATATTTAATGGTCAAACTTGGTCAAAATAAAACGTATTAAATTAGGACAATGCTAAACTACTACAATTTTTTTGTGTGTACTTCTCTTACTTTGACTGGGGTTAACAAAAGGGCTAAATTTTACAAAATACAGAGATAACGACATCCACCATCTATCTATCTCAAAGTATTATTAAAAGAAGCTATCATGTTCGTTGGAAGGCCTTGAAATTACCATATTAATTAAAAAATAAAAATAATCTATACCATTTGATTTTGTGCACATCTAGCGATATATGTATATATTAAACCGTATATAAAATACAAATAAAAATATAAATATTTAGGTATTTACGTTATTGTTTGTGATGATCAATCTAACATGTTCACTTCGATGGTGTAGAAATTATAACATTAGTTGGAAATAAAAAGAAAAAAAGCTAAGACATTGGATCTTATGAAAATCTAACCGTCGATGTTAACCCAAAGATTTTATATCAAATACAATTAAAAAAAGAAAATATTTACACTATTAGTTGTTATAATGGTCTGAATATTTATCAAATATAAATAGTGAACAAAGACAAAAACACCACATTTTTTATATTAATCTGTGAAAAAAAAGAAAAGGATCAAACTATTGATATAGTGGGCCTTATAATTGGGGTATAATGCCACAATAAGAGTTGTTTTAGGATTTAAATTTGTTTCATAATAGCTGTTGAAATTTATAGTCTAAAAAAAGGTAACTTGCATGCATGCATCGGATAAGAAAAATGATGGATCTATTAATCAAGGGCATGTGCGTCATATCCTATTCTCCCTATAATCTATTATAAAAATACTGAAACAGCTGTTATCATGGGACGATGAGTGTACATATACATTACAATAAGATGTGTAAAAGAAAATAGATAATTCTTGCAAAGAGAAGCTACCATCTAATACCTTAATTAGGAAGTGTTGAAAAGAAGTGACTATGTTAATGAGAAAGCCAAAAGATTACCATGTCAATTAGAAAAAAAGTTAAATTGTTGGATTTAGAAAAATAACAGTCTAAATAATCTTAATGTGGAAGTTAGATACTTCTTGCCATATGTCGTCTGATAGATAAAAAATATACAATTTATGACACAAGAAAGTAATCAACCATATGTTTACATGCAACATATCTAATTTTAGACAAAGCATGGTGAAAATAACAATTCTAATATAGACCATACTTGACCCTACTAATTTAAATTATAAATAGCAATGTTATTTCAATCCTATACACTAATATATAAGATTATGTACAATTATGAAAAATATGTCTACTATTCTTAATATATTAAGTCATAAAAAACATGTTTTTAAAACACTACACCAAAAAAGTAAAGTCTAGAAAACAATATGTATTGTTAGGGACCAATAGAGAAAAACAAAAAATAATAGGAAAGCTAAATAAAATAATCAAATAAGACCAATTTTAAGCAACTAATATATTAGTGAAAAACTAGCTACCCGCGCTATTTGCGCGGGCAATCTTGCTAGTTAGTATTATTTCAGTGGTGATGGCACTTTGTTTGGATGAAGTTTTGTGGGTAATGTGCCAGCTTACTTAGCTGAACGAGCTCAGGAAGCATTTTGCGCGCCAAAGGGCTGTCTTGTAGTTAACGTTAACGATCCTGAACTCAGGAAGCATTTTGTGCGGCAATCCTCTTCCTTGCATGGAAGGATCCATGTAGATGATACGCATTTGGCATTTACAAAATTGTATAAATTTGAGCAGGCAAGCTATTATTCATCAACGAGAAGCTAGATTTGGAAAACTAGAAATCGCCTTCAGGGTGCTTTTAGTTGATTTCTAGAAATACCTCAATTATGTGTTTTGACGTGATTTTGAGCATCGAAATCGATAGTACAATCCTAATTTTTATAAGAGTAAACACACTGCTTGCTTCGTGCTCCGTAAGGAAAACCACTCGTCCCAAGCGTCAGGGCGTCTATAAACCGAGTCTACGAGGTACCTGTGGATATATGACACCCACACTCCCCACTCAAGTTTAAATTTTCGACTTGACACTGTGCTCACATTTACTTAGATTTATTCCAGAAATTAACGGCTTGTTAATTGAGTGGTAGGCGACGAGTTTTCCGTCAACAGCGAAGCGCCTGGATTTATTCCAGGAATTAACGGCTTGTTAATTGAGTGTTAGGCGATGACGTTTCTATCGACAGCGAGGTGCCTGGATTTATTCTAGGAATTAACGGCTTGTTAATTGAGTGGTAGGTGATGACCTTTCCCTCGATAGTGAGGCGCTTGTAGTGAATTCGTCAATTTCAAGATATGCATCTGTACCGTGTAATTTGCCAAAAAAACTTTATTTATTAATTTATGTGATGTGATGATATGATTTGTTCAATAAAAGCTACTAACTCTTAGTTCCTACTCTGAATGTCTGACTTATTCAGTGATATTGGCTTATTAGCATTTATTCTTTAGTTTCAGATCACCTAGCTAGCTATCCAGGCCCCAAAATCTTTGAGAAACTCTGCGAATGCCGCTTGAGAAGATCCGCCTTCCTGGATGGCCTCCATGGCCTTCTCCTTGGCTAGCACAAGCCTCTCCCTTAGCATCTTCCCTTCCTCGGTGTCCATCACCAGCCTCACCTTGGCTTGCACCTCCTCCGCCTTGACGAACTCATCGTACCCCTCCATCTCGACCGCGATCTTCATCTCCTCCACCATGAACACTTTGTTCATGCTCTGCTCTGCGTACAGCGGCCAGCATATCATGGGCAGCCCGGACATGATGGCCTCCAAAGTCGAGTTCCAGCCGCAGTGTGTGACGTACGCGGCCACCGCCTCGTGCCGCACCACCTCTGGCTGTGGCGCCCAGTTCTTGAGCACCATGCCGTTGCTCCTCGTCTGCTCCAAGAACCCTGCCGGGAGCAGTCGCTCCAACTCCGGCTCAGGGAATTGGCTCTGCTCCTCCGGCGGGCTCCGCACTGCCCACAGGAAGCGGTGGCCGGATCTCTCCAGCCCGCGGGCGATCTCCCGTAACTGTGCTGACGAGAAGGCACCCTTGCTGCCGAAGCAGAGGAAGACGACGCTGCGCTTGGGCTGCTCGTCGAGCCACGTGAGGCACTCGTGCCTCTCACCGCCGCTCTCCACCGACTTGCCGCCGCCGTTGACCAGCGGCCCGATGCAGTACACTGCAGGCGTGGGCATGCAGGCGCCGTCGCCGCCCCTAAGCGCCTTGAGCCGCGATTAATAACCTTGGTTTGCTTACACATATTTCCCCGTCTTTTGCAACGTTGCAGGAAGGGAAGGGAAGGTTACCCAGGAGATCCTGACATCCTGTAGTTATTAGAAAATGAACAAGGGCAAGATTTTCATGTTGGCTAAGGGATTTATAGGAAGGGCAAAGAATTGCATAAGGATAGCAAGGGAGAGGGTTGAGAAAGCCTTGCAATACTCCTACAGGGACAGGCGTAACAAGAAGAGGGATATGAGGTCGCTTTGGATTGTGCTGGCACACGATTGCATGGGGTACGTATCTATTGCAACGAGCTTGTGAAAAAACGAAATGAGATCTTGGCAGTAATAAGATCACCATTGTTCTGTGCATGCTCATTTCAGATCATTCTTGCATCTTGCTGTTTAAGTACCTTTCATCTTGCATCTGAATCCCTGCATTTAACAACTATCAAGTGAATTATGGCAACTTTATGCATGGATTGATGAAGGAGAACATCCAACTCAACAGGAAGGTGCTCTCAGAGCTGCCAATGCATGAGCCTTACAGCTTCAAGGCGCTTGTTGATGTATCCCGCACGGCATTTCCAGGGAACAGGCCTGTCAAAAAGGAGGGTCTAGCATCTATCCTATGAAGCATATTTTCCTACAAGTCACTGAACTCGTGATGTTCTTTCCTTGCTTGCAGTTCAGAGTAACTGCTCCCATCTGTTAGCTAGTATGCCTGGTGATTCATGTAATTTTGCAGTACAAGCGTTTATGTTATCCCGTTTGGCACTAGCTTTGACATACTGTACTGAAACACCCTATGACGCTTATTGTTCTTTTGGCCCCGTCAGTTGGTTTTAACGGGATATCTTTTTTTTTGCCACTCTTGTCGATGACAACTCTCTATTTATCACTTTTACGGTCATCTTTACATGTTTGCCATTGGAGAGATTATCCCTTATGAATTTGCCATTTTTGCTGAGGTGTCATGCCACGGTGGCCATTTTTGTTGATGTGGCATGCTCACGGAGCCTGCCAGTGTGGCGATGATACAATGCCTCTGCTATCTCTAATGCAATCTCTCTATGACATGCGGGAGCACCTGTCATCGTTCTCCTCTGATATCCTCATCCCGTCGCCGCCAGCCATCTCTTCTCCATCCTACGCGCGGCGCCGAGGGCGTCGCGGCCGTGCGTGAGTCCGGCGAGAGCGGTGCGGGTTGGCGTGTCGGAGGGGTTGCGCAGGGAGCGGCCGCGGCTCGTGGGAACGCTTGGCGGCAGCGCGGTGCGCCGGAGCTCGGGTCGGGCGTATCGGCCTGCGGCGGGCGGCAGTTGATGGGAGGAAGAAGGGTAGAGGTTGGTGATGACATGTGGACCCCACGCGTAAGTGGGACAACAGAGGGAGAGAGGGGGAAACCCGGGGCAAATTTGTCATTTCGCGTGGCAGGCGTGTGCCCATGACATGCTGGCAAGCTTTAGTGGCACGCCACATTAGCAAAAACGGCCACGGTGGCGTGCCACGTCAGAAAAAAAAGTAAATTTGTAAGAAATAATATCTTTTTAATGGCAAATATATAAAGACGACCGCAAGAGTAACTAATGAAGAGTTGCTATCCATTAAAGTGATAAAAAATTAGAGAAAGAAGAGATTTATGGATTTAATACACACATATAGATACTGACATAGCAGATGGTTAACACCAGAACCAAACTCTAGAATACTGCAACATTGTATATGGCAACTAAGTCTAAAAATTCTGAAATGTCATTCTTTTTGTAGCAAATTCACAAGTCTGAGCAGGTTCTCATGAGAAGATCCTCCCTCTCTGATGCTTGCACATGCCTTGTTCTTCCACATGATTTCCCTCGCCTTGATATGCTCATCTCCCAGCAGCTGCGCGACCTTGGCCCTGATCTCCTCCTTTGTGACGACTCCTTGCTCGTTGGAACAAAGCTTCAGGCCCGTCTTCCACACATTGCACACGTAGCTCTGGTTGCAGAACTGGTCAGCAAAGTAGGGGCAGCACAAGAACGGGACGCCATGGAGCACACCTTCAATCGTTGAGTTACACCCACAGTGTGACCTCGTATGGTAGTATTTAACTCACACCATGTAGCTGGAATTTTACACACACTAATCCAAATTTGAGATGCAATTTCGCGAGAGTTGCTTGACGCCGCCAAGAAACCAGTCGCAGCTGGCCAAGAACACCTGGCATCGAGACAACTGCATCACTTTACTATGTTGCTTACCGTCGGACAAACAAGACATCCTCCATTCTGGCGGAAAAAGTCCTCTCGTCCCCCTTCAATTTTTAACGAAGTTTAAGTAACACTCCTGAACAGCAATACCAGGCATTGAGCACCCTTAACTCTTAATACCAGACACCAGTCCGCCTCGACAGGAATCAGGGGCGGTTTTCAATGACTTGGAGCCACATCAACAGTCCTATGTGGCCAGGCCACATGTCAGTGTTAATTTAAGGCCTACATATCATCCATATTGTCATCCATCTCTAAAGCACAACTTGTTGTAGTCCTTTGGCGGAGCACCAGGGGAGAGGGATGGTGGCGTGAGGGGGCCGTGAGGAGAGCAGCGCACGAGAAGAGGGAGAGGGGCGATGACGTGAGGGGCACGAGAGGGGTAGCAGCACACGGGAGGGGGAGAGGACCGGGGCGCACTGGGGGGGGGGGGCGGTCGGCGGCGCACGTGGCCAAGAGGGATGGCGACACATAGGGAGGAGAAGCAGGCGATGGCACTTTTAGAAGCCATTGGGCCCACATGCAGTCAATCGTATGTTACGGGTTCCCGAAATTTCGGGTAACCGCGAGTTCGGGTGTTTTTGGGGTGCCAGATTTGAAAATCCGAAATATAAAAAAAAACTGAATTACTCGACCCGAAATTTTCGGGTAACCCGAACGCCCACCCCTAAATCCACGTTGGCTAAGCAAACCGCCCACGTGCAGCGCATCGACGCGCGCTCCCGGCCACGTGCACACGCTTTTTTTCTTTTTCTTTTTCATTTTTATTATATTTGTAGATATAAGTTATACCTCTTACTCAGAGTTATGATCGTAATTTTAACATAGTTATAATCATAAGTTTTTACCGGAGAGTGTCGGCCCAGCATGAGGTGTTCTCACATAGAGTTATGATCATAATTTTACACCCTCGGAGGGTGAGTGCGCCGCTGTCGAGCGGCTCCGCGGTGGTGCATCACCTTCGCGCGCGAGATGACCGGTGGCGTGTGCCGCCTTTCCACTACCGGCAACCTCGACGGCGGCTAGGTAAGCCCTCTAGGCTTTGATCTGTTCTTGCGCGCGTATGAGATTTCTAGGGTTAGGTTCACTGGTTCGATCCTCTTTCCCTTCTAATTTCTTCTCTGTTTCTTCACGGATCCGAGCGACAAGCGCAAGATCCGGTCGATTCTATGTCTCATTCTTCTCAGTTCTTGACCCGAGGGTCAATCTAGGGTAAGAGTGGGCAGAACCCGAGGCTCTTGATACCAAGTGTTAGAAGTCTTTGTTCATGGATCTAGTGCCCGAGACCCTACCACTAGGTGTTCTTGAGTTGAAATCGTGAGAGTTCTTGTGTAGATCTCATGATCTACTGGAAGGAGAGATTGAGAGGTAGGAAGATGAGAGTACCTCTGAGGTTCGAGTGCTTGACCGGTGCACGTAGGCAACGGGGGTTCCCTGTGCTGCATTCGTCGTCGGCCATGGCGGTGGTGACGCAGAGGGCGATGGCAGCGCGAGGGCAGTGGCAGTGGTCGTTGTTGAGAGGCGACGAAGAGGGCCGGCGTTTCCCTTCACTCCCGCGCCGAGGTGATCAAACCTCTCTTGTTTCTGTGTGTGCACGAAGGGTGGCCGAGGATGTTGGTTCTCGTGCCTGCCTCGGCTCTCTATTTATGTTGGCGCGGTGTGAAAAGGGGCCACAACCCCAGGGGTAAATGGCCGGCCTTCGATCAAGGCCCTATTGTAGGCTCAGGCTTGGTCGGGACGTCTCCCTTCCAAGCCCGAGATCAATTCCAACAATATTGTGCCACCGCCAGATTTTCTGCCGGACACACCAATCGACAATGTTGTTTGGTCCTTTGTTCACTGTCGCTATAGTGATTAGTGATAGCCCCCTGCAGGATCACTAATAACGGTTCTTCTAGACTCAATGATTGTTTTGTCCTCGGAGCCATTAATAAAACAAACACTCCCGGTGAGTGGCAAACTGGTAGTGTTGAGTTGTTAGACAATTTGTTTTTTTGCAACGGTCCACAACACTTACCACTTGTGCAGCGTAGTAAGAAGATTAAGAGCTTGTTTGGAAGTGTGGTATATTTGTAGTTTCTATGTAATACTATGGTATCAAATAATACTATATTATTTGGCAAAAAAATGTTTAGTAGCTATTAAAAAACTCAATTTGAAACCATGATATTGGCAATACTACTACAATACTTTTGGAGTATTGGAAAGCTTGTCTAGACCCAACATTTTTGGTTCAGCACACAAAATACAATGAAAACAGACACATGTTGCCTTCAGCAGCATGTTAGCCGCGGACGACACCAGCAGAAGTCAAACCGTTAGCTGTCGCGGCACCGAGGTCGTCCACCTGCAGCAAGGAGATGGGGAGGTGGTGCCATGCATGGAGGGGCAGTGCTAGTCCAGTGTCTACTGGTTCAGTGTGACAGCGCACAGGGCTTGGGCCTTTGGCAGTGCGGCCGGTAGCGTGGCAACGAGGGCAACGGGCTTGATTCGTGGCGGTAGTGAATGGCGGCGTGCGCGGAGAGGCGCTCGGCGTGTTCCCAGTGATGAAAAACATCACATTGGTGACCTCGTCGTGCTTGTAGAAGGTGGCAATGCTCCACGGCGGCGAGGTCTGTTCGCCAGTGAGGGCATGCATCCGCGGCGGTATAGCGAGGATGGGGGTGGCCAAGAAGCGGCGGAAGAGGTGATGTGGAAGGTGATGAATTCGGTGCGCGTGCTGATTTAGGGAACAAATCTCTCAAGCGAGCTGCTCCTATACAGAAGGGCGGCGGTGGCGCGATGCGTCCGCGTGGTGGTGCACAAGGACGTGCAGACCAGCGCACTGTGGCCCAGGCAGCGTGGAGGCGAGGCGCGCGCTTGGGCGTGCAACGACACGACACAGAGCGAGGCGACGCACAGAGCTGCGATGGGTTGCGCACGGAGGAAGCGAAGTGTGTGGCCGGTAGCACTACCGGCGGGACTAGGGAAGATGGACGGGACAAGGAGGAGATGGTCAGATGGAGGTTGGGAATGATGCATGGGGCCCGCTCATTCATAGACAGAGGCGCAAGAGATGCAACAAGGGTAGTGCTTCTCTATGGGTATGGATCCAAGGGGAGCCTCGGCCTGTTGGACTACCAGGACAACTGGGGAACACAGTACCACGACAATGGCAGAGGCGTCATGGAGAGCCAAAATATTATCTGTGCTATCGCGCCTGCGGTTGACTGCTCTACGTTGATCCCACCAAACATGTAACGTTGAGTTAAGTCGCATGACACACATTATTCTAAACTATTAGCTATCTAGTCATATCCGAAGCGACAGGGTGTAGCAATGTCTGTGCAAGAACATTTGCTCCTTTGCTAGTTATCTTGTGCATGAATTTCTTTTGCATCTGGTTAAGGAACGAACATGATTAAAATAGACTCATTATTCTAAACTACTTCGTTTCAGTATCCTTGGTGAAGGGTGTTGGGCATTGCCCAGCAGATTTGGGGGCGAAGGGGCGAAGGCTCCGTTGAGCCTTTGCTAAGAGGAAAGGACAAAGGTTATAATGTGGACGAAGGGTAAAAAAATGAAGACTTACGGACGATGGTCAAAACGGTAATTTACTCTTCACCATATTGATGTCACGTCTCCCTAACCCTAGCAACCCCCCTCATATTTATATGGGGTGGTCATTTACACATTTACCTCAAGGATCTCTAGAATTACAAGTAGGTCCCTATTACACACGAGCCGGTCATTTATTGGGCCGGGCCTTCGAGGGGCTAGGCTGTTTCCCCCAACAGTAGCCCCTCAGCTACTTCGTCGGGGTTACATCACGATAGAGTAGCTGCGAATAAGGAAGAGGCCTAGCATGAATTCCAACCTACGTCGAGAGGAACGTCCCTGTACGTACGCTTCACTAAAAACTCCATCCCCAAAGCCCAGTGGGAAAATGAGATGGAGAAAAGAGCATGTACGCTTCCCTGGTCCAAACACATACATCGATCACATCCGACGATGGGATTGGCATTCGCTTGAAAAGATGAAGTGGAGTCTTCGCAGAAGGCCAGTCTTTGCTGCACCGCCATGCTCATCAACTTTCGATCTTCTGCTTCATCTTCTTTGCTCCAATCACTCGAGTCCTCGCTCGAGCCTTCGTGCCGAAAAGTAGTCGAGGTAGCTGGAGTACAGGTAGTTGCCGTAGCCGAAGGCCTCCCACGATCCCTTGGCGTCGGAACCCGGTCCAGCGAAGCCCTCGAACCGAAGTTGTCCGGCGGAGTGGAAGAGGTCAACGAAGGTCCCAAGTGTAGTCGTGCTGACGAAGGCGAACAGGTCGACGAAGCCCCCAAGCCGTAGTCATGCGGCGGAGTCGAAGAAGTCAGTGGAGCCCCTAAGCCATAGATGATTGTCAGAGGCGAAGGTGTCAGCGGAGCCCCTAAGCTTAGATGATCGTCAGAGGCGAAGGTGTCGGCGGAGCCCGTAAGCCGTAGATGATCGTTAGAGGCGAAGGTGTCATCAGAGCCCCTAAGCTGTAGATGATCGTCGGAGGTGAAGGTGTCGGTGGAGCCTCGTAAGCGAAGCCGGTGTAGTGTCGTTGAAGCTTTCTTTTTTGCCTTTGCTGCCTCACCTGCGGGCACCAGGCAACAATGATCCTTGGGATGGATTTGTTCACCTATATGTCCCCTCCCTGCCCCTTTTGGCTGGTGCTCGTAGGCGAGCGTTGTACGTGGAGGAAGTCGATGTTGTAGTTGTTGAGCTCGTGACTGTCGATGCATGGCTTGAGCTAGGAATGGATGATGAAATTGGCGAAGCCGTCGGTTCTTTGTCGTAGTTGTATGGCGGTGACGAAGAAATCGGCGAAGCTCTTGAGACGATGCCGATGCCGTTGTTGAATTTTTTTGGCGAGGCCGTTGCGGAGCCATTAAGGTTGACGGAGTCCGTTAATGGCGAGTTGAAGTAGCCATGTAGGAGGATAATGTGAAGGCAACATGTGCACAAGCCAACGATCTTTGCAACGTCGAATGCTTTGTCAAATATCAGCTAGCTGCGAGAGCGAAGCGTTTTTGACAGATGTAGCATTAACTGAAGTAAATTAAATTATGCACAATTGAGAGCTTTCGTTCATTGCAGCCGTAGCCGACTTCTTGAAAAGCTTTCGCTCATTGCAGTCATAGCCGACTTCTTAAATGGAAACGAAACACATGACATACTGTAGGAATACTCGGCGAGATACAAAATTTAAATGCATATAATGAGGTAAGCACTTGCATGCGAAGGTGAGAAGAATTAGACGTATAACGAAAGTGAGAAGGGTTAGGTACGCTGAATAACGTTGCAGGAAGTGTTGGATAAACACAAATGAAATGGGCACAAATAATTAAATGCTATGGCGAAGGTTGCCAAGTTTCATAGACATAAACACATAATGTGTAATTACAAATATCGTTAGCGGAGGTTAGCATAAATAGATAGTGTATAGTTACAAATATGATAAATAGTTAGTATACAGTTGCGAAGGTTAGTGGGTTAGTAGAAGATGAAAGACTATGTGTTAGTGAGAGTAGAAGGTTAGTGGTAAGCGAAGGTTGGCGGTCGATGAAGCATAATATCCAGTTGAGGATCCATAATTGCGAAGGCCATACAATGAAGAACCAATGAATCAAAAAAACCAATGATAGTTGAAGGTCTAATTATAGATGAAAACCATGAAATCCGGATTATGTAGAAAACCAATGGATTGACGAAGCCCAACACAATCAATATATGACGAAATCCCCAAGTCATTGAAAACCAAGAACACCGAAGCCCAATATATATATGAAAACCTATCGTCCAAGACTAAGTATATATATGAAGACCGTAGGAAAGAGGAATCAAGAGACCTGCACGAAAGAACGAGCAAATTGCAAGTATAATGCAGCCTAAAGGGAGCGGAGGGTTATACTTACAGTGAGCAACCTGCACATGTAGAGAATTTTGACATATAATAAAATAAATACATAAATAAAAATAGGTAAATTTGCTTAGAGCGCCACACGGGCGAAGCACACTTTGGCAACATACGTTGCAACGAGCAGGGAACACTTAGCTCATGCTAAGATTTCATTACAAGCGAAGGTTAGTTGAGAGAATCATAATAAATATGGTTAGAATAAAAATGGTTAGTAATCAAAATGGAGTGAGCATCATTCACAGCGAAGGCCACAAAATGCGCGGATGATGTGACATATAAATCATAAATAACTAGAAACATGAGATATTATTCATAATTGACGAAGTATATAGATGAGGAGTAATATTTTATAAATCTCTTGCTGGACGAATCATAAGAGATGGCAACACAAAATGTAAAGAGCGTATAAACTTATATGTAAGTGCTGTAGCATGCGAAGGTGGTAAGTCATACATGAGACATAATATTTGCAAAACACATCAAACTAGCTTTGAGCGGCGTGTAAAGTATCTTGCGGTTGGGTGCGCAGAAAGATAATATATAACAAGCAGCGGAGGCTGGTTTGCAACTTGTGTAAAGAAAAAGGGTAAATGAGATACGGAGCAATGAAAATCTTTATACTGTGATTGTGAGAGCGCTTAACTATGCATCGAAGCCGCCAAGGTTGGTCCTATCAGAAGATAGATAGAAAATTCGTTTTTGCGGAGCCAAAAAGGAGAAGAAAAGAAAATTGCCGAAGCCCATCCTCCATTTTGGCTGACGAAGGCCCATGAACATGTTTTGCTGAACCAAAGCCCAAAATGGCAAACCAATAAACTTGAAGCCCACTTTAAGTTTTGATAGATATCCGAAGCTCATTTGAATTCTGATGAGATTAGATTCTTTCGGAGCTGAATTTAGGAGCCCAATTAAATCTGAATGTGAACCCCGATTAATTCCAAAGCCCATAGTGGATAGTGAGAATAAGCGAAGCCCATTAACTGATAATCCTGACCTTGCGAAGGTACAGGAGTAAGAGAACAGCATCCATGTAATGAATGTTAATTCGCACTGGTGGTGGGAAATATACTCTGCGGAGGTCAGGTTGTTGGTTAGAATCTCAGCTTTGCTGATTTTTTTAATTATTATTTTTATTATTACTATTATTTTTAAATACAAAGGTGATGCTCGGAGGTTTTTAATTATCGGGGCCATGAACCAGCGGTGAGTTCTGCTCGAGGAGAGCTCACGCTCAAGGCTACCTTAGTACATGCACGAACTTGAGTTTTATGAAGTGGCTATCTTGTCAAAATCCTTAGACTTTATTTGGATGCGAGAGTATTGAAAGCGATTGGAGTGGATTCTATTACTTGGATTGAGTCTTTCCCTTAGAATGGAAAAAGATTCAATCCACTCCAATATTCTCGCATCCAAACAAAGCCTTAGGATAGTAGGATTTATCAAAAGGCTGTTTGAACATTGATGCCGTACCCAAGTCAAGTACTACGTCATGCATTGTGCGGCTCAGTTGAGGAACATTCTGGTTCACTGTAAGCCTTTTATACAAGTTGAACTTCATGATTGGAATTAGTACAAGCTCCCAGCCTAACTAAGATGAGTTGTACATTAGTTTCCATCATCATCAGCAACTCCTATTTATATGGGATCCCGGTGGTCATCGTGAGGTACTAGTGATTGGTGATTCAGATTTTGCTCGAGTTCTTACCGCAACGGTTTGGGGACAACCGTGTCTCAAGAGAGGAAGTATGTCAGGATACTATCATATTACTATGTATTCTATAGAACTAGCAATATGGCCCGCGCATATAGCGCGGTTAGCTAGCATTTTTAAATTTTTGTTTCTTTTTACAAATTAATATTGTTAGATTACCTTTGTTTTACTTTATTTTTGTTGTTTTTACTTTATTGGTCCCGAATAATATATTTTATTTTACTATTTTTTCTTTTTTATTAGCATTTTTACAAAGTGTTTTAATGAGTCAATATATGAAGTTCTGTATAGATTTAAAAAAATATATATTTATAAGTTTTTATACAGTGGTGTGTGAGATTAAAATAACGTTGGTAATAATAGTTTTGTTTTTGGGTTGTAGCTACTATCTAGATTTTTATAATTGTGTAACCACTAAAGCATTGTGATTCGGTTCTTGAGACAGGGAGGAGCGGGGAGGGGCATTGGCCCCCCTATGGCCGAAAAAATACATATTTTTTTGAATTTAAATAAAATTTAAATTTTTAGTACTATTGGCTCACTCTACAATGAAAATCTTAAATTTCTGGCTCCGCCACTGGGGCTATCTGGCCGTTGTTAGAGTGCCATGAGTGCGTGGTGTGGAGCTGCACGATGTCCGGGATCACGAGTTCACGACCACCACACTGGGTTGGAAACTTGGAATTGGAAAACGTATTGGACTCCAGAACGATCGGTCCACCAAGCATGCACACCGCTTAGAAAAATATTTAATTGTATTTGGCCACAATTGTAGATCTTTCTCATTTTCTCTTATATATATTTAATATATGATTTAATATGAGCCGTTCATAAAATCCGAATGTGGAGGGCTTATTTTTCAATTAACGTGATTATTTCCAGATCATCTCGGTAAATGTGGTGACTTCTTTTAATACTTCCATATTAATATAATAGATTGGGCTGGCCACGGAAGTACATGGACACAGGCCTTGGGCCGAGGGAAATGTACGATGGGCTTGCCAGTAAGCCAAGGAGGAAGTACAAAGGGGAGACGACGGCCATCAGGAAGGGCATCGAGGAACAAGACCATGAACTGGCAGCGAGCTCACGCTCGAGGCTAGATTAGGCTAGATTCTATCTGTTTTTTCTTTTCTCCTTGATTCCATACTTGTACCAGAATTTGATTTGTTCCTCGCTGTAGCAGTTTGGTGGAGTTTTGTATTGGGTTGGGTTTGTGACAGTGGCGCTCGCCGGCCACTCGTCGTTCGCGTCCCCGATCTGCCTCAAGGTGCGCGCTAGTCTCACTGCGGCCTTGGGCTATGGGCTATGGCCCTCCGGTTTGGGACGGGTGGTCAAGGTGCCATCGTTCAGAATTTCAGATATTTAAGTACCAATGCATGAGCTACTGATTTTTGTCGACATCTATGGTATGTAAATTTAGTACGATGTACTAGCACATAAATATATTTGGATGGATCTGTCCATTACTTATACAGGAGCCGTTAACGTTTCCTACGCACACACGGCGCTCTTGAATGGGACTGGAAATCCCTTTTGCTTGTAGATGGAGCAGCAGGTCGCGGTCCTCACTCACTCAGTAGCTTCACAAACCTTTCGAAGTTCTCGTACGAGGACCCCCCTTGGCTGATGCACCGGCGAGCGGCGTCCTTGAACAGCCGCGCCCTCTCCCTGATCTCGGCGTCGGCGACGACCTGCTCCACCTTCCCCCTCAGCTCCTCCCTGGTTATGATTCCGTCCGCGTCGGGCGCCACCGCCAGGCCGGTCCTCCACACGCTGGTGATGTAGCTCCGGTTCAGGAACTGGTCGCAGAAGTAGGGCCAGCACAGGAACGGCACGCCGTTCCTCATCCCCTCCATCGTCGAGTTCCACCCGCAGTGCGACACGAAGCACGCCACGGCGCGGTGCGCCAGGACCTGCTGCTGGGAACACCAGCTGACGATCATGCCCTTGCCAGCGACGCGTTGCCGGAACTCGTGGAGCCACGCCTTGCCGAGGCCAGGGGTGAAGTCCGGCCGCACCACCCACAGGAACGGGCGGCCGGTGAGCTCCAGCCCATCGGCCAGCTCCTCCAACTCCCGTGGGTCGAAGATGGCCATGCTACCGAAGGCCACGTACACGACGGATCGGTCGGGGTGCCCGTCGAGCCACTTGATGCACCTCTCGTCCTCCGGCAACAAGTGCCCCACGGGCTTCCGGTCGGCGAACAGCGGGCCGATGGCTAGGATGTCGGGGAAGAGCTTGAACGCGCCGGCCTCGGCCTCGTGGAAAGAGTTGCAGACAACCACCTCGGCGAACTCGTTGAACTTGTTGATCCGTGAGAACACCTCGAATAAGGCCGGGTGCGCTATCGGCACGCCCGTCTTGTCCATCCACGGCATCAGCGACGTCTGGAGCGGCGGCATCCCGGGGCCGAGCTGCAACGTCTCATCCCGCTCCGGCCAGCCTGCAGCACACGTACTCAACAAAAGGGTAAGAAAAAAATTTCATAGGCTTTCTTTAAGATTGTTGTATACTATAGTGCTAATAAGATTTAAAAGAGCTAGAGACCAGCTTGCAAGATTTAGTAGGTACCATGGTCGCCGAAAAGTCCTTCATCTATCAACTTGGGGATGTTGAGCATGGCCGCTAAGCACGCTGCCGACGCCGGCCACAGCGAGGCTACCCTGATGCCAAGCTTCTTGACGGCCTCGAAGCAGAAGCCGGCGGTGAGGTCCCCGACGAGCCACCTCACCTTGGGCCTTCCGGCCGCCTCCATCTCTGCGACGAGCCGCTCCAGGTTCCCTGGCATGTGCCGGCGGCAGGAGTCGGTGAGCTTGTTAACGTCACTGCGGTCCTCATCGTTGGCCAGCCCGTCCGGGATGGACGCCAGGTGGATGCCGCCAAGTACCGCCGCGGCCGCCGGCAGCGCACGGAGCACCCGCGCATGGTGCATCTCAGTGTTGACGAAGGTAACCTCAAAGCCGTGGTCGACCAGACGGTGGGAGAGCTCCATGAGCGGGGTGACGTGGCCCTGCGCCGGGAACGGCAGCATGATGACGTGAGCCTTGGACATGGCTAATGGCTTGAGCCTGCTTTCTGTCTCTCGGTTTCGGTTCCCCGGGAGGCCACGAGCAGAGGCGAGTTGGCAGTTATATAGAGCAGAGGCGAGTTGAATAAGCTCTGGGTGTGTTTAGATGGTTGAAAAAAACACTGTTTCGAACTGAAAAGCACTGTAGAACTACTGTAGCATTTTTCGTTTGTTTGTGGTAAATATTGTCCTATTATGGCCTAACTAGGCTCAAAAGATTCGTCTCGCAAAATACATCTAAACTGTGTAATTATTTTTTTATTTCATCTACATTTAGTATTCCATGCATGTGCCGGCATTTTGATGTGACGGGGAATCTTCTTTTTGCATAGTGAATTTTGGGAGAAAGTTAGGGTACTAAACAGTTTCTCTGACCCTCTCTACATCGTTCTCTGTAATATTTCAGTGGTTGCCGCAAGGAATGACGTCATAGCTCCCGCAAAAGTAATAACAATCAAAGCCGTAGGTGAGTATTCAAATAAATGGGAGCACCTTTTCTATCATGAAAACGCCAGCAGTGACCATAGTAGCTGCATGAATCAAAGCAGTATGATACTGGAGTGGGACCCTCCATTACATCGGGTAACCAAGTATGGGTCTACGAGAACTTTAGTCCATTAGCCAGAAAAACAAGATAAATCTACAATTTGCAAACAGCCTATTAGCTCTTGTATCCAAATATTCCCTAACTAAATTTTAGAGGGCTAAACTTTAGATAGATCTAAACATTAGCCCTGCTAAAAGCACATTAACATCTATAATATAAAATACAATACACTAGAAAAACATATTTAATGGTCAAACTTGGTCAAAATAAAACGTATTAAATTAGGACAATGCTAAACTACTACAATTTTTTTGTGTGTACTTCTCTTACTTTGACTGGGGTTAACAAAAGGGCTAAATTTTACAAAATACAGAGATAACGACATCCACCATCTATCTATCTCAAAGTATTATTAAAAGAAGCTATCATGTTCGTTGGAAGGCCTTGAAATTACCATATTAATTAAAAAATAAAAATAATCTATACCATTTGATTTTGTGCACATCTAGCGATATATGTATATATTAAACCGTATATAAAATACAAATAAAAATATAAATATTTAGGTATTTACGTTATTGTTTGTGATGATCAATCTAACATGTTCACTTCGATGGTGTAGAAATTATAACATTAGTTGGAAATAAAAAGAAAAAAAGCTAAGACATTGGATCTTATGAAAATCTAACCGTCGATGTTAACCCAAAGATTTTATATCAAATACAATTAAAAAAAGAAAATATTTACACTATTAGTTGTTATAATGGTCTGAATATTTATCAAATATAAATAGTGAACAAAGACAAAAACACCACATTTTTTATATTAATCTGTGAAAAAAAAGAAAAGGATCAAACTATTGATATAGTGGGCCTTATAATTGGGGTATAATGCCACAATAAGAGTTGTTTTAGGATTTAAATTTGTTTCATAATAGCTGTTGAAATTTATAGTCTAAAAAAAGGTAACTTGCATGCATGCATCGGATAAGAAAAATGATGGATCTATTAATCAAGGGCATGTGCGTCATATCCTATTCTCCCTATAATCTATTATAAAAATACTGAAACAGCTGTTATCATGGGACGATGAGTGTACATATACATTACAATAAGATGTGTAAAAGAAAATAGATAATTCTTGCAAAGAGAAGCTACCATCTAATACCTTAATTAGGAAGTGTTGAAAAGAAGTGACTATGTTAACGAGAAAGCCAAAAGATTACCATGTCAATTAGAAAAAAAGTTAAATTGTTGGATTTAGAAAAATAACAGTCTAAATAATCTTAATGTGGAAGTTAGATACTTCTTGCCATATGTCGTCTGATAGATAAAAAATATACAATTTATGACACAAGAAAGTAATCAACCATATGTTTACATGCAACATATCTAATTTTAGACAAAGCATGGTGAAAATAACAATTCTAATATAGACCATACTTGACCCTACTAATTTAAATTATAAATAGCAATGTTATTTCAATCCTATACACTAATATATAAGATTATGTACAATTATGAAAAATATGTCTACTATTCTTAATATATTAAGTCATAAAAAACATGTTTTTAAAACACTACACCAAAAAAGTAAAGTCTAGAAAACAATATGTATTGTTAGGGACCAATAGAGAAAAACAAAAAATAATAGGAAAGCTAAATAAAATAATCAAATAAGACCAATTTTAAGCAACTAATATATTAGTGAAAAACTAGCTACCCGCGCTATTTGCGCGGGCAATCTTGCTAGTTAGTATTATTTCAGTGGTGATGGCACTTTGTTTGGATGAAGTTTTGTGGGTAATGTGCCAGCTTACTTAGCTGAACGAGCTCAGGAAGCATTTTGCGCGCCAAAGGGCTGTCTTGTAGTTAACGTTAACGATCCTGAACTCAGGAAGCATTTTGTGCGGCAATCCTCTTCCTTGCATGGAAGGATCCATGTAGATGATACGCATTTGGCATTTACAAAATTGTATAAATTTGAGCAGGCAAGCTATTATTCATCAACGAGAAGCTAGATTTGGAAAACTAGAAATCGCCTTCAGGGTGCTTTTAGTTGATTTCTAGAAATACCTCAATTATGTGTTTTGACGTGATTTTGAGCATCGAAATCGATAGTACAATCCTAATTTTTATAAGAGTAAACACACTGCTTGCTTCGTGCTCCGTAAGGAAAACCACTCGTCCCAAGCGTCAGGGCGTCTATAAACCGAGTCTACGAGGTACCTGTGGATATATGACACCCACACTCCCCACTCAAGTTTAAATTTTCGACTTGACACTGTGCTCACATTTACTTAGATTTATTCTAGAAATTAACGGCTTGTTAATTGAGTGGTAGGCGACGAGTTTTCCGTCAACAGCAAAGCGCCTGGATTTATTCCAGGAATTAACGGCTTGTTAATTGAGTGTTAGGCGATGACGTTTCTATCGACAGCGAGGTGCCTGGATTTATTCTAGGAATTAACGGCTTGTTAATTGAGTGGTAGGTGATGACCTTTCCCTCGATAGTGAGGCGCTTGTAGTGAATTCGTCAATTTCAAGATATGCATCTGTACCGTGTAATTTGCCAAAAAAACTTTATTTATTAATTTATGTGATGTGATGATATGATTTGTTCAATAAAAGCTACTAACTCTTAGTTCCTACTCTGAATGTCTGACTTATTCAGTGATATTGGCTTATTAGCATTTATTCTTTAGTTTCAGATCACCTAGCTAGCTATCCAGGCCCCAAAATCTTTGAGAAACTCTGCGAATGCCGCTTGAGAAGATCCGCCTTCCTGGATGGCCTCCATGGCCTTCTCCTTGGCTAGCACAAGCCTCTCCCTTAGCATCTTCCCTTCCTCGGTGTCCATCACCAGCCTCACCTTGGCTTGCACCTCCTCCGCCTTGACGAACTCATCGTACCCCTCCATCTCGACCGCGATCTTCATCTCCTCCACCATGAACACTTTGTTCATGCTCTGCTCTGCGTACAGCGGCCAGCATATCATGGGCAGCCCGGACATGATGGCCTCCAAAGTCGAGTTCCAGCCGCAGTGTGTGACGTACGCGGCCACCGCCTCGTGCCGCACCACCTCTGGCTGTGGCGCCCAGTTCTTGAGCACCATGCCGTTGCTCCTCGTCTGCTCCAAGAACCCTGCCGGGAGCAGTCGCTCCAACTCCGGCTCAGGGAATTGGCTCTGCTCCTCCGGCGGGCTCCGCACTGCCCACAGGAAGCGGTGGCCGGATCTCTCCAGCCCGCGGGCGATCTCCCGTAACTGTGCTGACGAGAAGGCACCCTTGCTGCCGAAGCAGAGGAAGACGACGCTGCGCTTGGGCTGCTCGTCGAGCCACGTGAGGCACTCGTGCCTCTCACCGCCGCTCTCCACCGACTTGCAGGCGCCGTCGCCGCCCCTATGCGCCTTGAGCCGCGATTAATAACCTTGGTTTGCTTACACATATTTCCCCGTCTTTTGCAACGTTGCAGGAAGGGAAGGGAAGGTTACCCAGGAGATCCTGACATCCTGTGGTTATTAGAAAATGAACAAGGGCAAGATTTTCATGTTGGCTAAGGAATTTATAGGAAGGGCAAAGAATTGCATAAGGATAGCAAGGGAGAGGGTTGAGAAAGCCTTGCAATACTCCTACAGGGACAGGCGTAACAAGAAGAGGGATATGAGGTCGCTTTGGATTGTGCTGGCACACGATTGCATGGGGTACGTATCTATTGCAACGAGCTTGTGAAAAAACGAAATGAGATCTTGGCAGTAATAAGATCACCATTGTTCTGTGCATGCTCATTTCAGATCATTCTTGCATCTTGCTGTTTAAGTACCTTTCATCTTGCATCTGAATCCCTGCATTTAACAACTATCAAGTGAATTATGGCAACTTTATGCATGGATTGATGAAGGAGAACATCCAACTCAACAGGAAGGTGCTCTCAGAGCTGTCAATGCATGAGCCTTACAGCTTCAAGGCGCTTGTTGATGTATCCCGCACGGCATTTCCAGGGAACAGGCCTGTCAAAAAGGAGGGTCTAGCATCTATCCTATGAAGCATATTTTCCTACAAGTCACTGAACTCGTGATGTTCTTTCCTTGCTTGCAGTTCAGAGTAACTGCTCCCATCTGTTAGCTAGTATGCCTGGTGATTCATGTAATTTTGCAGTACAAGCGTTTATGTTATCCCGTTTGGCACTAGCTTTGACATACTGTACTGAAACACCCTATGACGCTTATTGTTCTTTTGGCCCCGTCAGTTGGTTTTAACGGGATATCTTTTTTTTTTGCCACTCTTGTCGATGACAACTCTCTATTTATCACTTTTACGGTCATCTTTACATGTTTGCCATTGGAGAGATTATCCCTTATGAATTTGCCATTTTTGCTGAGGTGTCATGCCACGGTGGCCATTTTTGTTGATGTGGCATGCTCACGGAGCCTGCCAGTGTGGCGATGATACAACGCCTCTGCTATCTCTAATGCAATCTCTCTATGACATGCGGGAGCACCTGTCATCGTTCTCCTCTGATATCCTCATCCCGTCGCCGCCAACCATCTCTTCTCCATCCTACGCGCGGCGCCGAGGGCGTCGCGGCCGTGCGTGAGTCCGGCGAGAGCGGTGCGGGTTGGCGTGTCGGAGGGGTTGCGCAGGGAGCGGCCGCGGCTCGTGGGAACGCTTGGCGGCAGCGCGGTGCGCCGGAGCTCGGGTCGGGCGTATCGGCCTGCGGCGGGCGGCAGTTGATGGGAGGAAGAAGGGTAGAGGTTGGTGATGACATGTGGACCCCACGCGTAAGTGGGACAACAGAGGGAGAGAGGGGGAAACCCGGGGCAAATTTGTCATTTCGCGTGGCAGGCGTGTGCCCATGACATGCTGGCAAGCTTTAGTGGCACGCCACATTAGCAAAAACGGCCACGGTGGCGTGCCACGTCAGAAAAAAAAGTAAATTTGTAAGAAATAATATCTTTTTAATGGCAAATATATAAAGACGACCGCAAGAGTAACTAATGAAGAGTTGCTATCCATTAAAGTGATAAAAAATTAGAGAAAGAAGAGATTTATGGATTTAATACACACATATAGATACTGACATAGCAGATGGTTAACACCAGAACCAAACTCTAGAATACTGCAACATTGTATATGGCAACTAAGTCTAAAAATTCTGAAATGTCATTCTTTTTGTAGCAAATTCACAAGTCTGAGCAGGTTCTCATGAGAAGATCCTCCCTCTCTGATGCTTGCACATGCCTTGTTCTTCCACATGATTTCCCTCGCCTTGATATGCTCATCTCCCAGCAGCTGCGCGACCTTGGCCCTGATCTCCTCCTTTGTGACGACTCCTTGCTCGTTGGAACAAAGCTTCAGGCCCGTCTTCCACACATTGCACACGTAGCTCTGGTTGCAGAACTGGTCAGCAAAGTAGGGGCAGCACAAGAACGGGACGCCATGGAGCACACCTTCAATCGTTGAGTTACACCCACAGTGTGACCTCGTATGGTAGTATTTAACTCACACCATGTAGCTGGAATTTTACACACACTAATCCAAATTTGAGATGCAATTTCGCGAGAGTTGCTTGACGCCGCCAAGAAACCAGTCGCAGCTGGCCAAGAACACCTGGCATCGAGACAACTGCATCACTTTACTATGTTGCTTACCGTCGGACAAACAAGACATCCTCCATTCTGGCGGAAAAAGTCCTCTCGTCCCCCTTCAATTTTTAACGAAGTTTAAGTAACACTCCTGAACAGCAATACCAGGCATTGAGCACCCTTAACTCTTAATACCAGACACCAGTCCGCCTCGACAGGAATCAGGGGCGGTTTTCAATGACTTGGAGCCACATCAACAGTCCTATGTGGCCAGGCCACATGTCAGTGTTAATTTAAGGCCTACATATCATCCATATTGTCATCCATCTCTAAAGCACAACTTGTTGTAGTCCTTTGGCGGAGCACCAGGGGAGAGGGATGGTGGCGTGAGGGGGCCGTGAGGAGAGCAGCGCACGAGAAGAGGGAGAGGGGCGATGACGTGAGGGGCACGAGAGGGGTAGCAGCACACGGGAGGGGGAGAGGACCGGGGCGCACTGGGGGGGGGGGGCGGTCGGCGGCGCACGTGGCCAAGAGGGATGGCGACACATAGGGAGGAGAAGCAGGCGATGGCACTTTTAGAAGCCATTGGGCCCACATGCAGTCAATCGTATGTTACGGGTTCCCGAAATTTCGGGTAACCGCGAGTTCGGGTGTTTTTGGGGTGCCAGATTTGAAAATCCGAAATATAAAAAAAAACTGAATTACTCGACCCGAAATTTTCGGGTAACCCGAACGCCCACCCCTAAATCCACGTTGGCTAAGCAAACCGCCCACGTGCAGCGCATCGACGCGCGCTCCCGGCCACGTGCACACGCTTTTTTTCTTTTTCTTTTTCATTTTTATTATATTTGTAGATATAAGTTATACCTCTTACTCAGAGTTATGATCGTAATTTTAACATAGTTATAATCATAAGTTTTTACCGGAGAGTGTCGGCCCAGCATGAGGTTTCTCACATAGAGTTATGATCATAATTTTACACCCTCGGAGGGTGAGTGCGCCGCTGTCGAGCGGCTCCGCGGTGGTGCATCACCTTCGCGCGCGAGATGACCGGTGGCGTGTGCCGCCTTTCCACTACCGGCAACCTCGACGGCGGCTAGGTAAGCCCTCTAGGCTTTGATCTGTTCTTGCGCGCGTATGAGATTTCTAGGGTTAGGTTCACTGGTTCGATCCTCTTTCCCTTCTAATTTCTTCTCTGTTTCTTCACGGATCCGAGCGACAAGCGCAAGATCCGGTCGATTCTATGTCTCATTCTTCTCAGTTCTTGACCCGAGGGTCAATCTAGGGTAAGAGTGGGCAGAACCCGAGGCTCTTGATACCAAGTGTTAGAAGTCTTTGTTCATGGATCTAGTGCCCGAGACCCTACCACTAGGTGTTCTTGAGTTGAAATCGTGAGAGTTCTTGTGTAGATCTCATGATCTACTGGAAGGAGAGATTGAGAGGTAGGAAGATGAGAGTACCTCTGAGGTTCGAGTGCTTGACCGGTGCACGTAGGCAACGGGGGTTCCCTGTGCTGCATTCGTCGTCGGCCATGGCGGTGGTGACGCAGAGGGCGATGGCAGCGCGAGGGCAGTGGCAGTGGTCGTTGTTGAGAGGCGACGAAGAGGGCCGGCGTTTCCCTTCACTCCCGCGCCGAGGTGATCAAACCTCTCTTGTTTCTGTGTGTGCACGAAGGGTGGCCGAGGATGTTGGTTCTCGTGCCTGCCTCGGCTCTCTATTTATGTTGGCGCGGTGTGAAAAGGGGCCACAACCCCAGGGGTAAATGGCCGGCCTTCGATCAAGGCCCTATTGTAGGCTCAGGCTTGGTCGGGACGTCTCCCTTCCAAGCCCGAGATCAATTCCAACAATATTGTGCCACCGCCAGATTTTCTGCCGGACTCACCAATCGACAATGTTGTTTGGTCCTTTGTTCACTGTCGCTATAGTGATTAGTGATAGCCCCCTGCAGGATCACTAATAACGGTTCTTCTAGACTCAATGATTGTTTTGTCCTCGGAGCCATTAATAAAACAAACACTCCCGGTGAGTGGCAAACTGGTAGTGTTGAGTTGTTAGACAATTTGTTTTTTTGCAACGGTCCACAACACTTACCACTTGTGCAGCGTAGTAAGAAGATTAAGAGCTTGTTTGGAAGTGTGGTATATTTGTAGTTTCTATGTAATACTATGGTATCAAATAATACTATATTATTTGGCAAAAAAATGTTTAGTAGCTATTAAAAAACTCAATTTGAAACCATGATATTGGCAATACTACTACAATACTTTTGGAGTATTGGAAAGCTTGTCTAGACCCAACATTTTTGGTTCAGCACACAAAATACAATGAAAACAGACACATGTTGCCTTCAGCAGCATGTTAGCCGCGGACGACACCAGCAGAAGTCAAACCGTTAGCTGTCGCGGCACCGAGGTCGTCCACCTGCAGCAAGGAGATGGGGAGGTGGTGCCATGCATGGAGGGGCAGTGCTAGTCCAGTGTCTACTGGTTCAGTGTGACAGCGCACAGGGCTTGGGCCTTTGGCAGTGCGGCCGGTAGCGTGGCAACGAGGGCAACGGGCTTGATTCGTGGCGGTAGTGAATGGCGGCGTGCGCGGAGAGGCGCTCGGCGTGTTCCCAGTGATGAAAAACATCACATTGGTGACCTCGTCGTGCTTGTAGAAGGTGGCAATGCTCCACGGCGGCGAGGTCTGTTCGCCAGTGAGGGCATGCATCCGCGGCGGTATAGCGAGGATGGGGGTGGACAAGAAGCGGCGGAAGAGGTGATGTGGAAGGTGATGAATTCGGTGCGCGTGCTGATTTAGGGAACAAATCTCTCAAGCGAGCTGCTCCTATACAGAAGGGCGGCGGTGGCGCGATGCGTCCGCGTGGTGGTGCACAAGGACGTGCAGACCAGCGCACTGTGGCCCAGGCAGCGTGGAGGCGAGGCGCGCGCTTGGGCGTGCAACGACACGACACAGAGCGAGGCGACGCACAGAGCTGCGATGGGTTGCGCACGGAGGAAGCGAAGTGTGTGGCCGGTAGCACTACCGGCGGGACTAGGGAAGATGGACGGGACAAGGAGGAGATGGTCAGATGGAGGTTGGGAATGATGCATGGGGCCCGCTCATTCATAGACAGAGGCGCAAGAGATGCAACAAGGGTAGTGCTTCTCTATGGGTATGGATCCAAGGGGAGCCTCGGCCTGTTGGACTACCAGGACAACTGGGGAACACAGTACCACGACAATGGCAGAGGCGTCATGGAGAGCCAAAATATTATCTGTGCTATCGCGCCTGCGGTTGACTGCTCTACGTTGATCCCACCAAACATGTAACGTTGAGTTAAGTCGCATGACACACATTATTCTAAACTATTAGCTATCTAGTCATATCCGAAGCGACAGGGTGTAGCAATGTCTGTGCAAGAACATTTGCTCCTTTGCTAGTTATCTTGTGCATGAATTTCTTTTGCATCTGGTTAAGGAACGAACATGATTAAAATAGACTCATTATTCTAAACTACTTCGTTTCAGTATCCTTGGTGAAGGGTGTTGGGCATTGCCCAGCAGATTTGGGGGCGAAGGGGCGAAGGCTCCGTTGAGCCTTTGCTAAGAGGAAAGGACAAAGGTTATAATGTGGACGAAGGGTAAAAAAATGAAGACTTACGGACGATGGTCAAAACGGTAATTTACTCTTCACCATATTGATGTCACGTCTCCCTAACCCTAGCAACCCCCCTCATATTTATATGGGGTGGTCATTTACACATTTACCTCAAGGATCTCTAGAATTACAAGTAGGTCCCTATTACACACGAGCCGGTCATTTATTGGGCCGGGCCTTCGAGGGGCTAGGCTGTTTCCCCCAACAGTAGCCCCTCAGCTACTTCGTCGGGGTTACATCACGATAGAGTAGCTGCGAATAAGGAAGAGGCCTAGCATGAATTCCAACCTACGTCGAGAGGAACGTCCCTGTACGTACGCTTCACTAAAAACTCCATCCCCAAAGCCCAGTGGGAAAATGAGATGGAGAAAAGAGCATGTACGCCTCCCTGGTCCAAACACATACATCGATCACATCCGACGATGGGATTGGCATTCGCTTGAAAAGATGAAGTGGAGTCTTCGCAGAAGGCCAGTCTTTGCTGCACCGCCATGCTCATCAACTTTCGATCTTCTGCTTCATCTTCTTTGCTCCAATCACTCGAGTCCTCGCTCGAGCCTTCGTGCCGAAAAGTAGTCGAGGTAGCTGGAGTAGAGGTAGTTGCCGTAGCCGAAGGCCTCCCACGATCCCTTGGCGTCGGAACCCGGTCCAGCGAAGCCCTCGAACCGAAGTTGTCGGGCGGAGTGGAAGAGGTCAACGAAGGTCCCAAGTGTAGTCGTGCTGACGAAGGCGAACAGGTCGACGAAGCCCCCAAGCCGTAGTCATGCGGCGGAGTCGAAGAAGTCAGTGGAGCCCCTAAGCCATAGATGATTGTCAGAGGCGAAGGTGTCAGCGGAGCCCCTAAGCTTAGATGATCGTCAGAGGCGAAGGTGTCGGCGGAGCCCGTAAGCCGTAGATGATCGTTAGAGGCGAAGGTGTCATCAGAGCCCCTAAGCTGTAGATGATCGTCGGAGGTGAAGGTGTCGGTGGAGCCTCGTAAGCGAAGCCGGTGTAGTGTCGTTGAAGCTTTCTTTTTTGCCTTTGCTGCCTCACCTGCGGGCACCAGGCAACAATGATCCTTGGGATGGATTTGTTCACCTATATGTCCCCTCCCTGCCCCTTTTGGCTGGTGCTCGTAGGCGAGCGTTGTACGTGGAGGAAGTCGATGTTGTAGTTGTTGAGCTCGTGACTGTCGATGCATGGCTTGAGCTAGGAATGGATGATGAAATTGGCGAAGCCGTCGGTTCTTTGTCGTAGTTGTATGGCGGTGACGAAGAAATCGGCGAAGCTCTTGAGACGATGCCGATGCCGTTGTTGAATTTTTTTGGCGAGGCCGTTGCGGAGCCATTAAGGTTGACGGAGTCCGTTAATGGCGAGTTGAAGTAGCCATGTAGGAGGATAATGTGAAGGCAACATGTGCACAAGCCAACGATCTTTGCAACGTCGAATGCTTTGTCAAATATCAGCTAGCTGCGAGAGCGAAGCGTTTTTGACAGATGTAGCATTAACTGAAGTAAATTAAATTATGCACAATTGAGAGCTTTCGTTCATTGCAGCCGTAGCCGACTTCTTGAAAAGCTTTCGCTCATTGCAGTCATAGCCGACTTCTTAAATGGAAACGAAACACATGACATACTGTAGGAATACTCGGCGAGATACAAAATTTAAATGCATATAATGAGGTAAGCACTTGCATGCGAAGGTGAGAAGAATTAGACGTATAACGAAAGTGAGAAGGGTTAGGTACGCTGAATAACGTTGCAGGAAGTGTTGGATAAACACAAATGAAATGGGCACAAATAATTAAATGCTATGGCGAAGGTTGCCAAGTTTCATAGACATAAACACATAATGTGTAATTACAAATATCGTTAGCGGAGGTTAGCATAAATAGATAGTGTATAGTTACAAATATGATAAATAGTTAGTATACAGTTGCGAAGGTTAGTGGGTTAGTAGAAGATGAAAGACTATGTGTTAGTGAGAGTAGAAGGTTAGTGGTAAGCGAAGGTTGGCGGTCGATGAAGCATAATATCCAGTTGAGGATCCATAATTGCGAAGGCCATACAATGAAGAACCAATGAATCAAAAAAACCAATGATAGTTGAAGGTCTAATTATAGATGAAAACCATGAAATCCGGATTATGTAGAAAACCAATGGATTGACGAAGCCCAACACAATCAATATATGACGAAATCCCCAAGTCATTGAAAACCAAGAACACCGAAGCCCAATATATATATGAAAACCTATCGTCCAAGACTAAGTATATATATGAAGACCGTAGGAAAGAGGAATCAAGAGACCTGCACGAAAGAACGAGCAAATTGCAAGTATAATGCAGCCTAAAGGGAGCGGAGGGTTATACTTACAGTGAGCAACCTGCACATGTAGAGAATTTTGACATATAATAAAATAAATACATAAATAAAAATAGGTAAATTTGCTTAGAGCGCCACACGGGCGAAGCACACTTTGGCAACATACGTTGCAACGAGCAGGGAACACTTAGCTCATGCTAAGATTTCATTACAAGCGAAGGTTAGTTGAGAGAATCATAATAAATATGGTTAGAATAAAAATGGTTAGTAATCAAAATGGAGTGAGCATCATTCACAGCGAAGGCCACAAAATGCGCGGATGATGTGACATATAAATCATAAATAACTAGAAACATGAGATATTATTCATAATTGACGAAGTATATAGATGAGGAGTAATATTTTATAAATCTCTTGCTGGACGAATCATAAGAGATGGCAACACAAAATGTAAAGAGCGTATAAACTTATATGTAAGTGCTGTAGCATGCGAAGGTGGTAAGTCATACATGAGACATAATATTTGCAAAACACATCAAACTAGCTTTGAGCGGCGTGTAAAGTATCTTGCGGTTGGGTGCGCAGAAAGATAATATATAACAAGCAGCGGAGGCTGGTTTGCAACTTGTGTAAAGAAAAAGGGTAAATGAGATACGGAGCAATGAAAATCTTTATACTGTGATTGTGAGAGCGCTTAACTATGCATCGAAGCCGCCAAGGTTGGTCCTATCAGAAGATAGATAGAAAATTCGTTTTTGCGGAGCCAAAAAGGAGAAGAAAAGAAAATTGCCGAAGCCCATCCTCCATTTTGGCTGACGAAGGCCCATGAACATGTTTTGCTGAACCAAAGCCCAAAATGGCAAACCAATAAACTTGAAGCCCACTTTAAGTTTTGATAGATATCCGAAGCTCATTTGAATTCTGATGAGATTAGATTCTTTCGGAGCTGAATTTAGGAGCCCAATTAAATCTGAATGCGAACCCCGATTAATTCCAAAGCCCATAGTGGATAGTGAGAATAAGCGAAGCCCATTAACTGATAATCCTGACCTTGCGAAGGTACAGGAGTAAGAGAACAGCATCCATGTAATGAATGTTAATTCGCACTGGTGGTGGGAAATATACTCTGCGGAGGTCAGGTTGTTGGTTAGAATCTCAGCTTTGCTGATTTTTTTAATTATTATTTTTATTATTACTATTATTTTTAAATACAAAGGTGATGCTCGGAGGTTTTTAATTATCGGGGCCATGAACCAGCGGTGAGTTCTGCTCGAGGAGAGCTCACGCTCAAGGCTACCTTAGTACATGCACGAACTTGAGTTTTATGAAGTGGCTATCTTGTCAAAATCCTTAGACTTTATTTGGATGCGAGAGTATTGAAAGCGATTGGAGTGGATTCTATTACTTGGATTGAGTCTTTCCCTTAGAATGGAAAAAGATTCAATCCACTCCAATATTCTCGCATCCAAACAAAGCCTTAGGATAGTAGGATTTATCAAAAGGCTGTTTGAACATTGATGCCGTACCCAAGTCAAGTACTACGTCATGCATTGTGCGGCTCAGTTGAGGAACATTCTGGTTCACTGTAAGCCTTTTATACAAGTTGAACTTCATGATTGGAATTAGTACAAGCTCCCAGCCTAACTAAGATGAGTTGTACATTAGTTTCCATCATCATCAGCAACTCCTATTTATATGGGATCCCGGTGGTCATCGTGAGGTACTAGTGATTGGTGATTCAGATTTTGCTCGAGTTCTTACCGCAACGGTTTGGGGACAACCGTGTCTCAAGAGAGGAAGTATGTCAGGATACTATCATATTACTATGTATTCTATAGAACTAGCAATATGGCCCGCGCATATAGCGCGGTTAGCTAGCATTTTTAAATTTTTGTTTCTTTTTACAAATTAATATTGTTAGATTACCTTTGTTTTACTTTATTTTTGTTGTTTTTACTTTATTGGTCCCGAATAATATATTTTATTTTACTATTTTTTCTTTTTTATTAGCATTTTTACAAAGTGTTTTAATGAGTCAATATATGAAGTTCTGTATAGATTTAAAAAAATATATATTTATAAGTTTTTATACAGTGGTGTGTGAGATTAAAATAACGTTGGTAATAATAGTTTTGTTTTTGGGTTGTAGCTACTATCTAGATTTTTATAATTGTGTAACCACTAAAGCATTGTGATTCGGTTCTTGAGACAGGGAGGAGCGGGGAGGGGCATTGGCCCCCCTATGGCCGAAAAAATACATATTTTTTTGAATTTAAATAAAATTTAAATTTTTAGTACTATTGGCTCACTCTACAATGAAAATCTTAAATTTCTGGCTCCGCCACTGGGGCTATCTGGCCGTTGTTAGAGTGCCATGAGTGCGTGGTGTGGAGCTGCACGATGTCCGGGATCACGAGTTCACGACCACCACACTGGGTTGGAAACTTGGAATTGGAAAACGTATTGGACTCCAGAACGATCGGTCCACCAAGCATGCACACCGCTTAGAAAAATATTTAATTGTATTTGGCCACAATTGTAGATCTTTCTCATTTTCTCTTATATATATTTAATATATGATTTAATATGAGCCGTTCATAAAATCCGAATGTGGAGGGCTTATTTTTCAATTAACGTGGTTATTTCCAGATCATCTCGGTAAATGTGGTGACTTCTTTTAATACTTCCATATTAATATAATAGATTGGGCTGGCCACGGAAGTACATGGACACAGGCCTTGGGCCGAGGGAAATGTACGATGGGCTTGCCAGTAAGCCAAGGAGGAAGTACAAAGGGGAGACGACGGCCATCAGGAATGGCATCGAGGAACAAGACCATGAACTGGCAGCGAGCTCACGCTCGAGGCTAGATTAGGCTAGATTCTATCTGTTTTTTCTTTTCTCCTTGATTCCATACTTGTACCAGAATTTGATTTGTTCCTCGCTGTAGCAGTTTGGTGGAGTTTTGTATTGGGTTGGGTTTGTGACAGTGGCGCTCGCCGGCCACTCGTCGTTCGCGTCCCCGATCTGCCTCAAGGTGCGCGCTAGTCTCACTGCGGCCTTGGGCTATGGGCTATGGCCCTCCGGTTTGGGACGGGTGGTCAAGGTGCCATCGTTCAGAATTTCAGATATTTAAGTACCAATGCATGAGCTACTGATTTTTGTCGACATCTATGGTATGTAAATTTAGTACGATGTACTAGCACATAAATATATTTGGATGGATCTGTCCATTACTTATACAGGAGCCGTTAACGTTTCCTACGCACACACGGCGCTCTTGAATGGGACTGGAAATCCCTTTTGCTTGTAGATGGAGCAGCAGGTCGCGGTCCTCACTCACTCAGTAGCTTCACAAACCTTTCGAAGTTCTCGTACGAGGACCCCCCTTGGCTGATGCACCGGCGAGCGGCGTCCTTGAACAGCCGCGCCCTCTCCCTGATCTCGGCGTCGGCGACGACCTGCTCCACCTTCCCCCTCAGCTCCTCCCTGGTTATGATTCCGTCCGCGTCGGGCGCCACCGCCAGGCCGGTCCTCCACACGCTGGTGATGTAGCTCCGGTTCAGGAACTGGTCGCAGAAGTAGGGCCAGCACAGGAACGGCACGCCGTTCCTCATCCCCTCCATCGTCGAGTTCCACCCGCAGTGCGACACGAAGCACGCCACGGCGCGGTGCGCCAGGACCTGCTGCTGGGAACACCAGCTGACGATCATGCCCTTGCCAGCGACGCGTTGCCGGAACTCGTGGAGCCACGCCTTGCCGAGGCCAGGGGTGAAGTCCGGCCGCACCACCCACAGGAACGGGCGGCCGGTGAGCTCCAGCCCATCGGCCAGCTCCTCCAACTCCCGTGGGTCGAAGATGGCCATGCTACCGAAGGCCACGTACACGACGGATCGGTCGGGGTGCCCGTCGAGCCACTTGATGCACCTCTCGTCCTCCGGCAACAAGTGCCCCACGGGCTTCCGGTCGGCGAACAGCGGGCCGATGGCTAGGATGTCGGGGAAGAGCTTGAACGCGCCGGCCTCGGCCTCGTGGAAAGAGTTGCAGACAACCACCTCGGCGAACTCGTTGAACTTGTTGATCCGTGAGAACACCTCGAATAAGGCCGGGTGCGCTATCGGCACGCCCGTCTTGTCCATCCACGGCATCAGCGACGTCTGGAGCGGCGGCATCCCGGGGCCGAGCTGCAACGTCTCATCCCGCTCCGGCCAGCCTGCAGCACACGTACTCAACAAAAGGGTAAGAAAAAAATTTCATAGGCTTTCTTTAAGATTGTTGTATACTATAGTGCTAATAAGATTTAAAAGAGCTAGAGACCAGCTTGCAAGATTTAGTAGGTACCATGGTCGCCGAAAAGTCCTTCATCTATCAACTTGGGGATGTTGAGCATGGCCGCTAAGCACGCTGCCGACGCCGGCCACAGCGAGGCTACCCTGATGCCAAGCTTCTTGACGGCCTCGAAGCAGAAGCCGGCGGTGAGGTCCCCGACGAGCCACCTCACCTTGGGCCTTCCGGCCGCCTCCATCTCTGCGACGAGCCGCTCCAGGTTCCCTGGCATGTGCCGGCGGCAGGAGTCGGTGAGCTTGTTAACGTCACTGCGGTCCTCATCGTTGGCCAGCCCGTCCGGGATGGACGCCAGGTGGATGCCGCCAAGTACCGCCGCGGCCGCCGGCAGCGCACGGAGCACCCGCGCATGGTGCATCTCAGTGTTGACGAAGGTAACCTCAAAGCCGTGGTCGACCAGACGGTGGGAGAGCTCCATGAGCGGGGTGACGTGGCCCTGCGCCGGGAACGGCAGCATGATGACGTGAGCCTTGGACATGGCTAATGGCTTGAGCCTGCTTTCTGTCTCTCGGTTTCGGTTCCCCGGGAGGCCACGAGCAGAGGCGAGTTGGCAGTTATATAGAGCAGAGGCGAGTTGAATAAGCTCTGGGTGTGTTTAGATGGTTGAAAAAAACACTGTTTCGAACTGAAAAGCACTGTAGAACCACTGTAGCATTTTTCGTTTGTTTGTGGTAAATATTGTCCTATTATGGCCTAACTAGGCTCAAAAGATTCGTCTCGCAAAATACATCTAAACTGTGTAATTATTTTTTTATTTCATCTACATTTAGTATTCCATGCATGTGCCGGCATTTTGATGTGACGGGGAATCTTTTTTTTGCATAGTGAATTTTGGGAGAAAGTTAGGGTACTAAACAGTTTCTCTGACCCTCTCTACATCGTTCTCTGTAATATTCCAGTGGTTGCCGCAAGGAATGACGTCATAGCTCCCACAAAAGTAATAACAATCAAAGCCGTAGGTGAGTATTCAAATAAATGGGAGCACCTTTTCTATCATGAAAACGCCAGCAGTGACCATAGTAGCTGCATGAATCAAAGCAGTATGATACTGGAGTGGGACCCTCCATTACATCGGGTAACCAAGTATGGGTCTACGAGAACTTTAGTCCATTAGCCAGAAAAACAAGATAAATCTACAATTTGCAAACAGCCTATTAGCTCTTGTATCCAAATATTCCCTAACTAAATTTTAGAGGGCTAAACTTTAGATAGATCTAAACATTAGCCCTGCTAAAAGCACATTAACATCTATAATATAAAATACAATACACTAGAAAAACATATTTAATGGTCAAACTTGGTCAAAATAAAACGTATTAAATTAGGACAATGCTAAACTACTACAATTTTTTTGTGTGTACTTCTCTTACTTTGACTGGGGTTAACAAAAGGGCTAAATTTTACAAAATACAGAGATAACGACATCCACCATCTATCTATCTCAAAGTATTATTAAAAGAAGCTATCATGTTCGTTGGAAGGCCTTGAAATTACCATATTAATTAAAAAATAAAAATAATCTATACCATTTGATTTTGTGCACATCTAGCGATATATGTATATATTAAACCGTATATAAAATACAAATAAAAATATAAATATTTAGGTATTTACGTTATTGTTTGTGATGATCAATCTAACATGTTCACTTCGATGGTGTAGAAATTATAACATTAGTTGGAAATAAAAAGAAAAAAAGCTAAGACATTGGATCTTATGAAAATCTAACCGTCGATGTTAACCCAAAGATTTTATATCAAATACAATTAAAAAAAGAAAATATTTACACTATTAGTTGTTATAATGGTCTGAATATTTATCAAATATAAATAGTGAACAAAGACAAAAACACCACATTTTTTATATTAATCTGTGAAAAAAAAGAAAAGGATCAAACTATTGATATAGTGGGCCTTATAATTGGGGTATAATGCCACAATAAGAGTTGTTTTAGGATTTAAATTTGTTTCATAATAGCTGTTGAAATTTATAGTCTAAAAAAAGGTAACTTGCATGCATGCATCGGATAAGAAAAATGATGGATCTATTAATCAAGGGCATGTGCGTCATATCCTATTCTCCCTATAATCTATTATAAAAATACTGAAACAGCTGTTATCATGGGACGATGAGTGTACATATACATTACAATAAGATGTGTAAAAGAAAATAGATGATACTTCTTGCCATATGTCGTCTGATAGATAAAAAATATACAATTTATGACACAAGAAAGTAATCAACCATATGTTTACATGCAACATATCTAATTTTAGACAAAGCATGGTGAAAATAACAATTCTAATATAGACCATACTTGACCCTACTAATTTAAATTATAAATAGCAATGTTATTTCAATCCTATACACTAATATATAAGATTATGTACCATTATGAAAAATATGTCTACTATTCTTAATATATTAAGTCATAAAAAACATGTTTTTAAAACACTACACCAAAAAAGTAAAGTCTAGAAAACAATATGTATTGTTAGGGACCAATAGAGAAAAACAAAAAATAATAGGAAAGCTAAATAAAATAATCAAATAAGACCAATTTTAAGCAACTAATATATTAGTGAAAAACTAGCTACCCGCGCTATTTGCGCGGGCAATCTTGCTAGTTAGTATTATTTCAGTGGTGATGGCACTTTGTTTGGATGAAGTTTTGTGGGTAATGTGCCAGCTTACTTAGCTGAACGAGCTCAGGAAGCATTTTGCGCGCCAAAGGGCTGTCTTGTAGTTAACGTTAACGATCCTGAACTCAGGAAGCATTTTGTGCGGCAATCCTCTTCCTTGCATGGAAGGATCCATGTAGATGATACGCATTTGGCATTTACAAAATTGTATAAATTTGAGCAGGCAAGCTATTATTCATCAACGAGAAGCTAGATTTGGAAAACTAGAAATCGCCTTCAGGGTGCTTTTAGTTGATTTCTAGAAATACCTCAATTATGTGTTTTGACGTGATTTTGAGCATCGAAATCGATAGTACAATCCTAATTTTTATAAGAGTAAACACACTGCTTGCTTCGTGCTCCGTAAGGAAAACCACTCGTCCCAAGCGTCAGGGCGTCTATAAACCGAGTCTACGAGGTACCTGTGGATATATGACACCCACACTCCCCACTCAAGTTTAAATTTTCGACTTGACACTGTGCTCACATTTACTTAGATTTATTCCAGAAATTAACGGCTTGTTAATTGAGTGGTAGGCGACGAGTTTTCCGTCAACAGCGAAGCGCCTGGATTTATTCCAGGAATTAACGGCTTGTTAATTGAGTGTTAGGCGATGACGTTTCTATCGACAGCGAGGTGCCTGGATTTATTCTAGGAATTAACGGCTTGTTAATTGAGTGGTAGGTGATGACCTTTCCCTCGATAGTGAGGCGCTTGTAGTGAATTCGTCAATTTCAAGATATGCATCTGTACCGTGTAATTTGCCAAAAAAACTTTATTTATTAATTTATGTGATGTGATGATATGATTTGTTCAATAAAAGCTACTAACTCTTAGTTCCTACTCTGAATGTCTGACTTATTCAGTGATATTGGCTTATTAGCATTTATTCTTTAGTTTCAGATCACCTAGCTAGCTATCCAGGCCCCAAAATCTTTGAGAAACTCTGCGAATGCCGCTTGAGAAGATCCGCCTTCCTGGATGGCCTCCATGGCCTTCTCCTTGGCTAGCACAAGCCTCTCCCTTAGCATCTTCCCTTCCTCGGTGTCCATCACCAGCCTCACCTTGGCTTGCACCTCCTCCGCCTTGACGAACTCATCGTATCCCTCCATCTCGACCGCCATCTTCATCTCCTCCACCATGAACACTTTGTTCATGCTCTGCTCTGCGTACAGCGGCCAGCATATCATGGGCAGCCCGGGCATGATGGCCTCCAAAGTCGAGTTCCAGCCGCAGTGTGTGACGAAGGCGGCCACCGCCTCGTGCCGCACCACCTCTGGCTGTGGCGCCCAGTTCTTGAGCACCATGCCGTTGCTCCTCGTCCGCTACAAGAACCCTGCCGGGAGCAGTCGCTCCAGCTCCGGCTCAGGGAACTGGCTCTGCTCCTCCGGCGGGCTCCGCACTGCCCACAGGAAGCGGTGGCCGGATCTCTCCAGCCCGCGGGCGATCTCCCGTAACTGTGCTGACGAGAAGGCACCCTTGCTGCCGAAGCAGAGGAAGACGACGCTGCGCTTGGGCTGCTCGTCGAGCCACGTGAGGCACTCGTGCCTCTCACCGCCGCTCTCCGCCGACTTGCCGCCGCCGTTGACCAGCGGCCCGATGCAGTACACTGCAGGCGTGGGCATGCAGGCGCCGTCGCCGCCCCTAAGCGCCTTGAGCCGCGATTAATAACCTTGGTTTGCTTACACATATTTCCCCGTCTTTTGCAGCGTTGCAGGAAGGGAAGGGAAGGTTACCCAGGAGATCCTGACATCCTGTAGTTATTAGAAAATGAACAAGGGCAAGATTTTCAAGTTGGCTAAGGGATTTATAGGAAGGGCAAAGAATTGCATAAGGATAGCAAGGGAGAGGGTTGAGAAAGCCTTGCAATACTCCTACAGGGACAGGCGTAACAAGAAGAGGGATATGAGGTCGCTTTGGATTGTGCTGGCACACGATTGCATGGGGTACGTATCTATTGCAACGAGCTTGTGAAAAAACGAAATGAGATCTTGGCAGTAATAAGATCACCATTGTTCTGTGCATGCTCATTTCAGATCATTCTTGCATCTTGCTGTTTAAGTACCTTTCATCTTGCATCTGAATCCCTGCATTTAACAACTATCAAGTGAATTATGGCAACTTTATGCATGGATTGATGAAGGAGAACATCCAACTCAACAGGAAGGTGCTCTCAGAGCTGTCAATGCATGAGCCTTACAGCTTCAAGGCGCTTGTTGATGTATCCCGCACGGCATTTCCAGGGAACAGGCCTGTCAAAAAGGAGGGTCTAGCATCTATCCTATGAAGGATATTTTCCTACAAGTCACTGAACTCGTGATGTTCTTTCCTTGCTTGCAGTTCAGAGTAACTGCTCCCATCTGTTAGCTAGTATGCCTGGTGATTCATGTAATTTTGCAGTACAAGCGTTTATGTTATCTCGTTTGGCACTAGCTTTGACATACTGTACTGAAACACCCTATGACGCTTATTGTTCTTTTGGCCCCGTCAGTTGGTTTTAACAGGATATCTTTTTTTTTTTTGCCACTCTTATAGATGACAACTCTCTATTTATCACTTTTACGGTCATCTTTACATATTTGCCATTAGAGAGATTATCCCTTACGAATTTGCCATTTTTGCTGAGGTGTCATGCCACGGTGGCCATTTTTGTTGATGTGGCATGCCCACGGAGCCTGCCAGTGTGGCGATGATACAATGCCTCTGCTATCTCTAATGCAATCTCTCTATGACATGCGGGACCACCTGTCATCGCTCTCCTCTGATATCCTCATCCCGTCGCTGCCAGCCATCTCCTCTCCATCCTACGCGCGGCGCCGAGGGCGTCGCGGCCGTGCACGAGTCCGGCGAGAGCGGTGTGGGATGGCGTGTCAAAGGGGTTGCGCAGGGAGCGGCCGCGGCTCGTGGGAGCGCTTGGTGGCAGCGCGGCGCGCCGGAGCTCAGGTCGGGCCTATCGGCCTGCGGCGGGCGGCAGTTGACGGGAGGAAGAAGGGTAGAGGTTGGTGATGACATGTGGACCCCACGCGTAAGTGGGACAACAGAGGGAGAGAGGGGGAAACCCGGGGCAAATTTGTCATTTCGCGTGGCAGGCGTGTGCCCATGACATGCTGGCAAGCTTTAGTGGCACGCCACATTAGCAAAAACGGCCACGGTGGCGTGCCACGTCAGAAAAAAAAGTAAATTTGTAAGAAATAATCTCTCTTTAATGGCAAATATGTAAAGACGACCGCAAGAGTAACTAATGAAGAGTTGCTATCCATTAAAGTGATAAAAAATTAGAGAAAGAAGAGATTTATGGATTTAATACACACATATATATACTGACATAGCAGATTGTTAACACCAGAACCAAACTCTAGAATACTGCAACATTGTATATGGCAACTAAGTCTAAAAATTCTGAAATGTCATTCTTTTTGTAGCAAATTCACAAGTCTGAGCAGGTTCTCATGAGAAGATCCTCCCTCTCTGATGCTTGCACATGCCTTGTTCTTCCACATGATTGCCCTCGCCTTGATATGCTCATCTCCCAGCAGCTGCACGACCTTGGCCCTGATCTCCTCCTTTGTGACGACTCCTTGCTCGTTGGAACAAAGCTTCAGGCCCGTCTTCCACACATTGTACACGTAGCTCTGGTTGCAGAACTGGTCAGCAAAGTAGGGGCAGCACAAGAACGGGACGCCATGGAGCACACCTTCAATCGTTGAGTTACACCCACAGTGTGACCTCGTACGGTAGTATTTAACTCACACCATGTAGCTGGAATTTTACACACACTAATCCAAATTTGAGATGCAATTTCACGAGAGTTGCTTGACGCCGCCGAGAAACCAGTCGCAGCTGGCCAAGAACACCTGGCATCGAGACAACTGCATCACTTTACTATGTTGCTTACCGTCGGACAAACAAGACATCCTCCATTCTGGCGGAAAAAGTCCTCTCGTCCCCCTTCAATTTTTAAGGAAGTTTAAGTAACACTCCTGAACAGCAATACCAGGCATTGAGCACCCTTAACTCTTAATACCGGACACCAGTCCACCTCGACAGGAATCAGGGGTGGTTTTCAATGACTTGGAGCCACATCAACAGTCCAATGTGGCCAGGCCACATGCCAGTGTTAATTTAAGGCCCACATATCATCCATATTGTCATCCATCTCTAAAGCACTTGTTGTAGTCCTTTGGCAGAGCACGAGGGGAGAGGGACGGTGGCATGAGGGGGCCGTACACGAGAAGAGGGAGAGGGGCGACGACGTGAGGGGCACGAGAGGGGTAGCAGCACATGGGAGGGGGAGAGGACCGGGGCGCACTGGGAGGGGGGGGGAGGGCGGTCGGCGGCGCACGTGGCCAAGAGGGATGGCGACACACAGGGAGGAGAAGCAGGCGATGGCACTTTTAGAAGCCATTGGGCCCACATGCAGTCAATCGTATGTTACGGGTTCCCGAAATTTCGGGTAACCGCAAGTTCGGGTGTTTTTTGGGTGCCAGATTTGAAAATCCGAAATATAAAAAAAACTGAATTACCCGACCCGAAATTTTCGGGTAACCCGAACGCCCACCCCTAAATCCACGTTGGCTAAGCAAACCGCCCACGTGCAGCGCGTCCACGCGCGCTCCCGGCCACGTGCACACGCTTTTTTTTCTTTTTCTTTTTCTTTTTCATTTTTATTATATTTGTAGATATAAGTTATACCTCTTACTCAGAGTAATTATGATCGTAATTTTAACATAGTTATAATCATAAGTTTTTACCGGAGAGTGTCTGCCCAGCATGAGGTGTTCTCACATAGAGTTATGATCTTAATTTTACACCCTCGGAGGGTGAGTGCGCCGCTGTCGAGCGGCTCCGCGGTGGTGCATCACCCTCGTGCGCGAGATGACCGGTGGCGTGTGCCGCCTTTCCACTACCGGCAACCTCGACGGCGGCTAGGTAAGCCCTCTAGGCTTTGATCTGTTCTTGCGCGCATATGAGATTTCTAGGGTTAGGTTCACTGGTTCGATCCCCTTTCCCTTCTAATTTCTTCTATGTTTCTTCACGGATCCGAGCGACAAGCGCAAGATCCGGTCAATTCTATGTCTCATTCTTCTCAGTTCTTGACCCGAGGATCAATCTAGGGTAAGAGTGGGCAGAACCCGAGGCTCTTGATACCAAGTGTTAGAAGTCTTTGTTCATGGATCTAGTGCCCGAGACCCTACCACTAGGTGTTCTTGAACTGAAATCGTGAGAGTTCTTGTGTAGATCTCGTGATCTACTGGAAGGAGAGATTGAGAGGTAGGAAGATGAGAGTACCTCTGAGGTTCGAGTGCTTGACCGGTGCGCGTAGGCAACGGGGGTTCCCTGTGCTGCGTTCGTCGTCGGCCATGGCGGTGGTGACGCAGAGGGCGATGGCAGCGCGAGGGCAGTGGCGGCGGTTGTTGTTGAGAGGCGACGAAGAGGGCCAGCGTTTCCCTTCACTCCCGCGCCGAGGTGATCAAACCTCTCTGTTTCTGTGTGTGCACGAAGAGTGGCCGAGGACGTTAGATCTCGTGCCTGCCTCGGCTCTCTATTTATGTTGGCGCGGTGTGAAAAGGGGCCACAACTCCAGGGGTAAATGGCCGGCCTTCGATCAAGGCCCTATTGTAGGCTCGGGCTTGGTCGGGACGTCTCCCTTCCATGCCCGAGATCAATTCCAACAATATTGTGCCACCGCCGGATTTTCTGCCGGACACACCAATCGACAATGTTGTTTGGTCCTTTGTTCACTGTCGCTATAGTGATTAGTAACAGCCCCCTGCAGGATCACTAATAATGGTTCTTCTAGACTCAATGATTGTTTTGTCCTCGGAGCCATTAATAAAACAAACACTCCCGTTGAGTGGCAAACTGGTAGTGTTGAGCTTGTTTGGAAGTGTTGTATATTTGTAGTTTCTATGTAATACTATGGTATCAAAGAATACTATATTATTTGGCAAAAAAAATGTTTAGTAGCTATTAAAAAACTCAATTTGAAACCATGATATTGGCAATACTACCACAATATTTTTGGAGTATTGGAAAGCCTGTCTAGACCCAACATTTTTGGTTCAGCACACAAAATACAATAAAAACAGACACATGTTGCCTTCAGCAGCATGTTAGCCGCGGACGACACCAGCAGAAGTCAAGCCGTTAGCTGTCGTGGCACCGAGGTCGTCCACCTGCAGCAAGGAGATGGGGAGGTGGTGCCATGCATGGAGGGGCAGTGCTAGTCCAGTGTCTACTGGTTCAGTGCGGCAGCGCACAGGGCTTAGGCCTTTGGCAGTGCGGCCGGTAGCGTGGCAACGAGGGCAATGGGCTTGATTCGTGGCGGTAGTGAATGGCGGCATGCGCGGAGAGGCGCTCGGCGTGTTCCCAGTGATGAAAAACATCGCATTGGTGACCTCGTCACGCTTGTAGAAGGTGGCAATGCTCCATGGCGGCGAGGTCTGTTCGCCAGTGCGGGCATGCATCCGCGGCGGTGTAGCGAGGATGGGGTGGCCAAGAAGCGGCGGAAGAGGTGCTGTGGAAGGTGATGAATTCGGTGCGCGTGCTGATTTAGGGAACAAATCTCTCAAGCGAGCTGCTCCTATACGGAAGGGTGGCGGTGGCGCCATGCGTCCGCGTGGTGGCGCACAAGGACGTGCAGACCAGCGCACTATGGCCCGGGCAGAGTGGAGGCGAGGCGCGCGCTTGGGCATGCAACGACACGACACAGAGCTGCGACGGGTTGCGCACGGAGGAAGCGAAGTGTGGCCGGTAGCACTGCCGGCAGGACTGGGGAAAATGGACGGGACAAGGAGGAGATGGTCAGATGGAGGTTGGGGATGACGCATGGGGCCCGTCATAGACAGAGGTGCAAGAGATGCAACAAGGGTAGTGCTTCTCTATGGGTATGGATCCAAAGGGAGCCTCGGCCTGTTGGACTACCAGAACAACTGGGGAACACAGTACCACGACAATGGCAGAGGCGTCATGGAGAGCCAGAATATTATCTGTGCTATCGTGTCTGCGGTTGACTGCTCTACGTTGATCCCACCAAACATGTAACGTTGAGTTAAGTCGCATGACACACATTATTCTAAACTATTAGCTATCTAGTCATATCCGAAGCAGCAGGGTGTAGCAATGACGGTGCAAGAACATTTGCTCCTTTGCTAGTTATCTTGTGCATGAATTTCTTTTGCATCTGGTTAAGGAACGAACATGATTAAAATAGACTCATTATTCTAAACTACTTCGTTTCAATATCCTTGGTGAAGGGTGTTGGGCATTGCCCAGCAGATTTGGGGGCGAAGGGGCGAAGGCTCCGTTGAGCCTTTGCTAAGAGGAAAGGATGAAGGTTATAATGTGGACGAAGGGTAAAAAAATGAAGACTTACGAACGATGGTCAAAACGGTAATTTACTCTTCACCATATTGATGTCAAGTCTCCCTAACCCTAGCTCTCCCCCTCATATTTATATGGGGTGGTCATTTACACATTTACCTCAAGGATCTATAGAATTACAAATAGGTCCCTATTACACACGAGCCGGTCATTTATTGGGCCGGGCCTTCGAGGGGCTAGGTTGTTTCCCCCAACAGTAGCCCCTCAGCTACTTCGTCGGGGTTACATCACGATAGAGTAGCTGCGAATAAGGAAGAGGCCTAGCATGAATTCCGACCTACGTCGAGAGGAACGTCCTCCAACCTAACCTGTACGTACGCTTCACTAAAAACTCCATTCCCAAAGCCACTAAAAACTCCATCCCCAAAGCCCAGTGGGAAAATGAGATGGAGAAAAGAGCACGTACGCCTCCCTGGCCCAAACACATACATCGATCACATCCGACAATGGGATTGGCCTTCGCTTGAAAAGATGAAGTGGAGTCTTCGTAGAAGGCCAGTCTTTGCTGCACCGCCATGCTCATCAACTTTCGATCTTCTGCTTCATCTTCTTTGCTCCAATCACTCAAGTCCTCGCTCGAGCCTTCGTGCCGGAAAGTAGTCGAGGTAGCTGGAGTAGAGGTAGTTGCCGTAGCCGAAGGCCTCCCACGATCCCTTGGCGTTGAAACCCAGTCCAGCGAAGCCCTCAAACCGAAGTTGTCCGGCGGAGTGGAAGAGGTCAACGAAGGTCCCAAGTGTAGTCGTGCTGACGAAGGCGAACAGGTCGACGGAGCCCCCAAGCCGTAGTCACGCGGCGGAGTTGAAGAAGTCAGTGGAGCCCCTAAGCCGTAGATGATCGTCGGAGGCGAAGGTGTCAGCGGAGCCCCTAAGCTTAGATGATCGTCGGAGGCGAAGGTGTCGGCGGAGCCCATAAGCCGTAGATGATCGTTAGAGGCGAAGGTGTCATCAGAGCCCCTAAGTTGTAGATGATCGTCGGAGGCGAAGGTGTCGGCAAAGCCTCGTAAGCGAAGCCGGTGTAGTGTCGTTGAAGCTTTCTTTTTTGCCTTTGCTGCCTCACCTGCGGGCATCAGGCAACAACGATCCTTGGGACAGATTTGTTCACCTATATGTCCCCTCCCTGCCCCTTTTGGCTGGTGCTCATAGGCGAGCGTTGTACGTGGAGGAAGTCGATGTTGTAGTTGTTGAGCTCGTGACTGTCGATGCATGGCTTGAGGTAGGAACGGATGATGAAATTGGCGAAGCCGTCAGTTCTTTGTCGTAGTAGTACGGTGGTGACGAAGAAATCGGCGAAGCTCTTGAGACGATGCCGATGCCGTTGTTGAATTTTTTTGGCGAAGCCCCTTGGCTGTTGCGGAGCCATTAAGGTTGACGAAGTCCGTTAATGGTGAGTTGAAGTAGCCATGTAGGAGGATAATGTGAAGGCAACATGTGCACAAGCCATCGATCTTTGCAAAGTCGAATGCTTTGTCAAATATCAGCTAGCTGCGAGAGCGAAGCGTTTTTGACAGATGTAGCATTAACCGAAGTAAATTATGCACACTTGAGAGCTTTCGTTCATTGCAGCCGTAGCCGACTTCTTAAAAAGCTTTCGCTCATTGCAGTCATAGTCGACTTCTTAAATGGAAACGAAACACATGACATACTGTAAGAATACTCGGCGAGATACAAAATTTAAATGCATATAATGAGGTAAGCACTTGCATGCGAAGGTGAGAAGAATTAGACGTATAACGAAAGTGAGAAGGGTTAGGTACGCTGAATAACGCTGCAGGAAGTGTTGATCCAACACAAATGAAATGGGCACAAATAATTAAATGCTATGGCGAAGGTTGCCAAGTTTCATAGACATAAACACATAATGTGTAATTACAAATATCGTTAGCGGAGGTTAGCATAAATAGATAGTGTATAGTTACAAATATGATAAATAGTTAGTATACAGTTGCGAAGGTTAGTGGGTTAGTAGAAGATGAAAGACTATTTGTTAGTGAGAGTAGAAGGTTAGTGGTCAGCGAAGGTTGGCGGTCGATGAAGCATAATATCCAGTTGAGGATCCATAATTGCGAAGGCCATACAATGAAGAACCAATGAATCAAAAAAACCAATGATAGTTGAAGGTCTAATTATAGATGAAAACCATGAAATCCGGATTATGTAGAAAACCAATTGATTGACGAAGCCCAACACAATCAATATATGACGAAATCCCCAAGTCATTGAAAACCAAGAACACCGAAGCCCAATATATATATGAAAACCTATCGTCCAAGATTAAGTATATATATGAAGACCGTAGGAAAGAGGAATCAAGAGACCTGCACGAAAGAACGAGCAAATTGCAAGTATAATGCAGCCTAAAGGGAGCAGAGGGTTATACTTACAGTGAGCAACCTGCACATGTAGAGAATATTGACATATAATAAAATAAATACATAAATAAAAATTGGTAAATTTGCTTAGAGCGCCACACGGGCGAAGCACACTTTAGCAACATAAGTTGCAACGAGCAGGGAACACTTAGCTCATGCTAAGATTTCATTACAAGCGAAGGTTAGTTGAGGGAATCATAATAAATATGGTTAGAATAAAATGGTTAGTAATCAAAATGGAGTGAGCATCATTCACAGCGAAGGCCACAAAATGCGCGGATGATGTGACATATAAATCATAAATAACTGGAAACATGAGATATTATTCATAATTGACGAAGTATATAGATGAGGAGTAATATTTTATAAATCTCTTGCTGGACGAATCATAAGAGATGGCAACAAAGAGCGTATAAACTTATATGTAAGTGCTGTAGCATGCGAAGGTGGTAAGTCATACATGAGACATAATATTTGCAAAACACAACAAACTAGCTTTGAGCGGCGTGTAAAGTATCTTGCGGTTGGGTGCGCAGAAAGATAATATATAACAAGCAGCGGAGGCTGGTTTGCAACTTGTGTAAAGAAAAAGGTAAATGAGATACGGAGCAATGAAAATCTTTATACTGTGATTGTGAGAGCGCTTACCTATGCATCGAAGCCGCCAAGGTTGGTCCTACTAGAAGATAGATAGGAAATTTGTTTTTGCGGAGCCAAAAAGGAGAAGAAAAGAAAATTGCCGAAGCCCATCCTCCATTTTGGCTGACGAAGGCCCATGAACATGTTTTGCTGAACCAAAGCCCAAAATTGCAAACCAATAAACTTGAAGCCCACTTTAAGTTTTGATAGATATCCGAAGCTCATTTGAATTCTGATGAGATTAGATTCTTTCGGAGCTGAATTTAGGAGCCCAATTAAATCTGAATGCGAAGCCCGATTAATTCCAAAGCCCATAGTGGATAGTGAGAATAAGCGAAGCCCATTAACTGATAATCCTGACCTTGCGAAGGTACAGGAGTAAGAGGACAGCATCCATGAAATGAATGTTAATTCGCACTGGTGGTGAGAAATATACTCTGCGGAGGTCAGGTTGTTGCTTAGAATCTCAGCTTTGCTGGTTTTTTTAATTATTATTTTAATTATTACTATTATTTTTAAATACGAAGGTGATGCTCGGAGGTTTTTAATTATCGGGGCCATGAACCAGCGGTGAGTTCTGCTCGAGGAGAGCTCACGCTCAAGGCTACCTTAGTACATGCACGAACTTGAGTTTTATGAAGTGGCTATCTTGTCAAAATCCTTAGACTTTATTTGGATGCGAGAGTATTGAAAGGGATTGGAGTGGATTCAATTTCTTGGATTGAGTCTTTCCCTTAAAATGGAAAAAGATTCAATCCACTCCAATATTCTCGCATCCAAACAAAGCCTTAGGATAGTAGGATTTATCAAAAGGCTGTTTGAACATTGATGCCGTACCCAAGTCAAGTACTACGTCATGCATTGTGCGGCTCAGTTGAGGAACATTCTGGTTCACTGTAAGCCTTTTATACAAGTTGAACTTCATGATTGGAATTAGTACAAGCTCCCAGCCTAACTAAGATGAGTTGTACATTAGTTTCCATCATCATCAGCAACTCCTATTTATATGGAATCCCGGTGGTCATCGTGAGGTACTAGTGATTGGTGATTCAGATTTTGCTCGAGTTCTTACCGCAACGGTTTGGGGACAAACCGTGTCTCAAGAGAGGAAGTATGTCAGGATACTATCATATTACTATGTATTCTATAGAACTAGCAATATGGCCGGCGCACATAGCGCGGTTAGTTAGCATTTTTAAATTTTTATTTCTTTTTACAAATTAATATTGTTAGATAACCTTTATTTTACTTTATTTTTGTTGTTTTTACTTTATTGGTCCCGAATAATATATTTTATTTTACTATTTTTTTATTAGCATTTTTACAAAGTGTTTTAATGAGTCAATATATGAAGTTCTGTATAGACTTTAAAAAAATATATTTATAAGTTTTTATATAGTGGTGTGTGAGATTAAAATAACGTTGGTAATAATAGTTTTGTTTTGGGGTTGTAGCTACTATCTAGATTTTTGTAATTGTGTAACCACTAAAGCATTGTGATTCGGTTCTTGAGACAGGGAGGAGCGGGGAGGGGCATTGGCCCCCCTATGGCCGAAAAAATACATATTTTTTTGAATTTAAATAAAATTTAAATTTTTAGTACTATTGGCTCACTCTACAATGAAAATCTTAAATTTCTGGCTCCGCCACTGGGGCTATCTGGCCGTTGTTAGAGTGCCATGAGTGCGTGGTGTGGAGCTGCACGATGTCCGGGATCACGAGTTCACGACCACCACACCGGGTTGGAAACTTGGAATTGGAAAACGTATTGGACTCCAGAACGATCGGTCCACCAAGCATGCACACCGCTTAGAAAAATATTTAATTGTATTTGGCCACAATTGTAGATCTTTCTCATTTTCTCTTATATATATTTAATATATGATTTAATATGAGCCGTTCATAAAATCCGAATGTGGAGGGCTTATTTTTCAATTAACGTGATTATTTCCAGATCATCTCGGTAAATGTGGTGACTTCTTTTAATACTTCCATATTAATATAATAGATTGGGCTGGCCACGGAAGTACATGGACACAGGCCTTGGGCCGAGGGAAATGTACGATGGGCTTGCCAGTAAGCCAAGGAGGAAGTACAAAGGGGAGACGACGGCCATCAGGAAGGGCATCGAGGAACAAGACCATGAACTGGCAGCGAGCTCACGCTCGAGGCTAGATTAGGCTAGATTCTATCTGTTTTTTCTTTTCTCCTTGATTCCATACTTGTACCAGAATTTGATTTGTTCCTCGCTGTAGCAGTTTGGTGGAGTTTTGTATTGGGTTGGGTTTGTGACAGTGGCGCTCGCCGGCCACTCGTCGTTCGCGTCCCCGATCTGCCTCAAGGTGCGCGCTAGTCTCACTGCGGCCTTGGGCTATGGGCTATGGCCCTCCGGTTTGGGACGGGTGGTCAAGGTGCCATCGTTCAGAATTTCAGATATTTAAGTACCAATGCATGAGCTACTGATTTTTGTCGACATCTATGGTATGTAAATTTAGTACGATGTACTAGCACATAAATATATTTGGATGGATCTGTCCATTACTTATACAGGAGCCGTTAACGTTTCCTACGCACACACGGCGCTCTTGAATGGGACTGGAAATCCCTTTTGCTTGTAGATGGAGCAGCAGGTCGCGGTCCTCACTCACTCAGTAGCTTCACAAACCTTTCGAAGTTCTCGTACGAGGACCCCCCTTGGCTGATGCACCGGCGAGCGGCGTCCTTGAACAGCCGCGCCCTCTCCCTGATCTCGGCGTCGGCGACGACCTGCTCCACCTTCCCCCTCAGCTCCTCCCTGGTTATGATTCCGTCCGCGTCGGGCGCCACCGCCAGGCCGGTCCTCCACACGCTGGTGATGTAGCTCCGGTTCAGGAACTGGTCGCAGAAGTAGGGCCAGCACAGGAACGGCACGCCGTTCCTCATCCCCTCCATCGTCGAGTTCCACCCGCAGTGCGACACGAAGCACGCCACGGCGCGGTGCGCCAGGACCTGCTGCTGGGAACACCAGCTGACGATCATGCCCTTGCCAGCGACGCGTTGCCGGAACTCGTGGAGCCACGCCTTGCCGAGGCCAGGGGTGAAGTCCGGCCGCACCACCCACAGGAACGGGCGGCCGGTGAGCTCCAGCCCATCGGCCAGCTCCTCCAACTCCCGTGGGTCGAAGATGGCCATGCTACCGAAGGCCACGTACACGACGGATCGGTCGGGGTGCCCGTCGAGCCACTTGATGCACCTCTCGTCCTCCGGCAACAAGTGCCCCACGGGCTTCCGGTCGGCGAACAGCGGGCCGATGGCTAGGATGTCGGGGAAGAGCTTGAACGCGCCGGCCTCGGCCTCGTGGAAAGAGTTGCAGACAACCACCTCGGCGAACTCGTTGAACTTGTTGATCCGTGAGAACACCTCGAATAAGGCCGGGTGCGCTATCGGCACGCCCGTCTTGTCCATCCACGGCATCAGCGACGTCTGGAGCGGCGGCATCCCGGGGCCGAGCTGCAACGTCTCATCCCGCTCCGGCCAGCCTGCAGCACACGTACTCAACAAAAGGGTAAGAAAAAAATTTCATAGGCTTTCTTTAAGATTGTTGTATACTATAGTGCTAATAAGATTTAAAAGAGCTAGAGACCAGCTTGCAAGATTTAGTAGGTACCATGGTCGCCGAAAAGTCCTTCATCTATCAACTTGGGGATGTTGAGCATGGCCGCTAAGCACGCTGCCGACGCCGGCCACAGCGAGGCTACCCTGATGCCAAGCTTCTTGACGGCCTCGAAGCAGAAGCCGGCGGTGAGGTCCCCGACGAGCCACCTCACCTTTGGCCTTCCGGCCGCCTCCATCTCGGCGACGAGCCGCTCCAGGTTCCCTGGCATGTGCCGGCGGCAGGAGTCGGTGAGCTTGTTAACGTCACTGCGGTCCTCATCGTTGGCCAGCCCGTCCGGGATGGACGCCAGGTGGATGCCGCCAAGTACCGCCGCGGCCGCCGGCAGCGCACGGAGCACCCGCGCATGGTGCATCTCAGTGTTGACGAAGGTAACCTCAAAGCCGTGGTCGACCAGACGGTGGGAGAGCTCCATGAGCGGGGTGACGTGGCCCTGCGCCGGGAACGGCAGCATGATGACGTGAGCCTTGGACATGGCTAATGGCTTGAGCCTGCTTTCTATCTCTCGGTTTCGGTTCCCCGGGAGGCCACGAGCAGAGGCGAGTTGGCAGTTATATAGAGCAGAGGCGAGTTGAATAAGCTGTGACCCTCTCTACATCGTTCTCTGTAATATTCCAGTGGTTGCCGCAAGGAATGACGTCATAGCTCCCGCAAAAGTAATAACAATCAAAGCCATAGGTGAGTATTCAAATAAATGGGAGCACCTTTTCTATCATGAAAACGCCAGCAGTGACCATAGTAGCTGCATGAATCAAAGCAGTATGATACTGGAGTGGGACCCTCCATTACATCGGGTAACCAAGTATGGGTCTACGAGAACTTTAGTCCATTAGCCAGAAAAACAAGATAAATCTACAATTTGCAAACAGCCTATTAGCTCTTGTATCCAAATATTCCCTAACTAAATTTTAGAGGGCTAAACTTTAGATAGATCTAAACATTAGCCCTGCTAAAAGCACATTAACATCTATAATATAAAATACAATACACTAGAAAAACATATTTAATGGTCAAACTTGGTCAAAATAAAACGTATTAAATTAGGACAATGCTAAACTTCTACAATTTTTTTGTGTGTACTTCTCTTACTTTGACTGGGGTTAACAAAAGGGCTAAATTTTACAAAATACAGAGATAACGACATCCACCATCTATCTATCTCAAAGTATTTTAAAAGAAGCTATCATGTTCGTTGGAAGGCCTTGAAATTACCATATTAATTAAAAAATAAAAATAATCTATACCATTTGATTTTGTGCACATCTAGCGATATATGTATATATTAAACCGTATATAAAATACAAATATAAATATAAATATTTAGGTATTTACGTTATTGTTTGTGATGATCAATCTAACATGTTCACTTCGATGGTGTAGAAATTATAACATTAGTTGGAAATAAAAAGAAAAAAAGCTAAGACATTGGATCTTATGAAAATCTAACCGTCGATGTTAACCCAAAGATTTTATATCAAATACAATTAAAAAAAGAAAATATTTACACTATTAGTTGTTATAATGGTCTGAATATTTATCAAATATAAATAGTGAACAAAGACAAAAACACCACATTTTTTATATTAATCTGTGAAAAAAAAAGAAAAGGATCAAACTATTGATATAGTGGGCCTTATAATTGGGGTATAATGCCACAATAAGAGTTCTTTTAGGATTTAAATTTGTTTCATAATAGCTGTTGAAATTTATAGTCTAAAAAAAGGTAACTTGCATGCATGCATCGGATAAGAAAAATGATGGATCTATTAATCAAGGGCATGTGCGTCATATCCTATTCTCCCTATAATCTATTATAAAAATACTGAAACAGCTGTTATCATGGGACGATGAGTGTACATATACATTACAATAAGATGTGTAAAAGAAAATAGATAATTCTTGCAAAGAGAAGCTACCATCTAATACCTTAATTAGGAAGTGTTGAAAAGAAGTGACTATGTTAACGAGAAAGCCAAAAGATTACCATGTCAATTAGAAAATAAGTTAAATTGTTGGATTTAGAAAAATAACAGTCTAAATAATCTTAATGTGGATGTTAGATACTTCTTGCCATAAGTCGTCTGATAGATAAAAAATAAACAATTTATGACACAAGAAAGTAATCAACCATATGTTTACATGCAACATATCTAATTTTAGACAAAGCATGGTGAAAATAACAATTCTAATATAGACCATACTTGACCCTACTAATTTAAATTATAAATAGCAATGTTATTTCAATCCTATACACTAATATATAAGATTATGTACAATTATGAAAAATATGTCTACTATTCTTAATATATTAAGTCATAAAAAACATGTTTTTAAAACACTACGCCAAAAAAGTAAAGTCTAGAAAACAATATGTATTGTTAGGGACCAATAGAGAAAAACAAAAAATAATAGGAAAGCTAAATAAAATAATCAAATAAGACCAATTTTAAGCAACTAATATATTAGTGAAAAACTAGCTACTTGCGCGGGCAATCTTGCTAGTTAGTATTATTTCAGTGATGATGGCACTTTGTTTGGATGAAGTTTTGTGGGTAATGTGCCAGCTTACTTAGCTGAACGAGCTCAGGAAGCATTTTGCGCGCCAAAGGGCTGTCTTGTAGTTAACGTTAACGATCCTGAACTCAGGAAGCATTTTGTGTGGCAATCCTCTTCCTTGCATGGAAGGTTCCATGTAGATGATACGCATTTGGCATTTACAAAATTGTATAAATTTGAGCAGGCAAGCTATTATTTATCAACGAGAAGCTAGATTTGGAAAACTAGAAATCGCCTTCAGGGTGTTTTTAGTTGATTTCTAGAAATACCTCAATTATGTGTTTTGACGTGATTTTGAGCATCGAAATCGATAGTACAATCCTAATTTTTATAAGAGTAAACGCACTGCTTGCTTCGTGCTCCGTAAGGAAAACCACTCGTCCCAAGCGTCAGGGCGTCTATAAACCGAGTCTATGAGGTACCTGTGGATATATGACACCCACACTCCCCACTCAAGTTTAAATTCTCGACTTGACACTGTGCTCACATTTACTTAGATTTATTCCAGAAATTAACGGCTTGTTAATTGAGTGGTAGGCGATGGAATCTAGATTTATTCCAGGAATTATTAACCGCTTGTTAATTGAGTGGTAGGCGACGAGTTTTCCGTCAACAGCGAAGGCCTGGATTTATTCCAGGAATTAACGGCTTGTTAATTGAGTGTTAGGCGATGACGTTTCTATCGACAGCGAGGTGCCTGGATTTATTCTAGGAATTAATGGCTTGTTAATTGAGTGGTAGGTGATGACCTTTCCCTCGATAGTGAGGCGTTTGTAGTGAATTCGTGAATTTGAAGATATGCGTCTGTACCGTGTAATTTGCCAAAAAAAAAAACTTTTTTTATTAATTTATGTGATGTGATGATATGATTTGTTCAATAAAAGCTGCTAACTCTTAATTCCTACTCTGAATGTCTGAGTTATTCAGTGATATTGGCTTATTAGCATTTATTCTTTAGTTTCAGATCACCTAGCTAGCTATCCAGGCCCCAAAATCTTTGAGAAACTCTGCGAATGCCGCTTCAGAAGATCCGCCTTGCTTGATGGCCTCCAGGGCCTTCTCCTTGGCTACCACAAGCCTCTCCCTTAGCATCCTCCCTTCCTCGGTGTCCATCACCAGCCTCACCTTGGCTTGCACCTCCTCCGCCTTGATGAACTCATCGTACCCCTCCATCTCGACCGCGATCTTCATCTCCTCCACCATGAACACTTTATTCATGCTCTGCTCTGCGTACAGCGGCCAGCATATCATGGGCAGGCCGGACATGATAGCCTCCAAAGTCGAGTTCCAGCCGCAGTGTGTGACGAAGGCGGCCACCGCCTCGTGCCGCACCACCTCTGGCTGTGGCGCCCAGTCCTTGAGCACCATGCCGTTGCTCCTCGTCCGCTCCAAGAACCCCGCCGGGAACAGCCGCTCCAGCTCCGGCTCAGGGAACTGGCTCTGCTCCTCCGGCGGGCTCCGCACTGCCCACAGGAAGCGGTGGCCGGATCCCTCCAGCCCGCGGGCGATCTCCCGTAGCTGTGCTGACGAGAAGGCACCCTTGCTGCTGAAGCAAAGGAACACGATGCTGCGCTTGGGCTGCTCGTCGAGCCACGCGAGGCTCTCGTGCCTCGCCGCCGACTTGCCACCGCCGTCGTTGACCAGCGGCCCGATGCAGTACTGTCACCCCTGGTTTTAAAAGGAGTACCGGAAGTAGAGCAGGTATGCGTCAGGATCGGAATCGAATACATTAAAACATAAATGATTCATTACATAGTGCAAAAACGTACAAGTATCATTTATTACAACACGAACGATAAAGCGGAAGTCTTTAACATAAACTAAGTTCAACGGCTAAACATCAGAGTACTACGGAAGGGACCTTCCAACTCCACAAGCAGCCGCCTGGAGGCCACCAGCCTAGAACTCGTTATAATCTTAGAAAGTCTGGGTACAATCCTCAGTCTCTTCATCTCCTGAGCAACGTTATGGTTACATTGATCGCAAAAAGTTTGTTGAAAAAGAAAATAAGGGTGCGTCGCACTCAGCAAGTGTCCCGTTTAGGCTTAAGTGGACTGGCTTTATAGTGGACTGGTTGATTGTAGTAGTTTTTAGTCGATCAACTTTTATTAAGCATAAGTTAACAGTTGTCATCCCAAAATTATTCCAAGAACCCAACAGGTATAACATAAAGGTAAAGCATGAGTAAATAAATTGATAAGTCATCATTGAACAACATCTCAGCCCATAACCACATGTTTCTCTAATCAATTGAGGGTCCAGGCCGCTCATGACCGTGAGCACGGCTGATGCATCAGTTTGTTAACACTCTCGAGAGGTTGTATACTTTACCCACGGGTCGTGATTTTCCATTGTCCGGGTTTGCAGGACCCTTACACATTGCCTTTGATGTGCGACAGGTAGTCTCACTACGAGACCTTTACAAAGACTCCCTAGCGAGTAGCCGGCCGTTACAGGTTTTCCCCAGTTACTAAGCATAGAGTTCCTTCCAAGAGGTAACTAACAAAAAAGGACAAACGATTAAACCACTGCACCCACCTTGGCAAAAGAAAACCTATGCCCCAGGGCCCCTCTTAAGCCATATTTCAGGGAAGCAAACTACAACACTAGATCATCTAATTAGTCAGTCAAAGATGTCCCATTCCATCCCATATGGTTGTACTGTTTTTCTGGGTGGTCGCTCGGCGAACCGATCCTTACGGTGAGACACTTGGGTAAACCGACCCAAGCTCCCAAACCAACATATTTCGACAGTTCCATAGTTCCATCAGTTATCAAGATTAATCATTCCCAACCATGATCATAAGTTCAGAAAGTAAAGTTAAGCGCTAGCAAAGCTACCACATCACAGCGCAAGGTTATATCAAAAAATAAAACATTGGCTAGTCATCCTTAGGTTGCCAGTTGTGCAAGAATGTAAGTTTTCAATATAAAGGGACATAAATGGATCAGAGAACACTTGCCTTCGTCAAAAGTCTGTTCGGGATCCTCCCAAACTAGGTTTCCAGGCTCAGGGACGAACTCCTCGTCTAGACGTTACACAAAATGCAATCAAGATATGGACTAAAAGGGTAAAGACAGTACACCAATCAATATGAACGGAAGCTAACAAGCATAAAACATTATTCTACTTACTGCTACAAGCTCAACAGTTCAAAAATCAATTTATTTGGAATTAAGATGAGCAAGATATGAATAAAACATGATAACAAGGGCTTATTTTGAATTAAAACTAAAGTTCCAGGGGTTCCAGTGCTAAGGATCATGGGTCTCGGGTTCAAAATCATGAGAACAGAGGGTCTAAAGGGCTAAAAACCCTGACATGGACTGATCTGTGAATAGAACTAAAGAAGCAGGGGCTGAAACATAAATACAGGGGCTCGGGTTCAACTTGAGTGGACTGCGGGTTGATTCAAAAGAATCCCGAGGGGTCTTTAGCAAAACGGGCGGCGCTGACCTGGGTGCTGACCGGTACGGGCGCTCGGGGGCCGTTGGATCATGCGGCGACGGCGCAAATCAGATCGAGGGGGCCGGCGGCGATGGCTCACGCGCGAGCGGCGGCGGCGCAGCGCTGGCGTGCAGGCGCGCGGGCGTTCCAGGAGACCTGGAGCCGCGAGCGTTGGCCGGGGAGGGAGAGCGCGATATGGCGGAGCCGGTGGGGGCGGCGGACACGACGGACGCACGGCCAAAGGTGGCGCGCGGCGGCGTGGCGCGGCTGTGGCACGGGGCGGTGCCACGGCGAGCAATTCCCGCCGGGGACGAAGAGTATTCGAGAAGGGTAGGACGGGGAGATTTGTCACCTCAACGCGAAGCTCCGGTGAGTGATCTAGTCGGCGGGGAGGCAGCAACGGCGGAGGACGGCGGCGGCAGCTCGAGCTCTGCGAGAATGGCGGCGTGGATCGATTAGGCGCGACCGGTGCGAGATAGATCCCAAGATTAGATGCGTTGGGTGCGCGCAAGGTTGGCGAAGCTTACCACGGTGGTCTGGACGGCGGAAGATGGACGGAGATGGCGGGACGCGACGGCGACGTGGCGGTGCTTCGGAAACTGCAAAGCGGCAAGGTCGCTCGGGTTAGACGCACTCCGCGCGGGGAACGGACAAACGAAGAGGCGCCTCGGGTTCGCGAGGACGCGGCGATGCTCACAGTTGAGACCGGGACGGCGGGGAGGGGACGACGAGGCCGGGGCGCGGTGACGGCTCCGGTGCGGCGTCGGCGTCGGCGCTGCGCGTGTGGGGAGAGAGCTGCGAGAGAGCGGGCGAGTGCGGAACTGACTCCAAGAAGCAGGGGCGTCGTACTAGGACGACGGGGTGGAGAACGTGGGAGCGGGGCGCGGACGCAAGGTCGTGGGCGCGTCTCGGCCCGAGCTTGGCGGACAGCGCAGGCGGCGGTTGCGCGAGGAAGGGGGCGCGGACGGCGTGGACCCGGCGCGTCAGTGGGAGGGGCTAGGGTGCGGTGGCGTAGAGCTGAGGCCGGGGTGCGGCTCTCGTCTCGGCTCAGCTCGGCGCGCGGGCACGGACGGCGCGGGCGACACGGGCGACGGTTGCGCGAGGTAGGAGGAGCGACTGACGAGTGAGCCCGGGCTTGCAGCGAGAGAGGGAGCTGGGCGCAGGTGGGAGAGTGGCGCCGACAGGCGGGACCCACATGGCGGTGAGAGGAGGCGGGAGCGAGCTGTTGGGTCTGGGCCGAAAGCTGGAGTGGGCTGGATGGGTAGCTGCGGTTAGGAGGAGGAGAAAAGAACCGAAAAAGAATAAAAGAGAAGGGAATTGGGCCCAAAATCAGCCCGAGGAGAAGAGAAATAAACTTGAACCTTTTCCTAGAATGTTGCATAAAACTTAAATGGTTTGCATTTATATTCACACCAAAAATTTCTAAACACTTGATCACTCAAATGCTAACATCCAGAAATTAAATGCAACGGCATGAATACACAAACAAGTTGAATTTATATTTATTTTAGCACTTGACTTTAGAAATAATTAATTAAATTCATGATATGATCACTAAACAAGGAACTTAAATATATTGCTTTTGAGTTTGGCCAAAATTCAGAAATCCAAATTTCAGGGTGTTACAAGTACACTGCAGGCGTGGGCCTGCCCCTAAGCGCCTTGAGCGCGGCGGGCTCCAGCCAGTCAAAGCTGTTGACGAGCACGCCCCTCCCCTCCGCCATGCGCCTGAACTGGTAGAGCCGGACCTTGGTGGCCTCGCTCTCCTTGTCCTGCACCGTCTTGAGCATGTCCGCGGCGCGGATGGGCGGCATGCCGGGGCAGCAGCGCACGAGCGTGTCCTTGGCCATGTCCCCGAACGACGGCACGGTGGGGTAGTAGTAGGGAAGGTCGAGGAAGACGGCGAGGTCGCTGGCCGCGGAGGCGAAGAAGAAGTAGGCGGGGACGCCCAGCTCCGCCGCGACGTCGAGCGCGTCGACGCAGAACATGTCGAGCAGCAGCCCGAGTTGGCCGGCGCCGGGACGCAGGGAGCGCAGGAGGTCCCGCAGCGCGGGGTTGGCGAGGCAGAGCGTGTCCAGGCTGCGCCGCACCGGGTGCACCTCGGGGCTGCTGGCCGGGGCCGGGGCCGGCAGGAGGCGGAAATCGATGGCCCGGTTGGCGGCGGAGAGGCGCGCGACGGCGGCTGCCGACACGGCGTCGGTGTCGGGAGCGTCGACGATGGCGATGAGCACACTGAGGCCGTGACGCAGGATGGCCTTGGCCAGCTCCACCATGGGGTTGAGGTGGCCCACGCCCATCGACGGGTACAGCACCAACGCCAACCTACTGTGCAGGGGGGGACGTACCCACCCTACGCGGGCGGATAAGATGAGGTCGAGATTCCAACCAGCTACAGTGGGGCCTGCACCGCGAACAGCGACCGTGTGGGGTTTAGAATCGATTAATGATGACGGGAAGGGTCAAAGCATCTTTGCCGGGGCAGGGGAACCGTCTCAGGAACAGTTTCTGTATCCCCACCAACCCCACCGCCGCCGCCCCTCAGCAACACATAAAAAAAGGAAAAAAAATAGAATGAGTCTTCTACTGGAAGGAAACGTTTGGGGGTACGGAGGAGTGTTTTTAATTTTTTATTGCCTACAATGACCAGCAGTGACCGCATCGAACCATGGGCCGTCACCAGCAGAAGCCACAACGATCACTACAAGGAAGAAGACAATTTTCGTCGGCCGATTACAATGCCACCGACGTCATGGTTCCAAGTTTAACACAACAGATACATCAACTTCCTTCAAATCTATGTAATTAGGATTAGCGAGCCGGGATAGGAAATGCGATGCTACGGTAACCATTCGTTAATCTAGATTAATTAGGTTTAATAAATTCGTCTCGTCATTTAATCCTCGTTTATGTAATTAGTTTTTTAATTAAACTATATTTAATATTTCTACTCGCGGCGGGAGATCCGACGTGACATTGAGAGTATAGTTTCCGAATCCAAACACCCTCTTAGCCGCTCCCGCAGCGTCGCCCAAGCCTAATAGAAGAACAAAAAAAATAATCTTCCTGGCGCCCGGACGTTCGGAGCACACCCGCGCCATCGGCCGCACAATCGTCCGTCCAATCCTGCTCAGTTGATTTAACGATATTGTGTACCGTATTAATTTTTAACTATATTTCTTGAAACGTTTTACAGTAGTTGGAACGGAACAAGAGAGAATCAGACGGTATCAGACGTAACCAGATATTTTTTAAATTTTTATAGCCGAATTATGTATTGAAAATTATAAAATTAAAATAATTATTGGTACCGAGCCCACCGTTTTTGTTTCGGACCTATCTATTTGGTACTGTCTACTTTCGATTCCGCGGTTCCGTCTATTTATAATCTGTTAGATCTCGCTTGATGAACCACTCTTATTTTTTTTCTAACCACCGTAAAAATTGTAATACTTCTTCGCTAGCGTGCCACCAACGGTGCGCTGTTGAGCGCTGCTATGTACTGCACGGCCCAGCAAATCGCTGGTATTGTCATCACGCTATCGAAATATGAGAATTTTATTTTAAAAAATTAAGATATGCAACAACGCGTTAGTATATGCAACAATTAAAAATCAATTCCTACAGCGCGCTGAAAGCATAAAAAAAAGCTAGTTTCAAACGCACTGCAACACACAAAAAATCAATGTTGTGCGCCCGGACGTCTGATCTGGACACTGGCCGTCGAATATGCAACATTGGAAACATATATCCTCAACATCGAAAAAATAGTATATACAACACTGACAATTAATTTTTGCAACATCAATACTTGAATTTAAAAATCATAGTATCCATCCGATTGGAGAAAAAAAATCCCAACAACATCGGTTTATATTTTGTACAACATGAAAAAATGACAAGATGCACGCAACATTTAAAAAGCATATCTTCAACACCGAAAAAATAGTGTATGCAACACCTGAATTCAACTATTGCAACATCCATACATCGAATAAAAAATTCATCACATTCATCCCGATTAAAAGGAAAAACTACGGCAACATTAGAAATAGAAATAGATACCTTCAACGTCGAAAAAAATATTATTCCAACGTCGTAGAAATCGTGGACTTGCATGGGTCGGCGTCTGATATTTGCATCTAGCATCGTAACATTCTAGTATAGGGAACTGAGGAAGTGAGCCCTGCGAGTCTTGATAAGGATAAGATTTGAACAGATAAAAATGGATGTAAAAATTATATGGGTTGTGTGGTGTGACGGTGGTGCCACGTGACCGTCTCGAGAAGACGCCGGTCTTTGGGCGTTCGTCCGTAAGCATTCTGAGGCTCCGTTCGTTTCTCCGTTTTCGGTTCCGATCCGATATCGTATCGTAACGAGCGGGCAGCGCCGTCCAGTCGCCGTGACTCCGTCTCCGCCCACGGCCCACCAACAGCCTGGTTCCGTAGTCCTCGCCATCTCGCGTTCCGCAGTCCGCTCCCACTCGACCTTCCGCTCCAAAAACTCGCTGTCTCCCTCGCAATCCATAGAGCCGCCGCCGCCAGACCCACCATGGCTGCTGCTGCTCTCCTCTCCCAATGCACGCCGTCAAGGTTGCTGCCCCTCTTCTTTCCTTCTCCCTGACCAACGCAGGAGCGCACTGAACCCTCCGAAAAAGCGGCAGAAGCCCTCACAGATCTGCGTCGACTGGTCGCCGTCTCCGGGCCTTGTGCACCAACAGCAGGTTCGCTTCCGGTCTCCGCCAAGAGGCTCTGACGACCTTCCATTCTCCTATATGCCCTTGCACCCTCTTCTTTTGTCACGGCAGGCTTCAAGATTTTTCTAATTTGTTTGCTAAATTGCATTTGTTATTTGTCGATGCTGAATAAATCTAGATGCTGTTAATTTGGCTCTCAATTTGTATCGATGAATGTTGCTGCTTCAGAAATCAAAACCAACTAACCTTTAATATGTGAGTGGCCTGGTCCTTGTAATTGCATCGTGCTGGTGGCCACGCTTCTATATGAATGGCTGCATATCTTGTATTCAGATTTAAACTTTGCAATGTGGTTCTGTCTTTGTTACTATTCAAATAATTCATAATTTCTACTCATCATGAGTCCTGATTCTTGATATGATTAAGTTGCAGGATGAATTCATTGATGACCATTGACTCTGACCAAGACGAAGATGAAGATGTACACAGCTTGGTAGAAATAGCACTGCTTTTCTATATGTGCTGGTACTACAACCATGTTTGCCTTCGCCCTCGCCAAGCTCCACATCGACAACTTCTTTATTCGGGAAATGCATGGGTTCAGCACATTCTAGCACATGAAGAGAACTGCTACGACACCTTTCGGATGCGGAGGGATCAGTTCCTAAGTCTACATCAACTACTTGTTCATCGGTATGGCTTACGAAGCACAAATAACATATCTACCGAGGAGTGTCTAGCGATATTTCTTTATATTGTGTCAGGTCCTCACTCAAACCGATTAGCCGCAGTAACTTTTGGTCGTTCCAAATCAACTATTAGCCTAAAATTCCGCCATGCGCTTCGAAGAATATACAATCTTGGGGTAGATATCATCAAACCTAGAGATCCAACGTTTCAAAGCCGCATCCCAAAGTTACAAGAGGTGCATATTTTCCGTGGTTTGAAAATTGCATTGGTGCTCTGGATGGGACCCATATCAAACTACAAGTCAGTGGTGAGAGGAACATGACCTTTATTGGACGCCACATGGTTCCAACTTTTAATTTGCTGGCTGTAGTTGATTTGGATTGTCGATTCATATTCGTATACTCCGGACGTCCAGGATCTATGCATAACTACAGTGTGCTGCAACATGCGTTAGTGCAATACCACAATCACTTTCCACATCCTCCCCAAGGTAATTCAAATTGAATAGAGCTTACGCATCATGTTTCAATGTTTGTTTTCCTCTTTACAAATGTGCTTTTATAATTGCATTTTGTGTTTGATTTGTAGACAAATTCTATCTTGTGGATGCGGCGTATGGCAATACTCCTGGTTTCCTAGCGCCATATAGGAATACCAGGTATCATCTGCAGCATTTTCAGCATGGGCACTTGCCAGATACAATGGAGGAGTTGTTTAATTACAGGCATGCTCAACTTAGATGCTCAATCGAAAGGGCTTTTGGGCAGCTGAAAAATAAGTTCAGGATACTTAAGTCTATACCAAATTATGGCTTGTGCACATCAAATCGTATCATAGTAGCTTGCATGGCGTTGCATAATTTCCTCAAAGATAATGGAGGAGATAGTGGAGGTGATTGGACAAAGGCTTCAATCCTCACATGCAACAATGACGAGAATATTGCACCTGACCTACCACACTTGATGGAAGATGCTGGGAGCAATGCAGACCAAGTATGTATGGATCGATTGCGAGACATGATTGCTGCAGGCATGGCAGCCTATGAAAACTTGTTGTAGCAGACCTAGTAGTGTGTATAGATCATGATTTTGTTCTTAAATTAGGTTTTGCCTCTAGCTTCTTAATTAATTCCCAATTCGGGCTCTGTAATACAGAACCTTATGGAACATGTAATGTAGTTCGTACCCTACGTTGTTACCCCTGTCTCATATGGGTTCTCATCTCTTGTTAAATCCGAATTGTGTTTGAAGCTATGTAAGAAATTAATATTCTGATTATCGTGAGAATACTTTCTGTGTTCTTCACGATCTCCTATTGATATGTGCTATCTTGCTGTTTGAATACTGAAATAAAATGGTAAGAACAATTGGCTTTGCTCGAGGTCAACAGTGCCATGTATTTTTTTAACAAGTGCATGCTTTATTAAACCAACTACCTAGATATTTGAAACAGGGTTGATGTTATGTATAGGTGTCACAATGATTTTTCTTATATCTGGAGCGTAATGACATGTAAAGGCATGAGCAATACATACCAAGAAACAAATCTAGTGCAGCAACACAATACCAACAAGACATAATTAATAGGATAGCATCTCCCCCCAATACCAACAGTACATAGTTACTAGGAAAACATCCCCACATACCAACAATACATAGTTAATATAATACAATAATCATGTTCGGATAGTGCAGTACAATGCCTCCTAATGACCAACTGGGTACCCTTCAAATTCTGGCATTAAGCAAAGCTACAGGTGGGTGTCCTGTCATACTAAGGTAAGTTTTTTTGATCCAGTCTATCTTGTCTTCGATATGTGACAAGGGACGGTAAGCACCCCGACGACGAACATCTAGGAGCACTTCAGATGCCATGAAGTACTCATCAGACTTGGGGTTTACCCCAGAATCTATCAACTCCCTCATGAATTTCTCGTACTCGGGATCCTCTTCAACAGCTGTGTGCTTTTGTTTCTTTGATGTAGACACGTCTTGGTAGAAATTTTTCAGTCCTGCAAAGAAATCTGCAGGATCGAACCCAGGATAACTCGAATGCCTTTTACCACTGGCTGCACTTACGATGGAAGTTGTACGCATAGGATTGGGTGGAGTAGGCTGCTCCATCTCAAGATCATCATCGGGGTCGTCTGAGGTGTCGCTGTCGCTGTCCAGGTATTGTGTCGGGACTCCAGCTCGCCCTCCCTCATGGCCACCATCCTCATTAGGACCAACATTGACTGGTTCCATCTTCGCAAAAATAAAATCAAGGTCCTCCTTGTGGTCAAGAGGGTGGTTCTGGAAGAAACTAGCAATCGGTTTTTCCTGCACAAAAATGACAAGAGGGAAAGGAGTAGTAATTATTAGTATTGTTTTTGCCAACAGTTTTCAAGTGCAGTGTAAGTTAGGAATGAACAAGCTACCTTAATTCGTAATTCCCACCATTCTGGAGGCATGTCTATGGCACCATTGGCTTTATAACCAATGCCACTAAATTTATGGAGGTACTTCCAGCATGACCATTTCCTCTTCAATTCATCCCACTTATGTCCGCACTTCTTCCAAGTCCAGTGAGTCCCTGTGTGATCTCTCATACGCCGGACAACATTATCTTTTCCAATCCGGTTCAAGGTTTTTCTGGCCTATTGCCAGCACGACATTCATCAACCAATGCTTTAACAAAGAAGTCAATGAGATCTGGAGTCCAGTTAGCCCGCGGCATGTCGAACAATAACTGAAACATTGAGTGGTCAGACACTTTTTGTAACACATTTATAATGAAAAGAACTAAAAGGGTGACATCTGGGAAGACAACACGTGGAAGACATCATACCTAACGAGCGACTTGAGCACGGCATTGGGATAGAGGCGTGAGCCCAGGAGAGGAAGCTTCGCAACCAAGTTGGTATGGTGCCGGTGACGTGGGAGTTTGACAGCAGTGCCGTTGGAGGGGAGCGGTCGAAGATGTGCCACCGCTGCAGCTTCCTGAGCTGGAAGACGCGCCGACTGACCGCCTGTGGCCAGAACGGCGACTTTTGACGGGAGCCAGAGCTACTGACACACAGCCTACGGTGTATTGTTTGGGATGTCGGCAAAAGTCCTCAGCTTACAATGAAGCCTGTACAGATAATTAGAAGCTGAAAGTAGATGGCATGTGGCAACAGATAAGTAAGAATACATGATAATTTTTTTTAGTAATCAGTTTCGATAGTATGCTCTAAAAAAGAGTATGTCAAAAAAATATATTGGAACAGAGCAGGCTGCCAGGCCTCATCTCGTAGGAAGCAAGAAATTTGAAGTTGTTGTCTGAAACAGTAAAACATAATATTTGCCACAATCTTAAAGCATACATCATTAGCAAAACGTAACTAGTGACAATCCAGCAAGTACGACTCCATTGCGTCAAGATAACTAGCGGTATATGGTAACTAAATATTTGCCAACCGCACTATCATTTGAACAACATGAACTAAAAAGTAGCAGAAAGATACCAGATCTGCAAAACCATAAAAATGGAGTTACAACCTATAGATCCTGGGCGCCGTAGTTCGAGCTGTATACACAAAAGGAATGGAGGAGGAGATGAAACCCAACCGTACCATGTGGGGGAGAATGGGGGTGCGGCACATGGGGCCGTGGCGGCTCTAGGTTCTCTTGTTCGTGGCGACGAAGAGAGGGGCGCGGGATTGCAGCACGCGGGCTGCAGCCTAGGCTTCCTGGAGGAGGGTGATGGGGACGGAAGACCTGGAGCACGGGGTGGCACCCATAGGTGCCGGCAGTCAAGGTGCGTGTGGATCTAAGGGAGAGCAGCAGTCGCCGATTTGGAAGACGAAGGGGACGAGGAAGATTAGGAGACGGATGAGCAGGCGGCCGAAACACGAGATAGCGAGGACTACGGAACCAGGCTGTTGGTGGGCCGTGGGCGGAGACGGAGCCACGGCGACTGACGGCGCTGCCCGCTCGTTACGATACGATATCGTATCGGAACCGAAAACGGAGAAACGAACGGAGCCTGAGAACACATAGTATGTTCCTGAGTTTTCATGACGGCGTTGCTAGTGTTCGGTCGTCGTTCAGTCTCCACGATATTGAAAAGATGTATCCTCAACATCAAAAAATAACGTACGCAACAATAAAAATCAAATTTTGCAACATCAAATACTTAGATTAAAAAGATCTCCGAGTCAATCCGATTTAAGGAAAATCTACCACAACGTCAACTCATGTTTCACACAATATAAAAAAAATAACAGCAAGATCCGTACAATATTGAAAATGCATGTATTCAACATTGAAAAATAGTGTCTGCAACATTCGCGTTCATCAAATCCTAAATTTACGTGGGCCCATGTTCAATATTTGTGTTCAGCATGAGAGAGGGGAGAGAGGGGCGAGAGAAAAAAATCGTGCGGCTAATGCGGCACATCGAGAAATGGTTGAATCTGATTGTTTTTCCCTCAAGTGACCGCGGGCCACGTAGCGTCCGTTGGGACACGCGGGGTCCGGACGTCCTAGGCAGAGTGTTCCCGAAAAATATGAAGAGCTACCGCGTTCCGTGACTATCCGCATTGAAAAATGGACTGTACACCACTGATATTTTCCCAAATCTAATATAAAAACGAGCGTGCCAGCGCCCGGACGTCCGACGGCGTCGGCTCCCGTCGGACGCGCGCATCTGCATCCGATTAAAATGAAACGGCTACAGCGTCCGCTACAGTAAAACGTCATATAAATACGCATGGCTACTTGTGTCGGTTGCAACAAAATGTCACCTTCATCTAGATTCAAGAAAATTTGCTACAATGTTTGGTGCAACATTAAAAATAGATATATTTAACATTGAAAAAAAATACTAATTTCAACATCGCAAAATTGTAGACTTGCATGGGCCCGCGTCGACAAATTCAACATCTAAAATAACTAGTTATAACATTCGAAATCAGATCCGCGCATAGGCACGGACCCCACGTCCAAATTTTTCACCTCGGCGTCGGACGTCCTAAAGGTAGCGTTCCCATAAATCCCATAAAATTAATAGTCACAACATTCTCTTTACAACTTTAATTTTGAATGCAACATCTAAAACATGAAATTGAAACACCTAAAAATAACTTTCCAAACATCAGAAACTATCAGTTTCAACATAAAAAAATGACTATAGGCTTTCCGTCTCCCTGCAACATGCCAAATACACCAAGGAAAAAAAAAATCTAATGCAACATTTAAAAAATCGACCATGTAGCATCCAAAGTCATATGCTGAAACATCTCAAAATCATGTACTATAAAATATCACAAACTATCAGTTACAACATAAAAAAATGACCATGCAACATCTAAAGTCGTCTGATGAGACAAACTCAAAATTATGCGCGGTAAAGATCATGCTATCTGTTGAAACGTCACAAAATCGATGATGCAACACAACATCCAGAAGGCTATTTACAACATGAAAAATGCCGCAACATCGACAAACCAACCGCACAACGTACACCTCAAGTTAGAAAGTGAAACATCAGCCGGTGAAACATCAGGAACTGGAGCAGAGAGAAACGGAGCAAAATCTTGATGCAAGAGATAGCTGCGTGCACTAGAATCGATAGTAGCCTGACGGATGTTAGACTAGGTTCACCAGGACGTCTATCCAACCCCGCCCATCCACTATTCCAACTACCTCTTCTCTGTCTACAGTGCCGCACAGTGTTTTGAGCATCCCTTTTGGACCAATTGGTGAGCCCAGTCTTAGCGTTCTGAACCAAACTGAATGGAAATGTTATCCGGTGGAGGTTCTCATACGTGGTGGGCCATCCAGTGAAGCTATTCGGTGCAACGTGGACCACGCGGAAGCAGCGTCCAAAAATTTGCCCAGCAGCGGACGCTCGGATCAGAGCGTTTCCGATATAAAAATGAGTTCAGTACCCTCACGGACAAAAACAGGGGGTGGGGTCCCCCTTGCCACGCGCGTCAATTAAATGAGACGATACGTGACATCTAGCCACACCACCATCACTCTCAACCCAGTTGCTGTCGGTAGTATGAAAAGGGTTCCCTGACATTTGTAAATTCTTTGACCAGCTGATTAACGTGTGTACATAATATCGGATGATCACTTGTTAGACCCAAGTTACTGTCTTCGGTCTCTTTTTATTATGGACACGTGCAAGCAAGGCAGAGGGTGTGCACGTCCCCTCGCGCTCAAGCGAACTATTCTAGGTACAGCACCAGCGTCGTCTTTTTCCCCGTGGCCATGGCTACTCGATTGAACTGAACGTCACTCACTCCAGTTAATTATTCCTTCCCGCTTATCTTAATTGCTGCTGCATGCAAGCATCGATCAGTGCATGGTTGGTCGTTTTTTTATAGCAGAAAAGAAAGGACATCCTTGGGAGACAAGTAAAATCCTTGGGAGGCAAGTAACGACGACTAACGAGGCATTCTGATCGAGCTTAGCGCCGTTGTCGTCGATTGGACTTGGAGACCTCTGCCATGGCAGCATGGAGCATGCTTTTAGTTTCAGGATGCCTTTAGTGATTGCTCGTCCAATCGTCTCAATGGCTTATCAAAACGAAAGAAAGACGTCCAAGTCAGTCCACCTGCGTATATATGTCGTACTCAAGCAAGCCGGGCGCCCGGCTGCTTCGTGCCTGCGTCATTTTCCACCTGCGTCGTCATGGTCGACTTTATCGATCCACGCGTCGTCACAGAGGGCAATTCGATGCTGCTGCTGGAATCGGCTCAAACGTCTAATAGAATCTTAGCTTGTTGAACCTGTAGCCTCCGATCCTCAAACTGTTTAGCATAAATAGGTTGAGGGTCAAGTAGCTCAACAATCCGAGTGGTCTTCACAAACATCCGAGTGGTTTGTCACCATCCTGAGTGCTCAGCCGGCAATGGCGAAGTCGTCTGAATGCCCGAGTAGTAGAAATACATCACTAACAAACAGAGTATCATAGCCCCTGAGTTGATGAAGCAGTTGGCGAGGTGGCCGACTAGTGGGAATAGCGTCCACTAGTCGAGAGGCGCAGCCCCCGAGTCGATGAAGCAATTGGCGAGGTGGCCGGCTAGTGGGAATAGTGTCCACTGGTCGAGAGGCACAGCCCCGAATCGATGAAGCAATCGGTGACATGGCCTGCCAGTGGTAATAGCATCCACTGGTCGAGCGGCGCTACGACCCCCCCCCCCTCCTCCTCCCGAGTCGATGAAGCAATCGGTGAGGTGGCTTGTTAGTGGGAATAACATCCACTAGTCGAGCGGCGCAACCCCCAAATCGATGAAGCAATCGGTGAAGTGGCCTGCCAGTGGTCATAGCATCCACTAGTCGAGCGGCGCTGCCCACCGAGTCTATGAAGCAATCGGTGAGGTGGCTTGTTAGTAGGAATAACATCCATTAGTCGAGAGGCACAACCCCCAAATTGATGTAGCAGTCGGCGAGGTGACCGGCTAGTGGGAACAACATCCACCAGTCGAGCGGCGCACACTACTACACAGGTATGCTGTAGAAGCGCTCCCAAAACACTACAGGAGCAGCTCCAATAAGGAACCGCTCCTATTGTTCGCAAGGCGGACCCCACGAGGTGCACCACTCCTGCTGTAAGCTCAGCAGGAGCGGTTGGTGCCCTCCACCACTCCTGCTGAGGGCTTACAGCAGGAGTGGTTAATGCCGTGCAGGAGCGGTTTTAATGTGCACCGTTCCTGCTGTGTCTCGCCCCCCATATAATACTCCTTGTTCCTCCTCGGGTTCCTATGCACCCAAGGAGGAAAGCCGTTCAGTTCTTGGAAGCCTATGGTGTCCAAGAATTGAAAAATAGGAGGGGGAGCTTTTTTTTCTATTTCTTGGGAGTTACGAGCTACATAAGGTAAGGCACCACTCTCTATACATTTAATATTTTCTTTGGAGTCACGTTTAGTTTTGTAGACCCATTTATAGCCTACTGTTTTGGCTGCTTTAGGAATTTCTTCTAAGTTCCAAACTTTATTAGAACTCATTGATCTCATTTCATCCTCCATAGCGGCAAGCCACTTGGATGAATGGGGACCTCTCATGGCTTCCTCAAAAGAGGTGGGATCACCTTCTGTGTCCGCATACTCACTTGCATAAACTTCATAATCAGGAGAAATAGCTGATCTCCTGTTTCGTTGTGACCTTCTAAGAGGTTCTTGAGCAGGCTCACTAGCATTGCTCTCTCCCTCAGGAGGCTACTCTGGCTCCTCATTTGCAACAGTAGGAACTTGTGGCGCTACTGTAACAACAAGGGCCTTAGGTACACTGATGGCTGCACTTGAAGAACTACCAGCAGGTGTTGCAACAATGGGTGTTGCAACGACATTAGGTATCGAGAAGAAAGGCTCCTAAATTATAGGAGTTGGGCATAAATCCACTTCTCGTCAAGACTTATTTCTCGAGGTACCATACTCCCCCTGCCCATCTCATCCTTTAAAAACACAGCGTGTCTGGTTTCTACAAAATTAATATGTCTGTCTGGACAATAGAAACGATACCCTTTTGATCTATCAGGGTAGCTAATAAAATGGCAACTGACAGTCTTAGGATCTAACTTTCTAATATTTGGATTAAATACTTTAATCTCAGCTGGGCAGCCACACACATGAAAATAATTTAGTGAGGGCTTTCTCCCAGTCCGCAACTCATACGGTGTTTTAGACACCGACTTACTGGGAACTCTGTTGAGAATATGGGCAGCGGTTTTTAAGGCCTCCATCCATAGCTCAGTAGGTAGAGTGGTGTAACTTATCACACTTCTCACCATATCCATTAAGGTGCGATTGCGCCTTTCAGCCACTCTATTTTGCCGAGGCTCGCCCGGTGTGGAATATTGGACGACTATACCATTTTCCTGTAGGAACCTTGCAAAAGGTCCAAGAACCTGGCCATAAGGGGTATGCTTCCTGTAGTATTCACCACCACGGTATGATCTTACACCTTTAATCTTCAAATTATGCTGATTTTCAACTTCAGATTTAAATAACTTAAATTTACCTAGCGTTTCAAACATTTCTTTAATTGGATAAATATAGCCATAGTGAGAGAAATCATCAGTAAATGTAACGAAAGAATCAAAACCATCTACCGACTTTATAGAAAAAGGACCACAAATGTCCGTATGAATTATTTCTAAAATTCCTACGCTTCGCTTACCATTTTTCTTAATTTGCCTAACATACTTTCCTTTAATGCAATCAATGCAATGCTCATTATCTGAAAAGTCTAACAGGTGGGGAATGTCTTCCATAATTAATCATTCTATACCCCCCTCAAAAAATGGCCTAAACGATAGTGTTACAATTTCGACGATGATTCATTTTCACTTCGCTTTCGCTTAGAACTTACGTTACAAACATTCATAGCTGAAGAGTAACTCACATCATTCACGTAATCACAATGGAAAAGCAAATAAAGTTTGTCTTGTCGGACGGCAAACCAACATTTTTATTATTGTACTGAATAATGCACTTTCCATCCCCAAAATGACGGTGAATGTTCTCATCATCCAAACAGGATACAGAAATTAAATGCCTTCTCATAGAAGGCACAAATAAAATTTTACGCAAAGTAAGGGTAAATCCACCATCTAATTCTAAAGAAAGATCTTCTATGGCGTCCACTTCAGCTTCGAGTCCGTTGGGGACTCTAATGCTTCATTCCCCTCTTCGTAGGGTCCTCTTTGAATGGAATCTCTGCAAAGAATTAGCAACATGAACAGTTGCACCAAAATCAATCCACCAAGTATTGGTGGGTAAATCTAAATACAGAAACTCATCTATGAATTTAACTTTATCCTTACTTGATTTGTTCAACCACTTTAAGAAGTCGACACAGTTCTTTGTGTGGTGTCCTTTCTTGCCACAGCACCTGCACTGGTCTGGCGCCACCTGGTCAAGTGGAATAAGCCCGCCTTTGCGCCAAGGCTTCTCACCGGCATCCTGATTGGAGCCCTGACGAAAGCCCTTGACCTTGCTAAAGGTTGTTGAACCTTTTGCCCTGATTGTCCTTAGAGTTGCCCTTATTCCAGAAAAAAGGCTTGTTTGGCTTATTGAAAAAATTCTTCTTCTTCTCACTTTTCACATAGTATACACTATCAGGACTGTGATTTTTCTAAGCCTTAATCATTTCTTCTTCTTGAACACACATGGCAATGCACTTTTCAATTGTCCATTTTTCGGCACTTATATTGTAGTTCACAATAAATGTCTCAAACTCTTTTGGCAAAGAGTTCAGGACATGATGGACAACAAAGTCATCTTTCTGTTCCATCTCATAGGACTTAAGCTGTTCTGCCATGTTAGTCATCTTCATAATGTACTCTCTTATGCCACTGCCATCATACTCAGCATTGACAAACTTCTTAATAAGAACCCCTTCATAGGCCTTAGTTGAACCGGTAAACTGGTCCTTTCTTCTGCAGATAGTATGTGGCAGACTCACATTCAGGGATGGCACCCCTGATAGATGGAATAATCGTGCCCCTGATGACCATGAGACATTTTTCGTTAGAACGTTCCCACTTAGCTTTATCAAGGTCATATGACATCTGCCTTGCTGGGTTATCAGCAGCAGCAGGTGTATCTTCCGCCACCAGCACTAGCGGTGTAGGGCGAGGGGTCTCGATTGCGTGATCAATATCAGCCATCGTGAGAGCCATCACCAACTTCTCCCTCCAAGAAGGATAATTCAAGCCATCCAAAGGGGGAAGCACATTGATGACACTTAGGGCATTGACAATCTTAGATGGAGATGCTTCGTAAGAAAATAAATTCAATTAGAAAACAGAATTAAAATATGCTCTCAATATAAAACAATAATTGATCTACTTCTAAATCACCGTTGGGCAAAAATAGAATAGAATAAAACTTAAAACTTCATGAACATGGCAAAATTATCATCAACTTTGGTTAAAAGATAAAATTCCAAGCCATATATATAATAACAGAATTTCTTATACACGAAGCATTCAACTTTTATTCTCTAAATAAATATCCACATTGGTTTCAATTCAAATAGAGAAATAATAAACTAGCAGCGGAAACATAAAAACTATACTTAAAACTTAAAACTCAGTGCTTAATAATTGACTCAGTACTTAACTTAAAACTTGCAGCAAGTATGGTACTTGAACAGTGCTCAAATACATGTATAAAACTAATTATACAATGGTAATTATCTGAAAAAACAGAGAAAATAATTAAAATTCGCGCACTGTTACTTCGGCTGAATTGGCCTGAAGCACCCGCCCGGCCTGCTCCGCTCCGCTCCCCCACATCCCAGGCCGCAGCGAGGGCCTGGGTCGGGAAAGATCTCCCCCGCATGGGCCAAAACCGGCCTAGCTTCCCCTTGCTCGATCTCGGCCGCTCGTTCCGATCCGACGGCCAGCATTCACCGATCCATATATAAAACACTGAAAATTCGGAAAACCCCCAAAACCCTAGTTCATTCTCTTGTCTTCCCCCCCAGCCGCAGCCCTTTCTTCTTCCTCCGCTCGCGCCCCCACACCGGAGATAGGGGGGTCACCGGAGCACCAGCGCCGCCGCACGGCTCCTCGCCGGTCGCGCGCCCACCCACGGGTGAGCGCGCCACCGTCGAGTGGCCCCGCCGTGGCGCCCTTAGGCCCGCGCGCGCGCACAAGTCCGGCGGCGACGCCGCCCCTTCCCTTGGCCGCCGGCGATGGCCACGGCCAAGGTTAGCCCTAGGTAAGGCCTTTCTTACTCAATTGCTTCGAGGATTTGGCTTAGGGTTAGGGTTTGATTCAAATCGGAGCAAAACAGGGGCCAGAGTTCATGAAATTGGGGAATTTCTTCGGATTTAAGCTAAATCGACTCAATCCTCTCCTTCTACTTGCTGTAAACTCAGTTCTTGCCCGAGACTTGGATGTGATTTACTCGGGTTCGGCCAAAACCGAAGGATTTGAACTTCTAGGGTTAGGGTTAGAGCCTAAACCGAGGCTCTTTGATGCCATTGTTAAAGTTCTAGGACCTTGCTCTTCACCCAAAACCACTAGATCGATTTAGAACTTAGAGATTATACCTTCGGTTGCCTGTGATGAGGAAGACATAGCGATGACCCGTGCCTGCTTGGGGTAGGCACGGCGAGAGCGGGAACGGGGTCGTCCTTGAGGCACCGGCGATGTGGAGGACGACGGCGTCGGTGTCGAGGTATCGCAGTGGCAACAGCCTTCCCTCCACTTGTGTGCTAGGATAGATCGGGTTCCTCTCGGTACGTGGGGCGTGAGTAGGACGGCGGACGTTGGTTCGTGAGCCGGCCTCACCCCCGGTTAATATAGCGCGTGTGGAAGGGGGCCGCAACTGAAACGGGTTGGTTGCGCCCCCGATCAGAGCGCGACGTGGGCGACGGACTCGGTCTCCAAGCCATTGCAAGATCAACCCAATATGACCAACGTCGCGTATCTGCAGCCTAGTGCATTACAATGTTCTAAATAGCCGGCCTCATTGCTGGAAACAGCCTTACCGGGTCCGGGTTAGGTTCATCATGCCCCATAACCAACCAAGGCCATGGATCTAACTCATATGCCTGATTGATGAGGGCTATTTCTATCAATTTCTAATGTGATAATGAACCAAACTTTCCGAACCACTGAATTTGCACCAAAATGTTTCATCTCGATTTCACTAAAAGTATATGAACTGCATTACAGTGATAAATATATAACATGTTTTATCGCCTTCTGTCAGTCAGACTGCACGCTGGCGGCCAGTTACCTACGTTTACCAAATCATGAATTAAGGATATATGTTCATTCCCAAATGAAAACTTACGCCGACACATTGTGTTTGGTGACTTGTACAGAACAAAAAAGAATGCACGATGCTTGCATTGGGAAATGCAGCCAAGAAGCATGGATCTCAAAACTTTGAAGAACGCAGGGCGACTGCATAAATATATATACCCAAAGTGAGATGGTTGAATTTTCGGCACATGTGTAGTATGTGCATACACTCGGTAGTTGCAGAGATGGTTGCTGGCTATATATAGTGACAGTCCAATGAAGTCCTTCTCAGTCGTTTTCTTCCCCTGGCCTCCAACCAAAACCATTGCTTGATCTGTACGGCTTGGATTAGTTTACAGCTCGATCAAGAAGAACGAGGTCAACCGATCGACAAGTCTATCAAAACTAGCGGAGGAAAAGTCAACTAGTAAATCGTCCGGGTGGTAGCACGCGCATGTTGGAATCAACACCTGAACCTGCAGAGTGCAGACGATCTGCAGAACATCCATGCTGGGCAAGCTACCTGCCCTAGATACTGATACTGCACCTGCAGTGCACGCTCTCATCTCATCTCACCGCCAAATTAAGTCAAACTCTCATCATCTACTATGCGCCAGCATTTTAGTTTTTTCGTGGCATGCAGAGTCCACGCGAACATACAGCTCATGCTGTCATGCATGCATGCATGCAGCAGCCACTGATGGAGCCATGCATGGCCGGCCGGTGACTGATGAGCTAGCACTCCGATATGATATCCACTGTGATCGAGGCCAGCAAGCACCAGTGTATACCTAGTTAAATCGAATTGCGCGTAAAGCCAGCTCATCAACAACTAATAACCCCCCTATAGCTCTGAAGTACAGACAATGCAAACTACTACTACTGTCATTATTTAACTACTGCATGAGTCATTTGCATTGCATTGCATTAGTATACATACTACTCCTATACAGATATCTCGACCAACTGCTAGTCTCTGCTACTGCTATATATATCGGTCGAACGCATACTATAGTGTACGCGTACGTGTACACACGCACGCACTCATTGTGATCTGGCTCGTCTCTCCGCTTCCAGTGTCAGTGATAGATTGTTGTTCGCTCGCGCGTTACGTTCCATCAGTGATAGATAGTGCAGAGCCACGATCGATATGACGACGACGAGCATCATCCGCCGGCTGCTGCCCGCGGTGGTGCAGTTCCTGGCGACAACGGCAACGCTGCCGCGGGCCGCCGATACTACAAGAAACGCGATAAAATTTGTAGGTTTTTTTAACTTCGTCGGGCATAAAGCAATCCACGAACTTATGTACATTAAATTCGTCGGTTTTAGGTAGGCCGACAAATTTAGCGTCGGTTTGGCGCCCGCCCGACGAATTTATCTGACCGCTAGAATTTTTTGAGTTTCATTAAATTCGTGGGTCCTTTAGAACCCACAAAATTAAGTTAAGTTCGTGAGCCGATTGATCAGGCCGACGAACTTATCTGCAACCCATTAATAAATGAGACCGAGATCCGCCTGGCTCTCTTCCCCCTCCCCCACGACCGCACGAGATCCAGCCGCCGCCCCCGCTCCTCGCCCCTGCCTACCGCGCCGCCGCCGAGGGGAAGGACCACCGCCGCCGGGTCCAGCCGCGGGGACTGCCCTGCGGGTCGCCGCCGCCGCCACGCCCTGCTCCGCAGCCCTTCCCCGGGCGCCGCCCGACACCCGCGCAGATCCGGCGTCCTCCCCCACGTCGTCGACCGGCCGCCGCCACCTTCGCCCTCCCCCGCGCCGACGACCGCCTCCGCCCTCCCCAGCCGCCTGGGCAGCCCGCGCCATGGCTCCAACCTCCGAGGAGGACGCTCTGTGAGTCTCCTGCTCTGCACCCTAGGTCTCAGTAGGCATGCCGGTGGACGCTGCGGCTGTGCATTTGGTGGCGTTTGATCTGAGGCCCGTGGCAGATGGCCGCACAATTTTGGTCCCGGTCGTGGGCTGGTTAGGTCTTGTGATTTGTTGCATGTGAGCGGGCGGGATCGGAAGTTTGTTGTCTCGCTGGGGCTTTGGCGTGTTCATGCCGCATGCTCCCGCGATGGGTTGCGGGATTCAGTACGAGTGTGGTGAATGCAAGAGCAGAGGTGACATGGGATCAGGGGAGTGGCTTGCTTGTGAGATTTGCGGTCTGCTTGTGCTCTGTGTGTTTGGGATGTTCGGCTAAATTCTATCAGGTTAACTTTACGATGCAAAACAAGGCATCGGACTAATGTTCTAGCTGCTTTGGTGCTTGTGGAGGGCTTCAGTTTGATTACGTTTTGAAAATCTACTACTACAATTTTGGTCGTTTTGTTTGATTTGTGCACATAAGCTCCGGTTTGACCAAAATTTCTATACTGATGCATTTATTTGCTGAAGTTGGGTTGAAGTAGCATGGGCAAGCTGACCTTAGAAGCATGTGTGATCCTTCTATTATCTAGGTTTATCGATTTACTACATGAAGCCCCCTGTCTGGTCATCGGGAGCCTAGAAGCATAGTTGGTGGCACCTTGTACTGTATCTTATTGGTAAGTGGAGGTTTCTTATATGGTGCCTAACAGTAGATCATCCCAGATAATTGATTCCATTTCACGAATTATCCAAAATAACCAAACCATCATGCATTTTGTAGTATTTATATTCTGTTTGTGTCATGTGGTTGTTAAAATACATTGTTTTACTCCTTTATCCATTAGATGATAGATACATTTTATTTATCTCTATAGGTAGGTTTTGCTGCTGTTGCCATTTCATCTCCCTGGTTATTTGTCTTCGCACCAGACAAGATCACTCCATTGCTATGCAGCTCCAATGTTATCCTTCTGGTTCTTACAGGTTTTCTATTAGACCAGCCCAATCATTGTTTCTATACCTGCTTGTTTTGGGTTTTCTATCAACTAGTTATTTGTTTCACATTATGTTTCTGTCTGTGAAGAATCCCATGAAATTCAATGCAGGCATTTTTCAACAGTATTGGGTTCACCAGGTCAGGAAAGTGAGATTGCAGGTATTAGTATTACCAATCAAAAGGATGTTTGATTTTGTTTTGTTTCATCATATCTCATGTAATGAAGTCAATGTGTTAATTGTAGCAACTGATTTTATCAGACTTAGTATATGCACTTGGGTGAAGAATATATTTTGCAAATTAACTAATGTATTCTACTTTTACATACAGGGCTATTATGATTTTAGCCAGAAACTGAAACGTATTGCCCGACTTCCGTTTGCTACTATTGCTTTTGGCGAGAAACTGAGAATACCATACAAATCTGTGTGTTTCTCTAGTGCTAGCATTTTATCATTTTGTTTTGCTTATTACTACAAACATCACTCGCTTTGTGAACTGCCACTTCCTTTTGTTGATAAGATGATCTACTTCATTAGTGCGCCCATTTTTCACTTTATTGCTTTATCCCTAGAGAACATAATATGAAGTGTGCGCATATTGTGTGTTTCTTAGTATTATCTCCTGCCACTAATTTAAGGACCTGTTTGGAGAACATATTTATACTAGAATAGAATACAGGGAAGCTAGCATTATTTATTTATTTATTTTTGCACTAGTTACCTGGCAGGCAAAATAACAACTGTTAATGGTCTCTATTTTTTTTCAGGGACTGCTTTGATGCCCTTAATCATGGTCTGGCACCCTCTTCTACAAATACTATCAGTTTCATTGCTGCTAAGTTGCACCTTGTAATATTATCTAGTGTTAGTTAAATGTTTGAATTTTTCTAAGTATTGCTCTATTGAATAGAAGAATTGGGCATATTTACCAGGTAAGTAAATAGAGAATATTAGTTGTGTCTAATCCATTTTATACAATAGTTTAGAAATATTAGTTGATCTAAAGGTGTTACAACAATACTAGTGGATTATAGTACTTAGAAACTTTTAGCGTAACCTGATAGATTCTTAGTATTTGCTTTAGGACTTTCACTGCATGTATTACTTAAGGTATTACTTAAGTCGATGTTATTTTTGATGAATTATATGTGACTACATATTTTTTTGTCTACATGGTTATAGCGACCATATAGTGTATCTAGAGTTGCTATATGCGGCCATATGATGTTCTACTATTTTCTGTGATTTTTTTTTGTGAATTATCAGATTTATTTATAGGCATAGAATATTTTTTTAATTAAAAAATTAATAAATTCGTGGGCCATTAAAAACCGACGAATTTAACTGCCACGTGGATATTAATTTCGTCGGCCAAGTGAGGCCGACGAATTTAACTCGGCCATGGGAATAAATTCGTGAGCCATGTAAAAACAGACAACTTAAGCTAAGTTCGTGGGGCCGACGAACTTATCCTAATAAATTCGTGGAGTTAAAAACGATGGGGATCGACGAACTTATGGTAAGTTTGTGGGTTTGTGCATAAATTTGTGGGTATTTGGTCCACGAACTTTCTCTGGTTTACTGTACTGCGACGCTCTGGACGAGGGCTACTACGCGGCGACGTGCCTGGACGCGGCGTCCATCGTGCGCGCCACCATGGAACGCCTCCACTACAACGACCCGACGCTGGCGCCGGCGCTGATCCGGCTCCTCTTCCACGACTGCTTCGTGCGCGGCTGCGACGCCTCCGTCCTCATCTCCCCATCCTCGGGCCACACCTCCTCCGAGCGTGCCGCCGTGCCCAACCACACGCTCCGGGGCTCCAACGCCGTCGACGCCGTCAAGCGCGACCTCGAGTCCGCCTGCCCCGACGCCGTCTCCTGCGCCGACGCGCTGGCTCTCATGGCTCGGGACGCCGTCGCGCTCCGCGGCGGCGACGATTACCGTGTTGCCCTCGGCCGCCGCGACGGCACGGAGTCCAACGCCTGGGAGGTCGACCTGCCGGCGCCCTTCTCCAAGCTCGACGACGCACTCGCCTACTTCGCGGCTAGGGGCTTCGGCGCCGAGGAGACCGTCGTGCTCTTCGGCGCGCACACCGTCGGCGGCGCGCACTGCGGCTCCTTCCACTACCACCTCACCGGCAGCGCCGGCGGTGGTGGTCCTGCCATGGACGACGCGCTCCGGTGCGAGCTGCTGCAGACCTGCGGCGGCGCGGCGGAGCAGGGGCTGGACACAACAACTACTACAAGCAGATCGTGGCCAACAGGACGCTGCTGCAGGTGGACCAGGAGGCCGCCGCGCACCCCGCCACCGCGGCGCACGTCGCGTACTACGCCGCCGTGAACGAGGCGTTCGTGAGCAGGTTCTCCCAGGTGATGGCCAAGCTCAGCAACGTCGGCGTGATCGAGGGCGACGCCGGCGAGGTCAGGAAGGTCTGCTCCAGGTACAATTAACACCTGACGAAATTGCTGCATCGCGTTGCGATTTGCATGCAAGCACGCATTGCTCAAGTGTACGTGTTCTTGTTCGATCTTGGTGATCGATCCACCTCACTCGTCATGTCGTCGTACTGAGTAGTGACTGATGATTGAGTGACGATCGATGACGATCAACAAGTGCTGAGTTGACGCCATGGACTGACGACAGTTTCAACAATTACTAGTATATCAGTTATACGTAGATTGTTATCAGCATTCTTTATTTACAGAGCGTACGTGTGGGGTCGGATTGACCTTGATTACATAAAGGAATACTAAGTTAGTCAGGTCGACGCTGTAAATTTTACCAAGTGTGCCAGTGATTTGTAAGTCTACGTATTCTTGGGGAGAGGATTAATGATGCTTCTTGTCTCCGATGCGCGCATGCACGTTACGTTGCTGAAAATAATGGTCAAGGTCATTGACTTTATAGTTCCTGAACATTCAGAATGCGCCTTTATAGTTCCTGATGAACATTCAGAATGCGCCTTTACGTTCCATTAGTTACAGAAAACCCCAACCATGTCAGGGAACCGGGCCAGGGGTGCGATCCACGAGCGTGCATGGGCGGAGGGCAGGGGCTGGATCAAGGGCCTGTTTAGCGTAAAAAGTAAGCAAAAGTAACGTAAAATTGTGTATAACTAAGCATAAACTTCGGGCAATAGGGAGTAGTTGCATGCATGCAGTCCGGCGACATGGGGTAGTTGCATACATGCAGTCCATTTCTCTACGATATTTTTTGTCCGAACATCCAATTTATAAATGGTTTTCACGACTAGAATGTTGATATTTTTCTTCACGTTTATTTTTTTAAAATTTTTTAAATTTATGCTTTTAGATTGAAAGTTCTGTAATCAATGGTGTAGTTCCTGATAAAAAAAACACAAAGGAACACACAAAGGAACAATTTCACATGGCATCTTCACTAGCAGAAATGAAGAGGGATTTTTGTTCTAGGATCCTCGATCTGCTAGGGTATACGCATGATGCAGCTATCTTACATATAGCATAAATTAAAAATAGATGGAATCATAAACTTTTCATTAGTTGGCACGCTATTGGAGCATAGATATATGTATAAATCAGCGTAAAAGGTGTAGTGATAGAGTTGTTCAATACAGAATCATAGATAAGTTATTGCCCTTAACGTAAACATTTCATCATGGAAGTATCTAGACTATCATATAAGACACTTGTTTAGTGCACAATTGGCCAAAATATAATCACAACCATCTAATGTATAATCCTACATAATACTTAACTAGCATAAAATGCTTCTGTTCAGTGCATAACAAATGATCGTACATAACAAATGACCCGGTTGTGCGTAGTGGTCTTTGGCCTGAGCTATTCGTCTGCAAAGATGCAAACCGGATAACCCTTTCCTCACTACGGCTTCCCGTTGTCACTCATCCATATGCTTACAAGCACATTATGAACATAGCATAATGTCGTGCATCTCTACACACATCAGCGACAAGTTGAGGGACGAGCCGTTCAGCACAAGGTGCCAGTAGGCCATGGGCCTTGATATGTTTCCCTGTCGCCCTCATCATTCATCACTACAAGCATAAAAGAGGCATTTAAATCAGTGGTAGTAATCATATAACCAATGCGAATTTACACAAGCTAGTTAATGCCAGTATTACATAAAGACATGCATATTATTGCTAGTGCTAGTACACCTTTTATGGCTTTCAAAGGAAAATTTCTACTTTTTAAGTTCAATAACAACAATACTAGGGTCCATGAAAAAAATTAACACGATAAGAACACTCGGCATTCCACAATCAACCACAACATCTGTCTATCATCAATAGGAATAAGTGCAGATGAAAGGCATAAAATCTTCACAAGATGCAATCTGGGATGGAAGTCGCATGCTATTGTATAGTTGCAATTGTAAAAAAAAAAAAAGAAAGTATAACCACCACCTTATGGGTGCAAGTATAAAAGCTAAATGGCACTACATAGCATATAAACAAATGAATTGTAGCATAAAAAGAATCAAAGAAAGACAGATAGCAAATGATCTAGTATATAAACCAATAAGCAGGAGCATAAAAAAGAGCCTTGGGTTTATATGAAAGATGAATCCAATTATTTATGTTCCTCTATTAGGAAGCATAGGTTTCTTTTATCAAAAACAATTAAGTAAATAGTGAGGTAAAGGGCTGTTTTTCCTGAAGTCTGAACCTTTCCCGATGTTTCTAAATCGGGATAATATGTTTGGCCGTGAATCGATTCTGCGGCTTCTGGCAAGCATATTATCTCAATTTAGAAACACCGAAAAATGTTCAGTCTTCAGGAAAAACAGCCCTTTACCTCACTATTTGCAGCAACCTTGCTGAAGCTCTTCGCTGCGTGAGATGCCATATTATGTTCCTCAACCTCAGTAGCCACCGCTTTCTTAGACAGCTTCATTGGCCGTTGCTGATTAATCACAGAACAAATGAAAAGCAAATAAGCTTAAACATCATCAACCAAAAAAATGATAAGGGCCCACCAGTGAATAGCCAAGACGCTTTTTCATGAGGGCGAGGAGACTCTGTGTCTTCTCGGTGAAGCTGTCTGGATTAGAAGCAGCTTCGGCTTCCAAGAGCATGATGCCTTTTGCTTCTTCATGCTTGGAGAGGCTTTGGTACTCCGCGCTCTGATGACTAACACCATCGGAGCTGTCGTCGGCCGCAAAGGGGTGCATCGTCAAGACGGGCCGAGAGGAGCCGCTCAGCGCGGCCATTGCCAGCAATAATCAAAGCATGAGTGTGGGTTTGCGGGGCCGGGGAGGGAGAGGGAGAGGGAGAGGGAGAGGGAGTGGCTGGGTCAAAGAGAGGCAGAAATGGAGGAAGGGTGCTGCCCTTTGTTTGGTGTGCTCTCCTTTCCGATTGGCAATGAATGCATGCGGCATGCAGCTTCCATTCACTAATACTCCCTCCGTCCACCAAAACTAAGGAGATAGGAATTAATACATCATCTACGCCTTCATTTATTAAGTGTGGCCACGCCATATTACATCCCCGAGTAACCCATCTCCCTTGCTGCGTGCCTTGCATGCAGGAATTACCACGGCGGCTGGCACCAGACTTGCCCTCCAATGAGTCCTCGTTAAGGGATTTAGATTGTACTCATTCCAATTACCAGACACTAACGCGCCCAGTATTGTTATTTATTGTCACTACCTCCTCGTGTCAGAATTGGGTAATTTGCGCGCCTGCTGCTTTCCTTCAATGTGATAGTCGTTTCTTAGGCTCCCTCTCCGGAATCGAACCCTAATTCTCTGTCACCCGTCACCATCATGGTAGGCCCCTATCCTACCATCAAAAGTTGATAGGGCAGAAAATTGAATGATGCGTTGCCGACGCGAGGGTCATGTGATCCGTCAAGTTATCATGAATCATCGGATCAGCGAGCAGAGCCCGCGTCAGCCTTTTATCTAATAAATGCGCCCCTCTCAGAAGTCGGGGTTTGTTGCACGTATTAGCTCTAGAATTACTACGGTTATCCGAGAAGCACGTACCGTCAAACAAACTATAACTGATTTAATGAGCCATTCGCAGTTTCACAGTTCGAATTAGGTCATACTTGCACATGCATGGCTTAATCTTTGAGACAAGCATATGACTACTGGCAGGATCAACCAGGCAACACATCCTCATCCACGAGCAAGCACTAGCTTCCGCACGAGGCATCGGCCAGGCCTACTGTCGTTGTTTCCAACCGGATTATTGTAGGTGCATGCGGAGGGTGTATTAATTCCTATCTTCTTGGTTTTGGTCTCCCTGTCATACAAGGCAAGAGTTCTAACAGCCACTTCATTTGGTAAGACATAAGTCTCTTAACTGAACGTTTATTTAGTGTGAGAGCCAATGGACCGGCCTCATTGCTATCCTGGTGTGATGAGTGATTGTCATGAGCTCAAGCCCTCCGATGGACTGGAGGCCCTCCGATGGACTGGAGGTAGATGATGAAGACCTCGATGGACTGAGGCAAAATCCCTCCAATGGATCGGAAGCAATGCTCGATGTCGATCGGCCATGGAAGCTCGGTACACGGAGGGGCAGATTGGCAACGGTGGTGTAAGCCCTCCGATGGACCGTGAGGCAACTCCGATGGACTGGAGAAGCCGGGTGCCATCGTGGTGCTCCAACCCGAGTGCATGGCGCAAAGGCGTGCGAGGGAGGCTTTGGCAGCTTCGGCTCAAAACCGCCACCCAAACTACCCAAGGCTTGGTGAGTTGGGCCACGACTCGCCAAGATAGAGAAGATGGGCCAAATCCGGCCCAGACGGAGACTTCCTAAAGTTTCCCGGTTTCTGACTTCAAAACCGGGGGTGCAAAGGTGGATTGGACTATTGGCCACGTGGAGGACATCTGAAGATTGCGTGGAAGCTAAGAAGATGAAGTCTTCATTGTGGACGTCTGTCCCCGATATTTCGGGTTCTTTTCTGTTTTAGCCCCTCCGGGCGTTTCTAGTGTTAGGGGTCTTTGTGTAAAAATGCTAAAACTGAACCGGTGTATAAATAGCCTAATAACTGGTCATTAGAATAAGTCTTGGCAGCTAGGTTTTCATTTCCTTAGGGTAATTTTCATCCTCAAGCTTTGAGCTCCAAGTTTAGGAGGGTTAGGGTAAGATCTAGCCTCCAAATCAAGAGGAAAGGTGAGGGTGATTGCTTGGGACGAAATTCTTCATTGTAATCTGACCTAAGACCTCTTTTGAGACTCATAATCGAAGTAGTTTCGTGCAGCAATTTTGTGTGCATCTCCTCCCCTTGTTCTATTTCGTTTTTTCTTCAATCCTTAGCTTTTTGGGTGTTTGCGTTGACCAAGGCTGAATCCTTTGTTTTCCTTGTGTTTTGGACTTTTAAGGACGTGGAGATTATATCTTAGAACATCTTAATCCTGTTGGATTACCACGAGCAAGTCGTTATTGAGTTTTCCACTTTCTTGCCCAAATATTCACCTCTTCACAAGATTTGAAATTTCCGCTAATCCCATGATCTTTTTCCATAGGCCTTTTGGGAATAGCTTTGAAATGGAGTTAGGATAGTCTGTGCCAATTTTCGTGAAGTTTGGAGAAGGTTTGATCAAGTTTTGGATTTCTTTTGTGTGAGGCTTTCTGCTTTTCAGTTTTCCTACGGGTTCTGTCAGTCTTCAAGCCTTGTTTGGTTCAGGGGCCAAACCTTCAAAATTTGGGCTGAAATTTTATGCATCTCTTTATCTGTGAATCATAAAACTCTCATAAATATTTCAGAACATTTGGTGGAGTTTTGATCTAGTTTTGGTATTTTTCTCTTCAGGTTGGTCTGCCAGTTTTTGACCATCGGACGGCCTCATGGTACTTGGATGTTTGTTTCTCATCCAATTAAGCTGAAATCTTGTGGAGTTGTTCCTTGTCCCCTTGTGAACCTTTAATAACATTTTCATATTTTTTGAAGCTGGTTTGATAGGGTTTTTGATTAACTCTTTTCAGGGTATTCGTGTGTGACCATCAGACGGTCCGATGCTCTAATCATCGGATGGTCTGATGGTGTAAACCTTCTCTTTTTTATCTGACTTTTTCAAGATGGTTCTTAGTTGTCTTGTGAGGGTGTGGTAATTTTAGGAATTTTTTGGAGCTCTCTTGAGGGGTTCTGACATTTTTCTTTGCAGCCCTGTCTGTCTGAAATCTACAGTTTTCCGAAGTTGATTCCTTTTGCGCTCTTTGTCTTAGCCGTTTGAGCGTGTGCTTCCGCTTTGTGCTTGGTACGTATCTGTTCAGTAGACTGTACCAAACATGTGTTATGAGTTAGATACGTATCCTCTCAGTGGACGGTGTCTAGCTTTGTTGTGGGTGTTGTTTCAGTTTGCACTGTGGTGGCGGTTTGAGTTTAAGTTTTTAAGCACTCCTATTCACCTCTCGGTCCTACAGGGGGTGAATAGGAGTCCTCAAAAACTCAAACTCAAACCCCACCGCAGTGCAAAACGGAAACAACTCCCATAACGAAACTAGACACCGTCCTCTGAGAGGATACGTATCTAGCTTACAATACGTGCTTGGTACCGTCCACTGAACAGATACGTACCAAGCACCAAGCGGAAACACACGCTCAAACAGCTAAGAAAAAGAGCGCAAAAGGAACCAACTCCGGAAAACTGCAGATTTCAGACAAACAGGGCTGCAAAGAAAAAATCTCAAAACCCATCAAGAGAAGCTCCAAAAAATCCCCCAAAATTACCACACCTTCACAAGGCAATAGGGAACAACTTCAGAAAATTTCAGGCCAATTGGAGCAAGTTGTGACCACCGGACTGTCCGGTGCTTACAGCCTAACACTCCAAAAAGATTCGAATCAAAACCCTATCAAACCAACTCCAAAAATTATGAAATTTTTACTGGAGGTTAATAAGGGGCTAAGGAACAACTCCACAAATTTTCACCTCAACTGGGCAAGAAATAAAATTCCTAGAGCCACCGGACCGTCCGGTGGTTAACCACCGGACTGTCCGGTGCTTAAAAACTGACAGACTAACCCGAAAAGAAAAATATCAAAACCAAGTCAAAACACCTCCAAATGATCTAAAATTTTTATGAGAGCTTTATAATTCACTGATAAAGAGCTTCACAAAATTTCAGCTCAAAATTCGAAGATTTGACCCCTAAACCAAACAAGACTTGAAGGCGGACAGAACAAGCAGGAAAACTGGACAGCAGGAAACCTTACACAAAAGCAATCCGAAACTTGACCAAACCTTCTCTAAACATCACGAAAATTGGCACAGGCTATCCTAGCCCCATTCCAAAGCTATTCCTAAAAGATCTATGGAAAAAGATCACAGGATTAGCGGAAATTTCAGATCTCGTGAAGAGGTGAATATTTAGGCAGGAAGGCAAAAGCTCAAAATCAACTTGCTCGTGGCAATCCTTTGGGATTGAGATGTTCTAAGACATAATCTCCATGTCCTTGCAAGTCCAAAGCATAAGGAAAACAAATGATTCAATCTTGGCAAAACCAAACATCCAAAAAGCCAAGGATTGAAGCAAAAAACCAAAGAGAACAAAAGGAGAAGAAGCACACAAAGTTGCTGCACGAAACCACTTCGATTATGAGCCTCAAAAAAGATCTTAGGTCAGATTACAACGAAGGATTTCATCCCAAGCAACCACCCTCACCTTCCCTCTTGATTTGGAGGCTAGATCTCACCCTAACCCTCCTAAACTTGGAGCTCAAAGCTTGAGGACGAAAATTACACAAAGCAAATGAAAACCTAGCTGCCAAGACTACCTCTAATAACCAGCTCTTAGGCTATTTATACACCGGTTCAGTTTTGACATTTTTACACATATACCCATAATACTAGAAACGCCCGGAGGGGCTAAAACAGAAAAGAACCCGAAATATCGGGGACGGACGACCACGATAAAGACTTGATCTTCTTAGCTTCCACGCAATCTTCGGATGTCCTCCACGTGGCCAGTAGTCCAATCTGCCTTTGCACCCCCGGTTTTGAAGTCAGAAACAGAGAAACTTTAGGAAGTCTCCGTCTGGGCCGGACTTGGCCCATCTTCTCTATCTTGGCGAGTTGTGGCCCAACTCACCAAGCCTTGGGTAGCTTGGGTGGCGGTTTTGAGCCGAAGCCGCCAAAGCCTTCCTCGCACGCCTTCGCGCCATGCACTCGGGTTGGAGCACCACGGTGGCACCCGGCTTCTCCAGTCCATCGGAGTCGCCTCGCGGTCCATTGAAGGGCTTACACCACCGTTGCCGAACCGCCCCTCCGTGTACCGAGCTCCCATGGCCGACCGACGCCGATCATTGCCTCCGGTCCATTGGAGGGCTTTTGCCTCAGTCCATCGAGGTCTTCATCATCTACCTCCAGTCCATCGGAGGGCTTGATCTCGTTGACAATCACTCATCACACCAGGAGAACAATGAGGCTGCTCCATTGGCTCTCATATGAAACGATTCACAATTTATTTCATTGTTTCATATCCTGCATATCAGTTTATAGATAATCGTACAACAAACAAACAACACACTTTTAGCATCCGTTGTTGGTTTTCCATTGTGGTTGTCATGGATCCTGTGGTAATCTTTTTCTTGAACATCGTTGTGCAGGATGTCATGCGGAAAGGAGAACTCGACATGGCATGAACAAACAACTCCCCATCTACTCTCAATGCTCCATGTGAATCAGGTTTGCAGTACCCCTTTCAATGAAGAAGTTGAGGAGGTCATCAATTTGGATTTTTTGCAGCGTTCATCTACTCCAGTGAATCACACACAAGTCCCACCTAACTCCAGACAGATATCTATAGAGGTTCCTGAATATCGATGTGCAAAGAAACAGAAGGGAAAATCCACTAACCCTGATGATGGATTTCATGAGAGATACCTAAAGCTAAAGAAGGAATTGAAGAAATAGATCAATCTGCTGCTATTGAGGAGAAGAAATTGGAAGACCCATACAGCATGAACAAGTGTATCTTAGTTCTTGAAGGTTTACATGGTCTACAAATGGGAGAAATATTAGTGGCATCCGATATCTTCAGGAGCAAGAAGAATAGGGAAGTTTTTTTTGTCATTTTTTTTGATGCATTGCAGTTAGCTTGGATTAAAAGGGAGATTGAACGTCAGCAAACAAACTTTTAGGTGCTTTTGTGCAGTACATGGCAGGTGCTTTTGTGCAGTAGAGGGCAGAAGCTTTTGTTTTCTGTGTAATATGTAGGTTGCTAGTTCATAAGCATGGCCTTATGTAATTATATTTTGGTAGATTTAGTTATGGTAAGGGGTAAAAAGGATGCAAGTAGTTACTTGAATCTATATATTCTATATAAGTGAAGCCCACTCAGAATCATTAACTCCAATTCTCCTGATGCTCAACCTATCCATGTCATCTTCCATTCTCCATCATGTTATTGTCAGCACGCAACATGTTATTGCGACGCAGCCTTCTTCAAGGTTCACATGTGCGACCTGCTCTTTCGTATGCTGATGGTATGGATCTCTATCCTAACTTCTAAGGCATCATGCCTCTTTTGGTGTGCAATGCAACGCAGAGAACATTCAGGGTGCACCAAGAGAGTCGGGCTGGGACAACACAGAGGAGAAGATGACATCAGTATACCTGCTGCACTGCAGGTGAGCATCATCAGCCAATCACTCATCTTCATGACCCCGCTCAGGCCTCACATTCATCGCCATGCATGTACGCGAACTCGCCGTTAGCTAACATCAAAGGGCATCGGCTAGGGTTGTGAAGTTGTCACCTGGCTACCCGTATGCATGACCATATATGGTTAGCGTGCATGAAAAAAAATCACGCGTCCTTTTTTTCACAAGTTTATGAAAATGTCATAGAACTACGATTGATCAAAGCAATTTATCTTTTTTTTAAGCCACGATAATGTCATAGTATGGTGCTCAATACAAATCGGATCCTTTCATCTCTTTTATCTTTCCATGAGAGTCATTAACCTAAAATCTTGTAGCATTGTTTATAACTTCCCGCTGCAACGCGTGGAAAATTCATCTAGTTAGTAGAATATTGATGTTTCGCTAATTAGGATTACAATGGCAATATTTGACCATGACTGTCATGACAGTAAGCTACAAATAAGCCCCCAAGTCCTTCGTGCAATGTACTGATCCCACATCTGGCGTGCTATGTCATCACGATTTTGATTCCCAACTCCTCTAGAGTTATTGAATGCTTGTATATTGCTGTTATAATTGTGGTCCCCATTTGGCATATCAGCGATCTGGTTTGGATCAATCTCCACATTGGTGTTATTTGTCCACATCATATGTACAAATTTTAGATCAAAATCACATGCTACCATAACATTCTGGGATATTGTTTGTTTTTCTGTTTCGATATGGTTCTTGTTGATTTAATGGAAGAATAATTGGTATGTGAGTGTCATCAATAGAGCCAACACAATCCTACATGAATAAAAAAAAAATACAATTCTTGTGCATTAGATTGAATTTCTAAAATTAAAAGAATCCAATGATGCATTTGTTCATACCTCAAGAAGGGGTGGAATTTTGGTTTTCTCAATATCTGATGTGGGTGTAGGGAAGGTGGGCGTATGTACATGCATGTAAGTTGTGTAACTGCGTCAAGCACTTCTCCAAAATGCTGACTTATTGTTTCCCCACTGTGTTGAAACTTGTACTGCAAGGTCTCATTGCTTGCATTTTTTGCTAGTGCATATAAGAATATTGCAACTTTCACTTCTACTGAGACAAGTCTTGAATCAACAAGAAGTTGTTTCTCACGCAACTTATGAATCAATGGAAGACATCAGCTTCCATACGAAAGTTCCTTTTGCTTGGACTCTCATGTCCTGTTAAGGTTTCATTTACACGGCAAGCCCCTGACAGTTTTGATGTATGCATGGGTTTCCTACTGGATGATCCATGCCTCCTTACTCCAATCATTTTGCGTTCAAAAGATTGAAAGGGAACACCTTCACCTGATGACTCCATTTTACGCTCTTTGTGGTCCCTAACTTTGTTGCATTTAAAACAATTATAGCTTCAGTTTCAGCAGTAATATGCAACTAACATGTTGATGCAATGTACATGGCCATCTAAAATGATGTGAGGAATTACCTATTTCTTGACTAGGCATATAGCCCCATGGTCATTGTCAACATCAATGAACCCTTGCGATTCGAAGTGATAATCCCGGCGCTCGGACCAACTGCGTGGATTAGCTGTATTCATTTGGACGGAGCCTTTGCTCGTCGTCGCTTCCTATATAAAACAATATTTTGAGATTTTCCAAAGCATGTTGAGAATGGGTGCAAGCAACCACGACCTGATTCTGGACAGATAGCTCAGTCCAATTACTCCACGAACCACATAATCTTTGCCGATTTTTAAAAGCATGAGAAATCAACAACAACTTGGGCTAACCGATAGCAACACACGCATGTATTAGTGCAAGGCAGACCTTTCCAAATCAAAATAGCATAGAGTATCATTTCTTAGATTGGGGAAAAGTCGATTCTGAGATGGGGAAACAGAAAGTATTTGGAGGATACTAAAGCCATGGATGTACCTACACATCCTATGTAGATGTAGGTCACGTGAGAAGTTCCCGAGAAGGCTTGGCTTGCCGGCGATTGAGAGGGTGGCCGGTGGAAGAGGTCCCGTTGGTCCCCTCACCTGTTTGTTCACTTCAAGAAGACCTCTCTAGTTTGTGTCAAACCACTCTGTTATTCTTTGTCGAGAAGTAGCGCGAAGGGACACTTGTTTTGCCGCCAAAGGGGCAAAAGCGGCGCACCAGAGTGCACTCTTTTCGAGCCATGAAATCTTCCGAGAGCTCTGACCTCTTCCTAATTTTCCTATGGATTTGAGGTGTAGGGTTACAATCCCATGGAATTTTTCCCTAGCTTTCCTATGAACCAAAGGCCTTCATAGAAAAATAATCTTTAGAAAGAGAATCCTAAAATAGAAACCATTTACCTACCCTCCATTCCAAAGGGGCCCTCGTGACTTTCCTCGACAAAGTCACGTTGTAACTTTTCCTTCATCTCCTGTATCTATTTCACATCCAATGGCACTGAATGGTTGGGGGTGAAAAACACAATTCCGACATGGTCACAGAGGAAAGTTACTAAATCTTGGTCCGTAAATGGGCTGGCATACATTGTTTTGGCACTGTTTACACAGATTGAGAGTGTGGTGGGGTAGGAAATAATGATAGATGCCCTTTTAGCCGGTGCTGCTGGGTGCAGCCTAACCCCAGCGTGGTACTGGGTGAATGGTTAGGCTTTATTAATAAAGCTAAGCATGGGCCTTATTTCCAAAAAAAAAAAAAAAGAGACTACAAGGATGATATGAAGCAGGTAATGATTTCATAGAATACTAAGTGGCATCTGCAGTTTATCTAGAGTATGATCGGTAGTTAACATGATGTATGGACGAGTGTGCTTGCATGAGGAATTGGACTATGGACGATGATGAAGAGGATGTAGTAATTTCTACAAAGACTAAACCTTTATAAAATATCTTAAACCATTATAAATATAGACTTTACTTTCACTACTTGCATGTCCATGGGAACTTTGGACCGAGTGTTCCTGAATCGTAGGTTCATTTTTCAAATTCGGATTGAGTGTTCCAATTAAGCAAGATTTGTTCCTAAATCGTAGGTTCACTGAGTGTTTGTTAATTGAGTGTTCCAATTAACAAAATGAGCTCAAACACGAATATGTTTACGTTTTTTTATCAAAATTTTAGAGTATCCAACATCTTGACCGTGCTACCAGTCCAACATTTGAGCATCTCGACATTTCCTAAAAGTAGTTCAGACATTTTACGTGGATGCTGAACTAGACCTATATATGATTTGTCAAATGATGAACATACTCTTCCGAAAACGTTGAGTGCATATAAAAAACACAAAATCACAAATCAGTGAACCTGCCTGCCTTCATTAGTGGGCCGCCGCTTGGTGGGCTTTATCTATGGGCTGTGAGTTATGTTGGCTGGCCTTTCAGGAGCTCGTCGGGGGACGGCAAGGACAGACGGCGGCGCCATCGCCTCGGAGACGGAGGAGAAGGAATTGGGCGACGAGATGTGGCGGAGGCGACTGGGCGCTCTCCTTCTCCGATCCCCGCCGGCTTCCTCCTCCACAGCCCCCTCTTCCTGCCAGCACCGACGCCACCACCTCCTCCTGCCCAGCGAGGTAAGCATCCTCTCTCTGCCTCGGCATTCCGTCCGACGCCTCGTGCGCTCTCCCCCCTCGGCACTCATGGTTTCCGGATGTGTGGTTCCAGGAACCCCTTGCTCTCGGGCGTCTGGCCAGGCTCTTCACGTCCCAAGCTGTAAGTGTGTTTTGCTTTGCTCCCCTCCCAAACACATGCATTCCTTTTTGCCGCAGCGGCACCTGCTCCTCGCGTGTGAGTAAGACTTTCACTGGGATCCCTTCTGTTGTCTCCAGGGAAGTGATGGTGGCGATACTCTGAAGCCGTTCATTGCTTTTGTCCTAGGTAAAATTCCCCTTTTTTTTCCTTTTTCTGAGATGGAGCTTCTACTCCGACACCAACTTTACATTCGCTTTTGCCACAGACATATATAGAATTTCTAGTGTCAATCTACGCTAGTTCAATTTTGACTCTCGGTGGTTCCATGATCTATCCTCACATGATTCATCAATCAATTCGTACCTGCAGGGGGTCCTGGCAGTGGCAAAGGGACGCAATGCACAAAGATTGCTTCAGACTTTGGGTTTGCCCATTTGAGCGCCGGCGACCTTCTGCGGCATGAGATAGCATCCGGCAGTGAGAAAGGGTAACTAACATGTAGTATCATGCCATATTATCCCCTGCTGTTAATCTTGTGATGCTCTGCGCAAAGTATTTCAGTATGTTGTTACGCATGGTTGCACTTTAGGGAGTTGATCCTGGACATCATCAAAGAAGGAAGGATCGTCCCGTCCGAGATAACCGTGGAACTCATCAGGAAAGCCATGGAAATGAGCAACGCCAAAAGGGTTCTTATTGATGGCTTCCCAAGGTGCGAGGAAAACAGAATCGCCTTTGAAAGAATTGTAAGTTCTCAGTTTGACCACTGAATTGCGTTGGCACTTCAGGATTCTCTGCTAACTGGCCTTGTGGGCAAAGAAATACAAGCTCCATGCTGTTCAGTTCTTTGGTCCTGATTGGATTCTGTTTGACAATCTTAAGCTGTTCACTGTATTCAATCATTTAGGCAGACAATGTTTTAACTTTTTGACATCAGTATGCATGTTAGCAGCTAGCCTAGACTTGCATTGCTAGTAAATCATATGTAATAAGCGGATGGTTATGGTTCAACAAGTCACCTTTTTTTATGCTTGAGGATGATGCACTCTGTTGGATTGGGGTACTTGTATCAATTAGTTCTGTTGCAGTCAGTTACTAAGACTAGAATGCCAATGGAAATACATTTGTTCCATAGTTACCTAAATGAATAGTCAACTCCATCATACCTGTTCTGATACATCAATGTACTACTTACTGAAAACTTTCAGGTTGGAACAGAACCAGACATTGTGGTTTTCTTTGACTGTCCTGAGGATGAGATGGTTAAACGTCTTCTCAGCCGTAACCAGGTTAGGCTCCATACTTCTTCGCTGATCTCTTGACTGACGTTTATTGTACTCAAAGCATAACTTCCCTACAATCTAGTTTAAGGAATCATGTTGCTTTGTGGGAAGTAGAATTCTATTCAAGTATTACAAGAATAAAACAATTCCTTTAATACTGTAAACCAAGGTGCATTATCTCAATTACATATTGTTGTTGTTAAAGTAAAGGTAGGGTATTGCTATTTAGGGGATTACGCTGGTGGCACTGAAAAGTACAACTGGAAGATTGCAAATAAGATAACAGTTATCAGAATCTACTGAAGGTTGTTGAACATATATGACAGTATAAATCTGAATCTAATGAAGTTTACTCTTAAGTTATATTTGTCTCTTTCTCTGTCTTTTTCTCTTTTGCCATATTCTCACGTATGCCTTTTAGGGGCGAGTTGATGATAACATTGAGACAATCAAGAAGCGTCTAAAAGTATTTGAGAATTTGAATATTCCTGTCGTTGACTACTACTCTTCGAGGGGAAAAGTTCACAAGGTAAGTAAACTGTTTTGCTTTGCTCGGAGCTACCCAAACAGGAGGACTGTATCTTTTCATTGCATCGCCTTGCCTCCTTTTGTTGCAAAGTTGATTGATAAAAGCTCATTGTATTACTACTACCTCCAGCCAGATATATATGATGTTCTGACCAGAGGGGATCAGTCAATTTGTATGGGGGTTAGTTGTCCGGAAGTCATCTATTTACCCCGGGGGAGGGAGTATAAAATTTCTTTCTGCATCCCTAAACATGTTTAATCTCAGTTTGAATATTCAAGTTCAACAAGAATATGATTAGCAAAGTATAAATGGTGTCATTTGTTAAAATTCAAGGATAAACAGATACTCCCTCCGTCCCAAATGGTAAGGGGTTCTAGACCTCAACTAGATTCATTTCTCTACCCCTAGAAAGAGGGAGTTCGTGCGTCGCCTACTCCCGTCGCGCGACCTCATCTGCCGGCTTGGTGGAAAAATCCGTGCGGACACAAAAAAATCTTTGAAGAAGCAGCCCCTGGGATTCGAACCCAGGCGCTCCAACACAAACAAGGTGGGCGTAACCACCAGATCGATGCTTCATTAATGCCATATTCTCTACATCGTGCCATATATAGTAGTATTTGTCTAAATGAATAAATACTGCATAGATGCAATTCTGCAGTAGATAGTTGGATTGAATATTTGTTCCGTATCAAAGCATGGGCCCTCTACTAGTATTCCTCTATGTATGTGTGTCCAATATATGTCTAGATTCATCAATATCCATATGGATATGGGCAAATAAAAAGAGTGCTAGAACCCCTTACAATTTGTGACGGAGGGAGTATGATGCATTTTTCTTGTGTTTAATTTTTTAAGCTGTATAACCCCTACTTTGTATGCTTTGGTGGGAGAGAAGTAAAATTCACTTGTTTGTTTGACATTAGATGAGCAGCTGTATTATGGTCATACAGGAACATGGCTTATATGCACAGTGGCTAATTAGTGCAAAAGGGACAAGAACCGGGGATATATTTGGTAGAATGTTTTTCATTGTATGTCAACTTGAGGATCTAGGAATTCTAAGATTACAATCATTCAATTACATGCAGATAAAGGCCACCGGTACAGAAGATGAAATCTTTGATGCAGTCCGCAGGCTCTTTTCCTCCTTGAGGTAACCCCAGTTCTTGAGATGGAAATTTCTGCAAAAGATTAATGATGGAATTTTAAAGAAATGATTGTGCTTTCTTTGAAAGGGTGCCATATATTTTGTAGGTCTAATTATATGCACTAGAGTTAGTGAGCCGTGTATGTGGCCCTCCTGGAGCGGCTCCATTCTTATTTTGTACGACTGCCTGCAGACTGGTCTCTAGTAGCAGCGTATTGTCTCTGTCTATTGGTACCTGTCATGTACTGATGGCGAATTGGGAAGTGATAGAAAGTTATTTCATAGTAACAATTTTTTCACCACTGAAAAGGAAAAAACAATTTATCACTTTGGAAGCTTGGTATTGTAGCTAGGGAAAGATATCAACAAAGCGTATATGATTGCTAACTAGTATGATTACATGCCTTTTGTATTGATAGTTCACAACAAAGAAAGGCACGACTCACAATCAAAATGAATACTAGATACCCTTTTTTTCTTTTGGTGCTGATGGCAACAATAGCGAAAGATAAGGATGGAGTAGGATGTATTTGTCTTCTAGTTGACTCAAAGTTATGCATGTAGCTATTTTGTTGACCCATTTAAATGATTACAACAGCATCTGCAGGCCCCAACTTTGTTAGTGTTACGTTTAAAACGGTGCTGCAAGCATTTCACCAGTCCTAGAGAAACTGGTGTATGCATTTGTCAGCATGCAGGCAAAAGAGACTTTTAATTGATTGTCAAACTTCAATCTTTACATCATTTCAGACAGAGACCATGAACAGCTGACATTTGCGCTCTCTGCAGGCTCTGATGAGGCTATCTTAGTCTTCCACGGAATCTGGGGAGTTTGCTGAGGATCGCTCTAGTATTTATTGGTCTTATTAAAGCCACTGCCAACTTTGTGCCATTTACATGTTTGGCGCAGAGTAATTGTACATACATCACGCTATGACTTTATCCAATAACACCCACGGAAACATGATAGGACTTGCGAAAACGCCGTCCTGGGATCTCTTCCTACGCGACAGCCACTATGCGTCGCTGGAAACTGTTTCTGAAAACAATTATGACAGCTCATCACCCGCATGTCGTCGTGTGTTTCTCCTTTTCCGTTCTGTTTCTGTTTCATGAATTGCGATGAGGGATGTGGCTGTAAAGCTTTGGTGCTAGACTGGTTGCCTGGAACAGCTGGGGATTTGAAACCTTGGCATGAGTTGTGGTAGCTGAAAGCCGGCTGATGACAGAGATGGAGCAGAGGTCATATGTCCATGCAACTGTGGTTTGCTTCATGGAACTAACTGTTGATATTCCAAGTCAATTGGGGTGCCGTGGCTGGCTGGTCACCCAGACTGCTTCAGAAATCAGAAAAGCTTTGCTGGCAGGCAGCCTGCGAGTTATTAGTACTAGTACTAGTTGTTAATGGCTTGCTTGGTTCCCGGCCGGCAGGGGCTGTGTTTCTTAGAATAAATGGGATGTAGTTTTGTCTTGCTGCAGCCGGCGCGCATATGATATGTAATCGAATCTGTCAGTTGAACAATTGGGGCTGAACCTGAGAGTGATTGGCCTGGCGCTTGTGAAGGCCGGCCGGCACTGCCACGCAAACTCCGAAAGACGAAAGGGACCCAAGCGGATCATGACGATCGCTTCAATTCTGTGAAGGGACCAGGATGAAAAGGGTTTGGGTGGTTTTGTTTAACAAGCTACGAGAGTGAGGGGGTACTTTCATTCTTGTTTGATTATTGTTTCCTGGTTGACTTGCTTGCAGTTTCTACACACAAACCTCTTGATTTGGCTTGGCCCATCTCAATCTGATCGATATTTCATTTTAATATTTTTTCCGTTTTATACTTTGTACTCCGTTTTAATCGATGTACTTTGGTTATTAATATATGGCGTTTTTTTTTCAAAATTACAATAAGAGACGTGGTAGTATAGCAAGTAGCAGGGCAGTCAGTTTCTGTTTCCCTCAAAGAAGAAAAAGAAAGCCAGATCGTGCTTGGACTTTTGGATCTGGCTTGGACTTTTGGCCATGACTAGGCTGGACCAAAAGCTCAAAGCTCGCGAGCCCGCTCGGCTCGCCTCGGTTCGGTCAAATTTTAAATGAACAGAGCATGATTTTTAGCTCGTTTAGTTAACGAGCTAGCTCGAGCTAGCCAGCTCACGAGCTGCTCGCGAGCCAAATGAGGTAATGGATATTATAAACTTTACGAGATAATGGCTACTTCATATAGTCGTCTGCAAAGTATTTTGTGAATGTATATATAATACTTAATTTTTTTAAATTATATGTGTTTTTCATTTTATTATCAAATATGTTTATTGATAAAAAATTATATACAAAAAGTATATCTATATTTTATCTTTGGCTCATGAGCTTAACGAGCGAGCTCGCGAGCCTAACAAGCCGAGCCAAGCTAGCTTTTTTGCTCATTTGCTTAACGAGCCGAGCTAGCTTGTTAAACTAGCAAGCCGAGCCTTCGAGATCCAGCCCTAGCCATGTGCATCGATGCATGTGCCGTAGACCACGACTCTACGAACAGCTGCAAAAGACCAAAACTGCCCATGCCTCATTCGTGAGCTTGCCGTGTACTACAGCGTTATTTCCCCTGTCAAACGCAGCACACGCCGGACAGTAGGACACCAGTAGTCCAGTCCACCACCAGTGCTAAGCTGCTGGCTTCTTGTTCGCGGAGAACATATCATATTAAGCTTCATTATGTATGTTCTGCAAAACATCATGAGGCTACGATTTCAATCAGACAATCACACATACAGATATGTATGTACACAATGTCCTCCTGTTGGTGAATAACAGAGGAGTCCGATGTCGTCGATACCGAGCTGTAGCTACAGGTACGAGACAGCGCATGACCAGTCACCCTCTAACTGATGGACAAAACATTGGAGTAGAATTTCTAGCACAGCGCACACGCATACATAATCACGCAACAAGGTCCATACTGTTTTATATGCCTGTATAATAACAGCAGGCTGCAGCTAATGCAGATCACCTATGCTTAGTAGCGCAGGCAGCCGTCTCGGCATTCGGCAAATTCGATATGCAATTGGATCCTTCGGTTACTGTGTGCACATTACAAATGCTACCTGCATCTATTTTTTATAAGTATATTGTTTCCTTCCCAATTGATCCATTCTTAATTATTTTACATCCATATGATATATATGATGACAAATTGCCCCAATTAGACAGCTTATATATGTGTACGTATAAGCTGAGGCAGCATCAATTTTGGACTCTCGTCAGGAAGGATACACGTCATGCATGTCGCCAATGCAACCTCTCCTTGCATTGCATAAAAGCATTTCTTGTTTTGTCATAAGTCAAAACTATCCTCAGTTTATCAAGTATAGAAATAGGAGTATTAACATTTGCCACATTAAAGAAGCGCACCATGAGCCACAATAGATCTTATCATCTTAATGGTGCTTATTTGAAATCATAAATCTTTCCATAAATTCGATCAATTTTAAAATAAGTCAAGATAGTTTGACTAACTACACCTCCCTTCCATGAAGTATGTCAATCTAATGTTTGCAGCAAAATTTTCCCATAAAAAATGCCAGTCTAGCTATTTTATTAGGTAGTTACTTTCTACGTGTCACCATTTAATGCACCAAAGCCAATGAAAATTGAGGGACACATGCGCCAGTTAACATTAGCACTAATATACCCTAAGAAACTTTAGATTGAAACTTTTCATGAGGCAGAGGTAATAGGATAACGGTAAAACAAGGAATGTATATATATATTCTATGACAGAGAAGGTATGTATATAAATAATCATGCTATCGTCTTGTATTCCAAAGCATTAACGAATGTGTTTTCCTAGGACGGACAAAGATGCAGTAACGATCATGTCCAAATTTCCCAACTGAAGAATCTGAGTACTGTGTCTTTGAGGTAATCAGCCGGGAATATTGCCCAATTTAATTTATTTTGCCCTAGTGTCAAGCGGGCCAGATCGATGCCAGTGAATCTTGATGGGGATATTTGGCTCAGTAGTTTATTCACTTGTCCAAAAAATAGGCAGGGTGCGTAGCATGTATATCAAAAAGTTATATATCTTATTCTCAAAAAAGTTATATATCTTCACAAAATTTTAACAATGTTTCGGACACGAAACATGTATTGCACTTGGAAATCTGACGAACAAGAAGAAATTATAGCTCTGTTTGATCCTACTCCCTCTAGTAGGATCACACTCACACCTTGAAGGCAGAAGTACTTCACATGAAGATATTCCATTAGCCGTACCGGTAATATATAGAGCGCATGTATATCTCAAGGCAACGAACTAAAATTCTGTTTTTATTTCAAAATAATGCTATAGCTGCAGTTACTCACAAAAAAAAAACAACTCTTGTACAATCACACCGGCGCATGTATATCTCAAGGCAACGAACTAAAATTCTGTTTTTATTTCAAAATAATGCTATAGCTGCAGTTACTCACAAAAAAAAACAACTCTTGTACAATCACACCGGCGCATGTATATCTCAAGGCAACGAACTAAAATTCTGTTTTTATTTTAAAATAATGCTATAGCTGCAATTACTCACAAAAAAAAAAACAACTCTTGTACAATCACACCGGTGCCTTTTTTTTTCGAAACATGTAGCCGTTCACATGCGCGTACACCCACCCCTATGAACGACACGCACACCCTACCCCTATGAGCACCTCCGTGGAATTAGGTTAGACCGGCATCTCGAGACACCACAGGCGTCTCGCTGTCGACGGGGACGTCGCCTACCACCGAAAGAACAAAGCTGTTAAATCATACGAACACCCGTATCAAGTCGAGGATTTAAACCCGGGTGGCCAGGTTCCACCATGAAGAACCTAATCAGCTGAGCTACACTCAGTTCGCACACCGGTGCCTAGTTGTCGGGGGAAATATCGTATAGCGCTGAAAGAACCGTGCAATTAAATCTATAATAAATCTACACATATATAAATATGAGCATTCATGTCAAATTGAGCACTTGAACACCGGATAAGTTCCCTGAAAAACCTAGCCACGCAAGTTGTCGTATACACGGGAAACAGGGGATGTGTACCGATCCATAGCAAACACTGTCGCCGTGATCTCAGGCCCTGTTGCCCCTACCGGCAACACGTAACAAACATGAAACCAAATGACAAATGCGTGATATGCACAAATGCACAACATTCCTCACCTTTGTTTTTAAAGATTTTGACCCATTATTTATATTACCTTCGGTTTTCAGTTTATGACTTTGACAAATATTTTTAAATATGATTTGACCACTCACCTTATTCAAACTGCGTAAAAATAGAAAAAGATGGAGCTTAAAGAAACACCAATGTTAAAACAAGTCCCAATAGAGTCGATACATATATAAATTTTCTAATAAGATAAATACTCAAAAACCTATCAAAAAGTCAAAGATAAATATATATTATATATCGGAAAATTCCTTTCTACATATATTTATTTATTTATTTAAAAATGAAGGTAGTACTAAAATATATTTATAGAAGTAAATACATTTAGTGGGATCATGAATGTACTTTCAAAAATAAATCTCCACATATGATTGTTATGTTTCCAAACAAAATATTTTAGAAGTTAGCGGCCCGAAAATTTTAGAAGTTTGACAACATCTTGGTTAAAACATCAAACACTTTGTCACATTTTGTATCATAAAACTACACTTCCATTGAAGGGTAATACAATACATAGTAGCTGATTTTTTTTCTTTTTTTGTGATTCCACCGCCCGACCGACACCACCGCCAGGTTGGCTGCTATCCCCAGGCCCTCTATAAGCCTAGAGGTGGAGATGAAGACCCCGTCGGCCTCCAACCCCGAAGAGAAGACGGCAGCGCGGTGGCGAGCTCTTCCCCTTCTTCCCCGAGGAGGAGGCGCAGTGGAGAGTACGTGGGCCATCGACTGACCGTAAGTAAGAAATCAGTCGGTTGATGTTGAGTAAATCTCTTTTTTTTTAATAAGATGAATATGAAACAAATCTATCGAAAAGTCTCTCACTATATAAATGGAGGTACCAATAAAATATATTTATAAAATTAAATAAATTTGGTGAGACCATGAATGTACTTTTTAAATAAAGCTCCACATAGACTGTTATGTTTCTGGACAAAATATTTTAGAAGTTAGTGACACGAAAAATTAAAAATTTTGACAAAATCTTGGTTAAGACATCAAACATTTCTGTTACATTTTGTGTCATAAAACTACGCTTCCATTGAAGCGTAATACAATACGTAGTAGATATTCATTTTTCTGATAATATCATCGTAATATAGAAAGTAAAAACCAAGGCCCTGTTTTGCAATAAACATTGGCAATTCGAAATGCTCTGTTTTTAAGAAGGCTGACAATAGCGTAAGTATAGCCAACGTGCTATTAATATGATTTTTTTTTCAATGAATAAAAATGATTTGATGTCGCAGGCACTCTGCAGGGCGTGGGGATCCCTCCAAATGTCACAATGTAGCTCCGATTCCCCTATCAAAATGCGACAAATTATAAAATTCATTCCTTGGCGATCGACGATGCAACCAACAAAACCAACAGACAGGCCAAGATTCATGGATCATCCATCCAACTCTATATATACCACCCTCGGCCTTCGCCTTGGTCTCCGTCACTGATCCATCCGCCGCCGGCGTCCCACCCTCCGTCGAGCTCAATCCAACAATCAGGCAGCCGATTCGCCGGGAGGAGGCAAAGGCAAAGGCAATGGCCGTGACGGCGGAGCTGGAGGGCCCGCCGGCGCCGGTGTCGACGACGGAGGAGGAGGTGCCGGCGAAGCGCGGGCTCCTGCGGTACAACTCGCCGCTGGCGCAGGTGTCGCTGCTGGGGCTCATCTGCTTCTGCTGCCCGGGCATGTTCAACGCGCTCTCCGGCCTCGGCGGCGGCGGCCAGGTGGACAGCACCACCGCCGACAACGCCAACACGGCGCTCTACTCCTGCTTCGCCGTCTTCGGCGTGCTCGGCGGCGGCGCGCACAACCTCCTCGGCCCGCGCCTCACCCTGCTGCTGGGCGCGCTCACCTACCCGCTCTACGCCGGCTCCTTCCTCTACTACAACCACCACCCGGGCAAGCAGGCGTTCCCCATCACGGCGGGCGCGTTCCTCGGCGCCGGCGCGGGGCTGCTCTGGGCGGCGCAGGGCGCCGTCATGACCTCCTACCCGCCGCCCGGCCGCCGGGGCACCTACATCTCCCTCTTCTGGTGCCTCTTCAACCTCGGCGGCGTGCTCGGCGGCCTCCTCCCCTTCGCCTTCAACTACCACCGGGGCGGCGACACGCCCGCCGGCGTCAACGACGGCACCTACATCGCGTTCATGGCGTTCATGCTCGTCGGCGCCGCGCTCACCGCGCTCGTCCTGCCCCCCTCCAAGATCGTCCGCGACGACGGCTCCAAGGCCACCCGCGTCACCTTCTCCTCCCCCGCCGTCGAGGGCGCCGAGATCCTCAAGCTCTTCGCCAACTGGAGGATGCTGCTCGTGCTCCCCGCCGCCTGGGCCAGCAACTTCTTCTACACCTACCAGTTCAACGACGTCAATGGCGCGCTCTTCACGCTCCGCACCAGGGGCCTCAACAACGTCTTCTACTGGGGCGCGCAGATGCTCGGATCCGCCGGCATCGGCTACTTCCTCGACTTCGGATTCGCCAGCCGGAGGAAGAGGGGGCTCGTCGGCGTCGTCCTCGTCGCCGCCGTCGGGACGGCCATATGGGGAGGCGGGCTCGCCAACCAGCTCAAGTACGGCCACCAGATCGTCGGCACCAAGCTGCCCAACCCCATCGATTTCAAGGACAGCCACCGGTACCCCGGGACCTTCCTGCTCTACTTCTTCTACGGCCTGCTGGACGCCATGTTCCAGAGCCTCATCTACTGGATCATCGGAGCACTCGCCAACGACTCGCAAATCCTCAGCAGGTATCAACTCATTCGGTAGTATTTTATTATTGACCAGAACTCCAGAAGATCAGAAATCTCTCTTAGCCAAGCAATTTCTGATCCTAAGTGATTAGTTGTTGGCTGACTGAAACTGAAACTAGTAGTAGCTTCAAGTTGATGTCCATAACAAACGCAGAGTGCATGCTCAATTTAAACTGCAACTACAGAGTTCCATCCATGATAATATCTCTTCTCTGGTAGCGTAGCAGACTGAATTAAGCAAAGATTTATTTTTTTTAGAGCAAAGATTTGATTTGGAATGGATGAAGCTGTCCCAATTTCCTTGTTAGTCAAATTCAGTACATATGGATTGGAGATTCCATTGACTACTGACCACTTCAAGCCACGCAACCCATGCTTGCCAGTGTATGTCCTTTTCGTATAAATAATGCAACTGAAGACGTAGGACATTGGACTCTTCCACTATTGAGTGATGAGGATCACAAAGATACTAGTTCAGAGGGAGCAAAGCGATAAGGTTAAGATTTACAGATGCTAAAAGTTAATGAGTGGCGCCACCTTGCAGTATCTAGTCCCAGTGAAAACAGAGTTTCAGTTTCACTACCCTTCCCACTATTCAGTTGGGAATATTAGATATTTCTGATATCTGCAGAATATTAGATGCCTTCTCCCACTATTACATGTCGAAGATCTCTTAGATTGAAGCTTGCCGTTTCTGATAGCCATGTCTTCTTCTAACATCAATCTTTACATGATTTAGGGATAAAGATTCTTATCCATATTTCCCTTAACGATTCTTATCCACCTGCCTTTTTTTTATACTGCTAGTATATATTCTTATCCACCCGCCAGCATCTAGGATATATTGTTTTTGTTTGAGTACCAAGCCTCTTCAGCATGCGCACATGAATAAAAAGGGTAAAAGAGAAAAAAGGACTGAAAAAAAAACTAATTTTCTTGTTGAACTGCCTCTGAAGCATTCATGTGGCATGGATCAAGCAAACCTCTTGTCTGAATCGCTCTTCAACTCTGATGCAGGTACGTTGGGTTCTACAAGGGGGTGCAGAGTGCGGGAGCGGCTGTGGCCTGGCAAGTCGACATGCACAAGACGCCCTTCTTAACCCAGCTGATTGTGAACTGGGGGCTCATGACTATCAGCTACCCCTTGCTTGTCCTGCTGGTGTTCCTGGCTGTGAAGGATGAGGACAGCTCGGTTTCGTCAGTGGAGGACGGCAAGGAGAAAGATAGTAAAATGTCCGCACCAACCAGCTTCCACTAATAAGAATCGAGACGTTACGGGGTTTTCAGTGTTGTAGGAAGTTCCACAAAGGATCCAGATGTCACGGGCTTTTAAATTCAGTGCTGTAGAAATGAAGAAAGTCTGTAGGTACACGTACAGAGAAACTTAGGGTGTGGTGTTTTATGTATGTGGAATCATCATTGGTGATTACCTTGTCCTTGTTAGCTTGTGTATGGTTCCATTTATTCCTATTTGTGGTGTGAGAGTCAGATGCGATTTTTCGTACAATTTATGGTTTATAGTAGTACAATATCCGTGTGTTGCTATAGGGAACAAAAACTATTTTACCCTGTGTATGAGAATCAAGCAACTTTCTATACAACTTCCTTAAAAAAAAATCTATTCATAATTAGCAATGTAAACGTGAAATTCTCCACTTAGTTAATTGTTCTTATCACACATGATTGATGATTCTCAGTACATTTCATTCCGTCCACAGCCCGGAAACACAAAAAACCTACAAATATATTTCCATAGCCAGTTGCTAACGCACAATTGACACCTCAGCTGCCTTTCCATTCTGATGGCCCTCTTGGTTTTGAACTCTGAAGCAAGCTCAAGCTTCATCTCTCCCTGTACAATACAGAGGACGAGCGAGGTAATCGAGGTAATTAGTATTCAGTCAGCAGAGTCCAGAGATGCTAATATGCTATTCCATCGACTCACCTCCAGAAGACGCTGATCATCGCCCAAAAAAAAAGCTTAACTGCTTCAGCACCTGTTTTAAAAAATGTAGAAGCATAAAGAACAGGTGGCATTTTGACCCCGTCTAGGATGGTGGCATGGTAATCCTCTCCCCCCAATCCTGTGTTTTCCTAACATGATTCCTGATTTCCATAAAATTCTCGAGTTCCAAACGTACTCTTACGTTCTCCCTTCATTCTCAAATATGATTCTAACTTTTTTCCCACAACTTTAACCACTCACCCTAGTAATTTTTTTTTGTGCAAACATGAAGAAAGTAAGTCATGCCCAAATGGTCTGTAATGATTAAATAAATCACAACAGAAATTATAACATACGAAATTTTCAAATAAGATGAATTATTAAACTTGCCAAAAAAAGTCAACCGCGACAAATGTTTGAGAATAGAGAGAGCATGGATCAAGCCTATGCTAGAACTCGATTCCCACAACCTTTTCTATTCAAGGGCATGCAGCCTAGCCATATGGAAGAACCTACAGTGAAAAGGATATTCAAAGCTATTTATTAAGAAAGATAATGTAGCTTAGGAGGACTTGATGCAATCGTAAGGAGACACAGGATGTGACTCGGCGGGTGAAGCCTTAGGCTGTTTGTAGCAGACTGCAGTACAAAACGACATTGTACCTACATTGTCAGAGTGGAATTTGAAATAGACGATGTGGACAGACAATTCAAGCTACTGGAGATGGCCTTATGCCCCAGTGGAGAGGCTGCCGACCACTGCTAGGGCTGTACGTTTCTCTCATCGAGTTCCCACGTATGCCAAGCCTACACCACCAAAGGACAATGGACGGCCGCCACACACACATTCTGGTGGAGGGCGACGATAGTAGCTTGAGATCTGGAGCTTGATAATAGGATCAGACAAGTTGCAGTGTTGAATTGAGACTGAAAACTGATGTGAACTGGGATTATGGCACAATGACTATACTCCCAAGCCGGTACATTTATACAGACTTGCAAAATATATGCCCACACCCCATAACGCTCACTTTCAGAATGGCCAAAAAAAGCCAAGTGGAGTTTAGTCGATAGTGTGACTGAATGTTGAATTCAGATTGTAACTGATGTGATTTGATAATAGAATTCAGTCAACTGACGGGCGTTTATGGGCCAACAATGAATACAAATCAGGTGGAGATTCTCTCCCCCTTAGACATCTTAATATTACTAATTGAAGACTCTTTTTAGAGTCTCCATGTTAATCCTCACTGGACTCGCTATGAAAAAAATGATAAATCTTAGAAATTCTCACAAAAAATCGGAAACATCCGGCCATCTATCATGTAGCTCTAATAATAATAGTCGTTAGATCTATTATATTTTCTAAAAAATTACCCACCATACCATTACGAAAGATGAGATAAAATAATCTTCTAAATTTATATAAAAATTATCCTCCATACCATTATGAAAGATAAAATAAAATAACCTCCTAAATTTACATAAAATTACCCACCAAGCCGTTATGAATACGCAGTAAAATAAACCCTTAAATTTGCATAAAAATTATCCGCTATGCCATTATAAAATATAAATTAAATTATCCTCTAAATTTGCATATAAATTACTCACCGTTCCATTATAAAAGATGAATTAAAATAAGTCTAAATCAGCATATAATTACCCAATATGCCAACATGAAAGATAAATTGAAATAATTCCTAAATTTACATATAACACACAATGCCATTAAAAAATATGAATTAAAATAATCACCTCTATTACTAAGGATTAAATCTATATCTTATAAAATTCTAACCCGTGCGAGAGCATGGGTTGATAAACTAGTTCATGAAAATAATAATACAATCTAGTGAATCGTCTGATTGAATGTTAAATTCAGATTGTAAATTGATGAATGTAACTTCAGATTGTAACATCCATTAATAATCTGAAACGTGAATCACTTAAGTTTGTGAATTGTGATCATTGACTGTGTGTCGTACTGTGAACTGATGAGGATACTAAATGTTGTCCTGAGAGCATATAATTGATGTTCTTAGAATAGTAGAATACAGCTGACGTTCTTACAAAGTCTTTATTCAGCTGCGAAAACTGCAAATGCATAATGAAAATGCAAGTCATTGATTTCTTTTGAGGATATTATCGTGTGAGAACATAGAAAGTGGCAAAATGACCAGTACCAAAAATAAAGTTGCTAAAATAAATCTCCAATAACAAGTCGTCACTAATTGGAGCGCTCAGGAGTTTTGTAAAGCTTTTTGAGGTCCAGTACAAAATCCTTCACTCGTTAATATTTGAAGTCTGTTCCTTTCCTTTTGATCTCTTTGATGCAAATATAAAGTTTTTTGGAGATCATGCAAAGTTTACATATGAAGACAATAACTTGCAAGTCGGGGGGAAAGTTTCTTAGGTAGACAATACCCTACAAATTATGGGAGCCTCTTAAATAAATAGGCTCTACCGGCGCCTATTAAAGTTCTCGTTCATTTCTGTCTGTCCATAAGCGTATATAGGATGAAGTCTAAACGAATTGAATGTGCCATTCCCATTACGGTTAAGGCATTTGAGAATATTAGCATTGGGCGCTCTAACTTGAAGAAGCCGAAGCCAGCCCAGTAGCTTGAACTAAGACTATCTAGAAAAAAAAAAGGAGTGCTTTAGCCCTTAATCTGCCTTGTTTTGAGCAGCAGGGAGATAGTTTTGTCAAGCTAAACGCAACAACAGTCAAGGCTAGGAAGATTTTCCATGCTAGCCAACGAAGTGGGATATTCTTTGGAAGAAGTCATGTGTTTGGCTCATGGGATAGAGAAGTATTTGATGGGCAAATCCCATTTTACAGGCGTTTGATTTGCAGATAGATGGGATCATCCCTCTCGGAGAAAAATATTTCCTCTAGAATCTAGATGCGGATGACCTTATCCCACCAAAATAGACGGATTAAGCTGTCCCTATTCTCGTTCGTGCATGTAGTGGAGTGGGTGTTTGGGCAGCAGCGTGTGTGCGTCACGGGATGTCAGCGAGCAGCGGTGCATGCACGGGACCTCGGGAAGAGGTGGCGTGTTGGCTATACTAGAAAAAGACAGGCGCCCTATCGGGCGCTCTGGCAAGTATACCAAGCAAAAATTATAGACATATGAAAGATGGAAGCCAAACATCAATTGCTAAACATTTCACAAAGATATGTTGCAAAACAAAACAAAAAAAAAGCAGACCAGACCCCATACCAATATATGCCCGCAGGCCATGAGACTACATATGCCAACTTCAGTGTCAAATCGAAATAGAGTGTAACATGAATTAGAAAATAGGTAACATTGCATCGGCATTGTTGATATCAGTATATTGTTTCACATCCCACAAGGTTCTGTCCATCCACATATTTTTCCGTGCCTTGGTTGTAGAGGAACCCGCAAGCGCACTCGTAATATCTTCACTATCAGCATTGATCTAGAGCAAAGCATGCAAATCAATTGGACTAAGGTCATAATGGCTAGCATATACATATATATAAGCTAGACCGTAACTTGTTTTTCCAAAAAAAACTATACCTCCTGCACTTTAGCTGCATCATCGTCCTTGCACACTGCTGGTGAGGCCACAGGTCCATCTTCGTCCTTGCACACTGCTGGTGAGGCCACAGGTCCATGTGGAACTTTCACAAGCTTTGGAGGTTGAGCCCAAAGTCGTTGATAACCAGGGTTTGCAATGCCTTTCAGCCTCTTAGGGTCCAAACCAGTTTTAGCTGTGATTCATCACGAGAAAACAACCTTTTAGAGACTTCAGTTCATTTTGAGATATTTTTTTTAGATTCTTTGTGATTACTTTCCAAGAGAAGTAGGCCAGACCATGCCATTCTTGTCAACGTGCTTTAAGACTTTCGCTTGGATTCATTTATTATTATTCGAATTTAGTGACCCCTAATATAAACATATGTAGGTCACAGAGTAATTCAGTGATACCAATCATACTGTAAGTAATTTAGTTGCGTCAGCATGTAGACCTAAAAGAACACACTAAATTGACAAAGCAACACAAGGCCAAATCAGAATGCTAGCACTGAGTTTATGTGACAAATAAATCCATATTCAACAATAGTATTCATGAATCATGATTGCTACCAAGTCTTGTGAGTAGTGAACTGAAAGGGAGAATGTCACAAATAGAATGTAGAATGGGCTTGAATAGATAGTGACATCGAATTAGAAAATGGCCATAGGCACTTGATGACAAAAAAATGCTATACGAACCATCTCTGCTCTAATTTCTACAGTGAGCACTACGTTGTGGCTTCCACACAATAAAAGCAAGAAAAAGGCTTCACACCAGCTGAGTATATCGGGACCGTGATAAATCCTTGGAGCGTACCTGCGATACTGGTGGTTGGGTTGTCCACATCAGGTTGGGTTCTCCTTATCAACTGAAAAAATTAAAATACATTAAAGATACAATATGCCTTCCACACATTAAAAAAAATGTAAATCATTGTGCCGTGCTCAATGATACTAACAACTAAAGTAAGTTACATATCTGTAACTCACTTGAGTAACTCAACAAAATAAAGCTCAAAATCGTTCATCCATTTTATCACCAAGCTCTCAAGCCATTGAGTCTTTTTACTCTCTCCAATCGATTGCAATTACAAAGATGAGTTGACGACAGGGATTGATGTATGTATTTTTACTCTGCTAACCGGAGAAATACACACATCTTTTTACTCTGCTAACTGGAGAAATACACACATTTTACACAAATCATAGAAAGAGGTAATGTACCTTTACTATCAGTTTTGCTTGTTCATCCGTTTTACTCCCTTTTTTGTTGGCCCTTTTCTAGATTTTTAGACCTGTACGTGGAAAAACAAAGTAATTGCAATGTCTTGGAGATGTGCGTATTTTTAAACTTCATTCATTCTCTATCTACTTGGAGACAACTTTCTCCAGTTAGCAACACCACACAAAAATGATTTCTCACATCCTACGATGGGGCAATTCATGTTAGTATTTCCACGAAGCAAAATAGGATTAAAAAACTCACCAATCAAGCATAATGTTGAACCCATTTCTTGTTCTACTAACCTACTCTGAATTTCGTGTGGTACCTAGAGCACCAGCAAGGCAGCAACAGCAGGGTGATGAAGCGGCAGCACACGAGGATCATACAAAGTGCAGCCGCATACTGAATTAGTTTTAGCTGCTATGTAGGATCCCAAGCTAGGTCCACTAAAAATTATCAACATCAATTTCAAGATGGACTGAAAGCATCGATTTACATCGAGGGCACCTCCCCTGCTAAAAAAGGACGAACACAAGAGGAAGGCCACACCCTTACCAGACCAAGGAAGGATGGGGCTACCGAGCGTGGGTTTGCTCATCAGCTTTAGCTGAACTTCGACATCCTTCAATGGAAGGAAGGAACTGCATGGCTTCTGACGGCTCGCAGGAGGACAGACGAATCACAGTGGACATCGCTACGCACCAGCGAAGCTAGTCTAGCGCTTGGGACTTTAGCAATGAGGATGAGCGCGAGCACATCGTGCCCTTGCACGGACGCACTTGGGAGCTCGGTGCCGAGGACGAGGAAGACGGGGGGTCATGGGGAACGATGTGGACGAAGATAGAGTCGACAAGCAGCACGAGACAAGGACGCCGAGGTCCACCACCGGCCTACCCATACAGTATCCGGTGACGTCGACACACAGGAAAGCTCACGCTGTGGAGTGGCCTGCGTGGCTTGCCGTCAGCCTCCGCGGAGGGATGCGGAACATGCGGCAAATTGATGGCCGAACCGATGGCAAGCGCGGGCGGATCTGGTCAAGGCTTGACAACGCGGACGCACCTGCAGCCAGCGCAGCTCCGGCCATGCCTTGGCCTGTTGCCGCACGGCGAAGCTGTTGCCCCTTCGATGGGATCATCGCAAGTGCAAGGGGAGCGGTGGCGGCGGTGGCGGCGGGGTGACGGAAGAAGAGGGAACGGGGAAAGAGTGGAATGAGAGGGGCGGCTAGGGTTTGTCCACTCGAGTCTGGACGAGGGTTCCCACAAAAATACCCAGAGTTGTTTTGACAAAACGATGACAATTTAGAATTTACATCATGGTTTTCACGCAAACAAATTAAACGTGTTTGCTATTCGCGGTGGATAAGATGGATTGCGGGTTTATTTCTTAAGAACTGAAGGGCTTTTTTGCAAAATATCCAGAGCCACGCGTTCTCCTGCGCGGGCGTCGGAGGGCCGCGGAGGGCTTTGGTGCGAGCAAGAGGCACGAGGTTTTAAGGAACAAGATATAGCACCTGCCATGCAGGCAAGCGACGCTCGGCGACGACCGGGTATGTACAATGGAATGTTCAGAGGAGGTGTTTGGTCTAAAAAACTAGTTTATTTTTACCATGCTATTGGATGGTGCTTAAATGGTGCATAAGGTGCTTAAGTTAGCACTGGTGTTTAAAGAGTGTTAGTGTTAATGAAGTGGTTAAGCCTATCTAAACACATATGTGCATTGTAGGAAGTTTCTATACCAATGCTTAGAATTGTGATGCTACAATCACCTATGTCTAAACACCTTGCATTGTACATGTCCTATGGCACGTCGGTGAGCTCTTGCGGGCGGCGGGGCCAGTGAGGGCGTGAGCTAGTGTGGCGTGCATGGCAACGAGCTCCCCGGCGGTAGCATTGCATGCGGGATGAAATGAAGAAAGAGAGAAAATTAGGTAGTGGGTTAGGACTTAGGTCCACGTGCCAGGTCGTTCAACCGTTGAATAAATGAGAAATATAGCACTTCTATTGAACATATACTTGCACTGCTAGAAAACATGCTATAGGAGCGGTGAAAGACCTCTACAGAATTGGTTTTACGAAGTGTTTCTATTCATACATAGGTTTCTATAGTGAAACCCACTGTAGGAAGGGCTCAAGGACCGCTCATGCAGTATACACAGCAGGAGCGAGCTATGTTTTGAGCCGCTCCTGCCGAGCATCTTACAGGAGCGGGTGGAATCATGATCCGTTCCTACTAAGAATCCTAGCAGGAATGGTTCGCAGCATTCACCGCTCCTGTTGTATACTTTTTTTAAAAAAATAAAGAAAACAGGTGGCAGCCACTGTCCGCTGCCGCCGCCGAGCCCACCACATCCGCCGTCACCGCTCGCCGCTGCGGCCATGGCTCATCGCCGACGCTGGCGCGCCTCGTCTCCGACGCCGTCCAGCCCGACATTGACGAGTGGAGGCGGAGCCAGGCGGTGCGGCTGCGGCGAGCAACGGCGGAGCTGAGCCGCACGACTGCGGTGAGCGGAGGCAGATCCGGTCCCCGTGAGGGCGGCGAGCGAGGCGTCGGTTTCGACGAAGGTGAGGCGCGTGCGCCGCGAGCAGCCTCCTGTTGGGTGCCGCCGCTGAGCCTCGTGGCCTGCGCCAAGGCCTGGGTCGTGGCCGACTGCGACGAGGAGGATAACGAGGTGGTGGTAGAGGTGGCCGCCGCAAGCCCCCAAAGCCGGCGCAGCCCAGTTGCCGCCGCACGGCCCGCTGTGCCTAGCTGCCGCTGCCGCTCCATCTCGTTGACAGACGGCGACGACGAAGATGATGAGGTGGTGGCTCGGGCCCCCGCTCGGCATCCGCCGAGGGCGCGCCGCACTGCTGTCACCGCGCACCGCCCTGCTGCCGCCCTTCGTCATGCGCAGAGAAGAAGCAATAATGGTGACTTGGTGAGTTGCAAGAAGTAAGGCTATCCCAATGGGACTCTCCAAAGGGATTTTCTAAAACACTGTTTGACATAAATGCTGCACTGTAGACAGAAAGAGAAGTAGTTGGAATAGTAATAGGGAATGGGATTTGAGGAGTGTCGTTGGAGAGAGCCTAAATAAGAGAGAATTGATGAGGGCAGAGAGAACGAGAAAGGGGACAGATAAATAAAGCCATAGGAAGGGAGTGGGTGGTGCCTGGCCGCCATGACCAGCCTTTTTCAATTTGTTCGGCGGGCTACAGAAAATTTCATATGGCTTCTATTTCGAAGTGGGAGCGGTGAACGGCGCCAACCGCTCCTGTAAATAAAATAGCAGCAGTGGTTGGTCCCTTGCACCGCTCCTGCTAACGGTATCAACAGAAGCGGTGCATAACACCAACCGCTCCCGCGTACCGCTCCTGCTGAGCTTACAGCAGGAGCAGTGTAACTTGTGGGGCCCGTTTTGAGCACAACAGGAGCGGCTCTCCTAATGTGATTTTTGAGGCGTTTCTATAGCAAGTTTTGTAGTAGTGTTGGCTAGTCAAATTAATTGTTGTGAGTAAAAAAGTTAACTAGGTCTTTGGACGATGGAATAGAAACATCCTAGCCTCTACCACATCACAAGATGCTTTAGCTTTTAATTATTACAACTAGTCCATCAACCTGTGCTCTCGCACGTGTTAGAGTTTTATTAGAATATAAATTTAATCTTAGTATAAGTTTAGAGATGGTTATTTTAATTCACCTTTCGTGATGGCCTAGTGGGTGACTTACGTGCAAATTTAGAAATTACTTTAATTTATCCCTCAAGATAGCATATAGGTTAATTTATATGCATATTTAGGGCTAATTTTAGTTTATCTTTATAATAGTATGGTGGATAAATTTTATGCAAATTTAGAGGGTTATTTTAATTTGTATTCTATAATGATATGGTGGGTAATTTTTATATATATTTAGGGGGTTATTTGATATCATCTTTATAATGGCATGATGTATAATTTTTAGAAAATATATCATTAGAGCTGTATGATGGACGACTGGATGTTTCTAATTTTTGTGAGAATTTTTAGGATTTATTTTTTTTCCCAGCGCGTGTGGTGAGGATTAACGAGGCTTCAAAAGCAACCTCCAATTAGCGAGATTAAAAAAGTTTAGAAATTATTCTTATTTATCTTTCATGATGGCATAGTGGGTAATTTATATGCAGATTAAAGATTTATTTTAATTTATTTTTTATAATGGCATGGTAAGTAATTTATATGCAAATTTACATAGTTATTTTATTCATATATACAATGGCATGGTGGATAATTTTTATGCAAATTTAAAGGGTTATTTAATTCATATTTCATAATAGCACAATGGCCAATTTTTATGTATACAAATTTAGGGGATTATTTTATTTTATCTTTCATAATGTCATAGTGGGTAATTTTTTAGAAATTATAATAGATATAACTACTATTATTATTAGAGCTATATGACGAATGACAGATCTATAATTAGAGATACATGAATATGATGGATGGTGAGATGTTAATTACATAGAAAATATATCTAATGGCTATTAAGATTCAATCTACAATCGATGATAGGATGTTTCTGATTGTTGCGAAAATTTCTATTATTTTATCTTTTATTTAGTGCATCTTGTGACGATTAATAAAAAGGTTCTAAAAATTAGTAATAGCGAGATTATGCATAAAATATTTGTTTTGTATAAATATTTCTAGCATCTATATGAAAAAAAGTTACGGGATCATTTAGTAGCGTAAATTTGGCGTTTTTATGAAAAAAAGTTACGGGATCATTTAGTAGCGTAAATTTGCAAATGGGAAAAAATCGACAAAAACCTGAGAGTAAATTGAAAATGGAAAAAATCTGCCAAAAAAAAGTTTGCTTTCGTTGAGAGTTGAACTCATAACCTTTTATAATGAAAAATGTGTGTAATTTTTTAAAAATAAATTGAAATGAGAAAAATCTGCAAAAAAAAATTGCTTTTATTGAGAATTGAACTCAAAACCTTTCATAATGGCAGAGGTGGGTAATTAATTAGAAAACATATCTAATGGCTATTAGTATTCTAATCTGCCAACATATAGTTGAATGTTTCTAGCGTGCTTTGAAATTATTACAGCTTTTGAAACCTTCAATTAGTAACAGTAAGATAGTTGCATCCACAACAAAAACAAACTTATAGTTCTTGAAGAACGAATTTTTAAAAAGATACCAAAAGAGTCTTAACGAAGTCTATTGCTAAACATTTATCCGTGTATGGAAAAAATCTCCATTGTGATGGTCTCCAAAGCACAACATGCCTTTCACGCAAAATTTCACTCCTCCTCCTTTTGTATTGTAACAGCACTCAAAATCTTATCCAATGTGTCCCATTGAATAAAATTTGCATATAAGGTTGTTCTTTATGTTTGTCAAAAACTATGTCACTTTGGCTATCGACGTAGCCAAATCATCCAACGTAGAGAAAAACTCCCACCAAATTTTGGTGTTAATTTTTTTTGTTTACTCCATGAAGCTAAGAACCAAACATATGAGCAATATTATTGGGAGGGTGAATGCCAAAAGTAATTAACACAATTCTCCGAAAAAATTTCGCACAAGGACAAACAAAAAACAAATGTTGAATGGTCTCGTCTGCAGAACAAAAACAATATCGCTCGCTATCTTGCCATCTTCTTCGAATTAAGTTATATTTTGTTAGTACGATACTTCTAAGAAGCAACCAAATAAAAATTTTTATTTTTAGAGGGATTTTTAGCTGCCATACAAATAGATTAGGAACAAGCACATCAATACTGATTAATTGCTTATACATGGGTTGTACCGTAAACAACCCATTTTTCGTTACAAGCCTTCTAAACTGATCCGATTGATCATTTAGGATGATACTAGTAATTTACCAACCAAATCATGCCAAGCTTGTTAAGCACGAATCTTCTTCCATACGACAAATGTTTGCCTTCTCAGGAACTAAGTTTTTTTCCAAATCTATTCTCTATTTCTCTCTAGTCCTTGTTACTAATTTTCCTATCATACATAGGAATGCCAAGATATCTGAAAGGATAGCTACCCATTCCACAACCGAATAACTACGAATTTTTTTCGTGTTTTTAGGGAAGTTTATTTTGAGCCCAGATAAATGTTTAAAAGCACATAAAATAAGTTTCGTATTTTTTGCTTTCTCGACATCGTGACCCATAAAAATCATCGTGTCATCAACATATTGTAATATTGAAACCCCCTCGCCCACAAGGTGTGGTACCAAACTCCAAAATTGGTCATTTGTTTTTGCTCGGGTAATTAGAATTGCTAGCATATCTGCAACCAAGTTGCATAATACAAGGAACATTGGATCACCTTGTCTAAGTCCCTTTTTTGTATGGAAGAATTCTCTAATGAAGACTCTAACTAGGACATTAACCATAGCAACACACAGGTAATGAGTGCCAGTAAACTCTAAAGATGCAATCATTTCATAATCTATAAATTTCTTTATAGTTACTCAGTCACATCTAGGATCGTGATAACCAAGCATCCAACTGGTTTCTAGCATAATGGACAATGCCACTTATAGCTAAGGATGCAAGTGGGGCGGTGGCGGACTACCAGCCCCACGTCCCCAGCACCCGCGAGAGCATTCGTGGGCTGAGCAGCCACCCAAAACATGCCGCCTCATTTTTGTGAGCTTCGCAGCAGCCTGCAGAGCCCGTAGCGTCCCTCTCCTCATCAACGCCCCTCCGCTCCACCGGCCCAATGACGCCTCCGCTCCCCCGGCCCGACGTTGCCTTCTTGCCGCGACATTGCCCGTCCCCTCCACCTCTCTGCCGTGCTGATGTCGCCTTCTTGCCGGGATGTCGCCTCCGCTCCGCCGGCCCAACGCCTGTCCCTGCCTTCGCCCTCGCTGCCTTGACATCGCCTCCTACCCAACCTTCCAATGCCGCCTCGGCCCTGCAGCTCCACTCTAGATCCAGCTCAACATCCCTCACCTGTCCCCACCTCCGTGCTCGCCGCCCCAAAGTCGCCTCCTTGCTGGCCTCCTGGCGCCGTCTCGCGGCCCGACGCCTCTACTCCTACTCTGGTTCCACAGTGCCGGCCTCGCATGCCAGCCTGACCGCTGGTGCTGACCTCGTGCGCCAGCCTGCCCACGAGGCAGAGTTGAGGGCGAGGCAGAGAGCTGGTGGCGGCGCTGTTGTGAGAGAAAACCGGGGAGGGTGGGTTTGTGTGGTGGCGACGGCGGTCGAGCCTGCTGTTGCGGTATATGGGACGGTGATGGCCCCACTGGATTAAATATAATGGGTTGCTCATGAAAACCCACTCCCGTGTAATGGGCCAAGTTGTGGGTGTTTTGCAGGTTGTGGCTTGGGTCAGCTCCGTGGGTTTGTAGCGTGGCCCGTCCCACTTGCATCCCTACTTATAGCTAACCAAATAACCATATGGAACCAATTTCTGTAACCTTATTTACCATAATTAAGGTAATGCCTATTGGATACGTATTTTATAATTTTTTCCTAGTGAAGTGCTCAAGAGAATATCTATAAAAATCTCTAAACGTGTAGAGAATTGACGTTGTAGATCAATATTTCCCGGCCTTCCCCGAGACTCATCTTCCTATAGATCCATAGCGCACCGCTCGCACACTGTCCGATTCTCGTTGTGCTATGCGATCCTCGTCACGCCCTCTGCTCATTCCCACCTACCCTCTCCTCTTTCTTTTATCCCCTGCCTGCACGCCTCCCCTAGCCACCCCACCCGCCTCCTTCCCCGCCAGCGCCGGTCGTGTCCTCCCCCGGCTGCCCCACCCGCCATCCTCCCTTGCTGCCCGCTATCCGTCCTCCCGCCGCTCGCTTTCTCTCCGCCTTGCCTCCTTCTCCGCCCCCTCCGCCACCCAACACCTCCGCCGCCGAGGAGCACAGGAGGCCGTCGGATCCGCGAGATCCATGTTGCCGCCCCTTCACCAGCGCTCGGCCACATGGGCCCTCCTCCACCGCCGTTGGCCGGCCGTGTGGGCGCTCTGCCTCCTCCGAGCCCTACCTCCACCTCCGTCCTCCACGCCGGCGCGGCCTCCTCCACCTCCGTCCTCCACGCCAGCACATCCTCATCTGCCTCCGGCCTCTCCACGCCCCGCTCTAGCTCCTCCCCACCGCCGCATAGGATGGCGGTGCGCTCCCACCCCGTTCCGACACGTCTTCGCCTCGGTGCTCGCTTGCCTCTGCCTCAGCCGCCTCCGCCCAGCCGTGGTCGTTTGCGCGCCCACCTCCACGTGGAGCAGCAGCGTCGGCAACGCGTGGAGCAGCCGCCTCGTGGTGGAAACTTGGTTCTTTAACTTGCCGACACAAATGAAGAACTTGTGCTTTGCGTTGTCTGTTACTGGAAGCAACTTGTGGATTACTCCTCTGTAAAAGCCTGACAAAAGAATCTCTCCATATAGCTGGAACGTAATAATACCGAAAAGCATTTTAGGCATGTATCTATAGTGTGCTTACTGGTACATGTATTGTAAGTAAAATTCTAAGGAGTTGTATTTACGGTGGGTTGATAGGGACTGATTTGTTTTTTAGTAATGATTTTGTCCTTATTTGTTTGATAGTTGTTCTTTTTCCTGGTCTCCAATTTACAATCTAAAGTGAATCACAGAGCTGAATTGATATCATTTTGCAGGTGATATCACAAAAGCCCTAAAGAAAAGGTCTACATTCACAAAGAGCAAAAGTGGACAAAGGACGATGAATTGGAAGGCTTTAAGTATCTTCCTCTAAATGGCACCAAGAACGTTACTCCTACTCACTGATAAAAGCAAAATAAAGAGAGCAAAACGAATAGAAGCAAGGAATAAAGAAAACCTGCAATGATGTATGTGTATGCAATACTACTGACCAACAAGCACACATGGCTATTCTGATGCAAAACTAGGTGATGCTGTGTATATATGAGATCAAATAACATCCATTCTAATTAAGCAGCAAGTGCAGGCAGGCAGAGGAGAGTTCCAGTAACATTTTAGAGCCAGCCAAGCCAATGATGACCACCGCCTGAGACGAGCAGCGGCTTCCTACTAGCGCGGCCACCACTGTGAATGCGCCAGCAGTGGCCGCCATGAACGCCAAACTGATGGTGACTACGAGCTGTGGCGATTTCCAGGGGCTCAAGGATTTGATGAACAAGGAGGAGGATGCTACCGCAATGGTGGTGGTGATGGCGACCAATCAAGGCGAGTCACCGAAGCTGCCTACCCTAGCGAGCATCCATCCTCTGCTAGCAGCGGCGGCATGCCAGGGCAATTGGAAAGAGCTGAATTTTCTCCTCAACAGGTCCGCAGAAGCAAGAAGTATGATGCCAAGTGAAGAGTTCATTACCCGGCTGGCGGCGTACACCGCCACCACTGCTACTACAGCTGCTGCATCTGACATTATTATAGAAGAAGGGTGGGCAGCATCGCTTCTGATGGGTGTTACAGTAGAGGGCGACACACCATTACATTTGGTGGCGGCCAATGGGGATGGCGACAACTACAAGGATTGTGCTGACCTCATCCTCAGCAAGGGCAAGCATCTCCTCTCTAAGCAGAACAAGAAGGGTGACACGCCCTTGCATTGTGCTTCAAGGGCTAGGAAATCCGAAATGGTCTCTCATCTTATTGGTCTACCAAGAGGTGATGGCATCCTAGAAGGCCTGCTAAGAACGGAGAACAATAGCAAAGAAACCGTCTTGCATCAAGCTGTTCTTGTGGGAGATAATGACATGGTGAAGAGGCTATTGAAGGCTGATCTGGAGTTGGCATGTTTTCCCAAACAAGGTGGCACTTCACCATTGTACCTGGCTATCTTGCTGGAAGAGGATGAAATTGCAAAGACACTACATGAAGAGAGTAAAGACAAAGCTCTTTCCTATTCTGAACCCAATGGGCAAAATGCATTGCATGCTGCAGTTCTGCGAGGCCCTGGTATATAGTCAACTTAACTCCTTAAGCATGCATACTTTTTCTTTAACATTTAGCTATCTTATTAATTGGACATGCTTTATTACTTTACGATATATTACACATAATGTCTCTATATATATAAGTATGTTGACATACTCACTATCTATTTGCATACTCAATGTACATATTGTCTTAGATGATGTAGTATTATTACATATTCCACGTGTATACCCTTCGTTTTGGCTAGACATACTCTAAATCTTGAGATATATAGACAGAAGTAGCTAAGCATGAGGATAGAAAGGAATTTCGATATATGACCATGGTGTATCTAGTTTGTAGAGTCTAGCATGTGGAGTAGCTAAACATAGGGGATAGATGAGAGTAGCTAAACATGGGGATAGATGGGAGTAGCTAAACATCCGGCCATTTATAAAACATAACTTAAAAATTTAGAGAAATATTCTCATATATAGATGATCAGGTGGTTATGTGAAAATCTCATAAAAAAGAGAAAAATCTGACCATCCATATAAAATAGGATCTGCTCAGTTTTCTAAAAAGAATAGCCACCATGTATAAAAATAACTTAAACTAAACCCTCAAAATTTGTATACAAATTATCTGTTATGCCATTATAAAATATATTAGCACGCCGTTTGCTACATTTTTTCTAAAACAAATAGACAACTCTTGTTCGAATAAAAATTTTCAAATATGTTCCAAATTATTTGGTTAATATTAGTAGGCACACTTAACTTTCAACCAAACACATACGATTAATTATCAAAACATTTTGGCTCAAGAACCAGCTATGCACAACACATATAACGTGATGCAGCCGGTATCTAAATTGAGAATCCACTCTCCTCTCCTCTCCTTGTGCCCTCACTCTCTGCTCTGTCTTAATCACTCACTTTCCCTCTCTCCCTCTGGAAGGGGCATAGCCGCGTAGGTGCCTATCCTCCCTCCACGATAGTGAGAGGGTCGCTACCCTCTCCTTGGGCTGTCTTCAGCGGGATGGACAATGACACTGCCTATAGTATACAAAATGACACTGTAGCATTACCGTAGGCAGAGAAAAAAGTGGTTGGAATAGTGATAGATAAGAGTGGATATACGATACGCTAGAGATTGTCTTACCCTCTCTATTTCTCCCTCTGGTCAGGGCCCAGGAGCTAGCGAGGGCCACTACAGCAATAGAGGTGTTATGTGAGAGTCGTTGAGCAGTGCGGTGAGTAGGCCTCCGCCCATCCCTTTTCCTCCTGAAGTCACATGATGCGGTCCTTGATCTGACATACTAAGAGAGGATGAATTAAGATTCTAGGTCTGCTTAGTTTAATGCCAAACTTTTGGTATGCCAAAATTTGGGCAATTTTGACTGTATTTGGATCTAAGTAAAAATTTAGTCAACAACAAACTTTTTATTCCAATGGGTTGTTTGGGCTCCAAATAACTTGTCCGAATGAGAACTTTTTCCTTTGCTCAAATTTAGTATAGATTCAAACACAATCAAAATTGCCAAAATTTTGGCATGCCAAAGATTTGGCTTGAAACTAAGTGGCCCTCTAAAAATTAAGACTCTCTAAAATAACTTATCAAAACTTACGCAAAATAAAATAAGTATGTAACTAAAGTTTTTTTCTAAGTGTTGGTAACTCCACCGAAGATAAGTCTTACAGCATATAGTTCCACCTAAAAACTAAGGTGGGCGTTGGCCAAAACGCCGAAGGCCTCCCTCCCTCTCACAAACAAAGTGGATGCCACTCCACAACCCGGAGGGTCTCGCAAGACTATAATCCCCCCACTTACAAGTCTTTGTGTGTGCGAGTATGCAAGTCTTTGTGTGTGCGAGTACGGATGCTAGAGTTTCACAAATCTTACTGCAACGCATAGTCGCAACCAAGGGCTATGCACTAAGCAAGCCCTAAGCAATAGCTCGCAATGCACTTATAACTATGCATAAGTATGCACTATAAGCTCTCTTGATAAATTGGGCTCTCAAGAATGTCTCCCAGTACTACAATAAAGTTAGGAGTCACCAACCATACAATGAAGGTCGAACAAAAGGGTATATATAACCTAAACCTCAAAACTAGTGCTGGGAGAAAGTTGCAGCTCGCAAACTGTTCTTAACGGATGGTCCCGTGTTATCATCTGAGGTCTTGATTTGTTGCATGTCTCGGCCAATATCATCCGGCGTGATCACCAGACCGTCCGGTGTGTTAAAAACTGGACTATCTGGAGCGTGCATTTTGCATTATGTCTAGTCTACAGGTTGCAACACCATCTAGTCTACAAGTTGCAGCACCCGTTGAGATTTTTTGCATTTGTGTCTAGTCTATTGTAGCAAGCATGCATGCATGTTCGCACTGATACTAGCAGGTGCTCGTATGTGCATTTTAATCCTTTTCTATATATGTTACTTCAACCACCAAAATCACATTAGATAACTAAGCATGAGGCTTAGGTCACATTTCCTCATATTTCATTTAGCATCACATCCATACCAATCGTATTATCACCGATACATGTCTTATTCGGCGATATCATCGGCACGCAACCCGGAATTAGCCCCTAGGGCTGTACATACGGCAAACATGAAATCCAGACGAATCCTAAGAGTAGTAGCAGCTTCATGAAGTGGACTCCTCCACAGGAATCCCTTAAGCATAGCCCGCAACTTTAATCGTCATACCAGTTGTCTCCCACAACCAGGTTGTCGATTATGTTGTCACCTGAGTCTGTACGATAAGCGTACAGGTCACTAAGTCGAACACCCAAAGCCACCTATAGTAACAAATGGAGGTCGGTTTTCTATGCAAAGCATAAATAGAAGATAGTAACCATCCATTTTATTATTCAGTTATAACACTCGGATATTCAGTCACACGACAGTTCATAAAAAAGGTGTGAAGCTAGCAAAAGATAGGTTCACTAAGAGTGGATGGAGTCACAGAATTGGACTGTTATAGAATAAATCACCCACCTTATTGCTGCGGTTTCTGCCGATGTTGTGGGTGATTTGGTCATACAAAGATCGACATTATTCCTGTATTGGTCATAGCACAAACATAGATCCACCTAATTTGGTCAAGGACTACGAGGGGTCACTTTGATAGTCTGATTCGATGCATGGCAAAGGTCAAGGGGAGGAGAGGGACGGTTGTTGGAGTGTGTGGGCAATGTGGAGGACACAATGCAAGGACCCCACCTTGATGTCTTCCTCTGCGCGTGGAACCGGGCTGGAGGAGGAGGCGGTGCAAGGGAGGTGGCAAGCAAGGACACAGGGCCCATAGGTCGGAGGCGGGCGAGGGCTGTGGTCCGTCAAGGTTGCAGCGACGGCCCACCATCCGTTGATCCATCGCCCTGCTCGCGTCCTCCTCCTCGACCGACGGCAGCGGGCGCCGATGCTCTACTCGCGCCTGAGGGGTGGGGCGGCGATGTAGTATGGGGAGTGGGGGTGGGGGGAGTGGAAGCAGGAGGGGACGGAAATAAACTAGGCGGAAGGCGGAAACATGGAGGGTGGAACCATACGAATTTTTATAGGGGTAGAGATTATGCAATGCAACAAGCATAATTTGAAAAAGAATATTTAGGTTGTAATTTTTGGTTCATTTAAACATCATAAATTTTTATTTTTAGGTTTGTGGGCTAAGCCCAGTTATAGGCCTAACCCAAGTAAGTCACGACAACCAAATTCCATTTTTGGTCCAATTGCTTCTGGTCACTTACATAATCTACAGATTAGTAAAGACTCGTTTCAACAGCCCACACAACCCAAACCTTTTAGCCCATTTCAAATAGTTTGAAAAATAAAAATCACATCATGATTATTACATTAATTAATTAATTTGAGAACTCATACACACAATAGGAAAACATCTCAATCTAGCAGAAAGTAGTGAAGTGATTTGATCTCTATTAGTATATATAACCTTCCTACTATTTGATTTTTCATCACGAGATTTACCACTATATATTAGTAACGAATTGACGAGTATCAGTGGACCAACAATATCACTATGAGCAACGTTGTTCAAGGAAAAGGGAAGGGAAGCAATTATGTTGAAGCGTAAACATCATAAATTTGTGATATTTGCTAGTTGCCCACTTACGACAAATTTTATTCGTCATAACATGCCATTTATCTGGTTTATGGTGATATCTATTTGTGATCTTAGTGATAAACACCTTAATTTCGTCACTAAGTCATCCTGCTCCCTACAAAATGTCATAAACCGAACATCACTACTGCCATCATGAGTCGTTAACTCTTTGTGTATAATGGTAACATATACTAGTATATAATAAGAGCTTAATAACTTGCAGTGGTGACACAAGAGTTATTGGGATGGAACAAGAGTCTTTGCCACGGGAAGGGATGAAAAAGGAAGCACACCACTTCATTTTGCAATAGGTTATTCTGAAGACGAAAATAATGGAACATGTGTGTGTTCCAAAGTTTTGGAAGCCAACGAAGCTGCCCTGTTCCAGCCAGACAAGGATGGACTAGGCCCCATCCACGTGGCAGCGTCCGTCGGTGCGAACAGGGTCGTTTCCATGTTTGTGAGAAGATGCGGCAGCAGTGCCGGTCTACGCGATGCCAAGGGGAGGACATTCCTTCATGTCGCCGTTTTGGAGAAGCAAGTGCGGATGGTTTATTCTGCTTGCAGGGATCCATCACTGGCATGGATTCTGAATATGCAAGACGACGAGGGCAACACTGCACTGCACTTAGCTGTCCAAGATGCCCGTCTTCGAATGTTTTGGGCTCTGTTTGGAAATCGGCAAGTAAAACTGAACTTGGTAAATAACAAAGGACAAACACCGCTGGACATCGCATGGAATCAGAGGCCCCCGTCATTAGTTCATAATAGGGTACGTAATCTATCTATCTGTTCTATATATTCTCTCCTCTAATTGTTCTTCTTCTTTCTTTTTAATTTCTGGAGCAATAATTAATATGCATGGAGCTTAATTAGTTACTTCGTTGTTCATCGATCGATCACATACTGTCATCTGATGACCTTTTTTTTGTTTTCAGAACAACAACTTCTTCATTCTCAGTCTGCTAATCCTTGTCGGTGCCAGCAATGGTATCTATCGCCTGGATCATTTTAAAGCAAACTACAAGGGTATCCATGGAGTAAATTCAGGCTACCAAATCAGCACACTACAAGGGATATTGAAAGATTCGACACTGTCTGCATCTATTGGATCGGTTCTAATCACAACTGTGACGTTTGGTGCCACTTTTGCCTTGCCTGGTGGCTACAAACAAGATGACCACACTGATGGAGGCACGCCTACACTCGCGGGGAGTATGCGTTTCGTGTATTCATGGTGGCCAACACGATAGCTTTCATTTGTTCCTCAATAGCTACTATTGGTTTCATGAAAGCGGGATCTCTAGAGATTGACTTGGTGAGCCGCAAATTCTACTACGTTAAAAGTGTATGTTTCATGAACTTGTCCATCATTGCCTTGACTGCCGCCTTTGCACTCGGTGTGTACACGGTGCTTGCTTCGGTCGATCACTGTACTGCCATTGCCATCTGTGTCGCGAGTACACTGGTAGTGCTATACAACTTTGGAGAATTTTTGCTGAAATGGTCTCTTTCTATGATACCACTCTGCACAAGGATGGGGATACTTTGGACATTACAAAATTTTCAAAAGCAGTACGATAACAAAGATTTTCGGGCTGGATGGTCCCCTTGAACACAACTTTTTTTTCTTTGGAAATATATTATTGCAAATGTAAGATGCAAACTCATCAATTTCATTGATGTATGTAAAATGGGAAATATTGGTGCGTGTAAAATGGACATTGATGTAAATTGTTGAATAAGCTTTGGGAACCTTATCTATGGTAATTAATCTGTTGGCCGTGCCGCAACATGCAAGGGCTCGCAGTTCTCCTACCTGGCAAATTCATTTTTTGATGAAAAATAATATAGGGTCAAATAGCCAGATGAAATAGCACAACACTCTCAAGCCATGTACGTCCACATAAGAGGGCAGAGAAGAAACTCGAACGCACTATGCTCATATATTTCTAAATAGCCTTTTAGAATCGCAAAGAAACAAGCTTATATCTTCTCTAGGAATCTAGGAATAAATGGGACTTACCACATTTTTAAATGGTATATATGGTCAGTTTGATTATAGGAAGTTGAGGAAATAGGAAAGTAGTTTGGTCTCGCAACATCAGATGAGTTTGCATCTAGAAATAAATAGGACTTAGCAGTACTAGTTAGCACCTCCTTGCTATCAGCATATCATTTGACGATGTAGCTCGTATCTCCATGGACTAACCTCCATTCAATTCGTAACCTTACTTGTAGTCCCCAAACATTTTCATTATTAATAACCAAAACACAAATTAAAACGGGCCTAGATGCTTCACAAAGTGCATTCCAAAACATAAATTAAGGGGCCTAGATGCTTCACAAAGTGCATTTTGTTGTCAGTCACGAGGGTTGGTGGATGCCAATCCACGCTTCGTTCTGGCTCCTCATCACAACGGTTGATCGATGTTCGGTTCGATTACGTGAGATCAACGACCTTTGTTGTTTGGCTCAGCTTCAGATGGACCGGACTATATAGATATCAAACTGGTGGAGCCTTCGGTTCACCGTTCAATTGGTTGGACCAATCGGACCAAGAGAAAATTGCTGTGAGGTCGTTATGAAGCGTGGGCTTTGCCACTTTGCCACTTTACGAATGGGTTTCGTCCGATTGCCATTATGAAACGGTACCAATACGCTAGAATGCCATTTCAGCTTCAATAAAATGAAAAAAAATGATTTAATGAACTCCAAGCCAAATGAAATGACCAACGTACCCCCGGCCTTATCCTCTTCTTCCCGGTCACACAGGACTCGCCCGGGTCGACTCCGTGGCCGACGCGCCACCTCGTCCGGCGATGGCAGCCAACCTCGTTGGCGGGCGCGGGGCTGAACCTGGCCGGTCGGGGGTGGCACCCGTCGGGCGGTGGCGCAACCGCTGCTGCCGATCGTCGAGGTGCCCGTCGTCCTCCACACCTCTCTCCGCCTCGTCCTCGTCCTTCTCCCTAATGGACTCGCTGTGGAGATGGCGGACGAAGGCGGCAGCGGCATGCTGATGGAGCTGTGGATCTTCGTCAGCGATGGCGAGAAATCCGAAAGCAGCGGGTGCACCATCCAGCCATCTCTGTCTTCTTCCTCAGGTTAGTGAGCACCGGCGGCGTTGGATCCGTTCCTAGGCGCAGGAAGGGAGTGACGCTGCCGCAGCCGCCGCCGAGGTCAAAGGAGTTTGCTCGAGCGAGGTCTGTGCGACCGGGGAAGAGGAAAGGCCAAGGCATGTTGGCCATTGAATCATTTTTTTTAATTTTACTGACCCGAAATGGCATTCTAGCGCGTTGGCACCTCTTCGTAATGGCTATTGGGTGAAACCCGAGTGGCAAAGTGGCGAAGCACACGTTTCATAATGGTCTCACACCAATTTTCTCTTGGACCACTGGTTTGAGAGGTAAATGTTTGAGCAGTAGCATTATTCTCCTTTGAATCGATCATCGAGGAATTGCTTCGTCCATCCATATATAAGTTGCTGCCTAAATTTAGCACCTGTTGAGACAAATTTAGGCCAGGTTTTCTCGTACATTCTACTCCTGTTGCACATTACTACCTGAATTGCAAGTGCCATGGCGCTCGTCTGCTGCCGTACGTGTGCCAATGAGCGCACGCTGCACGCACCGTGGGTGGGCCGCCGTTGGACGGACACGGAGGGGAAGAGGCTGGGCGGTGAATGCATGCAGATCAGGGGCGCGGAGCGGCGGACCAGGCGGCCGTGGCTGGCTGCCGCGTCGGGCACGACGTCACGCTCACGCGGCGGAGAAGCAAGACGAGGAGCCGAGCGGGTCTCCCTCCGTCGTCCGCCGCGCGATTGGTTTCCAACGGCGGGGATGGCTTCCTCCGGGGGAATCCTCCACGCGGACGGACGCCGCGTTTGGGTCTGCCTCCACGGGCCGGGCCGAGGGGCCCAATCCAGTTGATTCCCTCCCCCCTAACCTCACCGCACCGCACGCCGGGCTCCCTCCCTCCCTCCCGGTCGTCGTCGACTCGTCTCTTCCCGGAACCACGCCGGCGCCGCCGCTCCCACGCGCGTCGGACGGCGGGCAGGTGGATCCACCAGGTGCGTGCCCCCCTCCCTCTAGCTCCCCTCTCCTATCTTCCCTCTCCCGTCATGCTCTCCCTCATCCCCTTTTTTTGGTTGCTTGCTACTGCTAGGTTTTTCTTTTTCTCTCGATACGGACGCCGCTCCTCCTGCTTCCACGCCGGCGTCGACTCGGGCAGCGCCCGGTCCTCTAGGTGCGTATCTACTCCCCCATTCCCTCTCCCCTCTCTTGGTAGGCCGCGGCGTCTCCTCGCCCTCTCGTGTTGTCTTCCTCGCTAAGATCTATCTGTTCACGGCGGGCGGGCTGCCGTGCTCTCTTGCTCCGTGGAGCGACCCCACTGACCCTTCCAAATCCGCTTCTGCTGACTGCTGCTGCTTTGGGTAGTGGTTCGAACCATTCCCCCACCCGCTATTATTAGCACTAATAATCCCCTGCATCCTCCGAGCCTTGTTCGCCTAGCAGGGATCACCAAAATCGTTGGTACTAGAGCATCAGGCGTGCTAGGAATTAGAGCATCAAATCGCTCCACATATTTACCTGCACAACCTGTTTGGGAATCTATCAATCTAGCAACAACAGCACGACGCAATCATGCCAGCTCAACTTAGGTTCTCATCATTACACAGACTGCATCCAAAAGGCTGCAGTTCCTATAAATAAAGTACACAAGTAAGTACGTAGCTTCACCCAGTTCGCTTTGGGAACAGAGTACATGTCCCAATAGTTCTTGCATCGATTGATCCCGATCTTAGGACTAGTGCCATCAAATTTTGGGAGAATCTAGATGTGGCATGCCAGTACTATTATTCGTATTATCGGCTTTTCCTTTCTGGGATTGTTCTGGGGCAGCTAGTAGGAGGGGTGCAGGGTCCTGATAGTGGTGTACCTTGTAATTTGCTTGTCTGCGGGTTATGTTAGACTTTCCTTTTTGTTCATTGTGCGCGTGGATATGGATCTCTGTTCCGCATTACAAAGGTCGTTGTTGCATCTACTTTTTTTGATGTCCGTATGCCTTGTAACTTGTTTGCAGTGTTGCATAGCAATGGCAGAAGTCCAGGATGGCTATTACGATTCGACGTCACAGTCCACTGACAGCTTGCGCGTCGAGCCTATATACGAGTCGTTCCTGTGCCCGCTCACCAAACAGGTTATGCGGGAACCCGTCACTATCGAGAGTGGTGTTACATTTGAACGTGAAGCCATTGTAAAGTGGCTCAATGAGTGTCTTAGCAGTGGAAGGAGGCTTGTCTGCCCTGTGACTAAGAAGGAGCTCAGCAACACCGAGTTAAATCCAAGCATAGCCCTGAAGAACACTATCGATGAATGGATGAACCGCAATGAGGTGGCCAAACTTGATGTGGCTCGTAAGTCGTTGACTTCTGATAGCACGGAAGGTGATATCTTACAAGCGCTCCAGTATGTTGATGAGACATGTCAGAGAAGTCGATCCAGTAGGCAGGTTGTGAGAAGAGATGGGATGATAAGCATGATTGCTGACTTGTTGAAGAATAGCAGTACAAAAGTACGGCAACAAGCATTAGAAACTCTTCGCTCCATCGCAAAGGATGACAGTGACAATAAGGTTCTTTTTGCTGTCTGCGAATCTAATACCGTTTGATGCTTAATAATTTGTTGGCAGATCTTGACTCTATGTTATCTTGATACATTCCCTGCAGGTTGAGATTGCTGCTGGAGACAATATTCGCACAATGGTAAAGTTCTTAAATCATGGTCAAACTCAGGAAAAGGAAAAAGCCGTGTCTCTGTTATATGAACTTTCAGAAGACAAGGCTCTTTCAGAACGAATTGGCAGTGTTCCTGGAGCTATTCTTATACTTGTTGGATTGTCAAGCAGTAAAGTAGAAAACTTTGTGATTGTTGACAGAGCTGATAAGACATTGGAGAATTTAGAGAGCTGTGAAAAGAATGTTAGACAAATGGCTGAAAATGGTAGATTGCAACCCCTTCTAAGGCTGCTTCTTGAAGGTACGATTATTTCATGGCTACATAACATGTTTCCCTTTCACAGCAGAAGTGATTATGTATCTTTCTACAGCTGTAGAATCGTGAGACATTTGCCACTCAATATTCTTGTTAACATATTTTCAGCTCACTATTGATTTTTCTGTGTATGTTATTTTGTTATTCTGTATTTCTTTTATTTGAGAGGGAGCCCATATTTTTGCACAGTTGGTACCATCTTCACGCTGTCAAGTGTCAATAGTAGCTTTATGCTGATATTAAACATATATTAATCGTGCATGGAAGTCAGAGGATGGGCTGGTGTCATGGTAAGGTTGCGGGGGTGTAGCAGGGCTGCGTCAGCGGCGACGCAAGGGAGAGCGATGAGCGGCGGGGAGGTGTGATCCCTGTTTGCAGCTGGTGGCAACATGAAAAGTGAGGCGTTGATGAAAGGAGCTCAGGCTGTGCCCATGTGCGCGCTTGCAACCCTAACCGTCAGCCTTTTATGTCACTATGTCACTGCAAGATCTGTTTCTGAATTCTGGCTCCCATGCTTTCTAATTCCTGCACGTGCCCGCTCTTAACCCTGCTCGGTGTGCTCAAACCTGCCTGCTTGTGCTGATGCTCATGCCAAGCCTACCTCACCGCATTCTTCGCGTTTCCGCCCTGATTACACACTTGTGCGTACGCACACTGCCAATGCGTGCCCTGCATTTAATTATTTGCGCTGAGCCTAAATAAAGCACTGGGGCTCCATTTTTTGCGACTAAGTACACCTAAACGTGTGATTAATTACATTTTCTGGTAACACTGAATCACTGGATGATACCTCGGTTGTCTGCGGTGTAGAAACATCTCCCAACTCCAATAACAAAGAAGAGAATTCTTGCTTCTTTTTCATCTGGTTGTTCTTTAAATTCATAACTAATATTTAGTTGTTTCTGTATGCACTATTTTTTCCAATAGATATGAAGACAGTATCAGCGCACAGAGTTATAAGTTATAATGTATGTGCTTGCTACTCAAATTTGAGATTTTTTTCCACCAAGCACACCAAACTTTTTCTCAAACAACCAAGTAAAACAAACTTGCTAGTTAAGTGAAAATTCGTAGCAATAGATGCTGGGCTTGCTTTATACCTAATATTTTATAATTTTTTAAGTCTCAGTTGTCCCATATATTACTTGCGACTTGGCCCAGCACAGTAGAAGAATTGTTCTATAATGGTATCTTTAGGTTCTATTTGTTTTGCAATGCATTTATTTTCATATTTCTTCTCTATATACTGCTTTTTTAGGTGAAGCAATTGCTGTTTTGAGTTATTACACATTGGCCTTTGGAGTATGTTATAGTGAGAGTCGAAGTTTATATGTTCTTATGGTTGCATGCATGTTAACGCAATCATGGTATCAATTGTCAAGATATACAATCAGCATTTCAATATTCTTTCATGTAACTGTTCAGTAGCCTGTTGCTTATTGTGCGCTGTTTTCAGGTTCACCTGACATGCAATTGTCTATGGCTGCATACCTTGGGGAGCTTGTTTTAAGCAATGATATTAGGGTTCTTGTGGCACAAAAGGCTGGCTCCACACTAGTTAATATCATGAAAAATGGGAATAGAGATGCCAGAGAATCAGCTTTGAAGGCATTGAACCAAATTTCATCTTATGAGGCCAGTGCAAAGATACTAATTGAAGCGGGTATTCTTCCACCTCTCATCACCGACCTCTTTACTGTTGGCAGTAATCAGCTTCCAATGAGATTGAAGGAGGTCTCAGCGACAATTCTTGCAAATGTTGTGGCATCAGGTGCACGTTTTGAGTCTATTCCACTTGATCATAACAGACAGACCTTAGTGTCTGAAGACATTGTTCACAACCTGCTCCATCTCATAAGCAACACTGGACCTGCAATTGAGTGCAAGTTGCTCCAAGTCCTTGTTGGTCTGACTGATTCTTCGACATCTGTACAAAACATAGTTGATGCCATCAAAAGTTCAGGCGCTATTGTCAGTTTAATTCAGTTTGTTGAGGCACCTCAAAGGGAAGTACGTACGAATTCCATCAAGCTCTTGAATAACATATCACCTTATATGGGCCAAGAACTGGCTGATGCTTTTCGTGGAAACTTTAGTCAGCTTAGCAGCTTGGTCAGGGTCATTGCTGACAACAATGGTATTTCTGATGAGCAGGCAGCAGCTGCTGGCCTTGTAGCCGATCTTCCTATGCAGGATTCAGTCCTCACCAGACGTCTTCTTCAAGATGGGGCATTTGCAACAATTATTTCAAAAGTTCAAAGAATTCGACATGGGGAGATTCGTGGGGGGCGATTTGTCAACCCGTTCCTTGAAGGTCTAGTTAGAATAGTCTCCCGGATCACATTTGTCTTGGATGTTGATCCAGATATCATTGCTGTTGCTCGTGAATACAATCTTACTGCACTCTTCACTGATCTGCTTCAGATGAATGGACTTGACACGGTCCAAATTGTCTCTGCTACTGCACTAGAGAAACTCTCACACCAATCAAAGCATCTTACAAAGATAATACCAACCCCCAGCCCCGGGGTGTGTTTTTCAATATTTCCATGCCTCAGCCAGAAGGCTGTAACAACAGGGCTTTGCAGAGTTCATTGTGGGATTTGTTCTGCAAGGGAGAGTTTTTGTCTCTTGGAGGGGAAGGCAGTGGAGAAGTTAGTTGCTTGTTTGGATAACAACAATGAGAAAGTAGTCGAAGCTGCTCTGGCAGCGCTATCCACACTATTGGACGATGGAGTGGACATTGACCAAGGAGTCATGGTGCTGTGTGATGCAGAAGGCATCAGCCCGATACTTGAGGTATTGTGTGAGAACAGAAACGAAGCACTGCGCCAGAGAGCGGTGTGGGCAGTGGAAAGAATCCTGAGAATGGATGAGATAGCGTATGAGATATCTGGAAACCAAAATGTTGGTACAGCCTTGGTGGAAGCCTTCAGGCATGGTGACTACAGGACAAGACAAGTCGCGGAACGAGCACTGAAGCATGTAGATAAGCTTCCCAATTTCTCAGGAATATTTTCTAAGATGGGAGCACAATGATCGTTTTACAGAATAGTCTAGTTTGATTTGACACATGGATTGCGGATCCTATTGAGACGAACACAGGTTGACTGGTTGTGAATGATAAATCTCTTGTGTTCCCAGCAGAACTTGGTCTGTTTTGCTGACTGACTGCTCTCCAGACGGTTGCTCTAGCGTTGATTGATCGTAAAGTATTGCACGTGTTGTATAGTGGTGTATATTTCTACCTGTAAACATGAGTCTGTATTTTTGAGATTGGTCAGATTCACAGCATAACTTGCTGCTTTCCATGTTGTGTTGAGACAATAAATATAAGGCCCAACTCTGGCCGGGTGGGGGAAAAAAGAAGAAAGGTGAACGATTGCATCAGTGAAAATTTGCCGTTTTCTGATTGGCCATCAGTGGTAGCTTGCAGCTGCTCCCGGCTGCAGTTTTTTTTTCTAGCAAAGCAGTCAAGTTTTATCTTGCATGAATGTTAGTAATTGATAAAATAGGGACGTTATGCAACCATTTTGAGCCTAATAACTATGTTAGATTGGAGAGAGCAGACGTACGTCGTCCCTTCACGCTTAGCAGTGTGCTTCCGCTGAAGTTTGGCAACTCTTGGATTAAAATGGATCGAGCCAATTAAGGTGGATTTAAATCTGCAATAATTAAAAAGCCCTCCTGGTACACTTTAATCATTCTCAATATAATAGTAGGCCTGAGGTGTTTGATCGATCCGTGTTCCAACGATCCTGAAATTCATAACTAGCATTAGCAGCGAAATTACAAAACATTGACAGCAGCAAATTTGTTGGCAGAAAGCTGCCTATCGTAGCGCTCTCCAGCAGTTTGATCATCAAACGTATCCCATGATGCCGCAATACCTGTCACCAGATGGAGGTGGAGGTGGTCGCCTGCGGCGGCAAAGCGGAGGCATCTGCATCTCCCACGCTACAACTTGCCCCTGGCAATGTGCTTCGTGAATCCTCCCTTCCTGCCTCGTCCGACAAACCCCACCCCACTCTTTCCTTCTGCATTTGTGCTCCGTGGCCCAGGTACAGCCCACTAATTTTTCTCTTTTGTCTTTCTTTCGTTTGCTCGTTTTTTACATTCATTTTCCTATTTTATTTTGTTATAGAAGAAGAGATGGGAACCTGACATCTGGAGCCCACATGCGCGTATCCTCTTAGGTTGAAGCCAGGGGATCCCTCAAAATCCATCCCTCATCACTGTTACGGCACTGTTCTGCACTGTAGACAGAGATAGGGATAGTTAGAATAGTGACAGAGGATGTGTTTTGAGAAAACGGCTGGATTCAGCCTTAGTTCGTGTTGACATGTGCGTCATGGTGATAAAACCACCTTTCAAAACCGCTCATAGGTGTTCTGTCTTGTTTTTAAACCCATGGTTAGCCTTTGACTGGGCGACTGGTGGAAGGCTTTCTTAGCAAGCCATGGCCCTGCTCAGCCTCGTCGCCCCTCCCGTCGCCGGCCCCACCGCTCCTCACTGCCGAGCGTGCACCCGCCGCTCCTCCCTGCCAGGCGGCGCGCACGGCCTCACCGCTCCTCCTTGCCCAGCGGTTCGCCTGAGCCCGCCAGCCCCGCAGCTCCTCCTCGCCCTGCAGCTCGTCCCCTCCCGGCGGCGTGCCCAGCTTTGCTATGCCCGAGAAGGCATGGCCAGGAGGTGGCACTCGCCATGGCCGGAAGAGGCGTGGCCAGGAGGCGGCGAAGATGCAGGGTCGGAGTGCTAGAGCGGCGCACGGATGGGAGGCAACGAAAAGGAGGCCATCCCACCTCGGTCTTTTTCTGAAACATGACCGTGCTGCCCTCAGATCTCTACCGAATATTCCTTTTTCGGGATGGGTTCCATCCCTCGTATCCCTCAACCAATAAACAACTGAAAAAAATGGAGACCGTCCCATCCTATCCCATCCCATCTCATTCCGACCCTCAAACCAAACTCTACCTACATTTTTTTCCCTAACCTCCCCATCCGTTTCATGTATGTGGTTTTCTCATACTGCCTTTTCTTCCATCATAAGGCTATTTTCACCAAAACGCCCATCCAACTGCCTATATTTTAAACTTCTCTTTGTCTACAGTGGCTCTGCAGTGTAGCACAGTGTTTTGGGCGAGTGGTTTGGACGTTCTGGTGAAGGAAGTCTAACCAATATTAAGGGTTGAGTTGACAAGTTATACTTCATCAATTTCAAATTATAAATCACATTACATTTATCATAAATCAAATTTATCAAATTTTGACTAAATTATATAAAAATAGCCCCTCCGTCTCAATTTATATGTCGTTTGACTTTTTTTTTGACTCTAAATTTGAATTGCTTGTATTATAAAAAAAATATAATTTTCATTCATTTTGTATTGTGATTTAGTTTAGCATGTAACATACTTTAACTATAGTATGAACTTTTGCATGTTTTCGCACATTTTTTGAATAAAACGAGTTGGTAGACTTGATGTCAGAAAAAGTCAAATAGCTTATAAATTAGATCTGAGGGAGTAATAAATTAGGACCGTGGGAGTAATAAATAGTATATTAAGGAACCTTGACCATAAAAAGGAAAGGATTGTAAAGTACATAGCCCAGAATGACCAAACTAAAATTGACCACTACATCGACGCAGGTGAGTCATCCACGAACGGGGGCAAACATTGACGCGTATACCCGTCTAGATCACCACCGCATGGATGCACGTACGTGGTGTACAATATCTAATTAACGCGCAACGACTTGATGCCCTAAGCAGTATGTCTAGCAGCCAACATCACGTGTTGAATGTCTGGGTGATTCAGATCAGGGTGACAAGAGCACGGCGCGCGATCAGTCACCAACGACTATTTCAATAGCAATAATAAATCACATTTTGAAAGTTTAAAATATGCGTCAAATTTAGCTCCAACAAATTGTACGTATGTTTTGGAGACCAATCCTACCATGCTACTAGTTAACAGGTGTGTAGCGAGGCTTGGCGGCAGAGTTAACTGTTTATGATAATTTATTCTCAGATGAATATTTTTAATATATCTTATCAACAAAATGATTATGTTCTAAATTCATATAGGTTAGGGAAATTTCCAAATTACTCCTCCTTACCAGTGGTTGGTGTCTAGATAATCCCTAAGGCCTTGTTCACTTGAAGGGAGATTGAGGGGCAAAGCCTAAAGTAATTTTGGGTTCAATTACTCCTCCATATATCACAGTTGGTCCAATGTACCTTGTAAAGCTTGTTTGAACCAACCATTTCCAACTGTAATTGAAGGAAAATGGAGGAAATTGGGGAAAAATTTAGTTCATTTGCCCCCTCAATTCCCTCGAATTCCCTTTAATTATGATCGGAGATGAGTTTTTGTCAAAGGAGCCCTTAATAACATTTATCCTTTTTGTCTCACCGCACTCAAAGTTGAACTTTAACTTCAAATTTTGTGTGTGGTAGTGAATATCATCACTTAAATATGTTAAATAAATATATTATATTTTTTTGATTATTAGTTTAGATTCTCATTGTCATGTATGGAGGCCCTTTTCTCTCAGCTAAGGACGTAGACTTAAAGCACCTTCAAAGCAGTGTGCATATAGTATACTCACTTTCAAAGCAGTTGCAATTTAAAATATTTGTTGAGCCCAATTTGCTTTTTCCCTTTGGAACCAACATCTAATAGATTTTATGAGCAAGTGAGCAGTATACCTAGCTTTTAGAGCATCCTTGCTTATTGGCCTATGTTTTGAGTTACTCTTTGGCCGTTTCCGTTCAAGAAATGTTATTACATCAGACTTGGAGTAACCCCTGCTCATATTCTTCGCTTTGCAGCAACTTGCCTATAGTTAAAGCTGGTACATTCCTCTAAAAAGTGCTAGCAAAAAAGATTTTAGTGTGAATATGTCAAATACAACATTGTTTCTTGAGAACCAAAGAGCCCAAAAAAGATCAGCTGCACCCGTCAGTAATAACGGCTTATGTTCCAAATTTTCCTGTTTCACCCAACTACTAAAAAAATGTTGAATATTTTATGGTGGGCGGATTCCAAAAGTCATATATTCTGTGAGCTAGAGAAATTTAGTATACTTACAATCTAAAAAGTGGTGTTGTATTGTTTAAGTTGAACAACAAAAAACCGCAAGATTTGTCACTCTGCTAGTTTCGACGTGATAAATTATCTTTCGTTAAAGTCACCCCTTTTCAAGTACTATAAGAAAATTTTAATCAGTCAAATTTTCATTGACACTCTAATACCTGTATTGACCAAATGACATGTTTATGGATCTCACCGAAAACTAGTTACTGATTTTATGTAAGAGCCACTTGATACGTCGCTACCCTCTTCTAACATAATCGATCAGTTTGTTTTTGTGATATAGGTAGATGTTTGTGAATTGAGTATAGCTCCTTGGTTATTAGATTTTTTTTTTTTGGTGAAACATTTTTTTGTGAGGTTTTTTATCTACCTCTGTTTGAGTCTCCAGCCTAACACAGATATTTTTGGTGAAAAATATCCCATTCAGTGCATTTTTATGACCAGTCAGTCATTGCCGATTTTTCTTCCCTCTTCCTTCATTCGTGCGTACCTCATCTTTCTTGGAGTGTTTTTTCTCAAACTGCCCGGCGTTGTAGTAAAATTCTTGGTTGCCTTTTCTCAAAAAATTCTTGGTTGCCTCGTTGTTTCATCAAAACCCATCCCCTCATGTTGACCAATCCTAATGCTACGACGTGGCTACACCCTATCCTTCTCGTTCATACTATATACTCCGTATATTCTTGTGTGCAGGATATGTTGGGCCCCTAGCTCCCTCTCAATCTCCCTCACGCGCTCACGGACGCCGGCCGTCGCACACAGACCAAGAACCAGGCGGCGTCGAGAGGAGGAAGATGAACAGTGTCAGGCCGCGTTTGGATGTTTCGTTTTTTTCTACAAGTGTAAACAGCTTCCAGGTGTAACATTCAGTGCACAAGAGTACAGTCGGATTTTTTTGACTGGTAAAATATCGTTTGGGTTGATGGTAAGCTTTATTACTCACCAGGGAGGCACGCTCATCATCCATTTCATCTGTGTCTTCTAAATCACCGTCTTCTCGATTGGGCAAAGCTCTCCGATGGTAGCATCAGCACCACCCGACACAGCAGCCCCACCGAGCGAGCTGGATCACGACCGGGGAGGCAGATCCGGCGACGGACAGCCTAGAGGAGCCCTCCGACGGCGGCCGGAGATGGCGACGACGGCGGTCGGAGATGGCGACGACGGCAGGGAGGCGGACGGGGCCGGGCACGGCGGACGCGGTGTCCGGGGACGGCGACGACGGCAGGGAGGCGGACGGGGCCAGGCACGGCGGACGCGGCGTCTGGGGACGGCGACGACGCACCGGCGAGCAAGAGCCCAAGATAGATCTGGGCATGGGGAAGGCCCCTCCGACGGCGACTTGGCGTGGCGGCCGAGGAACAAGGTGAGGGCGTAGCGGGCGGCTGCTGCCGGTCATCCCCGGCGAGGGAGGGGCGGGCGGCTGAGGCCAGTCATCGCCGAGGGAGGGGCGGGCGGCGGCGTTCGGGAGGCAGGTCGCGGGCGAGCGAGGGACGAGGGAGCACGCGACGTTTGTCGTTTTTTTTCACCGGCCTAGGTAGGTGTGTGTTTTTTTCCGGTGGTTTCGGGCCAAAGCAGATGTAAAATAAATGAGCTCACCGGTCTTCCAAACAGCAAAATGTAGCCCATGTCGGAAAAATTTTAGGGCCTAGAATTTTCAGGAGTTTTGAGCCCAATACCGGTCATCCAAACAGGCCCTCAATGGTGAGAAACGCCCCGGCGAGCTTCCTCCCGCCTGTATGTTGGCACTTTATTCACACTAGACCGGGCACCGATCACGCACGGTGGAGCGGGGTACATATAGGCCAGGCATGCCCCTAGGATTCGCTCCCACGCCCGCCATCCTCGCCATGACCGCGTCGTCCACACCCTGCGCCAAGTCCGCGCGCACTCCGCGCGCCCAAGACTCGCAGTCGTGCCCAACGACCCGCGATCGACCCGCCACCACGCCAGCGGTCACCACCACCATACCCAGCACGTGCAGCTCCGCTTCTACCGCGTCGCCCGGGCCGATCCGAGCCAGCATTGTGTGCTCGAGCTCACCGACCGCGACGCGCCGCGCCCATGGCGCGTTCCGAGCTTGCATGCTCCTAAACACACGCACACACACACACTAAACTAACACATTTGTCAAGCTTAGCGCTAACAGGATCATCAATTGCACACAAGGCGTCGCACTTACATTGCGTTCATGGCCTTCATGTTCGTCGCTGGCGTGAACGATGCCACTTACATTGCGTGCATGGCCTTCATGCTCGTCGGCGCCGCACTCACCCTCCTCATCCTGCCGCGCGCCTGACAGCATCGTCCGCGACGACGGCAGCAAGAGGCCACGAGGTTCACCTACTCCTCCGCGGCCAAGGAGGGCGCCGAGATCCTCAAGCTCTTCACCAGCTGGAAGATGCTGCTCGTGCTCCCGGCCGCATGGAACGTGAACGGGGCCCTCTTCACGCTGCGCACCCAAGGGCCTCAACAACGTCTTCTACTGGTGCGCGCGCGCGGATGGCGGGCGCCGCCGGCATCGGCTACCTGCTCGACATGGTGGGCGTCGTCGCCGGCTGCAGGAGGAGGGGCCTCGTCGGGGTCGCCGTCGTCGCCGTGCTCGCCGCCGCCGTCTGGGGAGGAGGCCTCGCCAACCAGCTCAGGTACAGGGATGGGAAGTGGCGGGAGGACCGGATCGATTTCAAAGATGGACGACGGTACGCTGGCCCCGTTTTGCTCTACTTCAGCTACGGCCTACTTGATGCCATGTTCCAGACCCTCGTCTATTGGATCACTGGAGCCCTAGCAAATGACTCACAGGTCCTTATTAGTAGGTAATAATCTAACTTTTTTAAATAGAAAGTTCCGGCTTCTGCTGTTATGAATGTTACGGCGGTTGATCTAGCGAGGGACTGGAGAGTGGGCGCGGTACTGTTCACGCATCAATAGTATCCGCGGATAAACAGTAGATGGGGATTGGAAGGGCAGGAACTCCGGCTGGGGACCTCTGTCCACGGCCAGGCAAAAAGAAAGGTTTTTTTAATTCTTGTTTATCTTAGATTGATACAATTTTTCTCTTTATATTTACTAGCAAAAATGCCCGTGCGTTGCTACGGGTATAAGACTAAGTCCAACAGACCGTTTATATAGTCGTCCATAATATAAAAATGACACCATAACAATATTGCAGACAGAGTGAAATTTGAATATAGGCAATGTGTGAAAGATGATTAGCCAGAGTTGGCTAATTTAACCACAATGTGTGATGCAAATGCCTCGCGTGGTTCAACAACTTTTTTCAGATTTTGAAGTACAATAATAACTATAATTTATTCATCTCATGTCTTAAAGAGGCATAAAACGGGACACACATGGCTTGGGGTGACAAATCAAACCTTTATCAAAAGAAAGTCATTCATCTCTTTGTGATGTCAGCTTATTTTTGATGATTTCCATCGACTTCAAGTGGATTCTAGAGTGGTGATAGTTGGGTTAGAAAGTTTATCTTCATGCTCATAGTTTTCTGTTGATCATTAGGTATAGATTTTATATATATTAAATTTTATCTTCATAGTTTTCTATATTCTTTATAACTTGGTGATTCGGCCCAGGTAGCCCCAGCACGCGCACGATCTTGGGGCATCCGTACGGAACCTAGTCACTCTCCCCGCGTCCTCTCGTCTCTCCTCCCCTTCCCCCCACCACTTCTCATTCTCTCTCGCGTAGGCGCTGCGCTGCTCATGTGCTCAGGGGGACCAAGAGAGGGCAAGCACAGGGCAGGGGGGAGCATCGTGGGCCTCCTCGACGCACTCCCCGATGGATCCACTGGAGGACAGGCAACTGGCGCTGCTGCCCCTATTTTTCCCTGCCCCACACAAACATTTTCTTTTTATTTCTCAAGATTTCTATTGTGAGCCCGTGCAAGATTTGGAGATTCTTTTCTTGATTTTTCACTGGATCTGCCCCCCATATTTTCTTGAATTTTCTCCCAGCCCGGTTGGCTAGTTGTGATCTGCGCTTCGTCAAGTTTGATTTTTTGTTCTCTCTGTTTTGTTCCGTCGCATCGACCAAGAGCGAGCACGAGTCTCTGCACGCTTTCTGTAAATTTCGAAGGAGCCCATCTCCGACTTTGTCTATGCTTGCCATGCAATGCTTCGATGGACATGACCAGTAGATCGATTATGAGTAGGCATTTATCGAGTTCTATTGACGATTCGGCACTATATTATTTGATGCATCTTTAACTATGTTACGATCGTTGATGGCAGATTTTCATCGTTGTTGGGCCATGTTGAGATTTGGGTCCATGTACTCAGCTCTTACCTCGTCTGAATTTCTGATAAGCCGCAGAGTTCTTTTTTGATCTTATTCGGATTGTGACGGACGAAAGGCAGGGCACGGGAGGCTGGGAGACGGACGAAAGGCAGGGCGACGGACCAAACGGGAGACCAGACCGTGAAACCTTATTTACTTTAATATTAGGTATAGATACAGAGAGGGTTATTTGTCCCCTAAGCAATAGATCTATCCTTATCTCTAAATCTAATCTTCTCTAGTTAACCTTATCTAACCACTCTTGAGGGCCTTGTTGCAGCCCCTCCTTGGGCCCTGTGGCAGCCCTTCCTTGGGCCCTGACATCTGCAACCGTACATAAACAATCTTTACACAGAGTTCGAGTTTTCATCAGCTAATCAGCTGATGAAAATAAAAGGGAACTTTGACAAAACCAAATGCTAAAGATCATAAACAAAGTTTATTAACACTTTTGAAAAAACGATATCATTACGAATGCACTAATTGCCCATAATGGAGCTGCCATTCATATAAAAAATCATTTTCGTTCTCTAGTTCCTAAATGTGTCAACCAATTTTCAAATAAATGGCTTATGAATTTTGGTGGAGTTAACCTAGTAGCAATTTATACAATTCTCCAAACAATCATAGCACGTTGGCAATCAAATAAAAGTTTTTATTGTCTCACTATGTTTACATAAACAACACTCTCAATTTACAGTCCAATTTATTTTTTCTAGGTTATTACTAAAAATACCAAAGAAATCTTTATCTTTAAAGGAATTATTACTTTCGATATAAACTTATTAGGGAAAGATGAAGCTGGTTCATTAAAATTGATACATCAGTTTTACTGACAATTGTCCATGTTTATGTATGTTCCAAATGAATACACCCTTCTCAGTTATATGCTGAAAATAGAAGACTTTGCTACTAGGTTATACCATGCTATCAGTTTATCCTACACTAAGGCTCACTTTAATTTCATTTAATACTATATTCATGTTAAAAAACATTACATGTTCATTTAGTACTAGATATTGCAGAACGTTGCCAGTGTAAGAGAGCAGCATCTTGTTAATGGAGTATAAGCCAAGGCAAAGGCTAGCCAAGCAATCAAACGTGCCCAAAGTTACTTATCTATTTTTCCTGAAATGATTTATATCTAACTCTGGACTACGGTGCAGGTATGCCGGGTTCTACAATGGGGTCCAGAGCGCCGGGGCAGCCGTCGCTTGGCAAATCGACATGCACAAGACGCCCCTGATAACCCAACTAATTATGAATTGGGCACTTATGACTGTCAGCTGCCCGTTGCTCGTACTGTTGCTGTTCTTCGCTGTTAAGGACTAGGGGACCCTCAGAGAGATGATAGGTGCTTTTAGGAACGAAAGGGCATTTTTTATGACCAAAATAGATTGCTTCTGACTTTGTTGCTGCGACTGTAGCTGCTAAACACTGTACGTTTGTTTGTTTTCACACAACAACACTTGCAGCAACAGCGGAAGTTGCACACATAAGGAGTAGTGGCGAAGGCAAGACAAAAAATTAGGAGGAACAAACACACTTTATATACACTAGATTAGTATTAAGTTAACTAAATTATTAAGTGATTTTTTTAGAAAATCAAGAGGATTAGGGGGGACACTGCCCCCCTGTTCCCCTGCACCCCCCTCCGCCCCCCCGGAATCGCACCTGGTAAGGAGCTCAGCAATCAGGCAGGGACAATGGTATGCACACGTCATAGCATCGAGAACCATCATCTCTGTTTCTTGTTCAACACATTTTGTTTGGAGAACATCTATTTGAAACATATGCGGAGGAGACTGAAAAAAGTTGGTCAAAATCAAGCTCAGGATCAATTTTACCAACCTCCTCAGAGACGAAGAAATTAAACATTACCGGTGCACCAAGTTAAATGATGTCACCTTGGGATATAATAACACGAGATACTTCCAGATGATTGTGAATGACAAACATAGAAAGAAAAATAATATTCTCCCTCAACGACGCTAATGGAAAGATTGAGGGACAAACGAATTACAAAACTTATATCACCACCTTATAACAGGAGCCTTTTGGATTTTTTTTCAAAAAATAGTATACAAATATACAATACACTAGTTCATCAATCCATACTCTCGCATACGTTCGAGTTTTATTATGAGATATAGATTCAATCCTTAGTAACGTTAAAGATGATTATTTTAATCTATCTTTTGTAATGGCGTTGTGGATGAACCTGCAAATTTGGATATTATTTTAATTTATCTTTAATGATTGCATATTGTTAATTTATATGGAGATGTAGAGTTTACTTTAATTCATCTTTTATAACGGCATGATGAGTAATTTATATGCAAATTAAGAGGGTTATTTAATCCATATTTTATAATGGCATGGTGACTAATGTTTATATAAATTTAGGGGATTATTTTAATTCAGATTTTATAATGGCATGGTCGATAATTTTATATAAATTTAGGTATATTTTATTTTATTTTTCATAATGGTACGGTGAATACTTTTTATATAAATTTAAAGGTTTATTTTATTTCATCTTTCGTAATGACATGATGGGTAACTTATTAGAAAATACAATAGATCTAATGGCTACTATTATTAGATTAGAACTAGATGATGGAAGGCTAGATGTTTTTTATTTTTGTGAGAATTTCTAAAATTTATCTTTTTTTTCTAACACATCTGGTGAAGATTAACGTGGAGACTAAAAAACCTCCACTTAATAATATTAAGATATTTATGTGCGTACGTACAAATAATATGAAAAATCATGTACTCAGACTCTAGACAGCAAATCAAGTCACCTTATTCGTCTCCTGGGCCTCTGCCCCTCCCCTCACCCCACAAATCTGCAAGCCGCGGCAGCCCACAAGACACAGGCAGCAGCTGCTGCCCAAAGGGAACCTTTTTTTATAGTTTTAAATTTATTTTGTGTATTGAAATATTTGCAAATAATATATACTCATATCGCCGACTGAAAAAGCGTTTTTTAAATACCGCCGGCTCAGAAGGCGCCATGTTGGCAAGGTGGCAGCACCGGGTAGACGGTGGGCCCCGTGGTAAAAAAATACTCCATGCCCAGCGGTGTTTTTTAAAGAAACGCTGTTTGAAATGACGTTTTTTATTTAACGCTTGTGCAACCGGTGTTATTTGCTGACGTGGTTTATAATACTTAGTTATCACATTCATGGCTGCGCCAGCACCCATTGTTTATAAAACTGATATGGATGGGTAGAGTTTGATTTTTGAGGAATTTTGGTAGAGGAATGGCTGGAACCAGATATGGAATTTTAAACGGATGGATTGGAAAATGAAAAGAAAAAGAAATATTTCTAGAATATTCCAAAATCCGAATATCTAGAATTGGAAGAATAAAATTTTATTTTTGGATTCTGAAGAAACAGAAAATATCTCTGGATTGCTCGTGATTAGAACTTTATGCTGGTGCTAACGGTCCACGCCTACGGTGTCAAATGAGACACCGCCTTATCGGCGGACCCTGAAAATGACGCAGCTCAGATGACTGGCTTGGTCGTATAGAGCTCGATTTTAAATGAATTTAGAAAGAAGAATCGATGGAATCGGTCGTATGGATGAGATAATTTGTAGCTTGGATTGGAATCTTTCCGAGCAAATATCGTAAGTCAAACATCGTTTTTTAAAAAACGCCGTCTTGGCCAGCGTTTTTTATAACATCGTGTGGCTAGGCTATTTAAAAAAAAAATGCCATTTCCGATGGCATTTTGTTGGCAAAGGTCATAAGCCTATCATCCGGGGAGTGCCACATCGATAAAACGTCCGATGGCTCGACGTTTTTTTAAAAAACGCCATCTCAGCCTGCGATATGAGTATATATTTGCAAATATTTCAATACTTAATTTATTTTGGCAAAAAAAAAGAAATTAGAAAATAAAAAATTCGTCCAAAGGCCGTAGCTCTGTTTCGTCCCTAAAAAGTCTCACGGAGGGAGAAGTCGAGCTAAGGCAAGGCAACGCCGTGGCTCGTGGAGGGCCGGCGCCCCGCGCCCGGTAGCTGGAGTGCCGTGCCGCCTTGCTTGCAACGCGCGGCGCTGTTTTTTTATTTTGGTTTGTCTCTGGAACTTGAAACTTCGAATGAGTATGAATTTATGAAATTTGTTTGTAATTGATCAGCAAATTTAGGGCTTTTGTTACGTAGAAATTTTCATAGGAACAGATCAATTTCATCAGTTTCATAGGAAACAGTAAACTTTGGGCTTTTTTAGTAGGGAGTATTTGCAATTTTGTTGTGATTGCAGATTGCATAGTACCATTTGGTCTCTATATAGCTTCTTGGGCAATGCGATTCTGCTTGGAATGAATTGGGTCTTGCAAGTGCAAGCCATTTCATCACGTAAATGACCCGTATTAAAATTGAGGCAGTTTATTTCATCCTACCATCAGTATTTTCCTAAACACTAAACGGTAAACAATCTGTCACCCACTGTTTAGCCATTATTCGGTGTTGAACGGCGTTTAAATGGATTTTTTTAAACGATGTAAATGGCCAATTAAACGGAAATAGCCAGCCATAGTTTAGCGTTTAAACGGGCTAAATGACCGTTTAAACGAATAGTGGCTACCATATTGACTTGTTGAACAATTAGTATTACTATATATGGTAAGCAATTTCATGTTTCAGATCAACTGGAGAATATATTGAAATTTTCTCAATATATCTAAGCCATTTTATCTTTTGAATACCCATCTAGACCGCCACTGTCTATATCCTTTGTATTGGTAACGAGCGTACATGGCCTGATAGATGGAGGGGCGAAAGGTCGTGGGCTCCCATGCCGTGCGTGTTGGATCCATGCATTGAGAGGCCATAGGTGGCAGCTGGTCCGGAGAAAAAGACGTGTCGGCCGGGGCGCAAGCTAGTAATAAATCAAGCGTGCACACTGACAACAATAAATGTCCTGCTGCGCTAGCTGTTGCCATGACGAATTGATGATGAATGGCCAGTATGTATATGCAATGGATCGAGGAATTGGAAGAAAGAGACATGTAACTGATGATGATAAGATGGTCAATGGTGTCTGTGTGGTGTGGTGTCTTCCTTTCTTTCTTCAGGTAAAGCAACAGTCGCAATACCAAGATTAACTGCTGTTATTATAATGATTCCAGCTTAATGGCCATGCACTACTCACGCACCAGTATACTCATGTGTGGGTGGATCTTTGCCTACCGGGTTATTATTATAATAATTAGACGACTATGTAAGCACGGGTTACAGGAAAATTAAAAAAAAAAGGACAAAATGGAAACTAGACAGGTAAAGGCAGACAGCGTAGCGTTTCATCGGTGCAGTGCAGAGCCGGGCCTGCACTCATCATGGCTGCTGCTCCATCCGCGGCGCCGGCCCGGGAATTGGAACTGAAATCAATGAAGCGACCAACCGACACCAGCATCACCACTAGTTTGCTTGCAAGGCAAATGAAAATGGAAATGGCAACAGTAACCGTACGTGGTGTGTGGTTGCGAGAGCTCCGATCCACACACAAGATCGTCACTGCAGCTGCAGGGAAGATGAAGCTGTGGCTGAGAGACTGCCATAGCCCCATAGGATGGTGATGCTCCATATGTATGTCCTCTGTTCCATTTGGCCATTTTACCTTTACTTGTTCTTTTTTTTTTAAGAAAATAATGCAGATATGCAAAGTTTACTTTATCCCCTAGATCGGTCAGTAAAAGCAGAAAATCAAGCAGAGGGCAAGGGTTCCCATACTTGCTGCCAATCGAGACTCGTCATGCCATATGGAAGGATGTACTGCTACTTCCATTGTTGCCTGATTCGCCACCGATTTGTTTCAGTTCCGCAGGCCAAGAACCATCCACAAGTTCCATCCATTGCTATGTATAGTAGTAACTAGTAAGTAATCCACCCCATCCTACATGATATTTAGGATAATCACAGCTTGGATCCTTATTGATTGATGATCTAACCATTAGCAAAATCCTTACTGGCAAGAGCACAAGGAAAACGAACAAGAACCACGGCAATTGAGCAAGCTCTGATTTTTAATCACTACTTTAGGACGGAACGATCCACACAGACATGGCCATGGAGCTAGATGGAGGTTCAGTGCGTCGCCGGGTCGAGCCTGTTGACGAGCGCGAGCGCGTTGCTGGTGGCCTGCTCTACGGCCACCACGCGCCTCCTGACGGCGTCGTCCCTGCCGTCCTGCTTCCCGCCGCCGCCGCCGCCATGGGCCTGCGCGAGGGAGTCGAGGCAGGTGGAGGCGTCCGTTAGCGCGGCGCTGGCCCAGGTCTGGACGTTGCTCAGGCACCATGCGAAGCGCGGCGTGCCGGCGCGCCCCATCCGCTCCATCTCCGCCGCCGACTGCCGCAGCCGCTCCGCCGCGTCGCGCGCCATGTCCGCGCAGTCCTTCATCGCCACGCCGCCGCCGCCGCCGCCCCCGGCGGCGCCGCGGATGTAGGCGGAGCAGTTTCGCGCCCGGTCGGCGCCCACGGCCAGCGCGGCGCGCGCCAGCAGCCGCGGGCTGCGCCCCACGGCGGCCGCGCGCGGCACCAGCGTGCTCTCGCACACGCGCGGGTACCGCGTGGACCGGCACGACCGGCGCACGAAGTCCACCGCCACGGCCGGGGCCACCGCGGCGGCGGCGGAGGCGGAAGCCGAGGCGGCGGCGACCAGGACGCAGGCGAGCAGCGCGAGGTTGTGGCGGCCATGGCGCCTCATCTTGGGCTCGCCGTGCTCGCTCTGCTGTTCCTGTCTCTGAACTGAATGGCGAGCTGGTTGGGTGGCTTTCTTGGGCTTTTGTTTCTGCCCGGCCAACCAAGGCAATGGCAATGGAATTCCCACCGCACACGATCTACAGTTTGACCGCCGTCCTTGCAAACATTACTAGTACATGCTGGTGGTCAAAATCTTTGGACGACTTTATGACTAGGATTATATTAGAAGACGGTCTAGCTATACGCTTTGTCCGTAGTACATGATGATCTACGTTTCGATTTTTTTTTTTTTTTGATTTGATTGGTTTTTTATTGTTTTATTGAATGAGAATCTACAATTCTACCGGAGAATCATAGCGGTTATTTCAGTTTTATGCAGAATGACCAGGACGCGGTCCATTTTCTAGGTATGCATTTTTAATGTATCAATATCTGCCGAATCATGGTATTCCTTTCTTAAATAAATCCATTTGGAAACTGGAAATAATGTTTACTATTTTTTTTCTTTGCTCCGATTTATTCCTGCGGCCGCACCAAATATCGCTTTCTTCTTTGGCTCTAGATCTTCCGAAAAGTATGAATAATTTAATAAAAAATTAACTATTTAGCCTAAAAAATATCGCTTTCTTCTTTGGCTCTAAATTTTTTTCCCTAATTGGCTAAGAAATTTGGTTCCATGTCTTCCTCTTCCGTCCATTCCATCGCATATTCCATCCAAAGCAAAAAAGAAAAGACCAACATACCCCCACTTTATTTCTCCTGAACTAGGACGCCGCCACGCCCATCTCTCCCTCCCGCCCGTCGGTCATGCCTGAGCCCTTCCGTCGTCCGCCTCCGGCCATGCCTTCGTCGGCGGGGGAAGGGTCCGCGCGGGGCGGCATGCCAGGGCGGGTAAGGGGGCTGCGGCGGCGCAAGAGGCGGCATCGCACGAGGACAGCGAGCGCCGGGGCGTCGCACGAGGATGGCGAGCGCAGGGGTCCGCGGGGTCGGCGGGGGCGCGCGAGGAGGTCGGGGCGGCGCCGTCCGTCACGCCCGCGCAGCGGCCGCGACTTTGCGCGCCCGCGGCAGAGCCCGCGTCCGCGTCCGCCGTGACAGCGCGCCGGTGGCCCTCGCCATTGCTGCCCTCTGCGGCGGTGCACGCGCAACCTACGCCTCCGCCCATCCATCGCCGTCGCCTGCTCGTGCGCGTCGAGAGTGAGGCTCGGCTCCGCAGGTGCCTGAGCCGGCACTACGTGCACGCAACCATCGTTGCGGATGGTGCACGCACCGAGGTGCAGGCCTGACGACGACGCTAGCACGCTGAAGGAGACGGACACGGGAACGGGGTCGTGACCCTCGAGCGCCGGCGGCGGCGGCAGCGGAAGGCAAAGCGGCTCCGGCGACAGGCAGCCCCTAGAGTCGTCGTCCGTCCTAGCCCCTCGGCATCTGGGATACGCTCTTGCTGCTGGCCAAGGAAGTTTGCTGGCTAGTTGGCTACAACGACGGCCAAGCAGCAGGGAGATCGAGCAGTGGAATGGATGTGCAGCTGAGCATTGCGGCCGTCTTGCACTGTCGCACAGGAGAGGAGGAAGCACAGGGGAGAGAAATGGTGACGTGTGGGTCTAGGGGCAGAAATGTCTTTTTACACTTCATTTGATGCCGTCATTGCTCTAAATTGACGGAAGGGCCAAGGAAGGCATGGAACAAAATTTTTTGGCCAAGTAGGGAACAAAAATTTTTTTAGGGTCAAGGAAGAAAGCTATAGTTTTTTTTGGGTCAAATAGGTAAATTTCTCTAATTTGATTGGTGGAGATCTCGACATTGGGGGGAGTTTGCCGAAGCAACAAGTTCAACCCTTGCAATCGGTATGCCACTGCTCCATTGGTTATCAACCCATGTGTACATGCGTTGACCTTACCATCCTGCAAGTGCAATTAGAACACAAACAAGAACAAGGAAGAATGCAACTGAAATTGCAGATGGAAGATTAAATCTCACAAGTTGGGGTCTCACGAACATCCAGACGACGAAATTGTTCTATGATGAAATAATCTAAGAAAAACCCATCTATTCTAACAACGGCAAGTGAGTATATATAAGGAAGAGAGCCAGAGGCGGTCAAGGAGGTGGTTGGGCGACCCTAGGGAGTACAGGGTCTCCAGGCCCAAAAACAAGCACCGCTGAATCCTAGCACCTCAGATTCTGTATGTCATATTGTTTCAGCGATTCCTATCGATTCCATGCGAATTCTGATGTAGGACTAGTTGGGTTGGAAAGATTGTCTCCTTAGCTTTCCGTCAATATGTATAATGCCCTAAACGGAGCAGCCTGAGTGTCCATTTTCATGAGGCCTACTCCTATAGTCTGAATCGGCCTCGAGATTGATTTGGACTCTGTTACCGCCTCGGGGGTCCCATACCCCCGAGTTACTTACCAAGTGCCTCCTCGTCTCGAAAAAGTTCCCATGTGGGTTCACAACTCACCTCAGCAAAGAGGGCCTACCAGGCCCATACCCAGGAACACCGCGCTACGACCCAGCATGGGGTGGTCAAACCCTAGGGTTGTCTGATGCCACCTACGCCGGAGTACCAAACCCCGGGATGCCTGTGAGGTTGGACACGTAAACACCAGAGAGGTCTCCTTCCAGGAGAAGGAACCAGCCTGCCGCCGCATTAAATGCCACAGACGGGGGGTCATAAAGGGTTTTCGGCACGTCATGCACAATAGAGCGCAGGGCGTGTAGGCTCCATCGTCACCTGACAAGACAAATCATGCCAGTCCTCCGCCGTAGCGCATAGTAAGTACTGCAGCGATGTGCTCATTACGGTCGAAGTGACTAGGCTGTAAGAAGGACGTGATTGCGGTACAATCCCCCCGCCTGGCCCGGCGAGGTGGAGAGGTAACAATGCCTCCATCTCATGCTCGGGTACACGACAGGACACCTCAAGTCAAATACACTGTATTATGGTGACATGATGCACTTCCAAGACCTTACTGGAATAGTGCATTACTATAGCAACCACTGAAGCATTACTGTGCTGCCAACCGTGTACTAGGCTCCTCCTCTTGGTCTATAAAAGGGAGGGTTAGTGCACCTAGGAGCAGGGTCCCAACTTACAGGACTTAGCCTCGCAACTCACTCGAGCGCCCAAGTATTTGGACACTCGAACCTCTCTAAATCGCTAGAGTCCCTTGAGCTCCATCGTTTTTAGTAGTAGTGCCCATGTACCTACACTTCTCTATACTCTTGAGGTACCTATACGGTACCTTAGTGTCGCTTTCGCCGACAGACTCTAACACAAATTAGGATATAGAGTCCATCTTGAGTTGGGCCATAGTCATATACATATTGATCATGTTCTCAACATTTTTAGCTCTATTGTGCCTTAGTTGTCCATCTCCTTAGCTTTGCCTTGGTGGCTTGGTGTCACTTAGGCTTTACTTGCCGAGAGCCTTGGTGGCTAGTGCAAGATGGTGATCGGGGGAGTCTTGGTGCTCGGCTATTCTGCCTTTAACAATGAGCTCATGGATGTAGTCTTTATTGGTGAACCATGTTAAATCTTCATGTTTCCTTAGGAGGTTGCATCACCTTACCATACTCTCCTTACTTACTGCATTTATGTTTCCACATTTACCTTCTTGTGTGGCTTTACCTTTCCTAGTTAGTTTGGTTGGGTTTGGCTATAGGTTGTAAGTATTTTGGGTAAGTTAGAGAGCACATAGATAAACCTTAGACTTAATTTGCATGTGTAGGACGTGTTCGGTTTATCTTATGGACTAGAAGCCCTAGGTTTTTAGTAGATCAAATTAGAGAATGAATTCACCTCCTCCACCCCTTGGGCCAGATACCCCAACACGGTCCTTACACCTGCTTTGTATGCTCTAGGGGACAGGGTTGCAAGTTGGTTACTATAATTAGTTATTGCGAGCAATGAATAGATCAAACTAGTCATATATAGAGCTTTCCCTATCTTTATCTGAATAGTTTTGTTTCTTGATTGAAGCCTCATGTCATCTTACACTGTGGCATTCCATGATGTCAACAGGTCCATCTCTTAGGTAGCCAACTCATTCAAGTCCTATGGTACCATGGAGTATCCCATGACAAACTCGTTAGCCCTGGAATAATTGATATGCCAATTATCCTGAGGATCTTGTTTCTCGTATATTGAATTTCTAAATTTTGAATATTTCTCTGGTTTTTATATTGACTCGCAATTGTTGTGCACCGAATAGATGCACCCAATGGATGTGGCCCTCTAGTTTTGATCTAATTCAGCAACAACAACTCGATATGCCCATATAAGGAAGGTTATAATGAGGAGATCTTTATCAACAAGAAGAAGAGTTAGAATCAAGTTATCAAGTCGTGGTATCTATCATAGGTTTACTATAATAGGTATTTTATTTGTAAGTCGTGGATCAAGCCATCTGAAACAGAAATATGTAGTTAGGTGTGTTATGTAGTTATTTAAGGAGGATCAATCATCAATACAATCTGCTCTCGGTGCATCACCAATTCTTCACAGTTTTTCTCAAATAAAGCGTCATGTGTTCTCTAATGTTATACCGATCTTGAGTATTAGGGCGTATTGGCATATCTACCCGCAGCACGATGTTCGATGTGCGTTGAATCAGATAACTCCGATCCACTAACATACTTCAGTATGCCGCACGTCATCTAGTTTCCTCACGCCGTCTAGCATGACCAATGGACTTGCTTGCTTGTGCAACCAGCCATTGAATCTTACTGCTAGCTAATAGATCGTCTACTAGCTATTGGATTTATCCTATTGACTATTAGTGGCCATCTTCATTGATCCACAATGTTGTTGTAAGGACCGTGCCAAGGTATCTAACCTAGGAGGGAGATGTGAATTAGGTCGCTAATTCAGACTTCTAAAACCTATGGCGCGTACTAATGCATAAGATAAACCTAACATGTCCTACACAGCTAGTTAAGTCTAAGGTTTATCTAACTTACTATTGGCGTCTCTTAGCCTTAAAAGATTTTACTCTGCAAGCGCAAGGAGACCGCTGTAGCTTTTCACCCAGAGTATTCCGAGTATCGTATTTTTATCCACAGGGAAGCGACAGGTGAGAGAGTACAATTGAATAAACTCAATTCGAATGATCCGTACTTAAATAAATATACCAGCTAGTCACTAGACATGGGTCACTAGACACGTAGAAAGGTATAGTTGCCTGGGAGGACAATGAGTGAGATAAAGTTCCCAAACTCTATTCTATTCGGCTGCAAAGACTATGTCGTGGTTAACTAAGAAACTCAAGCACAAGTCAGGGTCTCGCGTCGAGCGAAATTCCGGCGCCTCGAGGGGTCAGGGGGTAGATAGTAGACCACCGAAGGAGACCCGGCTAATGCCTACGGGCCTACCGAACGAACGGGCCTGGGATACACAGGAACACCACACGCTGTCACCGAGTAGGGCTACCAAGCAAATCTGCGTCGATAGGCTGGCACGCTACAAACGTACTCAAGCAAATCTTGAGCAACAATAGATCGTCCTTGATCAGAGGAGAGGACTTAGCCAGAGCCTAGCGTATATGTTGGATTATAGCACCGGCAAGAATAACGGGACTTGACCAACTAAGATAACCACAGCCTAAGCCTAGCAAGTATGCAAAATAAAGGGTACACCACACTGGCAAAGATAGAAATAAAGTAAAGCATAAATGTATTATACTGAAGATAAGAGGAACAAGATACAAGAACTTTACCGCAGACTCAGAAATATCTCCAAGAACTCCGAGGCAAAGCTTGACTCACTCTAACTCCTAGGACTATCCTACTACTAGGATATGGAAAAGAACACCCTCTAAGGTAGAATATGGCTCTCAACTTCTCCACACTTTTACAAATGAGCTCTACATGCCTATTTATAGTCCAACGAGTGTGTGTGTGGGGGGGGGTACTTGTAGGTGGCAAAGGTCGGTGGGAGGCCGAAGTCGGTGGTCGGCCGACCTAGGGGAGGTCGGCCGACCTAGCCCAAGGTCGGCCGACCCTCCGATCCACCGCCTTTGCCCTCCAACGGCTTGATCTTGTTTCCCCATGGCGGTTGACGGTTGAATCCATTGATGCACGTGAAAAATACCTCCGAGGGAAGGTCGGCCGACCTTGGAGGAGGTCGGGCGACCACGTGTCAGTCTTTGATTTGTTGCATGGCTCTTCCCTTGGATTGGAGACATCATTGATCTGTGGTTTGGTGGTCTTTTGGCCTTTGGATACATTGGATGCTAGACACAACGGTTGGATTGACTTGTACATGTGTTTCCTTGCATGCATGAGTGAAAGGGGACAAAACCGACTTGATGAAGTGGTTGGGCGGCCAGCCAGGTGGTCGGCCGACCTGGCACTTGGTCGGGCGACCACCAGCTGTTGGCCTGTTTATCTCATCTTCACTCTTTGGCCTTGTGTCATCCATTTTCATGTGTAAATGTGTACCTACAACCAAATATTCATGTACATCTTGTGGAACTCATTAGTAGAAGGTTAGTCCATTTTTATTCACTTGCATTGCTCCATTTGGTTGATAATTGACGGTAGATATTGTAAGATTATGGCCGTCAACACTTACTCAAAAAGACTTGCAACCTATAGAAAACTAATTAAACTAACCATGAAAGAGAAATGCACACAAGAAAGCAAAGGCGGAAAACATAAATGTGGTAAGTAGAGAGAGATAAGTGCAAGGGGATGCAAACTCCCAAGGAGACACGAAAATTTATTGTGGTTCATCACTACTTAGGGCTACATCCATGGGCTTGCCACTAAAGATAACCAAACGATATACTCTTTCATTAACAGTCTTGCTTGCCACCAAGGCTCCCGACAAGTAATAAAGGCTAAGTCCACCAAGGCCAGGCCACCACCAACGTCTCTCTCGGTCACCGGGCACCAGATTGTCACTATAGAGTTTCTACACCAAATAGGGGTTGCTTCACACCACACCAAGTCGGAGACTCCTAACAACGAGTACACAAGTGCTTGATCACAGGTAAGTCTTGCCACTAGCTCACGCAGGAGCTAGACCAAAGATGACCTCGCAAGCTTGCTCTCTCAAAGCTATACAAACCATGGATGATGCACAGCTCTCATATGGTGGTTGGAGCGGATGATATGCTTGGAATATTGCTCTTTGCTTCTTGCGATCTTCAATAGCTCAACTATCCTCAAATGACCAAGTAGGGTGGCTTATATAGCCCTCAAACTCCAACTATCCGTTAGCAAAAAAGCTGCCAGAAAGTGTACGGACCAAATGGTCCAACCAACACTTTTTGGCATATATTGGACCTTCTGGTCCGTTAGCCATTGCTCTACAAAGATCCAACCAATAGTTCGACTAGTAGGGGTTGAACTCTCACTGCTGCAATTTCCACACCTTCAGTCAAACTGGTCCAAACTTTGTCAGACCTTCAAGAGTCTTTTACCTCACAGCCATCAGAAAAGTTTGCTCTTCCAAAACAGCCACTAAAATTTTGTTCACGACCTTGTTGCCATTGGGTGAACTTTTCCGTTTCTTGTGAGCCACTAGCGTCTATTTTGAGGCTAACAGTGACTAATAGAATATTGAAAAGACGGTCCTACTCCTATTGTATGAACAACATATGGGGTCACCTTGAGTGGCCCCTTTGTAAGTAGGAGGGGTCGACGAGTGGCCTGCAACTATGCGGATCCTAGCTAGGAGATGATGAATAGAAGTATCTAGAGAGGTTCATGTCACTGGAGCGTAATACCCTATGTCCTCTGTGTGATGTATGCAAGTGGATGCAAGCTGTGACGCTCAGCTGTTTTGAGGTTTACATGTGGGGAGTTCTCCCTTTTATAGTTCAAGAGAGTCAGCCCATGCATACCCTAGCTAGGATTTGTTTATGTACAAAAAGTCCTATCTAACCTTGCATGGGGTGAACTTATTATACTCTACAAGTACACAGGAGTAGCTACATTAGTAGGCCTTGACTTGTGCTATGTAGGATGTGGCATTCCCTTTTTGAATTTACTCGAGTGCCTATGCAGCAGGGACTACGGCTTAGGTCTTGTCCCGCTTGGCGCTCCATGCCCCGTCCTGTTGCTTCTAGGTGCTAAATGTGCCAGAGCTCTCCACTGGACCACTGGTAGAGGCACAGACAGACCAGATATGGTGGCACTGTTGCGTATCCTTGCACTAAATGCAGCACAGTCGATTGGCGCACGCTTCGGCCCATGCTGGGCCCCAGCGAAGCACCTGCCACTGGCTTCACACCGCTAGAATCGCCAACCAGGTCAGGGAGTGGGGTCCGAGCCACCCGCTAAGATGTGGTCGGGTCCTGCCGAGGTGAGCAAGGTCGTACCCTGCCACCCATGTGACGGCTCTGGACCCTAGCCGGGTGGTTCTATGGGGTGTTTGCCAGTGTCCTGGGTACTTGGTTCCCAATAACCCCAACTCCAAATTTTTATTTATTCCCTCCATGCCACTCGATCTTAAGTTGCGCCTTTGTTACCTATTAGAAGGGCCCACTCTTGATGGCAGAAGAATGACAGTGGATCTCGATGGTTGACCAACACAAGTTGTCGGGCGAGGGCTGCGGCAGTGCCCGTAGCGGCAGGAGGCTCAAGCAGGCGCAGCAGCAGTGAGAGGTACGCGTGCTAGGGTGCGTGACATTTGTGGCTATGGCTGTGTTTAGATCCAAAAAGTGGAGGCGAAAAGCAGGCGAAATCTGCCAAAATTTGGCCAAAAACATCACATCCGACACTGTAGCATACTGTAGCACTTTTCGTTTGTTTGTGGTAAATATTGTCCTACCATGGCCTAACTAGGCTCAAAAGATTCGTCTCGCAAAGTACATCTAAACTGTACAATTATTTTTTGATTTCATCTACGTTTAGTATTCCATGCATGTGCCGGCATTTTTGATGTGATGGGGAATCTTCTTTTTCATAGTAGAATTTGGGAAAAGTTTGGATCTAAACACAGCCTACAGGAGGCTTTGGCCGGAATAGTGAGAGGTCATCGGGTAGGGAAGGGGGAGGCGTGGCGCCCGCGGTGGCAGGAGGCTTCCTTGATGGCAGGAGGCTCTGGCGAGTGCAGCGGCGATGAGAGGTCCTCGCATAGGGGCGCCGGTGTCTGCGGCAGCAGGAGTAAGTGGCAGTGAGAGGTCCTCCCATGGGGGCGTGTGGCGCCCACAACGGCAGGAGGCTCCGACGGGGACAGCGGTGGTGAGAGGTCGTCGCGTAGGGGCGCACGACATCTGCGGCAGCAGGAGGCTCCAGTGGGGACAGCAGAAGTGACAGGTCCTCTAGCGGGGGCACACGGATCCCGCGGCTTCTGAAGTGACAGTGCAGCGTGCCATCGGCCATGGGCTGTGTTTAGATCCGCTGAAATTGGGACTGAAATGCACTGTAGCGTTGAAAAATATACTGTAGCACTTTTCATTTGTTTGTGGTAAATATTGTCCTACTATGGCCTAACTAGGCTCAAAAGATTCGTCTCGCAAAGTACATCTAAACTGTGCAATTAATTTTTTATTTCATCTACATTTAGTACTCTATGCATGTAACAACATTTTGATGTAATGGAGAATTTTTTTTTCATAGTAAAATTTAGGAGAAAAATTTAGATCTAAACAGGGTCATGAACTCGTAGACGAGCATGCGCACACCAGAGTCAGAGCAGCAGCTGCGGTGTACGGACCTGGAGTTGGCGTAGCAGCCGCGGTACACCCAGGAGCTGTGGTGGCAAAGTCTCATACTGTCACGCACAGTTGGACGGTCGGGGCGACGTCTCCACTCGTCACGCGCATGCGGACATCTGGGCCCGTGGTGGGTCCCGTCGCACGCATGCAGATGGTGGCTCCCGATGCACACATGCCGATGTCAGGGTGGTGGCTCGTGGTGCGTGCTGAGGCCGTCCCGTCCTTCTGTGTGCGAGCAGAGCGCTGTCCATGCCGCGGGGGAGCAGATGGAGAGGGAGAAGAGCATAAGTGAAACTCATAAAAAATCCAAAGGCCCCCTAAAATAGAAAATAGACTGATGGAAAACAATATACCCGTAACAACGCACGGACCAATTACTAGTATATATATTTGTAAATCTAATTAATTAACTCTTGAACGGTTCTTCATGGTTACTCTTTCGTTCTCCCCTGATAAGCTGAGACCTTAGCTTGTTCCCCAATAATGTTGAAGTAGTGATTCAATTTCCACATTTTCTATATAATGGTTTTATATGTGATAAGTCAGAAAAATCAGTTCTTGAAAAGTTTACACATGATTAGTTAAATAATTGACTATTTATATTTAAGAAAATGTTCACCTCACTTGATAGAGGTTCTCAACATCAAATAATAGAGACCCATAAGCAGTATGTCTACACAAAGCACATCCTATTGTATTGTATGTAAGCCTTTATTTAATACAATGCCATATATGTATTAGGCGTGTATATATATGTGCTTAATTACTAGTTTCATTATATGAGGTGAACAAGAAGAGTTGTCACTCACTATTAGATAGAAACTATAGGCTTCACTCATGGATCACTGCTCCAAGTTGCACATGAATCACAGTAGCTAGTCATCATAGCATATCAGTACTGCTTCAATGGTTGAAAAGCACATATATACGCCTAATACATATAGCGATCAGGAATAATGTAACTTATCATCGTCGTCTTTTGTTCAAACCTGAGTATTTGAAGATAAGGTGGATATAGACATCCATCTCTTCTTAGTTACACCTTTATACATAAGGGCTGGAGATGTACCCCTAATAATGAAAAGGGAAACAATATGGATAAAAGATGCTAGGCTACAATAATCAAGAGAAACATGGATATAGATATATAGATAGTTGGTAGATGGATACAGATATATACGATCATCATATTCATATCTGATCATAAATGTTGAATGGACAATGAATGTAGTGGACGAATGGAAAGCAATGGCTTTGGGCCACAGGAAAGAAAAAGGATCGATGGCCATGCCCCACAGCCCAGGTGGCAGCAGAAGAGCCTCAAAACTGATCTACCCCACGCGCGTGCATGTAAGAACCTATCCTAATTTTGGATTCTCAATCTAGGTTCAGGCGCTCGGTGAGGATCACGCATATGTGTGAGGCTGTGCGAGCGCGCTAGGTCCCCCTGCTGGTCGATCGAATCAAATATGAGGCAACCGATGGATGCATGGCCCTTGACTCTATTGATCGTTGCCGCGCGCACACACAAGGCTATTCAGCTGAGGATCAAATATGGAGACATCAGATATATAGATATATATCTTTAGCTTTATTCTGCAAAGCAGAAAAAAATTCAAAGGAGCAGGCTATTGATTCCAGGCCTCTCCTGATGCATCTTACACTTTGCATTGCATGGCCTCACTCTTTCGTGTCCCTATCGCGCGCATTTTGTCATCATGACCCGGAATATATGTGTGTCCATCTGTCGCCACCAGCAGGGGTCTCACATACCCAAAGTTATGGTTCTCTTTCTGAATAATCAACCAACCAAACAATGTCTTCAGCCAATTAATGTGTCAAAACTTCTCTTCTTATATATTCGCCATCCGTGCACATGCACCTTGTTCTTCAGTTATATTCCTACTCGTTCGCATTATGTGCTTGTGGACAGCTGATTTATTGACAAATTACACCAAATTTAACTTATTTGTGGGCTAATAAATAAAAGCGGATTAGAAAGGGTTGTGGCGGTGATCTGTCACTGGATCACTGCTCCTCCTAACGGCATCTACTTATACACCCCTTTGGTGTAGGTTCTGTAATTAAACCACCGAAATCATCCTTTTGCGGGGCGCAACATATATATGATAATTTAGATGAGTATTTTGCAAACACACTCAGGACATCCTATATGCTATACTTTGAGGAAATATATAGTCACAACATAATATATAAACGAAATATTCACAAAACTCATGCACTTGGGATCGTGATGTGGTTGCTGATGACACTAATTTTACATGTTAACGAGAGCATACATATCCACACAACTCGATCAAGGATCGGATTCAGAAGTCCGAGCTTGCAATTGCATAGAAAGTTCATATCCAAAGCTTTTGATTTGGTTCGCACGATCTTGACAAGGACTTGCTGCAATATTTGCGGCAGCAAAACTGGTCCCACGACTAATAAGGAGTAAGCTAGCTAGCATGCGTACATTAGGGCATCCCCAGCAGCTTGGCTCTCAACTATCTAACGTTGGATATTTTAGCAGGTGACATGAAAAAGAGAGAAGGCCACACAAAACCTCCTTGCTAGCGACGGATCACTTGCTAGCGACTAATAAGCCGACGGATCAGCCCAGAGAAACATACTGGATGTTGTCTAAGGTGTGGGGCCCATGTGCATGCTTTTTGGGAGAAAGTGCCAACAGTCATAACCTGCTAAGAGAGATTTAGATCTATTATGGTTTTCAACATACCCAATCCAAACAAGAGTACCCAAAGTAGGCCTGAGAGATAAATCCTAGTGCTATCTCTAAACATTTGACGTGTGGCTATACAAGCCGCTGACTAGAACCATTATTGAGGGTGCCCTTAAATGCATCATGCTTATTAGTGCAATTATACATCTTCATCTCACGCCAGCAAAATGTACAGTCCAGAACCAGGGAAAAAATAGACATTTTACGGTGGTTGGAATGGTACCCACCGGTACCGGGTGGTACTACTCTATTTTTAATTTTTCTAGCTCAATTATTGCATAATTATAATATACAAATTTTATGGTGGTTGAAAAAAATAAGAGCCGTCCGTCAACGGAGATCTAATGGTTTAAAAATAGACGGTACCACGGTACCGGTACCAGACGGTACCAAATATAAGGGTCCGGTACCAAAAATGGTGGGACTTGTAACCATTTTTTTTTATTTCTATAAAGGACATAAAGGTTTTTAAAAATTAAAAAAATAGTGGTACCCCTTGGTACCATTGGGTACCATTCCAACCACCATAAAATCTCTGACTAAAATAACAAAAAAGGTATTGGTACCGGTCCCACCATTTCTGGAACCGGACCTTCTATTTGGTACCGTCTGGTACCGGTACCATGGTACCGCCTATTTCTAATTAAACCGTTAGATTTTGTTTGATGGACGGTTCTTATTTTTTCCAACCACCGTAAAAGTTGTTGTAAAAAAAAAATACTCTCCATATGTTTCATATTGTTTTAATTTTGGGAAGTTCATAGAAAAAGACAAAAACATCTATAACATTAAATTATTTCTATTAAATTCACTATGGAATAAGTTTAGATAATATATTTATTTGGTGTTTTATATGTTAATATATTTTTTCTAAAACCTCGTTAAAGTTATACTGTATGATATTTCGCAGCATGTAATTTGTGTTGTAACTGTATCACAAATTTACAATAGGGCGTCTACTGCACTCAAATTTCCAACGGATTTGTTATAAATTATTTTTCATGTCTTGGTCTCTTGGAGCTTGGAAGTATACGATTGTTACAATTTATCGTCGGGAGTGTCCACCTTTAGCTGAGATGAGTGGTGACGTCGTCATAATGAAGTACTATACATCTGATCTTCTACAAGAAAGATTGGCACTATCTTTTTCTTATGTGCACATAGTGTACGTGGTGAAAATAAAGATACAACCATGCCTAAATTTGATGTCTCTGGCATCAGATCCCGCGATCATGGATTACATAGTGCATCAGCGTGATTCATAATTAAGATACATGTCGATCGATGTGTTAAATGATAAATTTCAGATATAGGAAGATCTCTCTACACATCTTCGTAGGTGAAAGATGCGATATCATATGTTTACTGCGTAACTAACTAGTCGCTTGGCTATGTACCAGCCATAGTTTTATATAAACTACTATATATATATATTGCGATTAATAACACTGTGTATATTCTTTGCGACCTGGGTATATCCCAGTTGGCTATATTCTTTGTTGTAGTGGAACCAGTATGTATATTTGATTCACCTCACCGAATTTGTTCTCAATGACATTATTCTTATACTGCTATTGTTCCAGTGGTGGTAGCTGACGTGTGCCTGTGACGTGGACGTGGACAAAAGAATCATTATGGTCTCTTTGCTAACCTTAACTGTGAAATCAAGTAACCAAAAACCGTGGTGATTGGATACACTCATAATAGTATAGGTGTTTTGGATTAACTTGAGTCTAGTCAACTCAAATGATTTTGTGTTTGTTTATGTGCAGCTAGTGTTCGAAACGGAGCGAGCGTGGTCGGCGACGGGACTGAAACTAGGTTTGGAAAGAACTGAGGTTTTGGGACTAAGTTTAGGAGGACCTGAGGTCCTATCAGTCGAGGATGTCAAATGGGACGTTCAAGCTAGAAAACGGTGCATATGAAGATGACACTGTGTTTGAGACGTGGCCGGATGTAAGGTCACGACACGTGAGGACGCAGGGTGTGTTGGTACAAAGAAAGTATCTAGAATAATAAGAGTGCGGGGGAATATGATATAGATGAAAGAATCTCGGTGATCATGTTAAAATATTTCTGAGACGTTTGGTGTTCATACCCTTACTAGCAACTCCAATTGTGTTTTTACCCTCATTTTTAAAACTTTATGATTTTACCCCTACATTTTTAAAATGAAAACTCAGTTTACCCCTATTTCTAACCATATTAGCTACATTTGGATTAAACCATTTAAAACAAATAAAAAACTTTTCGAAATAGGAGGAATAGACTAGAATGTCCCTTATCCTTCCACCCACGACCTACTGGAGTCCTACTGGTGAAAACCTGGGCGCGACATGGCCTGGGTGAGCCGCGGCATGGGGAGACCCGGCGGAGGCGGTATACAGTTGCCTGGACGCGACCCGACAATGGTGGCGCGACAAGAGTATTATTATCATAATCCATGAAAAAAACTAGAAGCAAAATAGTATGGGCACGATGGTGTTTTGGCATAGAAATTGATATTGTTAAGAAAAATTAACTAAATAGGGGTAAACTCTGTCTTCGATTTGAAAACGTAAGGATAAATTCACAAAGTTAAAAAAGTGAGAAAAAATCACTGTTAGACTCCAAAGTGAGGATATAAATGAGTCAGAGCCCTCTCTTTTAAAGTAGAAATTTAGAGGTGAAATGTTTCTTTCAATTGAATATAAATGCGGATAGTCTTACTGTAAAATAACTTACATATGCTAGCCAGAGAAGAAGTCATTAATAAATCTTCTATATCTAAATAGAAGACACCCACTACTTTTTTTTTAACATGCAGTCATACCACATCATCATCCACTAAGTCCCAACATCACCATCCACTAAGTCATCTATTTATATTTTCCAACGATTTTCTGTAACCTTATGCATGCAATTCTTTTTTGTGGCTTACACGAAGGGTGTACCTCAAATTTATCTAGTATATCACGCATGCAGTGCTTCTTTTTATGGCATATACGTCGGTATCACTTAAATTTCTGTAGCTACGCCCGAACAATTTATCATATACCTTTTATAAATACAACGTTACATTACACAATTCACGCAGCAACGCGCGGAGTGTCATCTAGTTATTAAAGTGAGCACAACGGACAGTGTGTGGGCCCAAAAACGACGAATATGTGATGCGCGGTGGAGAGCAAGGGGCAGGACGCACCAATGGAGGGGCGGCAACTTATCTTCCCTTTCCCGGAATGGGAATCCGGTCCACGTCAGAAATGCTAGCCGGCCGGGCTCGGGCTATATCTATTCCTGCTACCCCTGTATGCCCTCCATGCATCGTCGTATCTGCTGCCTTTTCGCGCTTTGCCTGCTGGCCATTGCTTTTTATTCTACCACACATCGAGCTAGCTAGCTGCTGGTATACCCTCGATCCATCGATCTCGATCGATCATGGCATTATAAGCAACCCTAGCACGCAGCTGCCCAGCTTTGCTCATCGTCGTCGATAGGTAGCTTGATTCCATTTATTTATTATTTGACAAGTCTTGATCGCCTCGTCTACTGCTCCTTCCACACACAACGTTAACAGGCGATCACCATGTCGGGGCCAAGGTGCGGCGTGTGTGGTGGTGCGGCCGCCGCCTGCTGCCCCGGCCTGGACGCCGGCGACGCAGCAGACCTCATGAACCGCGGCGCCTTCTCGGTCTTCCCCGTGGCCGTCCATCACCACGGCTCCGGGACCGGCGGTGGCCTCGTCCAGCCGCAGCCGCAAGGGAGCCGCCTGCACGAGTTCCAGTTCTTTGGCCACGACGTCGTCGACCATGAGAGCGTCGCCTGGCTCTTCGACGACCCACCGCCGCACGCCGGCGGCAGTTGCCCACCTGACGACGACGACAATAACCAGCTGCGGCCTCGCCACCAGAGGCTGCCGCCGTCGACGTTTCACCCGTTTGGGTACCCCGGGAACGGGCTCACCTTCGAGGTGGACGCTAGCCTCGGCCTTGGTGGTGGCGGCCGGCAAGAGACAGCGGCAAACGCAACCATCGTAAGTATAATGGCACGACGAATATATATATATATATATATATGTATATATATATATATGTATATGTATATGTATATATGTATATGTATATGTATATATGTATATGTATATATATATATATATATATATAAAATCTCAGGCTGGGTCAGGGATGATGGATGGATGGATGGAAATTTTTTTGTTTGCCTTGATCATCTATTTTCATCTGCGTGTGTGCATCAAATCAATTGCTCTTCTTCCTTTAATCGATCGGTTTGCTTTTGATCGCAATTCTTTCTTTGTTTTGGCGTGCTGCTTGCTAATCTCTCTTAATTATTCTGGAGCTCATATGTGGTTTCTTAATACTACTTCTGTGTGTGTGTGTGTGTGTGTCTGTGTCGCGTCTCTTATTTTGTGCTCGCCGGTCATCTCTCTCTACCTTCTTGAGTGCTGCGAGGGTGATGCGTGTTTTTCAACTCAAAATTAGTAGTGGATCAGAGCTCCGCATATGTGGTATCTTCGATCCTTCTCTGCGTGTGTCGCGTCTCTCTACTCTACCATGGCATGGGTGTTTCAATTACCAAATTTAGAAGTTTTGAAATAAATTAAAGGCTTGCTTTGCTTTTCTGAAGACAGATAACTAAGATCTAGTGTGTACTGCCTGCGGTTCATATTGTAGAAGGGGCCATGCACAAACAATCCCACATCAAAGAAAACTAATAACTCATGTGCATACAGTGTGTGCATGCAAGGGCTGAGATGGAAATTAAGTCCAAATTAATCACATGTACAGATAGACCCTTGTGTCCAGAGGAGGAATACGGGAAACGCAAAACGTTTTTGATATATATACATAGTTGATGAGTTGATTAAATAATGGCCTTGTCATTAAATCCACATACCTATGCAGCATCTCAAGAAATCATATACTTAGTACTATCAGATAAGAAAGGGGAATACACCCTTCCTATTCCATTTTTTCGCTACTACATACATATATATGTGGGCTAGTTTTGTTTCACCCTTAAGGGCTGCTTTGGCAGAACTCATTTTCTGTCCTGCGGATTAAAGGAGGTTGGACGGAACTGAGGTGAAAATGAGCTAATTTTTTTCTCAGCCCTCTCTAATCTCTGGTGGGAAATGGTTGATCCAAAGTAACTCTAAAAAATCAATGCCTGTCGCAAGGCATGTCTATACTTATTCCATTAGGCACTGTGAAGATATTAATGTGGGTGAAATCAACGGTAACGACATTATGCACATCGATACATGTCTTACAATGTTTCTTGCCACAAATCATTTGCATCATATCAACGTGACACAGCAGGCGGGGTTCTGATGTTCATCACACGGGTAGGGACATTCAATATCCAGCAAGACGCAGTTGCATGTGGAAACTAAAACTGCCGTACATCTTGCTGTTGTGGATCAATCAATTGTGTTAATTAGTAAGCAAACTCTGAGCAAAGTTAGAGACGAACAACTGCATGCATCAAGACAGTGATGAGTTAATCTATTGCTTTATATACACACTTCTTTCTTGCTCGGTTGAATCAATCAACTAAGATCCTAGATTCTAGTCTGTTAAGTTTCCCTATGATCTAATTAAATTGCTGCGTGCTGCATGCAGATGTCATTCTGTGGGAGCACATTCACAGACGCTGCAACAACCTCGAAGCTCAATAAGGAGCAGCCAACCCTGATGGCGGACCATGGTAATCAGCTGCCAACGCCGGTCGTAGATCCATCAATGGAAAGGGAGGCAAAGGTGATGAGGTACAAGGAGAAGAGGAAGAGGAGGTGCTATGAGAAGCAGATACGGTATGCATCCAGGAAAGCCTATGCAGAGATGAGACCCCGTGTGAAAGGCCGCTTTGCCACGGGGTCACTGGGCGCCGCGCGCGCGCCCGCGACGCGTACGCGTCCCCGCCGCGGGGCCCACGCGGTGGCAGTGAGTGGGGGACGCGGCGTGCGTTGGGAACGCGCGCGCGCTCAGTAGGAATTGGGGCTTTGCCAAGGTACCCGAAGCTGCTGCGCCACGGCTGCCGACGCTGGCAACGACCTGCTATGATCCCAGTCGCCTTGATCTTGGCCGCTGGTTCCATTAATAGCCATTCGTAGTAATGGCAAAAGCTAGACTACATATATAAGCTTGCATATTGATAACAATAATCGAATTTACAGTGCATACCGAACCTGCTACTGCAACAACTTCTAGGATTATTATCGTTTGTATTCGTATTAATATGATGACCCTCTTAGGTTGTCGTATTTACCAAATTTATGTATTTCTAAATAGTGATGATCGCATGACAAGCATGATTTAGCTTAATTGTACCATGTGATGTGGTGCAATGTTAAATATGATCTGATTTCTAACATTAGGCGTTGTTTGGCAATGATATTGGAGGAGGATTGGATATGATTCGATTCCTTCCTAATTAAATTTAAATAGGGAGGGATTTAATCCCCTTCAATACTCTCGCAACCCGAGCAAGTCCTAAGTATTGTGGGGACAATGGAAGGTTCACAATCAGGGTTATGTGATCAATTATATGGATTTCATTATCTAAAAAAATTATATGGGTTCACAATCAGGGTTATGTGATCAATTATATGGATTTCATTATCTAAAAAAATTATATGGATTTTTTCATATTTGAGTGCGGTCAGTTTCATTCAGGCTATATGTATACAACATGTGAGCTGCACGGGAGATTATAATACTCATTGAATTTCTTACATTTTGTGAGCTGCATCGATCATTAGTTGGGGCTCGCAGTTTCTCCACAAAACTTTTCACGTAAAGTTGTGTATCTTGTTCGATCTTGGTTTATTTCTGCATTATTTTCTAATAGGCAGTGTAAAAGCAAAACTGTTTAGGGTTCTATGACAAATATACCGTGACAGTAGAGACATTCGTCACAATTTATTTCGTTTTATGACGTTTTCTATGGAGTAACCCAATTTAGTGACGAAAATTTTATGTCCGTCATTAAAATCGTCACGCATTGTTGTATCATCATCTTTGTGACGATATTATATGACAATATTACGTTGTCATAGGTGTAAATCGTCATAACTTCGCTCTTTGTTGTGATTGTGACGATATTGCATGACAATGCACATTTGTCACAAAGTTATAATTCATTTAAATAAAAAATAATGTTAAATAATTATTGTTGGCACACGTGGAACACCATTAAAATGGGCTATCGATGGCAATTATATTAGTATTCTATTAACTTTGTGGGAATTCTCTTTAAATTGTCACAAATTTATAATTCATTTAAATAAAAAAATAATGTTATTTAAATTGTCACAAATTTATAATTCATTTAAATAAAAAATAATGTTAAATAATTATTGTTGGCACATGTGGAACACCATTAAAATGGGCTATCGATGGCAATTATATTAGTATTCTATTAACTTTGTGGGAATCTTTTAAAAAAAAAACACACTGGGAGGAGAATTGAACCTGAGACCATGCTCTCAGGTCAAGACGTTTAATCCACTGCGCTTTTGTGAATGTTCTGCTTGGATGGTCACGATAAATTTACTAATAACTTTTGTATTATTTCATCGTACAGCACTTAGGTCTTTGCGTGGACGAGGGTCATCGCATTCTCCTCGTACGTACCACGTACGCTCGGCTTACCCCTGGCCGCCGCCGCCATAGTTGATTGCCGTCTCGTCACAGCCCAACCATGTAGAATACAAGGAGTCGCCTGAATCTGCCACCTCTGTTTGGCTGTTCCGCTTCTGCCCAACTTCGAGTCTGTGATTGGCACGAGCGCACGGTGAGTCGTCGTCGACGCCGGCGTCTGCATCTCGGCGATCAACGATCCACAAGACCAAACATCATCGAGGCCGTGAAGCGTTCCGTCGATCTCTCGGCCGCCGGCAGTGAAGCACTCTGTTCTCTAGGTTTCTAGGGCTGATCGCCTTATCTGTTGTTGGCCTGCATCCTGCAGCTGCAGGCTTGCCGCTTTGCACCATCCGCTGTGGTGAATGGTGATGTCTGATCCCCTGTCCTGATAAGTGGTAATATACTTATAATCTAATATGGTATGAGTTGATTGGTTAGTGTTTCTGCATAGTGGATACTCCATAGTTTTGATAGATTAATGATTCATCGAGATGCAAATTAATATGGCTTGCACTCTTGAGCCTTGGAGGCTGATTTCTTGGTGCATTTTAAAATATTTACCGAATTATATATGGAATATACTAAATTATACATGAATTAGACCGAATAGTGTAAAAATTTTTATTATTATGGCATACCCTTAGCAAAAATCCTAAGTCCGCCACTAATTTTGGGTTGTACAGCTTTGATTAGCATATAGTATTGTATATAGTTTTTGGCAAGTGATCAATAGCAAGACACATCTGACACATGTTATCTTATTTAAATGAATTTGTAGATGGATAGATCTTGGATCAATAGTAGGCTTTTCAGCAAGCAGCATATCGCAGGAGTGACAGATTTCATGAAGTTAATTTCAGAGCGATTTGCTGAGAATGAGGAGGTACTGTGTCCTTGTCGAAAGTGTTTGAATCGGCTTGCCAAACCTAAGTCACAGATAGAGGATCATTTATATATTCATGGTATGGCGAGCACATATACTACGTGGATACATCATGGGGAGGCACAATTGGATACTGTGATAAATGAACAACCTGACCATCTAGATGAACAGTATAGTATGAATGAGGATGTTAGTATGAATGAGTCTGAAAACCCAGAAGATAGATTGCATGATATGGTACGAGAGTTGTTTGCAGCTGGAGAGGAAGGTTCACAAAAATCTTTGTTTGCCGATGTATTGGAAGAGATGAAGCAAGAACTTCACCCAGGTGCATCATATACAAGATTTTCTTTTGTGGTGAAGTTACTTCATATCAAGTCATTTTACCGGATCAGCAATGTTGCGTTCACTGCAATTCTAAAGTTGTTATCATTAGCTTTCCCACAATGTTGTCTACCGGCATCTTATAAGGAAGCTAAGAAACTTATTAAAGCTTTGGGACTTGGATATGAGTCAATCCATGTATGCCCAAATAATTGTGTTTTGTTTCGAAAAGATTATGAAAAAAATGATGAGTGCCCAGTGTGTGGTGCATCGAGATGGAAAGATGGGGAAGGAAGAAATAAAAGTCCTCACAAGGTACTACGGTATTTTCCTTTGATTCCTAGATTGAAGAGGATGTTTACTTCTAAAAAAATTTCTGAGGAGGCACAATGGCACAAATTGAAGAGGAAAGTAGTGGAAAATGAGCTGAGCCACCCAGCTGATGGTGAGGCATGGAAAGACTTTGACAGGAAACATCATTGGTTTCAAGAAGATCCCAAGAATATAAGGCTTGGGCTTGCGACAGATGGTTTTAATCCCTTTGGCAAAATGAGCTCCTCCTACAGTATGTGGCCAGTTTTTGCTATCCCTTACAACTTTCCTCCGTGGGTATGTATGGAGCAATCGAACTTCATGATGTGCTTGCTCATCCCTGGAAAGGAATGTCCAGGAAAAGATTTCGATGTATTTTTAGAGCCATTAATTGATGAATTGCTACAACTTTGGATTGGTGTCCCTACTATCGATGCACTCACTGGAAAAGAATTTGATCTACATGCAGCTGTAATCTGGTGTATTCATGACTATCCTGCTTTGAGCACATTGTCAGGTAGAGTTACTAGAGGGTACTATGCTTGTGTGCATTGTGACAAAGATCCTTGTTCTAGAAGAATAAGGAATAAGATATGCTACATTGGGCATCGTCGTTGGCTTGAACTTGACCATCTATGGAGGAAAAAAAAGGACTATGATGGCAAAATTGAAAACCGTGAGAAGCCACAAGAATTTAGTGCAGCTGAGTTGTGGCAACAATTGGAGAATGTGAAGGATGTTAAACCAGGAATGCAGCATCAAAACAAAAAGAGGAAGCGAGATACAAATGATGGTCAATGCTGGAAGAAAAGGTCGTGCTTGTGGGATTTGCCATATTGGACAGATTTGAAGCTGCGGCATAATCTCGATGTAATGCACATCGAAAAAAATATATGTGAGTCCTTGCTTGGTACATTTCTTGGTCTTCCTGGAAAGTCAAAGGACAATATTAATGCTAGGCTTGATTTTGAAGACTTGGGCATAAGAAAAGATTTACACTTGAAGCGTGATGGAGATTCATATACAGTTCCTCATGCCCCCTATACAATGGATAAAAATCAAAAGGTAGCATTTTATGACTTCTTGAGAAGTGTAAAGTTTCCAGATGGTTATGCTTCTAACCTAGCATCATGCATCAGTGCTGATGGATGCAACCTCCAAGGATTGAAAACTCATGATTGCCATATCATACTTCAACGAATATTACCTGCTGCTCTCCGAGGAATCATGCATAATGAAATATATGTTGCAATCGCAGAACTAGGTACCTTCTTTCAGCAACTATGCGCTAGGACTCTTAAATTGGATGTTTTGCATCAAATGAAAGATAATATCCCAATTATTCTATGCAAGCTTGAGAAAATATTCCCCCCCTCATTGTTTGATGTGATGCTCCACTTGTCGGTCCATTTACCTGATGAGGCAATCCTTAGAGGACCAGTCCAATATGGGTGGATGTACCCTGTCGAAAGAAGGTTATACACTTTGAAACATTCTGTGAGGAATATGGCACGACCTGAGGGTTCGATTGCAGAAGCATATGTTGCTAATGAATGCTTGCATGCATGTTCGAGGTATTTTGATGATCTTGAGACAAGACACAATCGCGAGGGTAGGAATAGAGAGCATGTTGATATGAGTAAGGGTGATATATCTGTTTTCCAGCATGGAGTAGATTTACTTGGAGCCCCTAGGATTACATATTTAGAAAAGGATTATGATAAGATGGTTTGGTATGTGTTAAACAATTGTCCTGAGGTCGAGCCATATATAGAGTACGTATTTCTATTTTCTGTCCCGTTTCCTCTTATTACTTTGGTATTCATTGCATGCTAATTATTGAATTTAATATGCTTCACAGGCTATATAGAAAGGAGTTACAGAATGAAGGAGGATTTCCTGATGTTGAAAAACAAGTAGAAAAGCAATTTTCTTCCTGGTTTAAAAACCATGTGAGAACTCGTTTTATATTTCAACTTAATCTTTTTGTAGTTGAAGTTGTTCTCATCATATACCGAATTGATGTGTACAGATTGGAAAACGGTACGTACGAGGAGAAGATGTCAGTGCTGATCTATTCGCTTTGTCATGTCAACCCGATCTGCGAATTAGAGTTTATTCAGCATGTATTGTTGATGGTGTTCGATACCACACTGTTGAACGTGAGAAAAATAGGAGGACACAAAATAGTGGAGTCATGGCAGAAGGCACACATAATGGCGAAGATATTGAATTTTATGGTTGCTTGAGAGAAATAATTCAGTTGCAGTATAATGCAGATAGCAGCGGACATCGATCTGTGGTTATTTTTCGGTGTGATTGGTTTGACACAGAAAGCAAGAAGGGGAGACTAAAAGATGATGGACTATTCAAAAGCATCAACCATTCGTGCATCTGGTACAAAAATGATCCATTCATTCTTGCACCACAGGCAACAATGGTGTTTTATTTGGAAGACACCAAATATGGGGGTAGCTGGAGGGTAGTTCAAAAATTTGCGCATAGGCACCTATGGAATGTTGATGAAACTTCTAGTGATGAAATACCCAAGGGTGTGGCACTTTCTTACCAAGACGATGAGTGTGTTGCTTCTAATATTCAGCATACTGAAGGGAATTTGAACAATGTTACAACGGGGCTAGAAAACAGAGTTATTATTGATGCCAGTGTAGTTGAAGATCTTAATAGACAAAGGGAAGTGGAAGAGAAGCAAAATTATTTTGAAGATGAAGAAGATGAAACAGAATGGCAATATGCTAGTGATAATGATGAACGCACAATCCCAAATGATGCAGATGATGATAGCGATGATGACTAGCTGGGTGTTTATCTGTGTCATATAATTTAAAGGTATGGGTATTTCTGATTTTCCAATTTTTTTAATTTTACTTTGATGAATTATGGTGTGACCTCACTCAGTTTGGCAGGCTCTGTAGGAGATTGTAGTTCAATTCCAAGAGCATGAGAGATGACTGCATGTTCACAAGCTGAGGCCTTTTAAGCATTTGAGATTGTGGGAGAGAAATTCAGATTTTTATATGTAACTATTCAATTATTTTTGTCAGCAAGTCTATGTAAGCATGCATATGTAAGCTGCTTTACATGTGGTAGATGATACCTTTCTGTTTATTGGCTTCGTTATTTTTGGGTACTGCTTGTGAGTGGGTACTGTATGTAAATTTTTTAATTTTAGTGAACAGTCACTTGTCAGCTTGTTGGTAGGAGCCATGGATTTTTTAAGCTATTTTGGTAATAGGGGAGGGAGGGAAACCTAATAATTCTGGACAAGGCGCAGTGACAAAAAATATGTTCATGTTTTACCTCCAGATTGCACAATGTACAAGTAGCAGCAGCAATGGAGGTCATGGTTTGAACTTAATACACATGAAGACATTCCAGGACACAGAGCACCAAACCTCATTCCCTAATCCAATCAATACCAGGAAAGGTGAGGGATGAAATTGAACATAATACACATGAAGATATTACAGGACACATGGCACGACATTACAGGACACACGACACAAAGCCTCGTTCCAACGAAGACATTGCATGACACACGGCACAAAGCCTCATTCCAATTCCAATCAGTACCAGGAACGGCAATATGAGGGATGACATTGCACATAATACACATGGGGTCATTAACGCACACAGGGCACCAATTTTGCATAACAACATATAATATATTAATAGGAGCAGCATGCTTGGCACGTTCACAACACATGTGACTAAGTTAGCATTACATGTCCAGAAGCATCCAAACCATCATGCTTGGCATGAAGATAGAATACATGACTATGTTTCGCCAGTTCATTACTACTTCGACAGGGCACACAACCCTTGCACTGGCCCTCTTCTTCTTCTCCAAAGGGACTGTACACAAAAGGTCTTGAACACGTTCATCTTGCCACACAAGGCACCATGCTTCCACTACATGTGGCGAAAGGGTGTCAAGCACTGTCCTTCTTCAGCATCTGCTCAAGCTTGCCCATCCTTCAGTCAGCTCTTTGTTCTGAACCTCAACTTTCTTGAGTTTCTAGCGTTCCTCCCGCAGCCCGCAGGGCATCAACAAAGTTCCTGAGCTTTTTAATTTCAGCTTCGCGCACTTTCATCTTATTGGCCAGGGTGGAAGTGGTCCCACTGCACTTCCTTTTGTTGCTGTTGACGCCCAACTGAAGGTAAAGACGTTATATGTCATGAGTTACAATAAACAACTACAAATAAACATGTGGTGTTGCCATGTTTCATATGAAATGATAAATCAAGCACCTCAAAATGCATATCACACTAATTCAGGGCAATTGATTTGTTATTTTGTGAAAACCGTTAAAAGATTAAGCTTGCAGCTATATCCAGCAATCCTTTATAGCTGCTGAAAAAGTATGGCGCTAATTGCCTTGGCCGGATATTTTAAATATTGCAACAAACACTAATTAGTTAGCATAGTATGCCGCTAGAAATTATTTGCCTGGTCATAGACTAAAACATATCTGTAACTGACAGAGTTGAAAGGCCACAGACCTCGTCAGCGAAGGGGATTGTCCTTGGAGGCACCGGCGTGGGTGGCCCCGCCTGTGGAGGCCGCGGAACAGGAGCCCCCAGCCTTGGTCGCGCCGTCGTGGGAGCCACCAGACTTGGTTGCGCCGCCGTGGGTGGTCACTGGTCACCCTAGGATGCGGCACCATGGGATCCCGCGTTAATGGTGGCGCCGGCGAGGGTGGCCCCGCCTGTGGATGCCGCGGAGTCGGAGCCACCACCCTTGGTCGCGCCGTCGTGGGAGCCGCCGTCCTTGGATCCACCGCCGCGGCAGCCCCCGGTGTTGGTGCCGCCGGCATGGGTGGCCCCAGCCATGGAGGCTTCTCCGCCGAGCTCCTGCTCGAGCACAGTCGCACATGGCTTTGCCTCCTGGTGAGTACCATGGCCTCGAGTGACGGATAGATGGGGAACGAAGGCCGAAGGCGACGACTGACGACGAATGCGATGGTATGCGACGGACCGAGCGAGGAGAATGGGCGTAGTTTGTTTGTATGGACAGACCTTGATAACTCAGAGAAATAAAATTAATAACTTTACTCAAACCAACAAACTTATTACAGTGGTTGGAGGCGATATCTCAAATCACGTTAGTCTGGGTTCGAGTCCTGTTGTGGATTTTTTTAAAGAATAATTCTTATTTTATTTTCTAATATTCTTCCTTGGGCCTTTTTTAAATGATATAATCTCAGTTCTATTTTTTTCAATGTTGTTCGATGAACCCTTGAACAGTAAGTGACAAATAATTCTAGTTTTATTAAGCCAATCAAGCATCTAAATAGCCGGCTATAGCTGCCGTTATAGCCACCATTAGCTGTTTTAAAGGTCTTCCGCTAAGCTAAATAGCCCGCTATAGCCAGCCATAACTCGTTAAATTGACCGCTTTAGTCTTTTTTAGCAACTTACTGCTAAATGGCTTAACCCGCTATTTAAAACCTTGATGCCAATGTATATGTGTTAGTCCTTAGATTATTCCGAAGCAAAAATACGAGACTATGATAGATCTTTTCATTTATAACAACAAAATAACCAATGTACTAATCGTATCACTTTTAGTGCCACTCACCTCCTTTCTCAGGCAATGCTCGTTTTGACGGGTTTATGCAAGAAACGCAGAGCTACAACAGTAGCTTTGGTTCACACCTTGGGATTTGAGCAATGTAGGGTCTAGATGCTTCTTGTTCCTGTTTGCCTGCGTCTGCGGCGAGAAGCCTGTTGAAAGAGCGGTCTCATTAGGGCAGCCTCAATGGTTTTGGACAGCTGCCGTCGATTTCGCTTGTTACGTGGACATGTAGAAATAAAAAATGAGCAGTTTGCAGAGCTTGCGGAGGTTGTCAGTGAGAGAGGGAGGCATTGGAGAGTGTGCGAGCTGGCGCTTGCTTCCTCGCTAGCGAGTTGATTTTGACGTTCTCTCTCCATCTAAACCGAATAAAAAATAGAAATAGCCAGTGAAATCGACGACCGTTGGACACGCCCTTATGGTCCAATTAAATTTGCTAGGTTATTACAACAGTAGCTTTTGTTCACACCTTGGGATTTGAGCAATGCAGAGTCTAGATGCTTCTTGTTCCTGTTTGCCTGCGTCTGCGGCGAGGAGCCCGTTGAAAGAGCGGTGTCATCATGGTCCAATTTAATTTGCTAGGTTATTGTCTATATCTGTCTATAAATATTCATTTAATAGTTGTTCACTCGCATACTTTGATCCATTTTCATCCATCGTTGTGCATGAGACATGGAAGGGTCATGGTGTTGAGGGATGAGTCTGCTGATTTAAGTTAGCGAGAATTGAACATCTGGTATGTGGGCCTACACACGTTACCCACTCATGTACGTGGCGTGGACCTCTTTTTATTATATTTAAATACAACCTCCGCGTACAAACTTATTCATGAATTAGTCATTACATCAGAATTATATTTGTGATATTTCGGCTTGCCAAAATACGACGTAGGAATTGTAAAAAAATGGCGCCATCTACCCAAAAAAATTTCGCCGCCGCCAAAAACCAATCGCCGTCCCACCACGCGCTATATCCTCCTCCGAAATGACAGCATCCTCTCCACAGAACCTCTCTCACCTCTCTTCCTCAACCTCCCTCATCACAGCCGGCGGCCGTGGATCCTGCAACCTCCCCACGGCAGTTCCCCCAAGATGCCTCCAGGGAAGAAGTCCACACGACCCTCACGGAAACCTGAAGGTAATCGCTTTCGTCAGGAAGAATCAGTGGATCTAGGGTTAGGAAGGCCGTACGCAATCTTGCTGGGCGGATGCACCTGGAGAACAGGGGTCTTGGTCCTCGGTGTTGGCGGGTTTGAGGTTCATAGCGACCCCGATGTCGATGCGGTGGAGAATGCCGTAGAACAACTTGGAGTAGACCCTGGAGTGGATCCATAGCGGGTTGAGCAGCGACATCTCGCGCGCTCTAGGAGGACCGCGGACGAGGGGGAGAAGAGGAGGCGCACGTCCGCACCCAGGGAAACAGGGGGCAGCGCGGTGGAGTCGAGCGAAGGGACGGGGTGGTGAGGCGATAGGTCGTGTAGGTGAGCTGAGCCGCTAGCCTCTGTATAGCGACTGCTCTCCCTATTTCCCTCTCCTTAATCCTCAGCTTTTCTTCTCCATGACCATGGCGACTCGCGAGCTCTGTCCGAGCGAGCTCAGTTTGGTCACCTGGACGGTTGGAGAAGAAAGGCCAACAGCTGTTGGGTCTTACTTTTCTACATAATTATCATGCTACGATTGTTTTTATCGTGTAACATCTAGAGCTACTCTCTTCAGAGACTCCTCTCGATCCTTCTGTCCTGCACGTGTGCTGGTATGCTAGATTGTGGGAGTTTAGTTGTTAGCAAAGCTTTATATATGTATAATTAATTAACATATAAATATGGAATTGGGTGCCTAACTGTTCGATAAGATTGTATAGGGTTTTTTATGAATATTATAGCGAATGCATATGTCAAATATATCAAGTGTAGTATAATTAGATGCATTAAATTATCTTATTGTGTATCAGTAACATTTGTCCTTAATTAAATATTTGTAAAGTGTACAAAAGCATGAATATATCAAGTGTAGAATATATCAGATGCATTACAATATCTTCTTTATTGTGTTTGTCATTTATTATTAATTTATTTTTTAAATGTACAGAAGCCCCTCCTACTGAATACGAGAAAATGAGGGCTGTCAATATGATGAAGAACAATCAATTGTTTCAACGACTGGGCCTTGGACAATTAAAAACAATGATGACCGCAAGGACTGCAAACAACAAAGAAGGCAGTCCTCAGCAATCAGGATCTTTATATGATGGTGAAGACAGTGATGATTCTGATGAAGAGGAGGCTGCGACGGTATTGATTCCTTTCTTAGTTTCCTCACATTATCTATCATTGCTTTTGGGTTCACAAACAATTTAATATACTTATGCTTATTATGTTGTACATATTCAGGAATTACGAGCTCATAAGGGTGTTCATACCCACATCTCCAATGATGGTGAACAGATGTCACCAAAAGTAACAAGAAGAAATAAAAGAATTGTGGCACCTGTGCAGGAACGACCAATTAGAGTCACTAGACAAAGAGTTGCTGAAATAAACCAAGAGTCTACCCATGGCCTAAATGTTCCTGCACAACCCAGTTCAATTGCTGCCACAAACCATCATTTGACCCACAGCCTTACTGTTCGTACACAACCTAGTCCAAGTGCAGCCACAAACCATGAGCCCACCCAAAGCATAGATGCTGCTGCACAACCTACTTCTCCGATACAAGAGCAGGGTGATAACCACAATCGAAATCAAGGCAAGTGAACATCTTAACTTTTTTAGATATAGAGCTAGCCTTGAGCAAATAACTTATATATTTTTCTGCATCAGTTTAGGTAACTAGTACAATCATTGTTTTTTTTACAGAGGTTTAAGCTTTGTATATCTACCAAGTTTCATCTGTTGTCTTTTTTTTGGATTTATATGTTTTGATTGATGTTTCTAGAGGTAGTTTGGTTACCAACCTAGGTGATTATATAGCTTTTAAGGATGAAAAGCTAATCAAAAGGATAACGTCACATAAAATATGGTTGCATTGTGAGCATGCACATTAAGCTATTGTGATATCATGTACTCTTTTTCAGGCTGCCGTGGCTTGTTCTTAAACATACACTTGATTTACTGCTGTATATTTTCCATTTGGATCCTAACCTTGATAACATCATGAATGATTATGGCCAGTCACAAATATATATTTATAGCCTATACTTACCCCATTTGTGTACGATGTCATTTTGAACTCAATTATTCATATGTTGTATTCTGTTTTATGGCAACTAATGCTTAGTTATATGCAACATTACTCATATAATAAACAATCTGTGTTTCTAGAATTGTAATTATTTATATTTGATACTAAGTCTGTAAAATAACATATTTTTTTTGGCCTGACCACAAATAACAGAAATCATACCAAGGAGAAGAACTATGGGCAGACAACTTGAATCGCTAAGCAGAGGACTGGGAATCAAGATTCCTATCCATATTGTTGAAGGGAACAAAAGACCAGAGGCACCTATTCAAGCAGCTAAGTTTGCATCGGAGGGTGGAATCACATTGAGGCAGCACACTCCAATATTTCACCACTGGAAGGAATACAAGAAGGAAGAGAATGAACCTATACTAAAAAACTATATTGGCAAAATTACTGTAAGTTAATTTTACTAATTTGTCAAGTTAAAGTTCATTGACCTTTTCAATCAAGACTCATACAACTATTACTTCTTTACTAGGCTAATTTCACCATGGATAGTGATAGCAAGGTTGTGGAAGATGCGTGTCTAGACATGCTAAAGCGTGGACAACGCCAAATGAGGTACAGACTGAAACAGAAGTACTTCAATGGGATACCTGCTAATCAAGTGAGGACTACATCGCCTATTTCAAACATGTCTGACAACGATTGGTTAAAGTTAGTGGAGAAGTGGTCTACCCCAAATCACAAGGTACCTGCAATATAGCTCCACTAGCTCCCTCTGTACAAGTTGTACTAAGTGATTACCCTGCGTGTTGCTGCGTGAGTACGTTCTTGTAGTATCATTAATTCGTGAAGTGAAATTTGGATGTCCTTATGAATTTGCATGAGAACCATAATATATGTGACCTAATATGCTTTTATTTGAAGAAAAAGTGATTAATAAACTGAAACAAATGAAAATGTATAAATGATTTCATTATTGATGGAGCTTATAGCTAGATTTATATACTCAACAGATTAATAGCCAGACATTTCCTACAGCTTTGTGCTTATCCCACCTATGTATCACAGTGTATATATATAAGCAAAATGGAGTACTTATGGTAGAAAGGAAAAAGAGCATGCTGACTCTTCTTTTTTGGAGAGAGTGGATAATAAATTGAAGTTTTTTATGAGAGGTGATAAGTTGAAAAGCAATTAGCCAATTTTGTTTCTGCATGCATAGTAGTGGAAGGGCAAAGTTTCTGTGACATAAAGCTGGTTATGCCTAGCTAGTACATTTTTTTATGTCTAGCACATCAAGTAACATACGTTGCCAATCATATGTTTATTTATTCTTAGTCCATCTACTTATTCTCAGTCCATCATAAATTAAGTTTCTTTATTCTCAGTGAATCAAAAGGTCATTACATTATTTCAAAATTGTACAATAGCATGAAAGTGTCAAATATTTGTAAAGTTTATAGAAGCTGGTGGTAGTTGCAATGTATCGCCAGTAGCTCCCTCTGTACCATATATAAGTTTTCCATGGTTTTTCTTGAGTGGCCTAATAGCCAGTTCTTTTCCTAAACAAGTTACCTTTTTTTTATCTCTAGCACATCAAGTAACCTAAGTTGCCAATCATGTTACTTTTTTCAGTGCAGCTACCTTTTCTCATTCCATACAAGATTCTTTATTTTTATTGGATCAAAATGTCATGCAGTTAATATTATAGCAGAGTAACTCTCTCCTTAATCTTTAATTTAAAAAACTAAATTCTTACCGAGTTACTTATGTTTCTAATTTGACCTTTTCCTCCAAAATTACTTATGGTCACACTGTCAAGATTACTACGTTGAACAAATGTGTTGTAATATATACTTGACAGCAGTAGAGCAAACTGATCCATTAATCAGCTAAATCTAGATAATGAAAACTGCTATACTCTTTCAGACTACTTACTGTCCATATTATTTCATACATGCTTACTTGATACACAGGGTAGTTGTGTGAAGAACAAATTTAATCGTGAAAAAGTACAGTATCCACAATGCACAGGTTCTCAGTCCTACATTGCAAAAGCTTATATATTGGTAAGAAAATAATCATTGTTTACTTATCTGCATAGTTGAATAATCTCTGAAAGTGTAATGCTGCCAAAAAAGTCAGTTTAACATCTCTGTTTCCTCATATAGTTAGTTGCCCCTGATTGTTTCATTTTTAGTGTTGACCTAGATTTCTTGATTATGCAGCAACCTTTATTTCTATTTCAATACATATGGTTTATTCCTTGACATATGATTGCTATGTCCTAATAATGCCACCTGGATGAATTGTATTTATTTTTGTTATTGACACATGTTACTTGAAGGATGCTTTCATATTGTTTTATTTAAATGCTTTAGCACTGTTCATATCTAAAATGTCCTTTAAATTGAAACTGCAAAGTCCAAAATGTCCTTTAATTGAAACAGCAAAATCCAACCAGTACCTTATTTCAAGATCTCCATTCTCACTGGACTCATTTATACCATTTCAGAAGCAAGAAAAATATAAGGATGCTGAACCTAGTGCAATAGATCTTTTCAAGGAGATGCATTGCAGCAAGAAGAAAGGTTTTAGTGAAAATGTTCAGAAAGCTATTGTAAGTTAATAGTTTTCCTTTCATGTCTGTACTTGCAACTTGCAGTATACTGATGAATAATCTTTATATTAGGTTGACATGGAAGAAATGGTAGCAGCACCAGTTGAGGATGGACAACAACCGAAGTCTCCTACAGAAGTTGTTTCTAATGTGCTACCGGGCTCCAGTGTGTTCCTACGCAATGTTGGTCTTCAGTCCGCCTCCAAAAAAAGCTCTGCAGCGACAGTTTCTGCAAAGGTTCAGCAACTTCAAGATCAACTAGAGACCGAGAAGCAAGAAAAAGATGGACTTCGAGAAGAAGTTGAAACCTTAAAGGCTCAGGCACAGGCATCTCAGGAGACCATTGACAATATGAAGAGGTCGATGGAAGAAAATAACAACCTCCTTCGTCAACTATTAAGCTTCAATCGAGGCCAAGCACCTCCATCTTAAGTCTGCTTGATCACTATAGGACCTGCAGCCTTATGGCTCTCTAGATTTGAAGTTATAGGATAATTTTCTATTGTGTTTAATGTTTAATACTTCGAGTTCAAGTTACACAACTTGTTTTGGATTTTAAGTAACAGACTAGACTTACAGTACTTGCATTTATATGTTATATGGTTACCTATTGGATGAATTGTGTGAATGCTAAACAAATTTATTCGATACTTTTGCTGTGATGTGTAATATTCCATGACGATAAAAATTCATATGATGTGTTCCTTTTGATGACGATTGTATCTGTCACACATGTTTCGCCAAATCACATGACATGTCATCGCACTTTATGATGAAAATATTCGTCACAAATGCATTGCCACATCAGTTGTCCCATCCTCCCAATTTATGACGTAACCCTTCGTCACAAAATTATTGCCACCTCATCTGCCATGTGGCTTGCCACGTCATCACTATCTATGACGAATGTTTTCGTCATAAAAGTTTTGCCACGTCACATGCCACGTTATCATCATCAACCATGTGGCAATGCATGGTGGTACGAATTGTGACGTTTTTAGATACATTTATGACGAAGTAGAGCGTCATAGATTTAGTGACGAATCTAGTATGCGTCATAAAATTTATGACGATTTTTTTCTAATCGTCATTGTTGTCCATTTACTACGCACCTTCTGTGACGATGGCTTTTTCGTCACAATGCCGTCACCAAAATACAACCTATGACAAATAAGCACCAGTCAGTGACGTAATCATAATGTCACGGAAGGCCTAAAAGGTTGTAGTGGGTTTCTGCGAGTCCTCTTGGTTCTTCAGAGGCGAGTAGATGAGTTTTTCATCATTCCTGCACACTGACATGTCAAGGGCACAGCTAATCTACCTTAACTATACTAAACACTGAAGACAAACTGTAGTAAACTGCAAAATTAAGGTAAACCTAAGCTAAGAAAAACTTTTTAAAAAAAATGGTATAAGTTTCATACCAAAGCTAAAAACAGCTAGTTGATTTAAGGAAAATAGTAAATAATTTCCTAAGATTAGTGAGATCTATTCACTTTCTAGAAAATATAGAATGTTTTGTTATTAAAATAACTAAATTTTAAAAAAACATAGGATTCAGACATGGCATGCTAACATCATCATGTAGGACCCATGGTACCTGACATAGCGCTTTTCATATGTCATGTTGCGATCCATGGGTGTTGACTCCTCCACTCGACCAAGTTGGAACTAGTTTAGGCTAGATAGGTTCAGGTTGGACTAGGGCCACAACACGTTGTAGGGCATGGACGCATGGTTGGCCAAGGAGGTGGGCTAGTGATGCGTGATGGCTGAGGTAAAGTACAACGGTAACATATTTTTAGCCATAGGGTAGAGCTTACCATGAAGGAACATGTTAGGTTAAGCCTCGTTGCCGACTGAGTAGAGACACGGCAGTGAGACCTTGCAAAGTTGCCTCAACTCCGATATTGAAGAAGCCAAGTGATAGATACGTATATCCTTTATTCCTCTGAATTGAAGAAGCCAAGTGAGGAGCCTATGGGTGGGCTTTAGTACCTCCAAACCTCGAAACTACCTCTTGAGTCTTATGGCACATAGGGGGGCAACACTTAGAAGTCAGGGCCCACCTTCCTAACATATACCTTGCTTCCACTCGAGGCTTTGCCTGAGGGAGGACCTCTTCCTCACCTAGAACTCTAAAGGATGGGGAGCAATGCCAAAGTTGAGGAGGCTCCCTTTGTACTGACAAGGGCTCATATGGATTTCCTAGGTTGTATTCTCATTTCATCAGGCTCCTTATCCTTGTGCCTAGCCTAAATGATAGACCATACTTAGTAGAACCACTTGGGTCGCCCGCATGCGTTCTCTTGTAGCGATTAGGTTCCTTTTTTATGTTACATCGTTAGTGTGTCCGATGGAGTCGTTTGAGTCATGTCTGGTTGTGTTATACTTGAGTTAAAAGTTTGGTGTGTGAATCCTTGTCATGGTGGATTATGTTTGATTTGGTTCTTTGGTTGAGTGTTAGTCTAGTTGTGGGGAATGTCCACATTACAAACAACTATGAAGATTAAATTGATTAATAAAGTTAGATCGTTTGGGTTATATACAGCCATCTACTCTTTTGCTCTCTCTACTTTATCTATCAGTAATGTTTATCAGCTTGGTTATGTTCAACAACTGTTTACTCATGCTGTCTCTACTGCTGCCAACAGATGGTGAACACTAGGAACATAGGCAATGGACCGGAGGACAACAATCAAGCGAATGGCGCCCCCATCCCCTTTAGTTCTGAGCCATTCATCCGCCAATGACCGGTCAAACACCGGTCAACTCCGGTCAGCTGGAGCACTTTTTGCTAAAGAGCCCTTGGATTGTATGCGAATTAACTCGCAGTCCAGCGCTGCAGAGACCAGGCCCCTGTTTTAAGTATCTTAAACCCTAGTTTTGTAAATTATTTGCAAATGGGTCCTAGCAGTATTCAAAAGGCTATAACTTTCACGTTCTAAATTCGTTTTTGACAATTCTTGCGCTCATGTGATCGTGGCAACGTGTAGAATAATTTTAAACTTGTTTTATGTTCTGTTTTTATGTGATGATGTACTGTTTCTTATCCTTTATTTTGTTTGCTTGCATGTGTGATCATGTGAATGCTTGTGTGGTGCTATACGATCGTGCGTACACACTGATCAGTCCAGAGAATTTGAAGAACCACCTCCTGAATTTTTTGAGCAGCAGCAAGGAAATCCCGAGGAAGGCAAGTATAACATAAACAACACCCAATAATTGTTAATCTTTTGTATGTGCATTTAATTTTGTATGTCGTAAGGTTATGCCTAGCTACTTTACCCTTATATCAACCTTTTGGGGATGCATATGGTTAAGTCTTAAGCTAGGTGCAGTGCTAAATACATATGTCCTTGTTAATTAATTTATGACTAATGTTTCTATGCAACTTAACCGTTGAGCTGACCCTCTGTGCTGCGGTGCTTGAGTGGTTCATGTCTCTTTTAAAACTTGCTTTTTAGCAACATGGTTCAGGGGGTTTGTGCATGTGCTTGGTGCTTTGCCAGCCACTCTCCGTAATGACCTATTCATAGAGCGACAGCCTAGGATAACAGCGCTACCATAGGACTGGGATGGGGCAGCCTTAGCTAATTAATTAGGTCATTTTGGTTTGGAGTAACATACCTGTGGGGCAAGAGGGGAAGTAAGCTTCAGTGGTCGTTGCACTGCCTTAGATTGAGTGTGATTTTGTTCTTCTCCCTTTGTGAGGCGGCCACCACCGTTGTGGTGCTTGATTCCTTGCGGTTACTTCTTACCAACGTGATCTTTGGAAAGGCTTCGTAGTGTGCTTCTTGCCAACGTGATCTTTGGAAAGGCTTCGTAGTGTGCTTGCTAGTCATCTCATCTAAAGCAATGTGATGAACTCCTAGCGTAGCTCATGACTTGTGGGTAAAGATGTGCAACCTCTCGAGATGCAAAACTGACATGTCAGTCGTGCTCATGGTTATGAGCGGCCCAGATCCTCCATTTGATTAGTGGTTACATGCTTATGGTTTCGGATAATGGTTATATATGTTTAATGTTATTTAATTCTTATGCAATATCTTTTGGGTTAATGGTATTACTACTAATCTCTAGTAATTAGGCCTTAATAAAAATAATCAACTAAAAGCACATGCAGTCGTGTTAGCTAACCGTAGAGCCTCATGGTTTATGTTATATTTGTTGAGTACGAGTTGCTGTACTCACGCTTGCTTCTTTATATTTATTCCTTGTTGGGGGACAGTTCCAACCGCTGCTAAAAAAGATGAATGCTTCAAGGAGTACAAATGAAGGATGATGGAGTTCTAGGCGAGCGACCCCTAGTTGGTTTCCGTATGGAAGACTCGAAGATTTAGTTACGCTTCCGCTACTTTGTGTTAAAGACATGATGTCTTAATGTATATGGTGCTTAGCGGTATGTAATAAAGCATTATCTATATCACTGTTTATTGTCTCTATATGTGTGAGATTAGATCCTGGCACACATATGGATTTACTCTGGTTTGTCTTTTGACAACCAGGGTGTGATAAAGTAGGATGCTCAAGGAGGCCCACTCAGGGGATAGGAAGAGATATTGGACAGAAATCAAGGCGGACATATGACACCAACTCATTGGCTTAAACTTCATGGCCTTCTTGTCTAAGGCCATTCGTCATCCTTCCCTTCTATTTACTGCCTTCAAAGCTATTTGGGCAATCCCCCTACTACAATGCAACCAAAGACCTCCGAGCGGCCCTCAATAACCCCTTTGAAGCCACCTGTAACACCCCAAAATTTGACCCTGAGAATTCTCTCTAAATCCCTCTCTAATTCAAAATCGAATTTTGAAAATCTTGTTTGTTTGAGTGTATGTTATGAGCTCAACGAAATCTCCAAAATTCTATCTCACTTCCTCCGGTTATTTCCCAAAATATCCGGCAAAGGTCCCCACTAAAATCCCCTCAAATCCCTTATTCAAATATCCAATTTCCAATCCCAAAATCTAAATCAGAAAAAGATAAATTCCCTCCCCTCTCTTGGGCCGAAACCCACCTCTCCTCTCCTTCCCTCCTCCTCCCCTGCGGCCCAAGCTGGCCTGCTCCCCTACCTTCCCCTGGCCGCGCCGAACGGCCCAAACCGGCCCGCTTCTCTCCCCTTTTCCTTGGGCCGAAGCCCACACCTCCTCACTCTCTCTGCCTCGCGGGCCCGCTCGCCTTCGTCCTCCTCCCCTTCCCTCACGTCGGGTCGCGCCGACCGCGTCGCACCGCCGCCGTGCCGCCTGCGCCCCGTCCCGGCCCCGCTGCCGTGCCGCCTCCGCTCCTGCCCGGACGAGCATTGATGCCGCGCTTCGCGCCGTCCCCGAGCATCTCGCCGTCCCCAAGTTGGTCGCCGCCTCAGCCTCCCCTATTCCGTGTCCAGGCCCAGCGAACACACCCCCACGCGCCGCCTTGCCGTGCCGTCTCCCCTCCGTCCGGCCCCGCTGCGGCTCCACCTCGACGCCACCACGTCAAGCTGCTGAGTCAGCCACCGCCAGCTCACGCCCGGCGCCCCTCTTCCTCCCCCCCACCGACCACCGCGCCTATAAGAAGCAGGCGAGCACCGTCGCTCTCCCCGGCCTCACTGGCGCACGCGCACACCCAAGCACACACACACGCACCTCCTCCCTCCCTCCTCGCTGGAGTCCCACAGTGGGATAACCCACCGGGAGGACACCGCAATGAACCACCCTCGCCGCCGCTCCAATCCACTCCTCTCCAGCCTCCCCATCCTCAAATTGAGGTGGGCGCGAGCTCCACTACCCCTGCGCGAACCTCTTCCCTTCCTCCCCTTGCCAGAATTGCGCCGGCAGAGCCAGAGCACCGCCGCGCCACGGCGTACATACCCACCGACGCTCTGGTCGCACGCTGCCTGCGCCACCCACAGCACCTCACACCTCCACAATGCCATCGACACGTTCGCCCTCCCGTCCTCTTCCCCGCCAGCTTGACCTCGTCGCCGAAACCGGCGCCGGCGACGAGAACCGCCGGCGAGCCGCCGCGAACCAGCTCGGCTCGGTTCTCCCCGAACCGCCGTCCGCCGACCCGTGACGCCGTCCCCTCCCTCTGTCTCTGCCACGCGGGTCCCACGCCAACGGCGTGAGCCACGCCGTCAGCGCCCCAAGTCGGGCCGGCTCGCCCATACAGGCTGCGCCTCGCGCCCGTGGGCTGCTTCGCGGGCCACTGCCAGGCCAGGCCGCGCGCGCCCGCGCCGCGTGGGCCAAAAGGCCAAGCGGGCCGAGCCAGGCTGGGAAGAAAGTGGGCCGCGTGCGTGAGGTTTCGGCCCACGTTGCTTTTTCCTTTTCTTTTTCGATTTATGATTCTCTTTTCTAAAGAATTTCATATCTCGACCGTATGGACTCCGATTTAGGCGATTCTTGCGCCTAAATTCTCCATAAATCAAGCTCTACGCATCCATGTACATCTCTTGACTCTCACACGCTTCGTTGTTGTGTCTACAGATATCCTTCTCGCCGACATGCGACCCCCACACTCTCGGCGCCATCGCCATCGCCCCCGCCATGGCCGTCCGTACCCGCAGCAGTGGCACACCTCTCCTAACCCTTACCAAGTCCAGCGGTGCGATCGGCCCTCAGCTCAGCACCCTGCGACGCAGCGCCAAACCACGGAGCCACTTAGCCTATGGATTCCGGAACCGTTGGTACAACCTTCTTATCCTTCTCCCAACACCAGCAACCCTTGTTGAGCTCATAATATGCCTTGTTTGTTCTCTGTTGTTGCGCTTAGGTTATACCGAAGATTCTGGTCGGAACGCCTTTCATGGCAAGGATGTTCGAAACACTCGAAGAAAGCAACCGGCGCATGCAGCAGATTCTCGACGAGCACGCTAGGTGGATGGAACGCCATCACGCCCGTCAATGGGAGTTAGAATGCCAACGTATCCGGAGGATGATAAACCCTCGCCCTCGGCCGTCGACGTCCCGTTAGACCCCAACAAAGTGAACGGCAAGTCCACTGAAATCTCACTTGATGCATAAATTACCCAGTTTTTGATAAACAACCCATTGCCCTGATTAATGATAAAACCTGCATGTTTTGCTTGCTAAGGAAAACCTGGTAGGATAGCCACCCGAACCTTTTAGACGTAGCGCGCACAGGTGGATCACTCACTTAATATCATACATAATAATCTTGTTGTGGAACTTGGGTTGGAAATGGGTTGGTGTGCGTTTGCAAAAACATGGGGAAAGACCCCGGCAGTCGATCTCGGTCGACTACGCCACGTGGTTGAAGGGTGGAGAGCCCGGGTACCGTTCTCACGGTTACACTGGGGCCCAGCCTCGTGGAGAGGACCGAGCGGTGTTTGAGGAAGCTCTGCTCTTCTAAGGATCGATTTGGAGTCTCATCTTGCCTAACTCTTTATCGTGCAACCACTCGATGTTGTATATGGCAACACTTGGCTGGAACCCGCAAGGAACAACCTCCCGATACCCGTAGGCTGGGAGCACCGAGGGACTGGGAATGGTGGAAGTCGTGTGTCTGCTGGCACTGAAGCGACGTCGCGTGTCTGCTGGCACTGATGCGACAGGGCCCATGTCTCTCCTTGGTTGAGGCCGGGGAATACTTGCGGGGATAGAGCCTTGAGCGGGAAGGGACCTCACTGATCATGAGTGCCTAGACCAAACTTGTGAGTAAAGTGTGCACCTCTGGCCAGAGTATAAACCTATCCGGATAGTCCGTTGTCCACTGGTATGGACGTCGAGTTACGGCTTGGTTTCTACCAGTAGTGATTTATAAAATTCGGGTTTGGTTGGGTGAAAATGATGTTTTTGGAAGCTACGAGCGTGGCCCGGAAGCAGTGGAGAAAAATGTTGGCCTGCATGCCATGAGCCACGATGGACCGGCAAGTCCAATGGCGCCCCTTTTGGAAAAAGTGTTTTCTGGAAAATAAAACTGAGAATCAATGAGCCTTGCATATTTTCTGGCAAAACTATCCTGAGCTCCAGATATATCTTGCATATAGTAATAGCTTTGACCCCAAATTCCTTATGGAGGAAGGTGGGCTTGCGGAGTACGTTTTCGTACTCACCCCCCCCTTTGTTGTTGTTTTTCAGAGAAGACGAAGTCGCCTTTTAAAGAGGGTTTGTATGTGTAAGGGTTGCGGCCTATCCCAACGGTGTGAAGTGAGAAAGCTTGGGTCTACCGTTTAAGTTCCGCTGCAGTTGTATGTTTCGGGCTGCGCCCCGTTTGGTCTGTCCCGTTAGGGCAGATCTGTACTACTCTGATGTAAGAATGTGGTTATCATATCCCTGGGAATGATAATAAAGCACATTTTAGTCCTGCTTACGGGCAGGGGCGCTTCACCACCCCTCTCCTTAATTCCATATTCGATCTCATAGATCCCTATTGAATTATGTGGAAAGCCGTATTCGATGGAAGTCGTATGTACAGCTTGGAGGGACATCTTTCCTATCTTTTGAGATCCACCCTACAATATGGGGTCAAAAAGCCAAAAAAAAAGATTCATTTTTAGACGAGAACCCAATGAATCTTATGCTATTCATTAAATAGGTGGTTTTTTTTATTAGAGTAGAGTATCGGCAAGGAATCATGATTATTAATTCGATTTTTAAGTATTATTAAGTAAGCCATCCACAATGCATAGGACTATCCCTCCCCATTTCCAAATTTTGAATACTTTCTTTATATTTATTTTTTAGTCCCTTTAATTGATATAGATGCAAATACTCTGCTAAGATGATGCACAAGAAAGGGTCAATATAGCTCAGTTGGTAGAGCAGAGGACTGAAAATCAAACACTCACTCAAAAAATATCTAGGTTTACTCCTCCTTCTTACAAGAGATGGTGTTCAGGGCCTACTCACCTCAATGGACATGGTTCATCTACCCAAAGAGAAGACTACCCCTATCTTGAAACCAAACAAGTGATAGGTGCTTTTAATACTTCGGCCAGGGCTTCTCCTATCATCCTCCAAGTTCATTGAGTTTTCGACCTCTACATCCCGAATCTACCCACAAATGCAATAGTGTATCCTAGTGTCTTTGAATGGTTATTCCACACTTAAGGGGTGTCATATGTATGCTCAGGTGTTTGTGTTCATGTACTTCATCGACTATTAGGCTAAGATCACATTTGTAGACATGCAAAGGTAGAGGTGCCCTTCATTTTTGCCTTATTCCTTCCGTGAGACAACAACATATATAGTCTTGGCCAAAAATAACCACACTCGATTAACCACAAGTGGTTTTTGGTGAAGCTAGAACACTGCTAGCTACTGTTGCAGGAAATCGGATAATACAGGCTAGTATTTGCAATTGCTAGCAAGGGTGAAGAGAAGTAGTAGAGAAACAAACATAGCACCTCACCTCATCGATAGCCAACACTCAGCAGTCACCACAGAAGTAGAAGCATGAAGTGCAGCACCCTTAGCCTTGCATTGTGCTCATGTGCAAGTAGCACAACACGGCCTTGGCGCCACCATCTCTGTGGATGAGGACCAAAGAATGGGAGTAGTTGGTAGGAGATTGGGTGGCTAGTGCCTAATTGCAACAATGAGGAGGGATGGATGGAGGAATGGGGATAAGGTTAGGGTTTACTAAACCCTAGGAGGATGAATTTATATATGCAGCTTTGGTGAAGGCTGTTGGGCAACACCCTTTGTTGACATAGAACCTAACAAAGGACTTGCAACTGCTACTAGAATTTTAGGTCCTCGTGGGTAAATATTTATCTCTGTTCTCACCTGTCAATGTTGTGGGTAAGGATACCCATGACGCTACCTTCCGCAACAAGGGGTCCTCACTACATGGCCGACGATCCTCAGCAACAGCTTCGGGCAACTAGCCTCAAACCATTGTGTGTCTAGTCCCATAGCCCTACGTGCGGGGCAAACCAGAGTGGGTAAGAATCACACCTACCTCATTGAATGTGAAACGGAGGAGATTCTTGCTTCTCATCGCATTAAATGTGCACGACGCGATGGAGCATGCACCCTGTCCTCTACCACATTGGTCATCACTTCAACTAGTAGGTGTGTCCTACCGCAGTTGCTGCCAATACTATGCAGTAAGGTAGCTGCATATGAGGGAAATGACACCTTTGACTTGTATGCCACTAAACTTTAGGAGGAAGCTTCCTCCAGTTGATGATATGGTGGCACCACTGGGAGCAGCACACATGCATGTACGAGGCACTCGATGGGCTTCATCTACTTCGCTTCGCCAAGGCCAACTAGGACGTCAAAGCACTACTTTGTGATTATCTAGGTCCACAACATAGGGTCGTAATAAGTGAATAGAACAGTGTATGCATGTGGTTGGCCTCTCTTATTGAACTATGAAAGGGTGGTCACCTCTGTAGAAGAGGATCGGCACCTGACTAAGCTAGGTTATACTCTTCTTGCTCTTTTATAACCAAACTCTGGCCTTACCTATGCAATGAGCGATACATCCACTTCAACGGACGTAAGGTATTACGCTCCAGTGGCCGAACCTCTCTAAAATGTGTGAGTGCATCCTCCCCAGCGTGCTTACTTATGGCGCCTGTTGCAATGAGGGTTGGCGCCCTATTACCTCAAAAAAATCTCAACGGGCCCCTTGTCTTGGGACCCCACCGACTCTACCATGCGACACTGCCCCAATAGTAATTTGAACCCACCCTTCCCCGTAGGAAAAAGCATCCATGTCCCCACCCTTCTCGTCCCCACAGGGAAAATTGCCATCCCTTTTAGTATAGCAGCAGGCTCTTCAAAAGTTACTCTTCAAAGCCATGTAATTTTATTCTTCAAAAAAGACATGTTTATACCACATGTTTATTGTAGTGGAAATAGCTTGTATTTCTACGCTGATCACAAACTCGGTAGCCCTGTTCATGTGTTGGTGGATTGATTCCAACAATCCAACTACTTTCCTCTTGGGTTGTTAATCAGCATCGAAGTGAATTGTAGTGTAGGACACTTGATTATAATAGCAGGTTACCGGTAAAGGGGTTATCTTTACCTTTGGTTTGCATGTGCTATGGTACCTTGAGATTGGTAGCTAGCTGCACATATCTAATTTAAGTCAAATCAAAATACAAATACAGTGTCATGGGTGTAAGCAATAAACTGTCCGCTTGGGCACAATACCCGATGTCTCATGTTCTGTATGTTTTCAAAATTCGAATATAAACTATGTTACAAGGGGCCAGTGATACCTCGGCCGACTTCGATTCATAAAGATTTGAATGCATCCCCTTCTCTCATTTCTTTCATGTTCTTCTCCTTCAACCATCCCCATCCCTCTCTCCTGTAATAGTCCCTCTTTCCTATACCAGCGGTCGATGGTGGGTGGCTAGGTGCTGGCCGCTGATGGCCACGCTCGTGCTGTCGCCCTAGCTATCATCATCCAACATGGCCCCACCACAGCCTTCACACATCCACCGTCCACATCCACTGCAGTCGTGCCCCTATTGTGGACCGCGCCGTGGCTTACAGTTTCCCGAGCCCGTAGCACTCCCGTGGCGACCGCCCCTGCTGCTAGTCATGGGGGCGGTGGAGGGGCAGGCGCTGTCCAAGCTCACCGAGTGCTGCCATGAGCTAAAGGAAGGGCAACACGCGTGGGTGACCCATCGGCAGGAGACGATGGACCCAAACATCATTATCTCTTCCTCCTGGATCTAGTGAGGAGGAGGCAAGATCCGATGGTGCTCCCACCCAATGGCTTCACATCCTCACCAGATTCATGGAGGAGGCTGCAGATTTGCTGCTCCCCGATCCATGGTGGCGAGGTATCAATGTCTCATGGTAAGATCCTCTCTCTCTCTCTTTCCTAGTCCATGGTGGCAATGATCCTAGGAAGGAGAATAGAGGAAGCGAATTGGACAATATCCTCATCACTGAGTTAAGGCCATCAGCGCTCGGAGCCTCGGATCCACACCACTGGTACTTCCTTCTACCTTTCCTATGCCGGCACACGATTCCTCATCACTGAAGTAGGCATGCTCGAGGAGGTCCGATTCAACAACTGCGAGTGTCACCCCGAGCATAGCATTTTCATTGATGTTTCATGCGAGATTTGCAACTTGTGTGGTTGTGTTTGAGAAAAATCTTGAGAAGAACGTGAGCATTGTATGTCAAACATCCTTTCATCTTTTTTGTGTTATCGGATTTTTTTCTCATATTTTTTGTGAGCATCAGATGTCAAACTCCCTTTTGTTTTTTTGTGTTATCAGATTTTTTCTCTTATTTTTTTTTGTATGTTCAGTTTGGTAATGTTCCGTACAAATTCAAGAAACATTTTTTATGTGGTTGTAAACTATTATGAGATTCTTCTTGAAACATTATTCCTTTTCTTTTATGTAGTTGTATAATACTTCCAACGCATGTATGATGTACGTTTTGGAAAATTTTCCCTTCAATTGTAAAAAATTTGCTAGAATGACCAGTGAACTTGTACCTTGAGTGATGTGCGTTTTGGGAAAATTTCCTTTCAATTATACCAAGATTTTACTTGTTCTCATATTAATCAATTATAGGGTTTTTTCTTTGTTTTTAATTAATTAGACTCGATCCAGTTTTAGGTTGTACATGTACTCATTTCAAAGTTGTCCTGTTTCTTTAGGCGGTTGAAGGAATTTGTTAGAAGTGTTCCCGGGTGTGAATCTATATGCAAGTGTCTCTGGGCGTTCATGGATGTACATGGTGTGTGGTGGAGCTGATTGGATAAACATGCAACAGTCTATCATAATAAAAAATGATAAACAAGTGAAAAAATAGGAAAAAGTCTAGATAACCCCCTGTGCTTACATAGGTGGATCACTTAACCTCTAACCTACAAAATCATATGTTTTACACATTAAACTTTGGTTTACCAGACAAAATACCCCCTTGGGTGGTATTGGTGGGCGGTTTTGGCCACGCCAGCCGCCACCCTAGCATTCTTGCCACGCCAGCCGCCACGCTAGAGTCGGACCTGAGCGAATGGTGTATTTAGGCGCGAGGGGCGAGTATTTTGCCATGGAAAAAGGGGAACGGCGGCGGCGTGAAACCTACACTCGGCAGCGGCGGCGGCGGCGGTGCTAGCGGTGAGCTGCGAGCGGGTAGCTGGGGGCGGATCTGGGAGCGGGTGAGCTAGGTGCGGTGGAGGTTGGGGCTGACCTGTGCCATGGCGGAATCGACCTCGTCAAGGTCATCGTGGGCCGCTGAGCGCGCGGCAATGGGACCACCAATGCCATACTGTGAAGGAGCTCTGTCCTATGAGCCAACAGTCTTTTGCGGGTGCCGATTGAAGTCACTGAGGAGGATCTCGTGGAGCGATGGCAATCCGGGCAGGAGGTTCTTCCGTTGCAGGAGGTGTAGGGTATGTAGTCAAAGAGCATTTTTTTTCCTTCTATTGATGACTCACTGTATGTCCTGAAAATCCATTGAATTGAATGCTTTGTTTGATGAGCAGACTCCATCGGACTATGGGTTCTTCTCATGGATTGATGATGAGTACCCACAATTCTTGAAGGACCTACTACTGGATTTGCGCAATGCGGTGTGGTCTTTGAAGGACATCGAATGGATGCAGCAAGCAGTGAGCAAAGAAATTGAGGCGTTAAAGGAGAACAATCATCAATTGGAGGTGGAGGACTTGTGCAAGGCTGAAGAACTGAAAGCCATTTAGAAAAAAATGGCTGAGAGGGATGAATTGCTGCAGGCTATGGCTATCAAGATTAGTACAGGGAATAGGTCTGCATCAGTTAGTTGCCTTGTGCTTGGGTTTGATGCCGGGAAAACAGACGGCTGAAGGCCCCGCCTCCACGTCACAGTGATAAAGTTTAATTTAACTTAATTTAAATAAGACAAAAAACAATACATGTATTGCAGGTTCAGACTTCCATAATTTTTATATTTGCATAAAAATTATGTTAATTACATCTTTAAAGAGAACACCCCTAATTAAGAGTTCCAATATTAAAATAAAAGTTACAGCATATGGCTTCCTATTACATGACTATAGTATAAAATAAAAGAAAAGTCTTCAAACTTCCATGATGGTCGACACTTGTGCAATGACGGTTTGTCATATCTTTTTTTAATTTGTTGAGGCATGCAATCCCTTTGTATGTTTGGACTGTATGCTACGATTATTTTGAGTTTATTTTCACTACTAGCAAATCAATGTGTGCATCGTAGTACATTTATGATAAATCCCTCATGCATAAACATATGAAATATTCATTTTCAATTGATGTATAATTTAAATATTTTAATTTGACTACCATAACGAGGCATAGTGTTTACATATGGCGAATTTGGTATTTATATTTAAGCATTTTTGAAGGCTGAAGTTGGTTTTTTTATATCAATTTTTACTATCGGCATAACTATTAAATATGCATATAGTATACTTCGAAAACTAGAAGTATAGCCTATGTGATAGTTTCTTTTTATATTCGTCTTTTACTACTAGCACAACTATTTTGTATGCACGTAGTATACTTTGAAAATTAGAAATATAGCCCACATAAGATAAGCGTTTGTTTATGTCTCTTACATCTATGCAGCATATGGGAACGATATGGGACTCAATTTCATATATGTAATTTAATTTAGATGACGGAACATATATGCATGGCCGACTCCTGTTTGTATCAATCGCTAGGACCAAGTCTCTCACTCATTACTTGTATCCATTGACTAGACCAAACACGATGGCTTAAGCAAGTATATGGGCTGGCAATAATATGTGGAAGCCGAACAGAAATTTAGAACATGAGTCTCCTTAGGACTGTATCCGATATGGATGATCTCCTAGGTAATGAATTATTATGTGCAACTATTGTTTGTATCCACTGTAGAAACCGAGCAAGATTAGAGGAACTTGCCTCTCACTCATTACTTGTATCAACTAACTGGACTAAACAAAGTGACATAATTAAATCATCGATGGCGAGTAATACGAAGAACATAAATGATCCATTTTTTATATAAAGTAAATTGGTTGCAGTTATATGACTTGTATCGCAATGACCAAGCCAACGGCAGAAAGGCCTTTTTCTAGACTTATCCAACATACAGGATCAAGCCTAATTGATAAAATTACTATGCTCACCAATTGTTTGTATCCACCGTGGGCACCGAGCAAGATTCGAGAAACAAGCATCTGACTCATTGCTTGTATCCACTGACCGGACCAACAATACGGCATACTAGAATCATCTATGATCGACAATATGAAGAACATGAGTGATCTATTTTCTACATAGAAAATATATCGGTTGCATTTACATGACTTGTATCGCAATGACCAAGCCAACGGCATAAATATTTTCTCTAGACTTGTATCCAACATATAGGATCGAGCCTAGTTGATGAGATTACCATGATCATCAATCGTTTATATTCGCTATAGGGACCGAGAAAGATTCGAGGAACAAGACTCTCACTCATTACTTGTATCCACTAACCGGACTGAACAATGCAGCATGATAAAATCATCGATGACATGAAGCATGAAGGACATGGAAATACATTGCATATGTAATAAAGAAGATTGCACTTATATGGCTTGCATCGTGATGACCAAACCAACGGCAGCAAGCCGGCGTGTTGATGTCGACTTTGACGCCGGCGGTCTCTGATGACGCAGTAGCGCAGCTGCCGGACGGAACTCCTTTCCGTGGACGAACGAAGGCGCTGGCCGGGGCGACAGGACTTATTTGGAGCGCTCCTGCTCTCTTTGCCTGGCGACGCAGTGGAGTCCGTGATGAATTTTTTTTTTTTTTAGGAGAACTGGAGGGGTTTAAGCCCCTACAGAATTTTAATAAAGAAACAAGCAAAGTTTACAGTCGTTTTGGGAGTAAAAAAAGAAGACAAGAAACTAAAGAGCAAATTACAGGTTATAGAAGATTAGAGAGCCAGGTTTCTATGCCGGGTAGATAGCTCGGTTTAGCCCTATGGCAAAGAAGGGAGAACTCCTTTATGAAGGTCTCCTTGCAGAGAGTTAAAGAGGGGGGGACTCCATTGAAGATGAATTTGTTTCTTGTTGTCCAGATGCTCCAGCACATCCATCATTCCCATAAAGAAGGGCACGTTGAGATCTTTTCTGAATCTTGATAATGTGGCAAAGGGATTGCTGTTGGGGTAAGCATTGAGGCCCAAAAGTCCCCAGCAGCTGATTGCGAACTGGCACCTGAGGAAGAGGTGTAGTAGATGTTCAGTTTCATCATTAGGACAGAGGACACAGAAGAGTGATGGAAGCTGCATATTTTTCCTGCTCAACAGTTCTCTGGTGTTGATTCTATCATTGAGTAAAAGCCAAAAGAACACCTTGTGTTTTTTTTGGCAGGAGTTTTTCCAAAGCTATTTAAAGCAGGGATGAACTGATCTGGTCTCCACTAGCAGTTTATACACTTTCTTTGTGTGGTAAAATTGAGTACCCCAAGTGTAAGTCCAAAAATCATTATCCAAAGTTGGAGTGAATTGTTCCATCAGGCTAGTAAGAGCAAGCAACTGTTGATAGGCAATCTCTGATAAGGGTAAGTGGAAGAGAGAATTTAGCTCATTAGTTTGCAAAGCTTTTCCCAGGGTGAGCATTCCATTTTTGGCAAAGGAGAAAAGTTCAGGAAACTTGACTGCCAATGTGTTCAAATTCCACCTGTCCAGCTATAAGAAGCAGGAAGTTCCATTCAATGCCTTTGGTTTGGAAAATTCTTTGAACTTGGGCACGAGCTTCAGAATTCCTCTCCACCAGAAGGATCCCTTTTTGGTGTGTGAGGGTAATTTGCCATTGCTGTAGTATTTCTCCCAGAGAAGGTTTACCCAAGGGATGTCCAGCTTATTGTAAAATTTGTGCAGGTTCTTGAGCAGAAGAGCTTCATTATGGGCTGTTAGATTCAGAACTCCCAGACCACCAGAATCTTTTTCCAAGCAGACTAGTTTCCAAGCTGCCTTTGAGGGAGTTTTACTATTGAGATCCGAGCCTCTCCAGAGGCAGTGTTTCCTGTATTTATCGATTTGCTTGATGATTGTTTTGTGAACCTCATACGTGCATAAGTAGAAAGTTGGCAGAGAGGAGAGTACTGAATTGACCATTTGCAGCCTGCCACCTTGAGATAAAAAAGCTGAAGTAGAACACAGTCTCTTTTCACATCTTTCTACCAAGGGGAGAAAGTCTTCAATCTTTGGTTTGGTGGTCCCCAGTGGTAACCCAAGATATGTGAAAGGAAGGGTCCCTACTTCACAACCAAAAGTCCTAGAAAGGATATCCAGCTTTTCTCCTGAGATATTGATGGGCGTCATGCAAGATTTTCCAAAATTTACCCTTAAGCCCGTAGAGTCAGCAAAGGAGTCGAGGATGGCTTTCAGAAAGAACAGTTGCTTGGCATCTCCCTCCATAATTATTAAAGTGTCATCTGCATATTATAAAATGGGGAAGTCCTTGCTGTGAGTGAGAGGAATTGGTAAGGAGATAAGCCCAAGAGCTGTTGCTTTGTTAAGAATACTTTGTAGGAGATCAGCTGCAAGGACAAACAGGAGGGGTGATAGTGGGTCTCCCTGTCTAACTCCTCTTTTACAGTGGATAGTTTTCCCAGGGACACCATTTAGTAGCACTGCCGAGGTACCTGAGTCAAGGATTAGTGAGATCCATTTGAGCCATTTGTCACCAAAGCCTTTCTGTTTCATGATTGAAAGCATAGCCTCATGTTGTATTTTGTCAAATGCTTTCTCAAAGTCTAGCTTAAGAATAATCATTTCTTTCTTTGATGGCTGGCACAGGTGAATATATTCAAACGTCCAGGCTAGACAGTCTTGGATGGTTCTGCTTTTGATAAAACCATACTGGTTTTTGTGCACTAGAGAAGTGATGCGGCTCTGAAGCCTATTAGCCAGGAGCTTGGTAAGGATTTTTGGTGTGATGAATTTGCAGGCAGCTTGACGAAACTTCTTTGCGTGTTTGTGTCTGGGCAGCCTGGTGGCGATTGGCAATGTGTGTGTGTATATATATATTAAGCACGGCAGAGGCGAGCAGCAGTTCCTTGGTGACCATTTCCTTCCCCGCTACGCTAGGTGCAGGCATCTCGAGGCTCCTGACGCGCACGTCGCGAGAAGGACGCGCGGGAGCTACGTGCGGGTTTTGATAAGACCGAACGTGAGATATTGCTCGTTTTCCTTTTAACCGAAAGCTTAGCTAGCTCTAGAGATTAGATTGTGGGCCCTCTGGTAATTACGCTTGGGTATTCTGTTGACCATCAAAGCTGTGAGCCAGGCACTCAGCGGCCCGTTTATGCGTGCGATACGTACATGTTTCGTGATCTTTTCCTCCGTTTATATCTGCACGTCCAACTGATTGATTATTTGATCAATCAGATAAATATACCTTTATATGTGTTATTATCATACAAATTACAATAGTTGGACGATCTCTTTCGTGTATGCATGCAAATGGCGTGATGCATTTCCATGTATATAAATCTAATTTGTGTCACCTTGTACCATTTGATTTGTCTAGTAAAAAGGTGGGATGTATTTAAGTATTATTTCCGTCCATCCACGCATAAATATATGTGACCCCTCTAGTATTTATTTATCAATTTGAATGGTTGGCCAATAGGGTATTTTGGGCATACGTATTTGCATGAGTTTGACTTATAGTCTCTAACTCCTTTTATTTTCTCTTATTATTCGGTTTATATATGGCACCCGATTTAGTTCTCTAACTGACCAATTATTCAACTGGTCAAAGGAATTCTTAGTCCATATGTGTATCGGCATTATATTTAACAGACGTGATAGGCCATCTATATTTTTGCGTTCATTTATACTTGAGAACCGCACATGTTTCAATCTCTTGACGTGCTAGAATTTTAAAGCCTAGCCCAATGTTATGATGTTTACCTTATTTATCTATTCATTTTGTCTACGGAATTTAGCCATGAATATTATTTGGTAGATTGTATATATATTTTTTGAGGTGGCCAAAATCCGTGTCAATAGGATTTGTGGTTGGTCTCTTGCTTGGCATGGTAGTATGTAGTTGGTCTACTGTTGCGATGGTGTTATGCATGGCCTTGTAGCTGCAACTAGTGTACGACAATGTCCCATGAATCTGTATGAATGTTCTTAGGAATGCAATGGAATCAAGTATGCAGTCCATGTATGAATTACTATGAGTGAGCATGTATGCAATGGAATTGTAGTAGGGGCTTCCTTCCTCCTCTAAACAATCAAGCTCAGGGACCAAAGCATTTGTACTGCTCCCTCCAATCTTGGTGGGCTAGATAGAAATTTTGTTTGCCCTAATATTCTTCTTAATTTGCTTGGCAAAGTTTCTAAGCTCTACTGTTTCCTCATCTTCAGCAGAGTTGTTCTCATCTGCAGGAGGCAAAAAATCTTCACCTGAACTTTCTGAGTTAGCCTCTCCAGTATATCCTTCATCACCTGCCTCACTACTGTCTTGATTTATGTCACCAATGGCTGCAGCAGGGCTTGCCACTGATGGCTTTGATGGGGATCCGTACAACTGCATGAAATTTGTACATCATAGCACAGAAAGCATCATCAACCAACAGTATGAGACCCTTAGAAAGATCCTTCCCTGGCATCAACCAATGCAGCCTCTCAAAATTACTTGTTTTGTGATCTGCAAGGTGCCCTTTGACCTTAGGTAGCGACAGTTTATCCACATCAACATAAGACATTGCAGATGTTCCTCCAACATATTCCAAATCCCCACTACAGTTGACCAAAGCACTACCAAAGCGAAATCTAATTTGTATCACATCCATATTATCCATCCTAGACAAGAAAGACAATACGGAATCATGAGGTAAAACAACCATATACTTAGGGGATTCCTAAACCGTGCCAAAACCCTATACTTTACAGAATACGAAGTAACAGAGCCTTGCAACCAATTTAAACACTAGTCCAACACAAAGATTGCTGCGACACAACAAAAAAACCCAATCTTGGCCTACTACATTCAAACCAATTTCACCATCAACTGCATTCACGAAGATCAATACCCAACCAAGCCCTATTCCAGTGCAATTGCAAGAACCATATGTAGGGGAAAGAGCAAGGCAGTTGAGAATCGAACACTGACCTTGACAGTCTATGCGAATCCTCTCACTCGATCTTCCGCCCGATCATCACCTTCCGCTCTGATTCGCCGCAAGCTTCGGAGGCGACGAGGACGAGGGCGAGAGCAGCGAGGTTCGGAGGCAACGAGAAGATGAAATGCCGCCTCGCCCACAACCTGCAGTGACTCGTATAAACTAGACAGACGATGACCTGATAGGCGGGCCTGACTCCAGTGTGGCGGCTAGTGTGGCCAAAACCGCCCACCGAGGGATGTTTTGTCCGATAAACCAAAGTTTAATGTGTAAAACATATGGTTTTGTAGGTTAGGGTTTAAGTGATCCACCTACGTAAGCACGGAGAGTTATCCAGACTTTTTTGCAGAAAAAATATGTACGGTTACTGTATATGGCAATTATGGATGTACTAATTGTTACTTGTGAGGGTCTATTTTTTAATAAAATACGTAGAGAACAGGACTTGATTGTTCAAGAGTTTGTGGCGACCTTTGATCTCGCGCTCCAGTCCAAACGCACGCGGACGCTGTCACGAGGCGCTTTACGAGAAAAGCAACGCCGCCTCGGTACGTCTCCTCGAGCTCTGGCATCCTCTTGCGTCCAGTCTTCTCCTGCCTGCTCGTCGCCTACCGTACCGTGCCGCCATTCCCGATCGGCCGAGTCGGAGGGGAGGAGAGACCAAGACCCATCTGCAGGGCTCGGTTCGGAGAAGGCCGGACGGGCGGAGGGCGCGGCGATGGGCGGCGCGGCGGCGGGGACCAAGTGGATCCGCCACATCCAGCGCCTGAGCGCGGCCAAGGTGTCAGCGGAGGCGGTGGAGCGGGGCCAGAGCCGCGTCATCGACGCCTCCCTGACCCTCATCCGCGAGCGCGCAAAGCTCAAGGTCAGTGCATCCCCTTTTCCCCTCCCTAAAAACCCCTCCTTTTTTCATCTGTATATCAGCTTTGCTCTCCCCTCGCTGATCGGCTGATCCGCTGATCCCTGTATACTAGTACACTGTATTCTGAATATTCCAACAACAACATGGGAAGCGATTCGAGTCGATTGAAATTCTGTTCGGTCCCGCATTTCGACCCCCATCGAAGACAAACAAATCAGTAAATTAATAAAGGAGTGTCTTTTCTGGTGGGTGGAGACTGAATGTCAGTCAGATACTGTCGACAGGAATCGAAACCAGTCTTTTCCCCCACTTTTCTCTTTTCACATGTGGAGTGTCAAGAGGAATCAGCAGTGCTTCTACCACTGCCGGCTTGCATTATACTAGTATATAATACGGTTACAGTAAACAAACCCCTGTGCTTAAGACGGTAGCCGTCAACGATTCTGTATGTTTCTCCTCTTAAGCTGGCGATGCACCAAAATTCAGAATTGAAGTGCCTCTACTCTGATTCTGTATGTTTCTCCTCTTTACGGGCAAGAGGCAACGTGAGTAGAGTTATCGCCTCCCAATTGTTTAGTTTATTGAGTATGCCATAAGCACGCACGGTCCCATGTGATTGCTACAGTAAAGTTTGCTGCAGATACCATCTGCTTGCACTAGCGAACCTCGACAGAAGTAATTCAAAGAGTACTCATGACTGCATGGACTTGAATGCTGCGCTTCCACACTTTTTTCAACCATTGGGGTAAACAATGCGATGCCTAATTATGTTCAGAAGCTTGCTTTCAACTTGTGCAGTCTGAGTCTTTTAAGACCCATAGCACCGGTTCTTTAATGACAACATGAGTAAGATATGGTCAAAGCTGCCATGCACACACGCCCTCACTTCAAAAAAATCTTATATTTGGATAATTTAAAGAAGTTCTTTCATCTGGAAAGCAGACCTCATATATAAACTTGCCACAGCTGACAGAATAATGACAGAAATCCTTATTCAGAAAGTAAAATTTTCATTTCGTTTTTGTGCTTCACTCTAAAAACAGTTATTTTTTTCACCATCAGGTAAAAGAACCTGAGGCTTGTTCATGCATTTGTTTTCTCAGTATTTCAATACCGATAACATGGTTTTTAATTCATGAGTAAGATATGGTGAAATCTGACATGGGCAATCTTAGTGAATTATTTGCTTCAAAGGTATCTGAGACTCTGATAGTATAGAAGTGTTCAGTTTGCAAAGGCAGGCCTCGCATGTAAGGACATTGCCAAATCTGAATGAAGGGCATGCAAAAAGTTCCATATTCCAAAAATACCTTTCTTATTTTCTAAGTGCTTAACTCTGTTCCAGTTTGTGATTAATCGCCCATGCTCATTAATAGGCACATCAAATTGGAACAACAAAAAGCTTAATACAACCTTCATGGATAATAAGTTCACTTTGTCTTCGTAAAAAGCTTCCTGCAATTTTTTCATAATGTCATGTGTACTTGTGTTTGTGCAGGCTGAGTTGCTGCGTGCTCTGGGTGGCGTGAAAGCTTCAGCATCACTTTTAGGGGTCCCTCTTGGTCACAACTCATCCTTTTTACAAGGGCCTGCATTTGCTCCTCCTCGCATAAGGGAGGCCATTTGGTGTGGAAGCACAAACTCTAGCACAGAAGAGGGTACGGTTGTATTATTCAACATAGACTAGCACACATTGAACATAAGAAACATTTACAATAAAATCCAATGATGTTCCTGTTAAACAGGCAAAGAATTGAATGATCCTCGGGTGCTAACTGATGTTGGTGATGTCCCCATTCAAGAGATCCGTGACTGTGGTGTCGAAGATGACATGTTGATGCATGTAATTAGTGAGTCTGTCAAAGCAGTGATGGAGGAGGTAAACATATTATCCTTTGATGATTGCCTAGTAGTCACCCATTTCGTACTAGTTCTGGTTTTCTATTTTGTGCCACATATTTATTCACAGTGGCACACTGTTTTGTAGGAGCCTCTTCGACCATTGGTGTTAGGGGGTGATCACTCAATATCTTATCCAGTGGTTAGAGCTGTGTCTGAAAAGCTTGGAGGACCTGTTGACATTCTTCATCTTGATGCACATCCAGATATCTATGATTGTTTTGAAGGAAACGTTTATTCACATGCCTCTTCATTTGCCAGAATAATGGAAGGTGGTCATGCCAGGAGACTTCTACAGGTAATTATGTTATTTCATCTCAGGATTCTGAGTTCGATCAGAGTACCAATATTATTAATTGATGAGTCAGCATACTTTTGCATGGTTAATACATTGGAAAAAAATATGCCATGTATTTTTAGCTCCCAGTATCAATCAGTTTTCTTTCCTGTTTATGTCACCCTTATCCCAAGAGATATCATGGTTTAAATTATGCCTGGCTGGATATCACAAAGATTTTGCCAAGCTACCAGCTGCAATATGTTTTCTTTCCTTCATTTAGAAGGCTCGAGGTTGATGCCCTTGACATTGTTTTGCTGCTCTCCTATCGGTAGCATGAATACCAGTTTCATTCCTGTTTATGTCACCCTTATGCTGATCTCACATGTTTCAGGTTGGACTAAGATCAATTACGAAAGAGGGGCGTGAGCAAGGGAAGAGATTTGGTGTCGAACAGTATGAGATGCGGACCTTCTCAAAGGACAGAGAGAAGCTTGAGAATCTGGTAATGCACTTAAAGCTTACTCATTTTTAATGTATTTCTCTTAATTTATTGATTCAAAATGGTGAAAACATAGATGATTCGTGGCAACCATAATGTATGCCATATTCACATATGATTCTGCTTATCGTGCCCTTTCTTGAGGAATTTTCAGTTTAAACTGTTAAGTCCAGTTGATATTTCTCAGCTAGCAATCCATTGCCAATCTTTAATTTGAATAATACTGTAATAACCAAGGTGGTTACTGAATTTCTGGAATTTACAGATTGTTGATGATTAAAAACCATGCTTAACTCATTCTTCCCCTGCAGAAACTTGGGGAAGGTGTAAAGGGAGTGTACGTCTCAGTTGATGTGGACTGCCTTGACCCGGCATTTGCTCCCGGCGTCTCTCACATCGAGCCAGGAGGCCTCTCATTCCGCGATGTGCTCAACATCCTCCAGAATCTGCAGGGCGATGTTGTCGCCGCTGATGTGGTGGAGTTCAACCCACAGCGTGACACGGTGGATGGGATGACAGCCATGGTCGCTGCAAAACTGGTCCGGGAGCTCACTGCCAAGATCTCCAAGTGAGGCAGTCAGGATCACACCATTCTTGATCTTGAAGCACACGGTGGGGGGCTTTCGGGCTAGGATCCTGACTTCTGTGCATCAGGCACCAAATGTCTGACATGTGACAAGGTTATGTTAATGAGACTGTAATAATATCCTGGAGGTTCCTTTTTTTAACCATTTAGACTGCTCGATTCTTGTGTATTCTCTAAATCTGCCAAGTTCCAAATGAGATGCTATCGTTGACAGTGATTTGGGGTTGATTAATGAGTGAGAAAGGCGATGGCTTCCATCCATGTCATTATCACACATTATCACACTTTTGTTAATGTGATAATGTGTTAAAAAAAAAACCCCCACCTTAACAAAACGGTGGGGGGTTTTCAGGCTCGTTGCCAGGGGAAATATTGTGTTCTGCAAAATGCCACTCTGAACAGTGCAACGCCCACTACATCTTCTTTCAATTTCCTTTCTCATTTTCTTGAATTTCCCTGATCTCGGGCCATGCAAAATGTCTCGACGACCATTTATAGCATGCTTTGTTCCAACGGATATGTAAGCATGGCATTGCAATCCCTATAATAATGTGATATCATGTGTACGCGATGATCAAGAAAATTTTGTTCTCCGTACCTTTGGATGGCAAAATGTTCTGCAAAATTCGCAATTTCACATGCCATGCTATCTATATTTTGGAATATGTCAGCACGGCAGCTGCAGTCACCTGCTTGTTTATATGTCTGTTGATCTGTTCATTGGTTTGTATGTGAACTCTGAAGAAATATGAATACCAGCATTTTTCTAAGATAATCATTGGTTGAGAAAAAGGGTCGTATGCAGGACAGAAATTCTGTACTGAATACAAAACTCCTAAACCTTTCAAGACTCTGTTTGTATGCTCGACACAGGAATTTTGTTGGAATCAACTGATGCAGGTAATTCTGTTGGAATCTCCATGCGATAAGCAGAGGAAATTTTGTGAGTGGGGCCTTAGGTTGAAATTTCTATGTAGGCAGTCTACTCTGCTGCGAGTTTGAATTTTTATTTGATTTCTGGTTGCTGAACAGATGATGTTATTCACATGACCTAATGCCCATTTCATCTTTTTGCACACAAATTGAAATATCAAAATGTTTGATGTCTTTATATGCAACATGTAATTTTAAAAACAGATTACTAGTCATGACAAAATGACTTATATGCCCCCATTTAGTCATATATATGCATCTTTAAAAGGAAAAAAGAAGCACAATTAAATACAAAAGCACCTTAAAATGAAAAAAATCAAACAATTAAATGCACGTCCCTTACAAAAAGGCAATAACATTAATGGCATGTGCGGAGATTGCATTTTTTTAAGATAAGTTTCAAATACTATGATTGTATTCATTTTTGCATGTATGCAACACGTTTCGGGAAAAAAAACTAGGATCAAACTAAAGGATCATTAAGACATTGGAAATTACATGAGTGTGGCCTTTAATTAAACCCACAAAGTACTTTTATACTATGGTTTTAAAATGTGCATGTGCTGTTAATTGATTTTGATATTAGAATATGTTTTTGATGTATCTAGCCAAATATATCTAGATAATAAATCGTTAACAGGTGCAGCTACTGCAATACTATTTAGTGGTTGGTCCCTCAGTTCTAAATTATAGGTTATTTATTTTTGGACACTAACTTTAACCTACTCATCTTATTCAAAAAAATAATGAAAATGCATAAAAATTCAAACCATGTTTAGTCTATATTATATGGTAAAATAAATCATAATAAAAATAAATAATAATTACAAATTATTTTAATAAGATGCAAGAGTCGAATTTGCTGTAAAAAAAGTCAAACCCGTAATTTAAGATGGAGAGGGTAGTTTTTCCGCTAATATTTGCTCATCTATAAATACGTCCTTAATATCAAAATTTCGTTTAACCCGCTAAAGTTTTAGATAAGTTTGAATATAGTCCATCCCATAAGATTGGAGTGTTTGTGTAATGATAGAGTGGTGAGGCGTCGCTGAGGCCTCTTCAAGCTTTGACGCCGCGTCGCCAACCATGGCGTCCTCCGGCGTCGAGGAGCAGGAGCCCACGGCCGTCCCGCCGCTCCTCCTCTTCCGCCTGCCGCCCATCCTCCTCTTCCGCCGCGTGGACGCGGCCTTCTACGCCGCGCTGCGCCAGCGGTACCGCGTCCTCGACTTCTTCGCCTCGGGGGACACCCTCCCGGCCTTCCTCGCGGCCGCGGCCGCCGATCCCGACCCGCCCCGAGCGGCCGTCGTCGTGGGGGGCGGCGCCGTCCGCGTGGACGCCGCGTTCCTCGACGCCGTCCCGTCGCTCCGCTTCGTCTTTAGCACCGGCGCCGGCGTCGACCACATCGACCTCCACGAGTGCGCGCGCCGCGGCGTCGCCGTCGCCAACTCCGGCAGGGTCTACTCCACCGACGTGGCGGACCACGCCGTCGCCTTGCTCATCGACGTGCTGCGCCGCGTCTCGGCGGCCCAGCGGTTCGTCCGCCGTGGGCTGTGGCCGGTGCAGGGGGACTACCCTCTCGGTAACAAGGTCCCAGCTGATCTTTGGTCTTGAGTTTGACTGAACTGAAGTGATGTTTACTTTCATTTCTGCTCTTATAGTTAACTGACAAATTTGAAGATTGCCGTATACCATGACTTTATGTATTAAATTCAAATGTTCCGCGAAATGTTCACCAATACTTAGGATTTCAAGATCTGAGTTCTTCTGAATATTAATTTCAGTGCTTGAGCCGTTGTCTTTTCAGAATTCGTCTTGGGAGAGGAAATTAGTAAACAAGTAATTAGAACCTTAATCTGCAAAAATTTCTCAACTAATTCATAAGACCGAGTCCAGCAGTCAGGGTAAATGGCCGGTATAGTACAAAACGATATTCAGAGAGAGGGGTAGTTGGAATAGTGGATATATGTGTTTTTACCCTACCTCCTGGACTCAACCTACGTGATTTAGTGGAAGCACACCTGTATATCATCTAAATGGAAGGACAAGTATTATTTATAGTAAGATATTGAGCTTTGGATAGGACATTATATTCATGAACTAATCCGCCATCTCTGTATTTTTCGTGATGAAATGTTGGATAGTAGCAGTAGCCTGATGAGCTCATCTTTGCAACCATTCACTAACGATGATTCAAGTACTGTATGCATTAAGCTTTATACTTTGTGGAATTCATATGTTCCCAAATTTCCACCGATGCCTCCATAGTAATATTTTGTCTTTTACTTTGATACTTTCAGCTAGGCAGCAAGCGTGTTGGCATCATTGGCTTGGGGAACATTGGTTCACTGATCGCAAAGAGGCTTGAAGCTTTTGGCTGTGTCATCTATTACAACTCTAGAAGACAGAAGGATTCAGTCCCCTACAAATACTTCCCTAACGTTCATGATCTTGCTTCTGAGTCAGATGTGCTTGTTGTTGCATGCGCATTGAACAAGGACACACAGCACATTGTCAACAAGGATGTCCTGGAAGCCCTCGGGAAGGATGGGATCATCATAAACATTGGTCGAGGAGCAAATGTCGACGAGCCTGAGTTGGTCAGGGCGCTGAAGGAGGGCAGGATTGCAGGAGCCGGTCTTGATGTCTTTGAGAATGAACCTAAGGTGCCAGCCGAGCTCCTGTCCATGGATAACGTGGTAATGACTCCTCACATCGCAGTTTTCACATCGGAGTCCAGGGCAGACCTGCGTGACACCACAATCAGCAATCTGGAAGCTTTCTTCTCCGGTAAGCCATTGCTTACGCCAGTGCTTCCCTGGTAAGTTAGGCGATGGCCAGTCGATCGATCACCCCCAATTCCCTGATGTCCATTGCCCTGTTTCCAGTGACAGTTTTACTCAAAGCAGTAAGGATCTTAGACAGTACTTGTACAAATTTGTCTCATACGTATCTGTTCATCAAACAAAATATTTTCAGTTGGTGGCTCCTCGCATATAACATTTGTAGCTGATTTTCAGCTCTTGTTATCTGTATGCTGTTTGTTCATCAACAAATAATACTTGAGCTTGGTTGTAGATCAATCGTTTTCTTTTTCTTATTAAAAAACTGTCAATATGACTAGGACAAATCTTGGAAGCAAGACCCTGTCCAAAAGAACTATAAAGATCGATCTGGATGAAGATTAATATATGTATCCCTTTGCAGCTTTGCTCCTTGTGTCACACGAAGCCCCCATTTACACAAAAACCTGTTACAATTTTAACACCTTCTCTGTATCAAGTCTCTATATTTTTTCATTCTCTATGCCAAAAAACTTGCTACAATTTACCTTGGTATATGACTCATCAAGAAACCATCGAGACAGATAAGTATATATTTAATTGATGACTAGGACTAGAGAGTGGCACGCCATCATTGGGCTGCCTTGGTTTTTACTCGGTTCATATCAAAAGGTAAATAAAATAACTTTTACTCCATTTGGTCCACCCACCGTTTTATCTCCCAACTCCACGATGAACTTGGCCTTGGCCAGGTCTGCATCCTCGAAGGCAAGCTGCCGGTCTGGTCCTCTCTCCACGGCGCACTCAACAGCAGCAGTCTGGACAACGGCAAGTTCATCATCTTGGAGATCTGCAGCGGTTCTGGATCGAGTGCCACAACATGCGCTCCTCCATCGGTCCCTGCAGGTGGCACCGATGATGGCAATGAGGTGCGGAAGTACGAGCTTTCAGTGGTGATTTGGGCGACCAGCCGCTCAATGTCACCAAGAAAGAAGGCAGCACTAGAGCTGATGAATTGCTAGGCACACACATCGCAATTCAGATATGCACTAAATAACACTAAAGATGACATGTTATGCACATTTTGAATTCAAACATAAGCAGAGATAAGTATCCATGATTTCAGACTACAAAATTTGCAAATTGCGATGCTTGGAGCCACGCAGGGATATTAACATGTGGCAGGGAACGGAATCAGGAAATGTAACTGAAAACTTGGAATACATTTCTTGGAACAGTGGTGGCATTCTGAGCTACCTGATGTTGCTTAGAGTGATATTTACCGCGTGCTCCAATGCCTGGATGTACACATGACAATACCAGGCAGATCTGTTTTGGAGGCTAACACATGCCATTAGACATTAGTAACAAAAAAAGCATAATGTTCTATAGTGAATTTCCTAACGTCATTCTTGATTGCGAAAGAGCATCTGCAATTAATAGTGCCAGATTGGTACCTTCCTAAAAATTTTTAGGACAAAAAACAAGCACATCATCTAAAGCTCCTTTTTTTTTTTCCAAAAACTTTTGAGTGGGCGCTCTTCCTGGTCGCGTGGCGCCATCTTTTTTTTTTTTTTTATGCAGCATCCGGTAGACGGAAGACACGGTCGCTGAGGAGTCAGGATCAAGATGCAATCGTCGTCGGACGACGGATTGTCTGTGCGGTGTTCGCTGATTAATTTTTCCTGCGCTACCCATCAAAGATTTTTATGGTCTGTCTTCAAGGCAATTTTTTTTTAGAAAAAAGAACAAAATCCGGCCTCTGCAGTCGCACACAGCCAAGTTCATACATAGTTTTCAGCTAAACTGTTGATTGGGGTGTTGAATTCTTTATTCTAACAATCATACCACTGAGGTTGGCCATCGTATATTATGAAATCCAAGAAACTTCTCGCTTGGCCATGGATTGATTGATCTACTAAGCACTGAACGGGGTGTTGCAGATTGGGGTGCGTCCTTTACAGGGCACTGAACAGGGTGGCCTGGGGGTAATTACATGGGAAAGCAGTACCAATGTTAGTGTTCTTGGCCTGACTCTAAAGTAAGAGCCATTTAATTTGACGCTCCATTGACTTGGATGAGATGGAATAAGTTACCTACTCAGCAGGAGTAGCTCTGTATCTTCTTGCTCTGTTCAAGACAGCAGGAGCGCACACGGTGAAGGAGAGCGCTGCTTGTTGGGCACACATGGCGGTGGTGGACGACACCTCCTTATGGGATTGGAATGCTAGACATCTTGCCTAAGAGGCTCACAGCACCTGAGCTAGCCAACCAAGCTTGCGTTCTTTTGTGTTTAAAATAAAATAATATATATTCATATACATATATTCATACAAAAAAAAATAATCGTGTCGTGCCTGGCCACTGCGTGCCTCAACCTCGGCCTAAGCACGGCACTAGCATCCTGCCGTGCCGTGCCGTGCTGTGTCTAGGCATTATTTAATCGACCGTGCCTCGTGCCGTATGTTTGGTCCGGTCCATTTGGCCATCTATAAGTTGCAGCCGGCAGAGATTTTTGTCTGGAGGCCAGTGTTTTGGGTATGAGAGAAAATTTTGGAAGCTGCAGCCGGTACTGTCATAAAACTATTTTTTCTTTTTTTTTCTAAAATATTGTTTTGAGTAGATGTATTAAGTAGATGGACATGCTCTTAGCTGCACTTAGGGAAACTGAAAACAAATTTGGATGGGATGGTAAGCCAAATGTACAAATTATTCTAGAAAACTTATATAAAAAAGGACAACTTTTTGAAAGAGGCCCCGTACCCTTTTCCCATAGCCTTGTGCTTTCCTCGGTGATGTAACTTTTCTGTCCAAAGGTGTCAGGCTACCTAGCTTAATAGTAAGACGAATAAAATCTCCTTTTATGTATGTCTCATCTACGATAAAAGATAATACGAAATTTGAGGGAAAGGACATCGTTAAATTGGCAAATTGCCATACACTTTTGCACTGAAGATCGAAGAACAGTATCTTACAACCACACAAAATGCAGAATACATCAGTCTTGGAGTAGCAGGATGATCGACTAGCCAAACTTGTTCTGAATGTCAGTGCCTTCGAGCTCACCTTCCAAGTGCAACAGCTTCTCCATGACCATGAGCAGCTCTGGCCATTCACAATACAGAACTTCCTCAATGTCATTGTCGCCGTAATCGTGAGAGTGGGATCTCACATTTCTGTTGAGACGCAGTAGATTAATTGGAGTCCTCCTGTACTGGTGTTCAACATCGTCAACCCACTGGTTGATTATTTGATTTTCCTTGGCAGTATCCAACCAGTCGTTCTTGTAGGGAAGTTTAGAGAGTATCCTCTTCTTCTTCTCTTGGCCATGTTTTGTGCGAACAAGATATTTGACAATGATATTGTGTAGCATCAGGAAGACCTCAGTGCTGTGAACACAGGCAACAAAATGAGCCGGTGGCAACAAAAGACGATAAGACTGTGTCAAAAAATTACCGGTTTTTCATGGGCAGCAGCGCAGCATGGTTCACAATCAAGAATTCATCTTTCATTGTAAGGTTGTTGCTACTTAAGAGCTGAAGGAAGTCCCGGTAGTCTGGAGGCAAATCGGCGATATTCCCACCAGAGATACTGATCAACAACGCCAGGACCATGGCTAGGTTCTTGTAGTCATCTCTCACACGCTTAATGCTGAAGTAATTACCAGTGAAACTGACATCCCTCAGCTTGACACTCCCAGTAGTTCTCCCAATCCAGACATTGGACACCTGCAGAGGGGCAGTGAGGGACTTGCCAGCTGAGTGGTGCCTCCTCAGTATCAATGCAAGTTTCCTGCTGATCCTCGTCGCTTCATCAGTTAATCGCCAAAATTTCTTCATTGTTCCTAACACTTGGACCTGGATCATCATCGCGTTGTCCTTGGCGTATCTCTCGGCGTCACACAGCCCGTCGGCAGACGACTCATCGATGTCCTCGGTGCTAAGAATTAACAGAGAATGAAATGAGTCCGTGGCCACAGAGACAGTGAAACCTGAATCGATCGAACAGCGAGATGTTTCTTGCGGTTATCTGACAAAGCTAAGCAAAGAGCAGCAGCATCTCACCTGCATTGATAAGCCTCACTGCTCTTCTGCAGATTTCTCACATCAGGATCAGCAGCCTGCAGAAAAATACCCAATCATTCACAGGAAATCGAAAACATTTAGCGCTGTGTTGAATAAATCATTCCCTATAGGGATTAAAGGGGAATATAGGCGATTGAGAAAAAACGTTCAATTTCCCTTCAGTCACTTCCAATTTCCTGTCATGGAGATCGAGTGCAAAATTGCACCAACTGCTCTGTTCTCAGTAAAAAAAAAGGCCCAAAGGATCGTCATCAGTCATCAGTTTCACTTTTATTTCAACAAAGAACAATCTCTATGTCTTCTTTTCCTGAAAGAAGAATCTCTTCACATGGGAAGGTCTTCAAAGGTTGAGTTGAGACTCCTCATATTCCTAGCCTAAATAAAGACATGCGCACTATAGAAGATCTACACAATTTTGAGAAGGTAAAATTCATAACTGAGAAGGTAAAATTTTTACTGTAAAATTCAATTCTTAGTTTTGGAGCTCTAAACACGTTGTCAACTAGGTGAAATGGCCACGCTTAGGAAATAAGATCGACCAGCACTCCAACAATATGTTAACAAGCACGTACACATGGTTGGGACAGGATTCGAACCTGTGTCAAGGCGGCAGCACCAATGGCGCCGATGGCAGCGCCGATGCCGAGGCCGAGGCAAGCACACACGGTGTTTCCCATGGAGGTTCTATTCTAACCTAGCCGCTGCTGCTTCACTTGTTCAGGTAGCTGCTAGAGGCGAGGGGAGAGTGAAGAGGAAGGGGTTAGAGAATAAAGACAAAGGTGACTAGACCGGAGAGACCTTTGATCAGTGACACTGTTCATGATGGATGTCCACTGACTTGAGATGACCATTCCGCGTGCTTTTGCTACAGATAAGGCTTGTGTTATATGTACATGAAAACGTTACACGAACATCCGATCCGTTGGCCCCAAATTATATTAAACTAATCTGTTTGCACGGGCTAAAATTTTAGCAAATACAAGTTTATAGTGTAGAAGATTATGGATAAATTTGTATGTAACCAAAATTAGTTATCTTTGTGCACACTCTCTGTGTACGTTTGCTAATAAGATAATATCCGTTAGATACGTCTTATTCTCTGTTAGCTGTAATAAACTAATAAGACATTACATATTTTACCATGATATCATCTGTATTATAGGGTTTTCTTTACATCACACCTCCACATGTCTTGAATATGTGTTCATTTGAAAATATAAATTGTAGCTTAAATAGACCAATATTTTTGTAGCGTGTGTTTTCTCAACATGTGAATCTACATTTTGGGCTTCCAAAATTAGCCTCTTTTAGTGTAGCTTTTTTATTTACATGTTAAGTCGAAGCTCTAAAGCATACTGTTATGCATTGATTATTGCTAGCATAGAGGTATGGCTACATGCGCATGGTAAATCTAAAGCGTCAGAGGAAAGTAAAGATATGACCGGTCAACAATCAAAGATGAAGGAAAAGGAAAGAGAAATAGGGAATTAAAAGAAAGGTGACCCGTTTGATTGGTGCCCCTCATTTTTCATTAATTCCAAGACAAGGAAACTACACGGTAGGTATGAGTACAAAAATAGGGGAGAAAATAAAAAACCAAAGGGTGGAAACATTTTTCTTCTATTAGTTTTAGACTTTTAGCCCCTCTCCAATCTTTACCAACTTGTTCAGTGAGACCAATGTGATGGGTACAAATGTTTTCATTGAGTGAAAAATGGTATTGCGAAATTGCTCTTTTTTATGATTATGAACCATCTGTTTATTTTTAGAACAACATATTCTAATTGTTATACTACACTTTTACTAGTTACTACAATGTGTAATAGGCAATAGGCCAAGCTAGGCCCATGCTACAATAGGATGCTGCAATAACCTCACCACTATAGCAGGGGTCCCGCAGGGTTGGTTAGAGATATAAGGATAGATATAGGTAGGAATAAGATAAGCATTAGTATATTAGATCTATTCCTTAGGTGTCAAGTCAACCCTCTACATATAAAAAGGGAAATTGTATCAATATGAGTTAAGCAATAGATCAAGTTCTCCCCTTGGTTCTCTATACGCCATCGCTGCCAACCGATTCCCCCCAAGCCTATACCCCGGCAATCAAGGTACCCCAATGAACTAAGATTCATAACACAATGACATAAGCAACAAGACTTATATTTAAACTAAATTACCATTGTTATGTTTGTGATTCATTAAAGTAAAAGAAGTCACATGTGCCAAACAATATAAGCATATATTTGCCGCTCATACGGGCATATGCACAAGGTCTCACGATGGCATTGATCATATGTTTCGCTTTGACTTAGTTTTTATACATTATTAGTGACACAAGAGAAAATTTAAAATACAAAGATATACTTTGTATTTATATCAAATTATAATAGCATATGTTGGTAACACACGCACACAAGCGCGCACACACATGTATATATAATGATAAATATTGTGTATTTTTAATAATAGAAGAGGTGAGTAATTCACGTGTAAACAAGGGTAACGGTAAGAGGTGGGTATTTTTGTGTATTTACTTTTTGGAATGGCAGAGTAGGTATGTTTTTGAGAAATGGTAGCAGCAAGATGTTAGAATGGATGTTTCTATGTGTTTCTTTAAATATGCTTAGAACAAATATTATTTACGTTTGCCTAACTCTGAGGTGCATTTGGTAGGGATATGGATTCATGTCGTTTTCGGGTCCAAGTTCTTGGTAGATATATTGCTCTGGTGAATTGGACTCGCTTTGTTCGCTTTGTGGAACCGTGTTTGGCTAGCTGGTTGGATTCTTCAAAAGTTTTTCTTTCAAATTAACTAACGTAGAGGTACGTGCTATATGCTAGTGGTGAATCCAAAGCGTCTAAGGAAACGAAGGAGAAGAGAAAAAAAAAGATTAAAAGAAAGGAGACCCGCTTTGATGTCCTTTCTTTTTCATTAATTTCAAGACACAAAAACCATCTGGTGGGTATAGGTACAAAAAATGTAAGAAAATAAAAGATCAAAGAGCAGAAATATTTTCCTTCTACCAGTTTTAGGTCTTTCCAACACTTTCCAATCTTTTTTAACCTGTCAAGTGGGGCCAATGTGAGGGTATAGATGTTTTCATCGGGTGAAAACTGGTATTGCGAAAACTTGCTCTTTTACAGCGTAGATAGATAGATATGTAGGAAAGCTACGCATCATTAGAATCGGGTGAAACAAAATTTGACTTATAGAGCTGTGGTAGCACACATCGCACACTTGGACAAACTGTTGTGTGCAGCCGTGCAGTTGGGTACATGGGTGCATGTAGCGATGAGAAGCAAGAAGAGTGCGGTGAGGGTCCACTGTCCTTCCTGGCTTGGTGTCCCCATCTGGTGGCTTAATCTTTCTTTGGTTTTAATTTCTACAGTATCGACACTGTTTTGCTTGTTCCTTAAAAGGGTTAGCTTTCCTACGAAGAAACCTCGCCACCCTCTCTTTTTCTTTAGTTGAAAGAGATAGCCGGTCTCCCTTAAGCAGTTTTTATTTATATTTTGTCCAAACCAATACATTCTCCAATCCACGATCCGCTGTTTCGTTTAATACTAAATATATAGCGGTGGAATCGGAAATTCGAATTCAAATTTGATTCATAGTTTAACAACAATACTATACTATAGTAATTTCTATTTTTAACAATTACGTACTACGCTCAGCACAATAGCAACTTTTCAACTCCACGCAATATTATTCTTTTACGCTCGCTTGAATTTTAATTGATTACATGGTCCGAAATGGCCCATAGCGTGTACAAAGACCTATCCAAAATTACAAAAAGTTGAGGCTTTGCCGTTACAAGATTCCTTTTCCATTACAAGATTGTGACACCAGACATTTGTTGCCCACTTGCCTACAGCCTTGAGTCGATGGCCCCACACCAATGCTTCTGTGCGAAGTTTCAAGTTTGGCAATGAACTCTCGCATGTCCATGACAACTCCATCGAAGACGATTCTGTTTTGCCCGATGAACTTCATTTGCAGCCTCGTCGGTGGTCGAGCCGCCTCCTCCTCCGCGCAGGATTTGTTACAGCGTGCTGACCTTTAAGGCTGAGTCCAGCAGTCCGGGTAAAAAATCGGGTACAGTACAAAACGACGTTGTCGCGACATTGTTCACAGAGAAAGGGATAGTTGGAACAGTGGATAGACATAGTTTTGCCCCTGGCTGCTGGACTTGGCCTAAAGAGCCGCAGAGAGCACAGCCGAACATCAGGTTCATCGGTGAGGACAAGAGACCCGTCGGTGAGCCCATTAACCTCTTGGAGTTCCGTCCGTTCAGTGAGACGGGCCGGGGCACCAAACATGGTGTCCTCGATGGCTCTTACACTGGACCTCTGAGTCTCTCCACGCAATACCTTGCGTGCCGCTACATGGGCCTCATGCCAAGGTCGTCCTTCTCCTCGTCCGCCATATCGAGGCGTCCTTCCGCGCGCCGCTGCGCCAGCGCTCCGACGCCGGACGAGACGGCGCTCCCGGCGTTCCTCGCCGCCGCGGACGTCATGGGGGCCAGCCCAGCCCAGCCCGCGTGGACGCCGCGCTCCTCGACGCCGTCCCATCCCTCCGCTGCATCGTCAGCCTGGCCGCCGGCGTCGACTCCATCGACCTCGACGAGTGCGCGTGCCGCGGCGTCGTCGTCGCCAACTCCGGCACGGTGTTCTCCACCGACGTCGCGGACCACGCCGTCGGCATGCTCATCGACGTGCTCCGCAGTGTCTCGGCGGCACAGAGGTTCGTCCGCAGCGGCCACTCGTTGGTGCAGCGAGAGCGAGACTACCCTCTCGGCTCCAAGGTACGTACCTTTTATTACAGAGAGCGGCATGCGGTGATTAAATTTTGCAAAACATGCATGGATCTTTATTAACCTTTGATGACGATCGAATTCATGCTTAAATTAATTTCAGCTGGGTGGCAGGCGTGTTGGCACCATCGGCTTGGGAAACATTGAGGCCTTGGGTTGTGAGATCTACTACAACTCTAGAACGCCCAAGGATTCAGTCTCCTACAGATTCTTCCCCAGTGTCCATGACCTCGCGGCTGAATCCAATGTGCTCGTTGTCGCGTGTTCTCTGAACAAGGCGACACGACAAATTGTCAACAAGGATGTTCTTGGAAAGCATGGGATCATCATAAACATCAGCCAAGGCGCAACGTCGACGAGCCAGAGCTGGTCGCGGCTCTCAGGGAGCGCAGGATCGCCGGAGCCGGTCTCGATGTCGTTAGAATATGTTTTTGATGTATCTAGCTAATTATTAGCTAGTAAAATTTAGCTATGCGGATCCAAATATATCTAGATAATAAATCGTTAATAGGTGCAGCTACTACAATACTATTTAGTAGTTGGTCCCTCATTTCTAAATTATAGGTTATTTACTTTTGGACACTAACTTTAACCCACTCGTCTTATTCAAAAAATAATGAAAATGCATCAAAATTCAAACCATGTTTAGTTTATATTATATAGTAAACTAAATCATAATAAAAATAAATAAATAATTACAAATTATTTTAACAAGATGCGAGAGTCGAATTTGCTGTAAAAAAATCAACCCCCCTGTAATTCAAGATGGAGAGAGTAGTTTTTCCGCTAATATTTGCTTATCTAAATGCGTCCTTAATATCAAAATTTCGTTTAACCTGCTAAAGTTTTAGATAAGTTTGAATATAGTCCATCCCATAAGATTGGAGTGTTTGTTTAATGATAGAGTGGTGTGCAACTTTTCGAGAAACTAATAATAATAATATTAATTAATCTTGGTGGCTGAGCTCCCAGCAGTCCACGGTGTGGTGAGGCGTCGCTGAGGCCTCTCCAAGCTTTGACGCCGCGTCGCCAACCATGGCGTCCTCCGGCGTCGGGGAGCAGGAGCCCACGGCCGTCCCGCCGCTCCTCCTCTTCCGCCTGCCGCCCATCCTCCTCTTCCGCCGCGTGGACGCGGCCTTCTACGCCGCGCTGCGCCAGCGGTACCGCGTCCTCGACTTCTTCGCCTCGGGGGAACCCCTCCCGGCCTTCCTCGCGGCCGCGGCCGCGGCCGCCGATCCCGACCCGCCCCGAGCGGCCGTCGTCGTGGGGGGCGGCGCCGTCCGCGTGGACTCCGCGTTCTTCGACGCCGTCCCGTCGCTCCGCTTCGTCTTCAGCACCGGCGCCGGCGTCGACCACATCGACCTCCATGAGTGCGCGCGCCGCGGCGTCGCCATCGCCAACTCAGGCACGGTCTACTCCACCGACGTAGCGGACCACGCCGTCGCCTTGCTCATCGACGTGCTGCGCCGCGTCTCGGCGGCCCAGCGGTTCGTCCGCCGTGGGCTGTGGCCGGTGCAGGGGGACTACCCTCTCGGTTACAAGGTCCCAGCTGATCTTTGGTCTTGAGTCTTGACTGAACTGAAGTGATGTTTACTATCATTTCTGCATTTATAGTTAACTGACAAATTTGAAGATTGCCGTATACCATGACTTTATGTATTAAATTCAAATGTTCCGCGAAATGTTCACCAATACTTAGGATTTCAAGATTGAGTTCATCTGAATATTAATTTCAGTGCTTGAGCCGTTGTCTTTTCAGAATTCATCTTGGGAGAGGAAATTAGTAAACAAGTAATTAAAACCTTAATCTGCAACATTTTCTCAACTACTCCGTAATTCATAAGCTATTTAGTGGAAGCACACCTGTATATCATCTAAATGGAAGGACGAGTATTATTTATAGTAAGATATTGACCTTTGGATAGGACGTTATATTCATGAACTAATCTGTCATCTCTGTATTTTTGGTGATGAAATGTTGGATAGAAGCAGTAGCCTGATGAGACGATGATTCAAGTACTGTGTGCATTAAGCTTTTAACCTTTGTGGAACTCATATGTTCCCAAATTTCCACCGACGCCTCCATAGTAATAGTTTTCCTTTTACTTTGATGCTTTCAGCTAGGCAGCAAGCGTGTTGGCATCATCGGCTTGGGGAACATTGGTTCACTGATTGCAAAGAGGCTTGAAGCTTTTGGCTGTGTCATCTATTACAACTCTAGAAGACAGAGGGATTCAGTCCCCTACAAATACTTCCCTAATGTTCAAGATCTTGCTTCTGAATCAGATGTGCTTGTTGTTGCATGCGCATTGAACAAGTACACACGGCACATTGTCAACAAGGATGTTCTGGAGGCCCTTGGAAAGGATGGGATCATCATAAACATCGGTCGAGGAGCAAATGTCGACGAGCCTGAGCTGGTCAGGGCGCTGAAGGAGGGCAGGATTGCAGGAGCTGGTCTTGATGTCTTTGAGAATGAACCTAAGGCGCCAGCCGAGCTCTTGTCCATGGATAACGTGGTAATGACGCCTCACATCGCAGTTTTCACATCAGAGTCCAGGTCAGACCTGCGTGACACCACAATCAGCAATCTTGAAGCCTTCTTCTCTGGTAAGCCATTGCTTACGCCGGTGCTTCCCTGGTAGGCCGCGGCCAGTCGATTGATCACCCCAATTCCCTGATATGTCCATTGCCCTATTTCCAGTGACAGTTTTACTCAAAAGCAGTAAGGATCTTAAACAGTACTAGTACAAATTTGTCTCATACGGTAGCTGTAGTTACCTACAAATTTGTCTCAGACGGTAGCTGTAGTTACCTGCTTGTTTATATGTCTGTTGATCTGTTCATTGGTTTGTATTTGAACTATGAAGAACTAGGCATACCAGCATTTTTAAGATAATCATTGGTTGAGAAAAAGTGTTGTATGCTCGACAGAAATTCTTAAGGCAGTGGTTGTATGCTCGACACAGGAATTTTTGGAATCAACTGAATGGTAATCCTGTTGGAATCTCCACGCCATAAGCAGAGGAAATTTTGTTAGCACCTTGCGTTAAAATTCCTGCGTAGGCTGTTTGAGGGTGTGCTTATTGGCCATGGCCAAATTTGGGCCACAATTTTGGCCATAAACAGAACATGCCTTGAATTTTTATTTATTTTCTGGTTGCTGAACCCACGATGATATTTATATGATCCAATGTCCATCTCATCTTTTTGCATACGAACCAAAATATTAGAATGTTTGATGTATTTACACATCATATGTAATTTTGAAGACAAATTACTTATAGATTTAGATGCCCCATTTAGTCATATATATGCATCTTTAAAGGGCCAAAAAATCACAATTAAATACATATGCACCTTAAAAATGAAAAAAAAGTCAAGCAATTAAATGCACATATCACTTATATGAGGTAATGACATTTTTGTCTTATTGACATGTGCGAAGATTGCATTTTTTTAAAGATAATTTTTGAATTCCTATGATTGCATTCATTTTGGATGGAGGTAGTACTTTAAAAAAGAACTAGGATGAAGCTAAAGGATCAATAAAACATTGGATGAACATTAAAGCCACACGAGTAATGTTATAGAACAATAAATATGATTTTTCCCCCCTCTCTCTCTCTGCAAAAATACAGCACAAGCGTAGATGTTTACACGAGCGCGTACACTCACCTCCTATGAACGCAAGCATACCCACCTACCCTATATGACCATCTCTGTAAGGCATTATGAGATTGACGAAGTCACCGTAAACACCTCATTGCTGTCAATGGAACGTCACCAACCATTAAAATAAGTCTGTTAAAATTGCAAAGTGTTTTCATACTATAATTTTAAAATGTGCTTGTTCTGTTAATTCATGTTGATATTAGGGTTTGTTTTGACGTATATAACTGATTATTATTAATGTTATTAGCTGCTAAAAATTAGTTATTTTAAAACCAAACGGATCTAGCTAATAAACTAGTGGTTAATAAGTTAGAGTGCAATTTAATAGCATTTATTAGGTTGCAGCTTCTAGTTACTATCTAGCAGCTAATTTTAATTTTTAGCTCATCTAAATCTGTCCTCAACATTGTAATTTCATCTACCCTCTAACCATTGCATTAGTCCATTCGCTCGTAATGAACAAATCAAGCGAGCGATTCAGACAGCGAGCCCCACACGTCCCTATGCCCTGCAGCTGCCTCCACCGGTCCCCCCTCCGGCGTGCAGCCGCTGCGCGCAGATGATTCAGCCCTACCCACGGAAAACGAGACAACAACTAAGTTGTTTTATTATAACTTTTAATTTAAAAGCTTAATTGCTAAACCGATTTCATATTAATGTTTCTAACATTTTTTCGGATAAAACTAGGCCATTCTTGCCATATAAAAGAACAAAAAGTTATGATCATATTTTTTTAATATAATTTTAGATATAAGCAGAACGAAAGTTATGATCATAAATTTTTTGATACAATTTTAGATATACGCGGAATGACAGTTATGATCATATCTTTTTTAATATAATTTTAGATATATGCAGAACGAAAGTTATGATCATAACTTTTTGATATACAGAGAACAAAAGTTATGATCATAATTCTTTTAAATAATTTCAAATATACGTGGACCGAAAGTTATAATCATAACTTTTTGATATAATTTTAGAAACATGTGAAATGAGAGATATGAAAAAATATTATCATATGGAGAAGAGAATATGCAGATAAATATGAAAAGACGACCGAAAAAAGGGGGGAAAAAAAGGAAGAGTACGGCCGTACGCCCGTACGGGGCAGTGGTCACCCATGCCATCTCCCGCGAGCGACCGCTAAACGGACATGGCGACATGGCGTTAATCTTAGTGGCTTGAGCTCCCCGCAGGCGCAGTCCACCTCCACCGTGTGGCGTCGCTGAGGCAGCGAGCGAGGCCTCGAAGCTTTGACGTCAACTAACCAAGTAACCAGCCATGGCATCCTCCGCCGCCGAGGAGCAGGAGCCCACGGCCCTCCCGCCCCTCCTCCTCTTCCGCCGTGTGGACGCGGCCTTCTACGCCGCGCTGCGCCAGCGGTACCGCGTCCTCGACTTCTTCGCCTCGGGGGACCCCCTCCCGGCCTTCCTCGCGGCCGCGGCCGCGGATCCCGACCCGCCCCGAGCGGCCGTCGTCGTGGGGGGCGGCGCCGTCCGCGTGGACGCCGCGTTCCTCGACGCTGTCCCGTCGCTCCGCTTCGTCTTCAGCACCGGCGCCGGCGTCGACCACATCGACCTCGCGGAGTGCGCGCGCCGCGGCGTCGCCGTCGCCAACTCCGGCAGGGTCTACTCCACCGACGTGGCCGACCACGCCGTCTCCTTGCTCATCGACGTGCTGCGCCGTGTCTCGGCGTCCCAGCGGTTCGTCCGCCGTGGCCTTTGGCCGGTGCTGGGGGACTACCCTCTCGGTAACAAGGTCCCAGATCTTTGGTCTTGACTGAAGTTATGTTTACTTTAGCTGATGCTACCTACCATGCCTTGGCCTGTTCTTTTCATTTCTGCTCTTATATTAGCTGGCAAATTTCCAAGATTGCTGTATATACCATGACTTATGTGTTAAGTTCAAATGTTCCGACTAGGACATAGAATTTCAAGATTTGAGTCCATCTGAACATCAATTTCAGTGCTTGAGCCGTAATCTTTTCAGAATGTGCCTTGAGGAGAGGAAATTAATAAACAAGTAACTAATGTGCCTTGAGGAGAGGAAATTAATAAACAAGTAACTAGATCCTTAATCTGCAACATTTTGTCAACTTATTCATGGTCGATTTAGTGGAAGCACATCTGTATAAATGGAAGGACGAATATAATTTATAGCAAGATGGACGTTTGGATAGGACGTTATATTCATGAACTAATCTGCCATCTTTGTTATTTTTGGCGATGAAATGTTAGATAGAAGCAGTAGCCTGATGGGCTCACCTTTGTAACCATTCACTAACAATGAATGATTCAAGTATTGTACAATGAATGATTCAAGTATTGTATGCATTAAGCATTAACCTTTGTGGAATTCATATGTTCCCAAATTTCCACCGATGCCTCCACAGTAACAGTTTTTTTTTACTTTGATGCTTTCAGCTAGGCAGCAAGCGTGTTGGCATCATCGGCTTGGGCAACATTGGTTCCCTGATTGCAAAGAGGCTTGAAGCTTTTGGCTGTATCATCTATTACAACTCTAGAAAACAGAGGGATTCGGTCCCCTACAAATACTTCCCTAATGTTCAAGATCTTGCTTCTGAATCAGATGTGCTTGTGGTTGCATGCGCATTGAACAAGGACACACGGCACATTGTCAACAAGGATGTTCTGGAGGCCCTTGGAAAGGATGGGATCATCGTAAACATCGGCCGAGGAGCAAATGTCGACGAGCCTGAGTTGGTCGGGGCGCTGAAGGACGGAAGGATTGCAGGAGCTGGTCTTGATGTCTTTGAGAATGAACCTAAGGTGCCAGCCGAGCTCCTGTCCATGGATAACGTGGTAATGACGCCTCACATCGCAGTTTTGACATCGGAGTCCAGGTCAGACCTGCGTGACACCACAATTGGCAATCTTGAAGCCTTCTTCTCCGGTAAGCCATTGCTTACGCCGGTGCTTCCCTGGTAAGTTAGACCACGGCCAGTCGATCGACCACCCCAATTCCCTGATGTCCATTGCCCTGTTTCCAGTGACAGTTTTACTCAAAGCAGTAAGGATCTTAAACAGTACTAGTACAAATTTGTCTCATACGTCATCTGTTCATCACGCAAATTGTTAGAGTTTGTGTCGAATATGTGTACGTTTTGGTTACGACGGGACTTGAGTTGTAATAGGGGTCTATATAGAGTCATAGTCAAACTCTATTTAGAGGGGGCCATAAATATGAGGCCGACCCTGTGTAACCGTACGACGACTAGATGGCTTGGTTTGGGGATGCGGCGTTGCCGCGGTGTACCCGGATGCCGGCATAGCTATCTGATAATGGGGAGGAGCGCCCATAGTCATGCCCCGGGGATGTAGGCTTCGGCTGAACCTCGTTAACAAATATCGTGCTTCCGGAGTCGTCTGTGATTGTGCATGGGTATCTCGATCGATCCATAGGCGCTTCCGCATGCTTGTTTTCTAACAAGTGGTACCAGAGCTATGGTTGGATTGGATCTCGAGATGTATGCGGCGGATCACATGGAAGTACGAGGAGAACATGCTCAACGGGCGCCAGAAAGACAACTCGATTTGGTGCAAGGTGGAGCATGGGGCGATCGACGATTCGATCGGTGGTGTCGAACACTTTAGGCGGGTGGCTTGAACCCTTCGATGGGCTGCAGTTGACGGGGATTGATCAGACGTGATAATCGAGTCAACACGGTGGCCGGCGAGATCGTTATAGGCAACGATCTCGGCGCTCGGGATCAGACCAGGCGGTCCAGACGTGGAAAAGCTTGGAGAGATTGGAGCGGACGGGAGCAGCGATGCGACCGGGATGTTACACGGAGGCTAACATCATGACACGTCGAGTTGGTTGTGCCATGGATGTGAGGTCAGGGTGTGACATGGATTCGCGTATGTGATTTACGCGGAGTTTAGTGGAAGATTGTAGATTGGTTTTGAGCTGCAGAGAATTCGGTGTGGCAGATGCGTGTGCACGTAGCGGCGGAGTTGCCTGTTGCTGGTGGCTGTTTCGTGAGTCTACATGCATGGCGGCTGGCTGCTGCTGTATGCATGCATGCAATGCATGCAGGACTCGTGAGGCGCGTGGATGCTTGCAAGGCAGCAGGCCAGCAGCGGAGGCAATCACGGACATGCGCGGTGGAGGCCTGGGGCGATGAGCGGAGTCCAGAAGATGCATAGGAACGGATAGTTTCGAGACCCAAGGATGCGTACGCGACCGCGGAGTTGTGCGTAGCGGAGTCCTGCTGGGGGGCACGTGCGAATCCAAGGAGGCCACGGGCGCTGCTCTCGGACTCCAAAGAGATGAGAGTTTAGGCGGTCCTGGAGGGCCCACACGGGCGCATCGTGCAGGAGGCAGGAGCGCAGCGCGCAGGGCGCCGCAAAGCGTGCGTACGTGGGCGTGGAAGCGCAGGACTCGGGGCTGTCAGGCGGCGGACTCCCGGCAACGGCGAGCGGCTCGGCCTCCAATCGGTGGGGCCCAAGCCGTGGTGCGGGTGGGGTCTCCTGCTCAGGTGCACAGTCCGAGCTTGGCAGGTGCATGGGACTCGAGTCTTATGCGGACGCAGGAGGCAGAATCAGGTAACGCGTTTTGTTTTCTGCTAGGAGTCGGATTTTGTTTCGGCAGGAGGTAGAAAAGACGCGGTGCAGCAGGGCAATAAAACCAGAGGTACAATCAAGGCCAAAGGAGAACACATCCAACAGAAGCAGAAGAGAGTTTCGGGTGCCTAAAGAAGCTCAGATCTGCAGTTTGGAGGAAGCTGTGAGCGCGGGTGTTTCAGGACAAGGCCGTTCGTGCGGGTTCTGAAGGGGAGGCGTTCAAGCGGATTTTCCGGCGATCCGTGGCAACAGGCGGATGCGTCGATGGCATCCAAATTCGATGTGGTGAAGTTTGATGGGACCGGAAACTTTGGGCTGTGGCAGACGAGGGTGAAGGATCTGTTGGCGCAACAGGGTCTTTCCAAGACGCTCAGCGACCAGAAACCGGATAAGGTGGATGATGACAAGTGGGAGGAGATGAGAGCACAAGCCTGTGCAACCATCAGATTGTGTATCTCCGATCAGATCATGTACCACGTCATGGAAGAAACATCACCGAAGAAGATTTGGGAGACACTGGAAAGTAAGTTTATGTCCAAAACTTTGACCAATAAGCTGTTTCTAAAGCAGAAGTTGTTCAGCTTGAAGATGCAGGAGGGGTCAGATCTCACAACGCACATCAATATCTTCAATCAACTAGTCGCTGACCTGCTTAAGGTGGAGGTGAAAGTTGAGGATGGGGACGGGGCGATTATTCTTCTGTGTTCGCTGCCGAGTTCTTATGAGCACTTGGTTACTACATTGACAGTTGGCAAGACAGAAATCACCACAGCAGAGGTTGTTGCAGCGTTGCTTGCTCATGATCAGATGAAGAAGCACAATACAGCTGGAGACTCTATGGGCGATTGTTTGCATGTCAAAGGTGATCAAAGCGCTGGAGATAAGAAGAGCAGGAAGAAGAAGAATAAGGGGCCGATGTGTTATGAGTGTGGGGAGTGGGGACATATAAAGAGAAACTGTCCAGGACTGAAGAAGGATAGTGGATCCGCAAGTGTTGCTAGTGCCAGCAAGAGTGGTGACTCAGATAGCGATGGGGATCTTCTCACAGTATCAAGTGAAGAGTCTTGTGAAGCGTGGTTGTTGGATTCAGCTAGCTCTTTTCATGCAACACCAAAGAAGGAGTTGTTCTTGTCTTACACTGAGGATGATCATGGTGCTTTCGCTTTCCTGGGAGATGGCTCGGCGCATCGTGTCATGGGGGCAGGCGACATCAAGTTCAAGATGTGTGACGGGCAAGAGGTGATACTCAAAGGGGTGAAGCATGTGCCGGGGCTGAGGAGGAATCTGATTTCGCTTGGGCTTTTGCATGACGAAGGTTGGTTGTATCAGGTGGAGCCTGATCGGAGGACCTTGAAAGTCATGCATGGCGGGAAGACTATCTTGTTGGGTGAGAAGTCAGGCGTGCACCAGTACAGGCTGCGAGGGAGCGCTATTGAAGGTGGAGTCATGGATGGCAATGCAACTGTGGCGGTGTTCTGTCCGGGAGATGGTAAGGCTGTGGGATCAGCCTCGCCAGGCCGTTCGACGTGAGCGGCGAAAGAGACGACTCAAGTCCGGTACACGAAGGTTCACACAAGAAGACGAATTCAAGGTGGCGAACATATTCGCCAAGGTGGAGTTTGTTAGAGTTTGTGTCGAATATGTGTACGTTTTGGTTACGACGGGACTTGAGTTGTAATAGGGGTCTATATAGAGTCATAGTCAAACTCTATTTAGAGGGGGCCATAAATATGAGGCCGACCCTGTGTAACCGTACGACGACTAGATGGCTTGGTTTGGGGATGCGGCGTTGCCGCGGTGTACCCGGATGCCGGCATAGCTATCTGATAATGGGGAGGAGCGCCCATAGTCATGCCCCGGGGATGTAGGCTTCGGCTGAACCTCGTTAACAAATATCGTGCTTCCGGAGTCGTCTGTGATTGTGCATGGGTATCTCGATCGATCCATAGGCGCTTCCGCATGCTTGTTTTCTAACACAAATTATTTTCTGTTGGTGGCTCCTCGCAGAAAACATTTGTAGCAGATTTTCAGCTCCTTGTATCTGTATGCTGTTTGGTCATCAACAAATAATACTTGAGCTTGCAACAGTGCCAAGTTGTAGATCAATTGTAATCTATTTAAATAAGCTAGCTAGGTTATGTAAGCAGTAAGCTGCTTAAGGAAATAAGCATGTCTCCTAGCAGTGGCACGGTGAAGATGCAACGACCGGAGAAGAAAGTGGCAAGTAGTTCACGCGGATGATAGCCTTGTGTGCCAATGCTGAGCTAGCCAAGTATAAAAAGGTGCATCCATTGTCATTTGTCAAGATGCCATGCGTAGGAAACCGTGATCGATGGAGCTAACAGGTATCACACAAGAAGCCGTAGGCCGTTGAGGAGGGACTATGATGAGGGTGCCATGGCACTCCTGCCTTGACCATTAACCCACAACTTGACAGTCATGCGAGTTTAGGTCAACTGTAGTTCGGTTATTTAGTATAGTTCGATATGCTGCTCAATTAGCATACAAATCAAAGAACTCAACTTGGTACCAAAATGTATGTGTGGGTTTATTTCATAGGAAATGTTTATTTTACACCCTAAACTGTCACACTTTCGATTTTCAACCCAAACTATGAAATCGAGTAACCTTAGTCACCCAATTATGTAAAACCGGACAAAATACACCCCTAATTCAAGTTAGAAAGCGGTTTCAATCGTGATTTCCTATTTGATACAAATAATAAAAATCTTGTTTAAGCTCTAAAAATTCATTATTAATTTATCTTAAATAAAAAATGTAATATCTATTAATGCTCTATTTGTACATATTTGGAACTTATTTATTCCTACACCTACTGTTTTATTGCTCCAAACAGAACATTAGGAACAGGAAATAAGGTCCACAAAACTCTACGTAGAGCATTAATCGATACATTATATTTTTAGAAAAATAACATGGTACTCCCTCAGTCCTAATTTGTAAGAGGTTATAGCTTTCTTTTTATTTGTCCATATTCATATAGATGTTGATAAATCTAGATATCTATTGAACACGTATGCATGGTGGGATGAATGAATCTAGTTGAGATCTAGAACTCCTTACAATTTGAGACGGAAGGAGTACAATTTTAGATTTTTTTTTCTTATTTAAAATAAATTATTTATTTTAGAAGAGTAAATAGTATTTTTATCATTTCTAAATAAATATAAAATAACGACTGAAAACCGCTTTCCACTGGATTGAAGGTGTCTTATATGTGTGTATGGTTGGGGCACGTAGGTTACCCTAGTTTTGTAGCTCGATATTAAAAATCAAACGATCATGATATTTTAAGATTGTAAAATGGATTTTTTTCTCTATTTCATAGCATACTGCTCAAAGAGAAATGTGCCTCGTAACACCACTTTAGATGATGCAAACTGCTAGAGACTGTTATAAAGAGCATAGCATCTATTGTACCTGGACAAATAATGTTGGTGTTCTCTGTGCTTGCCTTTCTGATTCTGGAACATAATGTGCATCTGGTTCATATTAACGTCAGAAGATCAGGGGCGAATCTAGCTGAGAATGTCGTCGGGGTCATCGGGGTCAATTCATGGAAGCCAACAAGCTTTTACCTGCGGCTGGAATTCAGATATATACTAAAGATGTCATGTTATGCACATTTTGAATTCAAACATAAGCAGATATAAGTATCCATGATTTCAGGCCACAGCATTCGTGTTGCAAATTGCGATGCTTGGAGCCACGCAGGGATATTAACATGTGGCAGGGAACAAAATCAGGAAATGTAACTGAAAACTTGGAATACATTTCTTGGAACAATGGTGGCATTCTGAGGTACCTGATGCTGCTTAGAGTGATATTTACCGCATACTCCAATGCTTGGATGTACACATGACAATACTAGATCTGTTTTGGAAGCTAACACATGCCATTAGTAACAAAAAAAGCATAATGATCTATAGTGAATTTCCTAATGTCATTCTTAGATTGCGAAAGAGTACCTCCAATAGTGCCCGATTGGTACCTCGCCAAAAATTTGTAGGACTAAAAACAAGCGCATCATCTAAAGCTCCTTTTATTTCCAAAAACTTTTGAGTGGGCGCTCTTCCTGGTCGCATGGCGCCATCCGCCAAACGGAAGACACGGTCGCTCAGGAGTCAGGATCAAGATGCAATCGCCATCGGATGACCGGATCGTCTATGCCGATGTTTGCTCATTAACTTTTCCTTCTGCTACCCGTCAAAGATTTTTTGTAGCCTGTCTCAAGGCCACTGGGGTGTTGAATTATTTATTCTAACAATCCAACCACTGATCTTTTTCATCGTATTATGAAATTCAAGAAGTTTCTCGCGTGGCCATGGATTGATTGATCTACTAAACACAAGGAGATCCCATCCATATTGGAGCGTGGCCTGGGGTAAGTACATGGGAAAGCAGTAGGCCTACCAATGTTGTTCTTGGCACTACTACAAAAATATGCTGCAGAAACGTTTTCCATTTCACAACAGAAGCGGCTCCAATAAAAAACCGCTCCCGCTATGTTTAGTACGGGCCCCACGAGGTGTACCGTTTCTGCTGTAAACTCAGCAGGAGCGGTTGGTGCTGTCCACTATTCCTGCTAAGAAAGACAGCAGAAGCGGTTCATACCGTACACCACTCTTACTGACTACCATTTAGCAGAAACGGTGCACAACACAAACCGCTTCTGCTATTTGTATCGCCAACAGCTTCCGTAAATAAAATTGAGCAGAACCGCTCCTGCTGTTTACGGTCCCGCCACGTCATGGATCCCCGCACTCCCGCGCATCTATCTGATCCAACGCTCTGAATTCACCTTTCCTGTACCGATCCACGAACAGCAGCTATCTTATCTCTTTTCCCTCTCCCCTCCACTCGTCTTCAGTCTTCACGGGGATCTTATCTTCTCCATCGCCAGTGCCTCTCTCTTCCTAGCGCGGGCCGAAGCTGGGCAAGGGCGGCAGCGCGCAGAGCCTGATGGCGATGCTCCACTCCCTAGAGCGGCGGGCTGCAGCGACGGGGTGCGGCCGGGGCGCGGCGGCGTGTGACAGCGGCCCTGCGCGCGCGACGGCGACCAAGCTGCGGCCATCGTCGTCGTCGACTCGGTCACCAGCCAGGCCTTGGAGAAGCTGCACGGGAGCGACACCTATGATCTCAACGACTTCTTGCTGAGTGTGGGGCGCGGCCGGGCTGCGACGGCGGTGGGGCCGCGGCGTCGGCGCGGTGGGCCTGCAGCAACGTTGTGCGGCGCAAGCGCACCGGCGCGTGACGGCAGCCCTGCGCGCGCGACGGTGACCAGGCTGCTGCTGCTGCTGGCGGTCATGGCCTCCTGCGCGTACGAGGTCGACGGCGGCCAAGAGCGACGGCGGCGCGGCCAGCGGCGGCCAACGGCGGCGCGGCTAGCGGCAGCGGACGCAGCGGTGGGTCTGCACGCTGGCAGGCTTTTTTGTTTGTTTTTTCAATCATGCTGTAGGAACGAGGGACGTTTTGAACCGTTCCTGCCGAAGCGGTTGATGTTTAGAGTCGTTCCTACCGAAGATACTGTAGGAACGGGGATTTAGGATATTGTAGGAGCGGTCCGTTTCTCCCGAGGATATTGTAAGAGCGGTCCGCACACCGCTCTTACAGTAGGTTCCATTACAAGAACGAAATGTTTCCAAAAACCGTTCTTACAGAGGGTCTTTGTCGTGGTACCGGGAACCGGGGTGACACGTAGATTTGTTGTTCGGTGGAGGATGTGAGCATAGACTCGCTCCGAATGGTGAGCCGATAGACTCAAAAGTTTATACTGGTTCGGGATGAATCCCTACGTCCAGTGGAGTGTGTTTCTTGTATTACGAGGAGTGTGGAGGTGTTACAGTGGCGCAAGCGTAGCGGAGAGGGTCTTCTTGTTATTTGGCATTTGTGCTCTTCGTGGTGCTTCTGGTGGTGCTTATTGACCTCCCTACTCGTGAGTGCTTTCCCTCCTTTTATAGTTCAAGGGGGGAGCTTACAGTTCCCGGAGAGAAGGATAAAGAAGAGAAAAGAATATATAGAGAGGAGGGAGGGACCCTGACACGTGGGTCCCCTTGTTACAAGAATCCTGCCAGAAATCCGTGCGTTCCTGGCATGCCCTTGTCACGTGCGGTGAGGTCGTCTGTCCGGGGTCCTGTAGCTGAGCCGTGCCGGGGGTTCGGTATACCTGCGAATGCTTCCATTCTCACGGAGTCAAAGAGTTGTATGGGGGAGGTGTTCCGTCCCGTCCGTCCTGGCCTCCTTTCTTTAGCTCTTGGCGTCAGACGGGCGTGATGTTAGACGGCGGATTATCCGGCTACGAAGCGTTCTTGCCGAGTCATTCCGTCTGTCTGTAACGGTGCCTTGTGCACCATCGTGTCCCAACGAGGGGCGAAGGTCGGTCGGTTGCCTTCTGCCTCGTAAGACCGTATGAGGCGGGGCTCGGTGGTCCTGTCTCTTACTCTTGTTTGGTTGTGCCGGCCTCGCCAAGCCTTGCCAGGTGTCTCCCTTTATAGGGTCAACCACTGCCCGGCGTCGTCCCCCTAGCCCTGTCGTGGCGGGGCGTTCCAGATGTGCGGCATCAGGTGGTTGACGGCCCATCCTGTCGCAATGAGCACACGCGCTTGGCAGCGGTTGCAGCGTACCGTCGTTCCGTCGCAGCAGGCGTGAGCGCAGGAGGGCAGTGTGTCGTCCCGTCGTCCGGACCCATGAGTGGACTTTCTGCTGCCTGGTCGTGGCCCGCACGCCGGTGGGTCCCAACGTCGGGCGTGGCGTAGGTCGGGACTCTCCGCCTCGCCCGAGCGTTGGTCTGAGGGTCGGCTGCCCCATGAGAAGGTCGGCTGCCTCCGTCCCGTACGAGCGTACGGGACGAGGGTCGGATCGGCTCACTTGCCCCGGTTGCTGTGCGTTGGGTAAGGCTGTGGGCCTTCGAATTGGGCCCGTGCAGGCCTTTCTTGGGCTTCTTTCCTCTGGGGGGGTTTTATATTCTCCCCCGTCAGTAGCCCCCGAGCCTTCGACCAACCCTTTTGTGGTTGGTCGGTGGCTCACTCTATGGGGAGGCGCGCAAGCGCATCCGTGGGATGTAGCCCCCGAGCCCCCGGGTGATTTTGTAAGGAATCGCTCGGGGGTTGTCAGGGACTCGTGTGTGTGAAGCCGTTATGGGCATACCACAGGGTTTGCCTTTTAAGCCCATCGTCAGGTTTTCAAGAGAGTTTTCCTGAGTACCCAGTTTTAAACGGAATCCTTGGCGCGACCCCATCCGGAAGGTCTGTCCGTTTGACCTTTTGAAGGTTGGGCCGACCATCACCAGCCAGGTTGGTGTGGGTGTGGCGGCCATCGAGCTAATAGCGAGTAGTCCAAGTGAAATCCGACGGTTCTTCCGGTTTAGAACGGTCGTGGCGAGTTATCCCGTTGAGGGGCTCGACCCGCTGGGGGCATCTCATTGAAAGAACCTTTCCTTACTCGATCTTGTTCCGGCCCTTTGGTCAGAAGTCTGTCCAAAGGAAAGCCACGTGGCCACCCCATCAGCTAGGTTACCGCAAGAGAGTTTGAGGTATGGTTTTGGACACGGTCAGGGCAAATGGCCTTATGCCGGCTCACTTGGCATGTAGCTCGCTTGGGAGCTTGCCTACCGACCATCCCTCGCTCTATGCGCTGATTCAGGTAGGAGTCAAGTTTATGCTTACTCAGGATCGCTCCGGCGTAAAGGATCTGTTCGCGTGTCGTTTCGTCGGCGCTGGCTTCCTGCCATCTCAGTTAATGCATGCGGGGTGGCTTAGGGGTCGTACCTTTTGAGGGAGGCGGGCCGTCCCATCTCTCTGTCTTCTCGCGCCGTTTGAGAGAAGTCGGGGTGCGGTCGTGGCCCTATTTTCGAGGGGACGCCGGGGGTCGTGGTGGTAAATGCGTAGTGGTGAGCCCATCGACGGTCCTTGGCCTCCCACGTCCGCTTATCCTGTGTTTCCTCGTTATCCTCTGCGCGGGTTTACGAGGGAAGAGGAGAGAATTAGACTGTTTACTTGCCTCTTTTTCGCCTCTGCTGTTTCCTTAGCTTTGCCTTCTCCTTCCTTGCGTTTCTCGTTAGTTCCTGCGCGCTCCTTCGCCGCCGCTGATGGCTTCCTTCCCTCAGTGCACGACCCCCAGGACGCGCCTGGCGATCTTGGAGAAGAAAGGCTTCCTCCCCCCCGGGCGGTGTCGGGATCGCGGCTGTCAGAGCTCGGTAGCCTGCCCGATCCTTAGGAGAACGAGATCGTCGTTCTCGCGCCTTTCTATGAGCCCGGGTTCGGTCTCCCCCTGCACCCGTTCATGCGGGGGCATCTCTTCTTTTACGGCTTGGAGATTCGGCACTTGAATCCCAACGCCGTGCTTCACATGGCGTGCTTTATCACGCTGTGCGAGGCTTTCCTCAGGATAGCGCCGCACTTCAAACTGTGGTGCTACCTGTTTCGTCCCCAGCTCTCGCAGGGGCAAGGCGGGCAATCCCTCGTCGGCGGTGTGACCATCCAGCTGCCCAACGGCCGTCGGCAAGACTACCTTCAGATCCCCCTCCCGTCTTCCACCAATGGGTATTCGGGTGAATGGTTCTATATTTAAAATCTCGGCGACCCTCCCCTGGCGGACGGGGTCATGCCCCCGTCTGGATACGTCGGGAGGGCCCCCGTCTTTACCGGCGCTGCCCCCTTAAGGCGGGATCAATGGGACTGGGGTCGAGAGAAGAGGAGCGCCAACCAGGTGGAGTTCCTCTTGGAGAAGATAGGGGTCCTCCATCGCCGCGGCTTGACCGGCGTGGTGCTGGTTTCGACATTCATTCGGAGGGCTCTTCAACCGCTTCGGTTCCGTCGTTTCCCCATGTGGCAGTATACTGGCGTGGCTGATCCGGACCGAATCTCTGGCGAGGAGCTCACCCCCGCAGAGATCCGGCTCCGTGTGACCGCCATCACCGAGGGGACCTCGATGGCGAACTTCTTTGGCGGTCCTCTGGGCCTCAACCATTTGATCAAAGAGAACTTGGTAAGTCTCTTTTACTGGGTTGTGTGATGGGTGCTCCTAAGCTTATTAATGCCGTGCCTCGTGTGGTTTTAGGGCATTGGTACTATGAAGTCGTGCCTCGCCCTTCTTCCTGAGGATGCCGCCGTGAAGGCGGACCGAAAGCGAAAGAGGGTGGCGGAGGCGCACTTGGCGGATGAGCGCAAGAAACGCCATCAGCTCACCTGCGATAAAAAGAAGAGGGAGTGCGATCAGCGCGCCCAGGAGGAGGGCCGCTCGCTAACTCCTTCTACCGCATCATCCGACGAGGAGTGGTCCTCGGACGATACTCTCGAGGCCGTGCCGCTTGCTGGCGAGTTTGGGGAAAGTTCAGGCTCGGGCGCCCTCCCTGAGGCGATGCTGATCATGACTCCGCCGGCGGCGGGTACCGTGCCCCCGTTGAGGGGGTCTCAAGGGTCGACGGGGGAGTCTCAGCGCGTTCCTGTTCCAGCTATGGTGGTTCAGGCGTGGGTGGAGCCGATCGTGGAAGTGCTGTCCTCGCCGGAGCCGAAAGGGTCCGGCGTCCCCGTCGCGGCCTTGACATCGACATTCGCGGCGGCGCCAGGGACCGTGCCGGTGGAGGTGTCCGGAGGCTCAGGGGCGCCTGTGTTGCCATCAGGGGCGTCGGCCGAGCTCGCTGCCGGCTCTTCTTCGGGCGCTTTGGTAGTGGTGACCGTCCAGGAGTCGCCTCCGGGATCGGAGTCGTCGCTGCCGGTGGCGGCGAGCGTGGCCCCCGTTACTTCTCATGCGCCAGAGCCGCCCTTAAGGGGCGACGCGTCGTCCGTCTCCCCGCCAGCAAGTGCGAACGTGCCGCCGGGGACGGCGTCTCAAGGTTGGAGGCGTCTCTTTCCCACGCCGCGTTCTTCTCGGTGAGCGATCCTCCCGCCTTTCTATTGTGGTTTCCTCCGTTCTTGTTTTGCACGGCTGAATGCTTTTGGTGCAGTCGGTTCATCCCGCATAAGTCCCTGTCGGAGGCCGCACGGGCTGCGTGCCAGGGGGCGTCATCCGCGGCGTCGTCGTCCGCGGCGGCGCCTTCCTCGCCGGGGGCGTCGATCCTCCGACCCCTTGTTGTGTCGCCGGCGGATCCGGTGGGGGAGGCGACGCCGGAGCGGTCGGAGCCTGCTCGCGAGGGTGCCGCGGACTCGGGTGGCGCGATGATTCCGCTGCCGTCACCCCATCCGGGGCCTCCTCCATCGGGTGCCATCCGTCTATTCATCCCTCCCCAGCTGCTTCCAGCTATCCGGGAGAAGTCTCAGCCCCCCTCCACGGAGCAGGAGGCGGTGGATTGGAGGATCGTGTAGGAGGCGTCCACCAGCGCGGCCGTCGACGTGGGAATGGTTTTGGAATCCATCCGGACGGCGCTGGCAGCGGCGAGCCGTGCTGAGGAAGCGATCTCGTAGCGCGTGCTTCGTCATGGGGCGATACGTGACCTCCTTTCGTCCTCCTTCGTATCGGTGTCTTTTTGGATCTTGTTTGATCCGTGGAACTCTTTTGTTGTAGGCTCTGTTGGCGCGGGCTACCGTGCGCATCTCTTCGCTTGGCGCCGCCCAGGCTGAAGCAGTGCAGGCGCGAACGGAGGCCTCGCGCTCGCAGGAGGCGAGGGCCGCTGCCATCCAGCAGGCGAGCATGTTGGCCATGCGTCTCGACAGCGTTTCGGCTGAAGCGGCCTCGCTGCACGCCGAGGCGGGGGGCCTCCGTCGAGAGACGGAGCAGCTTCGAGCGGAGCGCACCGCCGCCGTGAACGATACTCTGGCGTTGCGCCGAGAGCTTATAGCCACGACGCGGTGGGCCGCTGAGGCGGAGCAAGCCCTGCTCGAGGTGACGGGCTCGCTCGGGCGGTCCCGCACGGAGCTGTCCGCCTAGGCCTCCGTCATTGCCGGTGAGTGGTGTTTTGAGGCAGTTTCTTGATTTCGCCTGAGGGCCGTTCGTGATTTTGTTGTGCTCTTTCTTTTCAGAGCTGCGAGGGGAGCTCCAAAGCCTTCGGGAGGCAGTTGGCTCGGCGTGCGCCTGGCTTTCGCCACTGTCGTTCGCGCCGCTGCTGGAGCGGGTGGCGGGGCTTCGGTAGCACGTCGAGCGCGTCGTGCGGCAGGCTGCCTTCTTTGGGAGTAGCCTGCGTCGATCCGCATGCCCTCCTACGAAACCCATCGGCGGATTGATTTGCATCAGGAATTTGAACAATATGGTTTGTAATTAATTTTTGTTGTCACTGGTGGCCGACGGGCTTTTAATTTTAATCCCGTGCCTTTGCCCTTTGTTTCTAAAAATTCACACGTGTTTTTGCCGTTGCGATCGTGTGCCTTGCCTTAGGTTGCCATAGCCGCGGTCGCTGGGACCTTTGAGACGTAGGCGGGCCTTTGGGGGTTGATCTAGGCTCGGGGAATCTTTAGAAGAAAGGTCGGGCGACGGGGCTAAAGAGGAAGGTGCTGAGTTGAGGGGAAGGTCGGGCAGCTAGGCTAGCCCTCTTTTCTTTTTGTGAGAGCAAGGGGAAAACGTGTACGGGTAGTACGTTCCCAGCCCCCGAGTAAAGCAAGGTGACTTTGTTCGGTCACCTTGTTTTATGAAACAACTAGGGGTAGAGTTTTCTTATCTTTTAACATCCCGTGTGTGGGTGAAGGAGTCGCCTCTGTCCGTGTTGCTCTTTTGCTGTGGCCCTTGCGCACCTCATACTAACACATCCGGTGTGGCAATCATGGGGCCGCCATCTCATCTCCCCTGTTTTGCACGGTTCCGAGCCGGACGGGTACCATTATTTATTGGGTTGGTACCGCTCTTTTTATTGGCCCGAGGCGCGTCGTGGCCGTGGTGGCGCCGGACGTAGCGCATGGTATCTTTGCGTATTTTTTGTTTCGAGTAGTCACGTCGTCTGCGACGGGTCAGGGCATCGGATGCCTCTGCGCGACTGCGCCCCTTGGCAGGGCCGTCGCGTCACCAGAACGAGGCAGAGGTACGACGAGCCCTAGTGGTGTCTGTCGGGCCCTCTACAGGGAACTTGTGAGGCCGGCCGGGGCGCTCGCCCGCTGTCTCTTTGGCCACGGCTATAAATAGGGGGGATTCCTCCCAAGGAAGGCATTTAGAGCCAGACAGCAAGAGCCCCTCGAGTCTCTACGAACCATGGGGTTTGCTTGTTCCATGGGAGAGCGATGTTCCTCCCTTTGTAGCGAGCAGGGTTGCCTGGGTTCAAGGTTTTTGTCCCGGGCGGGGAAAGCTGACCTTAGGGTAGCGGGGACTTCTCTATGGTTCCCTCATCTTTAGCTATGAGTGTCTTTGTATGCGCGCCGGGTTTTGGCTACGAGTGGCTTCGTACACGCCACTTGTACCCAGAACGCCCTCCGGTGACCTCGTACCTGTGCGCCCCCTGCGCAGGCAGGCGTTCCACCTCGGGTCCTCTCGGGAGCGGCTTTGGTGGTTGCTTAGGTGAGGTTGTCCATGAGGATCCGACGCCGGATGGTGGTGTGAGGGTTTCGCCCTGCCGCCGCTTGGTGGGTCAAGCGTCCTGCTGTCGGCGGGAGCTGGAGCTGAGAAGTCGCCGGCGTGATGGTGGTGAGGGGGGCGACTATCAAAGTCTGGCCCTCCGCCCAACGTGCTCTAGGTGGCTTTTTGGCCACCCTCTCCTTGGTTCAGGTGCGTCATTGGGTGCCTGACCCCCACGTTGAGCTCCCAAAAGAGGATGCTCATTGGTGGCGGCAGGCTTTCTGTGGTGGACCACCGAGGAGGGTTTCCGCCTTCTTTGATGCTTGCCGCACGGCGAAAACACCCACAAGGAAGGAGTGATGGCTCTTGTTGAATGGGAAGGTTCTTGAGTGGGGGGGGGGATTCGTGACCTCCCCCGCCGCAGAGGCACCAAGAACCTGACTTCAACAAGAGCCAATGCCTGGGGGCCATCTTCGCCAGCACAAGATGCATGCGACCATTTCCAACTCTGGCCCCAGGCGGCGGGGCCCAGAGCTCCCTTTGATCCAAATATTGATGTAATGAAAGTTTTCGAACAAAAGAATAAATAGCTCCCGTACTTGTCTTGTGATTTTGATTTTCATTAATTTTTGCGACTTGTGGAGGCTCCGAGGCAGCGCCTGGACTCCCGCGAATTGATTTTTTGGTCGGGCAGTATGTCTGCCTAGCTCATTCCCAGTTCGACCAATTTAGTCATGTGGGGGAGCGAACAATAGTCTAAGGATAAAATCTCCTCAGATTTTCAATGTTCCATGCGTTGGTGAAGATGTTACCGTCGGAGTCTTTGAGTTTGTAGGAGCCTGGCCGTAGGACCTTGGCGATGATGTAAGGTCCTTCCCACGGCGGAGTGAATTTGTGCTTGCCTCTGGTGTCCATGTCCCTTCTTAGTACTAGATCACCAACGTTAAGGGACCTGCTGCGGACCTGGCGGTCGTGGTAGCGTCGCAGGTCTTGTTGGTATTTGGCCGACGTGACGATTATTGCCTCTCTTGCCTCGTCTAGGAGGTCGTTGGCGAGTTCGGCGTCCGTTGTTTGTCGCTTGCTGTCGTACGCTCGGACCCTAGAGGATCCATATTCGAGCTCCGTGGGGAGTACGGCTTCAGCGCCGTATGCCAAAAAGAAAGGGGTGCATCCAGTGGCTCTAGATGGGGTCGTGCACAAGCTCCAGAGGACGGCAGGTAGCTCAGCCACCCATTTTCCGCCGAACTTTTTCAACCTGTCGAAGATCCTGGGCTTGAGCCCTTGTAAGATCATGCCGTTGGCTCGCTCGACTTGGCCATTGGTCCGTGGGTGCGCCACGGCGGCCCATTCGACCTTGATGTTGAATTGGTCGCAGAACTGGAGGAAGTCACGACCCTTGAATTGGACTCCGTTGTTGGTTATAATGGAGTTTGGCACTCCGAACCTATAAACGATGTCACGGAAGAAGGAAGCGGCGTTCGCCGCTGTGAGCAGCGCGATGGGTTTGGCTTCTATCCACTTGGTGAACTTGTCAACAGCGACGAATAAGTGGGTGAAGCCTCCAGGCGCTTTTTTAAGGGGCCCAACCATATCCAAGCCCCAGACCGCAAAGGGCCACGTGATGGGGATGGTTTGGAGTGCTTGCGCAGGCATGTGAATCTGCCTGGTGAAAAATTGGCATCCTTCGCAGGTTCGCACGACCTGCTCGGCGTCAGCCATGGCTGACGGCCAGTAGAAACCTTGCCGGAAGGCCTTTCCTACTAGTGCCCTGGGGGCCGCGTGGTGCCCACAGACGCCTCCATGGATTTCGGCCAGGATCTGCTTCCCCTCATCGGTGGGGATGCACCTCTGTTTGATCCCGGAGGCGCTCTTTTTGTAGAGCTCTCCGTTAATAATAATGAAGGACTTTGCTCTGCGAGCCACGCGTCTGGCCTCGGTCGCGTCCTTGGGTAGGTCACCGTCGGAGAGCCGGTTTATGATGGGGAGACGCCAGTCTGGACCCCCGACCACAGCTACCAGCCCCTGACCCTGCGCAGCAGGGTCAGGGGGAGTTGCCGTTGGTTCCTCGTCCAACCGTTCGGTCGTGACAGAAGGTTTGTAAAGGTCGGAGGTGAAGACTCCGTCTGGAACGGGTTCCCGACCGGATGCTATGGTTGAGAGTCGGTCGGCTTCCTCGTTGAAGCGTCGATAGTTGTGCTCGAGCTCGAAGCCTTTGAATTTTTCTTCCAGCTTGCGTACCTCTTTATAGTAGGCACACATCCTGGGGTCGCGAGGCTCGGCCGCCTTCATGACCTGATCGACCACGAGCTTTGAGTCTCCTCGCACGAGGAGGCGCCTTGCCCCCACCTCTGCTGCTATACGGAGCCCGTTTAGCAGGGCCTCGTATTCTGCCACGTTGTTGGTGGACGGGAAGTGGAGGCGTATGGCGTACCGCAGCCTATGTCCCTGCGGGGAAATGAGGACAATGCCTGCCCCGCTGCCGGTCTTGAGATAGGACCCGTCAAAGTACATGATCCAGCACTCCGGATCCTCGACCGACGGCGGTTCTTGTGCTTCGGTCCATTCGGCGATGAAATCTGCCAGGGCTTGCGATTTGATCGCAATTCTTGGCAGGTAGGTAACGTCGAGCCCGTTGAGCTCAAGTGCCCATTTCGCGATGCGTCCTGTCGCGTCGCGGTTTTGGACGATTTTGCCCAAAGGGGCAGTGGAGATGACCATCACCGGGTGCCGGTCGAAGTAATGGATAAGCTTCCTCTTGGCGATGAGTACCGCATAGAGGAGCTTCTGTACTTGCGGGTACCGAGCCTTGGACTCGGTTAAAACCTCACTGGTGAAGTAGACGAGCCTCTGTACTTTGAGCGCTCGGCCCTCTTTCGCTCGCTCTACGACCAAGGCCGCGCTGACCACTTGTGTGGTGGCGGCGACGTATAAGAGCAGCGTCTCTATTAGGTCGGGTGCGACCAACACCGGAGGAGTCGTGAGAAAAGCCTTGATTTTGTCCAGGGCTGCTTGGGCCTCCGGGGTCCAGGAGAAGCGGTCTCCCTTCCTTAGCAGCTTGTAGAGCGGCATCCCTCGCTCGCTGAGCCTGGATATAAAGCGGCTGAGCGAGGCGACGCATCCTACCAGACGTTGGACTCCCTTTAGGTTTCGAATGGGGCCCATTCTCTGGATGGCGTCGATTTTTTCCTGGTTAGCCTCGATTCCTCTTTCAGAGACCATGAAACCCAGGAGTTTGCCCTTGGGGACCCCAAAAACGCATTTTTCGGGGTTGAGCTTAATTCGGAACCTGCGGAGGTTCACGAAGGTTTCCTCAAGGTCGGCTATGAGGCCCTCGGATTCCTTGGTCTTTACGACTATGTCGTCGACGTAGACCTCCACATTTCGTCCTACCTGATCGACAAAACACAGGAACATGCATCGCTGGTATGTTGCTCCTGCATTCTTTAAGCCGAATGGCATGGATACGAAACAGAAGGAGCCGAAGGGAGTGATGAAAGAAGTGGCGAGCTGGTCGCTTTCTTTCATCGCGATCTGATGGTAGCCGGAGTATGCGTCCAAAAAGGATAGCAACTCACAACCTGCAGTGGAGTCGACCACTTGGTCAATGCGAGGTAGAGGGAAAGGGTCCTTTGGACATGCCTTGTTCAGGCTCGTGTAGTCGACACACATCCTCCATTTCCCATTCTTTTTTTTAACCATTACAGGATTGGCAACCTACTCTGGGTGTTGCACTTCTTTTATGAACCCTGCAGCCAAAAGCTTAGTGATCTCCTCCCCTATAGCCTTACGCTTCTCCTCGTCGAATCGGCGAAGGCGTTGGGCGACCGGTCTTGCGGTCGGTCGGACGTTTAGGGAGTGCTCGGCGACCTCCCGGGGGATTCCTGGCATGTCGGCAGGCTTCCAGGCGAAGACGTGCCGGTTGGCTCGGAGGAAGTCGACGAGCGCGCTTTCCTATTTCTGGGAAAGCGCAGCCCCGATCCTGACCTTCTTGGAAGGGTCGGCAGGGTCGAGCGGCACCTCCTTCGTGTCCTCTGAGGGCTTGAAGATGCCTCCCCTAGCTTTGGACATCTCGGGGACGTCTGGGGAGTTTCTTTGGTTGTCTCGGGGGCACCCGTTGACATGACCTTTTTGAAGTCAGCCATCTCCTTGGATGCCACGAGGGACGCGGTGAGCTCGCAGTTGGCCCGCTCGCACTTGTAGGCTTCTCTGAAGGAAGCCCCTATAGTGATGACCCCGTGCGGACCGGGCATCTTCAGCTTGAGATATGTGTAATTTGGGATGGCCATGAACTTGGCGTAACATGGCCATCCCAAAATCGCGTGGTATGACCCCGCGAAGTCGACCACCTCGAACTGCAACTGCTCCGTGCGGAAGTTCGAAGGGTCGCCGAACGTGACAGGCAGCGTGATCTACCCGAGGGGGTAGGCCTGCTGGCCCGGGATGATGCCGTGGAACGGGGCGTGACTGGGCCGCAGGCTTGTCCTGAGGATTCCCATTGCGTCGAGCGTCTCAACAAACATGATGTTGAGGCCGCTTCCGCCGTCCATGAGTACCCTTGTGAGGCACTTGGAGCCGATGATCGGTTCCACGATGAGCGGGTAGGTCCCGGGGTACGGGACTTTGTCCGTATGGTCACGTCGATCGAAGGTGATCGGCTTTTCCGACCATCGGAGGTATTCAGGGACGGTGGGATTTACGGCATTTACCTCGCGGTTCGCGAGCTTGAGCTTGCGCTTGTCGCCGTAGGACTCCGGCCCCCCGAAGATCATGAGGCATCCCGTCGTCTCGGGGAATGCCTCGGCGTCGTCCTTTTTCTCCGCCATCTGGGCGGCCTCCTCTGTCTTTGCCTTCTTCTGCGAAGGGTTGCCGACGAAGCGCTTGAGGAGTTCGCATTCCTGGAGCTTATGACGCACCGGGAACCCATGGTTCTGGCACGGCCCGCCCATGAGCTTTTGGAAGTGCTCGTTGCTGGACTTGGCCGGTGGCTTGGGAGGTCAGTCGGCTGCGGCGACTTCATTTCTCCCGTGGTGTGGGTGTTCGTCCCTCTGATGCCTTTCGTCCCTCTGGCGCTTGCCGTGGCGCTCGCGCCGATCTTTTTTGGCGCCGCTTGTTCCCTCCCCGTCATCACGGGAGATTCTTCCTTTGCGGAAGATGGCACCGACCGCGTCCACGCCATCGGCAAACTTGGTGGCGATGTCGAGGAGATCGGCCGTTGTCTTGGGGCGCCCACGGCCGAGCTCGTGGACGAGTGCGTCGTTCGTAGTGCCATAAGTGAAGGCACTGACGACGTCGGCGTCAGTGATGTCCGAAAGCTCGTTTCTCTTCTGAGAGAATCTCCGGATGTAGTCCCGGAGACTTTCTCCGGACTTTTGGGTGCAACTCTTGAGGTCCCAGGAGCTCCCGGGGCGCTTGTACGTCCCTTGGAAGTTCCCTACGAAGACCTTCTTGAGGCCTTCCCAGTCGTGGATGGTGTCCTCGGGCAAGTGCTCGAGCCATGCTCGAGGCGCGTCCCCGAGGTGGATGGGAAGATGCTGGATTATTAGAGAATCATCCTTGATCCCTGCTAGTCGACAGGCGAGTCGATAATCCTCGAGCCATATAGCCGGGTTCGTGGACCCGTCGTACCTGGTGAGGTTGGTGGGTGCGCGCACTCGTGAGGGAAAGTGCGCTTCGCGGATTGCGCTCCCGAAAGCGCGTGGTCCTGGTCCGATTGGACCGGATCCATACTCGCGTCTTGCGTCCGGGGTGCGCGAGTGTGCGATGTTGCCCTGTTCCCTTCGGCGGGCATTGAGGGTGTCGCGGGCGTCACTCTTGTCGCCCAGGCGATCCTTGATGGGTCTTGCGGAGGCTCGTGCCCCATTACCCTGTGCGGTCGTCGTCCGCGTGGTGCATGCAGTCGTATCCGCTGATGGCTGATTCGCCAACTCGGCTTGCTGCACCGCCGCCCTTTGCACGAGGCTGCGAAGGTTTTGAAGCGTGGCCTTGGCGGCAGGCTCGCTAGGCTCCGGGATTGCCTGGAGCACCATGGCGGCGGCGGCGATATTTTGGTCGGAGCGCGGGAAATATGGCATCCCGTCGCTCCCTTGAAGGAGCTGGTTGTAGACGTGGCGCCCACGGGGCCTTTCGCCCTTATGCTGGCGCCGCCCCACCTCATTGTGGAGCTCCTCGAGCCTATGTTCGAGGTCATCGATCTCCTTCTCTTTCTGGCGGAGCTCGTTTTCGCGCTCGAGGGTGCGCGCCTGTCGTTCACGCTGGTACTCCACCTCTTGGCTAGGGGTCTTTTGATTTCCAGCATCTCCACCTATGGGAGGGGTTGCCATGAGGCATGCCCTTCCGATCGCGGCGGGGTGGCTTTCGTCCGAGCTGGAGACGGACCCGCTGCTGGAAGCGTCTTCCAGGAGGTCATGGACGGACGTCGGGTAGTGGCCCGCCATGGCCACGAGTGTTGATTGACGATGCGTCCCGTCCCCGTGGACTGTGATACGTGCGTCGGGGCGGCGCTTGAGCGCAGCGGTGCGTCGCTTCAGCCTCCGCTTATCTGCCTTGGTTCCGGCAGGAGCGGGCCGTATGGGTCCTTCCGTCCTCGCTGCAAAGGGTGAGTCTGGGGCAGTGCCTTGAAGCGCTGCCATGGACGGCAACGGTGGATTCCCATGTAGCTGGGTTACCACGTTCGCGAGTGCATAGAGCACTTGATCGCGGTCCTCACAGGTGGAGGTTGAGCGGAGGAGCGCGTTAGCGCAGTCGGCGAGCGCCTCCATGTTGAGGTCGGCGGGCGTCGGGCGCGCAGCTCCTCCCACCGTCGTGTCGTACGGAGCGTCCACGATTTGGAGGTCGTCCATGCCCTGAGTGAGGACATCGATGGATGGTGTAGGGTCGATGAGGCGGAGCTCGCCGGCGGCGGTGGCAACGAAGGTGAAGGTGCCGAAGGTGATGCAGCTCCCTGGTGCGAAGACCTTGTTGCCAAAGGAGGTGGATGATGATGCCATCGGAGCGATGATGTCGCTTAGGCGCGCTGAAGATCCCCTACCTGGCACGCCAACTGTCGTGGTTCCGGGAACCGGGGTGACACAAGCAGCAGATTTGTTGTTCGGTGGGGGATGTCAGCACGGACTCGCTCCGAATGGTGAGCCGATAGACTCGAAAGTTTATACTGGTTCAGGATGAATCCCTACGTCCAGTGGAGTGTGTTTCTTGTATTACGAGGAGTGTAGAGGTGTTACAGTGGGCGCAAGCATAGCGGAGAGGGTCTCCTTGTTACTTGGCCTTTGTGCTCTTCGTGGTGCTCCTAGTGGTGCTTCTCGACCCCCCTACTCGTGAGTGCTTCCCCTCCTTTTATAGTTCAAGGGGGGAGCTTACAGTTCCCGGGGAGAAGGATAAAGAAGAGAAAAGGATATATAGAGAGGAGGGAGGGACCCTGACACGTGGGTCACCTTGTTACAAGAATCCTGCCAGAAATCCGTACGTTCCTGGCATGCCCTTGTCACGCGCGGTGAGGTCGTCTGTCTGGGGTCCTGTAGCTGAGCCGTGCCGGGGGTTCGGTGTACCTGCGAATGCTCCCATTCTCACGAAGTCAGAGAGTTGTATGGGGGAGGTGTTCCGTCCCGTCCGTCCTGGCCTCCTTTCTTTAGCTCTTGGCATCAGACGGGCGTGATGTTAGACGGCGGATTATCCGGCTACGGAGCGTTCCTGCCGAGTCGTTCCGTCTGTCCGTAACGGTGCCTTGTGCACCATCGTGTCCCAACGAGGGGCGAAGGTCGGTCGGTTGCCTTCTACCTCGTAAGACCGTACGAGGCGGGGCTCGGTGGTCCTGTCTCTTGCGCTTGTTTGGTTGTGCCGGCTTCGCCAAGCCTTGCCAGGTGTCTTCCTTTATAGGATCAACCACTGCCCGGCGTCGTCCCCCTAGCCCTGTCGTGGCGGGGCGTTCCAGACGTGCAGTGTCAGGTGGTTGAGGGCCCATCCTGTCGCAATGAGCACGCGCGCAAGCACGCGCTTGGCAGGCGGTGGCAGCGTACCGTCGTTCCGTCGCAGCAGGCGTGGACGCAGGAGGGCAGTGTGTCGTCCCGTCGTCCGGGCCCATGAGTGGATTTTCCGCTGCCTAGTCGTGGGCCGCACGCCGGTGGGTCCCAACGTCGGGCGTGGCATAGGTCGGGACTCTCCGCCTCGCCCGAGCGTTGGTCTGAGGGTCGGCTGCCCCATGAGAAAGTCGGCCGCCTCCGTCCCGTACGAGCGTACGGGATGAGGGTCGGATCGGCTCACTTGCCCCGGTTGCTGTGCGTTGGGTAAGGCTGTGGGCCTTCGAATTGGGCCCGTGCAGGCCTTTCTTGGGCTTCTTTCCTCTGAAGGGTTTTATATTCTCCCCCGTCAGTCTTGGACCGCCGCTCCTATAGCGTGTTTTTTATAGCGTGGCCTGACTCTAAAGTATGAGCCATTTAATTTAAGGCTCCATTGATTTTTTTAAATAATGGAAAATCATCCGACTTTCGGTTTTCTTGAAGAAAAAGCCTAAGATCACTTATTACAGAGTTGGAATCATTCTGAATAAAAGAAAACCGAGTTTTAACTTAACAAGATAAATGAAATGCAAAAGGCCATCCATGAGAAGAAAAAAAAAATGCATTGCTTGTGTCTCTGGTTGTTGGCAAGTTTTAACCAGCGAATTCCTTTGGTCATCCATGCGCTGCAACTGGGCCTAGAACCTTACCCAGTATGTCCCCCTAAATAAGACCTGCAAGTAAGTTTTTGGTTTTCTCTTGTCAAAAACAAAAACAGAGTCGTTCCTAGTAAGCCAAAGTGTCCAACAAATAGAAGCAGCTCCAGCTATCAACATCAAGTTATTCTTGCGCCCTCCCTGTTTAGACCACCTCTCAAGTAAGTAATCAAAACTCCTAGGTGGAGGTATACCAAAAACAATATGAACGGCCCGCCAAAGAAATTTAGCACAGTGACATTCAAAGAATAAGTGTTGGATAGTTTTCGGCCTACTACAAAATTCACAAGCCTTACTATGCTTCCAATTTCTTTTAGATAAATTATCTTTAGTCAGAATTACTCCTCTTTTCAGATACCATAAAAAATTTTATGGATGAGATGGAATAAGTTAACTACTCTGCAGGAGCACTGAAGGAGCAGTTCTGTAGTATCTTTTTGCTCTCTTCAAGACAGCAGGAGCGCACACGGTGGTGGAGGAGAGCGCACACATGGCGGTGGTGGACGGCACTTGCTTATTGCTCTGTTCAAGTCTGCTGGTGCGGGAAACGGGGGATTGGGAGGAGCTGCAGCCGGCAGAGATTTGCGTCTGGAGGCCGGTGTTTTGGGAGAGAGAAATTTTTTTTGGAAGCTTCAGGGTTGGGTACTGTTAGAAAACTACTTTTCTTTTTTGTTCCCAAAATATTGTTTTGCGTAAATGGAGATGCTCTTAGCTGCACTTAGGGAAACTGAAAACAAATTTTAATGGGATGCCTTAATCCTGTTGAACTCGGTGGGATTAAAACAACTTGATATTGTTAGGTAAGCGAAACGTACAAATTATTATAGAAAACTTATATCAAACGGAACAACTTTTTGAAAGAGGCCCCATACCCTTTCCCCATAGCCTTCTTTCCTGGTTGATGGAACTTTATGTCCAAGGGTGTCACGTACTACCTAGCTTAATAGTAAGGCGAATCAAATCTCCTTTCATGTATGTCACATCTACGGTAAAAGATGATAAGAAATTTGAGGGAAAGGACATCGTTAAATTGGCAAATAGGCATACTGTTTGTATCTTCAAGGTCTTAATATCTCCACTAGTGCTTTTGAAGAATCTTCTATTACTTGCAATGATGCTCACTGATGCGATCCAGGACTTGTTAAAATAATCAGAGATTAAAGGATGGATGCAAACTCAAATGACAAGTCAATTTTACTGCATGGTTCTACAGTTTTTAAGGCAACATTTTACATCATAGTGTTACAAGGCTGATCTGGCTTTACCTTCAGGTTGAGAGGACTGAAGAAAGCAACTAGCCTAATATTACATAAACCAGGTAGCATATCACTCCATCGCCACAAACTCTTGCATTGAAGATCGAGGAACAGTATCTTACAACCGCAGAAAAAGCAGAATACATCAGTCTTGGAGTAGCAGGATGACTAGCCAAACTTGTTCTGAATGTCAGTGCCTTCGAGCTCACCTTCCAAGTGCAACAGCTTCTCCATGACCATGAGCAGCTCGGGCCATTCACAATACAGAACTTCCTCAATGTCAGCGTCACCGTAATCGTGAGAGTGGCATCTCACATTTCTGTTGAGCCGCAGTAGATCAATCGAAGTCCTCCTGTACTGGTGTTCAACATCGTCAACCCACTGGTTGATTATTTGATTTTTCTTGGCAGTATCCAACCAGTCGTTCTGGTAGGGAAGTTTAGAGAGTATCCTCTTCTTCTTCTCTCGGCCTTGTTTTGTGCGACCAAGATATTTGACAATTATATTGTGTAGCATCAGGAACACCTCAGTGCTGTGAACACAGGCAACAAAATGAGCCTGTGGTGACAAAAAACGTTAAGACTGAGTCGAAAAATTACCGGTTTTTCATGGGCAGCAGCGCAGCATGGTTCACAATCAAGAATTCGTCTTTCATTGTAAGGGTGTTGCTCCGCAAGAGCAGAAGGAATTCCAGGTAGTCCGGAGGCAATTCGGCGTTATTCCCGCACGAGATACTGATCAACGACACCAGGACCATGAATAGGTGCTTGTAGTCATCTCTCACACGCTTAATGCTGAAGTAATTACAAGTGAAACTGACATCCCTCAGCTTGACACTCCCAGTAGTTCTCCCAATCCAGACATTGGACACCTGCAGAGGGGCAGTGAGGGACTTGCCAGCTAAGTGGTGGCTCCTCAGTATCAATGCAAGTTTCCTGCTGATCCTCGTCGCTTCATCAGTTAATCGCCAGAATTTCTTCGTTGTTCCTAACACTTGGACCTGGATCATCATCATGTTGTCCTTGACGTATCTCATGGCATCGCACAACACTTCGGCAGATGACTCGTCGATGTCCTCAGTGCTAAGAAATAACAGAGAATGAAATGAGTCTGTGGCCACAGAGACAGCAAAACATGAATTTATGGAACAGCGAGATGTTTCTCGCGGTTATCTGACAAAGCTAAGCAAAGAGCAGAATCTTACTTGCATTGATAAGCCTCACTGCTCTTCTGCAGGTGTCCCACATCAGGATCAGCACTGCTCTTCTGTAGGTGTCCCACATCAGGATCAGCAGCCTGCCGAAAATACCCAAATACCCAATCATTCACAGGAAATCGAAACATTCAGAGCTTCGTTGAATAAATCATTGCCTATAGGGATTAAAGGGGAATACAGGGGATTGAGAAAAAAAAAACAGTTCAATTTCCCTGTTGAATTGTGATCCAAATCCCGTTGGAGATGGCCGGGTTGGGAGCGTAGCGGAGCCCCCCGCGGTACGGTATATGTTATAATACCGTGATTAGGGTTTTGAATAGAGAGAATAATTATCGTCTTGTAAGCCGCATTCGTCAGCACGGCGTTCCTGTAAACACTCCAAAATATAGTGAAAGTGTGGCTGGCTGGTGCCCGTAGTTTTTCCCTTCGCCTTGAAGGGTTTTCCACGTAAAAAATCTGTGTGTCGTGCTCTGTGTTTGGTTGATCTTCTTCGTTGTTTGCCTGTCGATTTGCTAACATTCCCTTCAGTCACTTCCAATTTCCTGTCATGGAGATTGAGTGCAAAATTGCACCAACTGCTCTGTTCTCAGTAACAAAAAAAAAAAAAAAGGAACAACAGGTTCCTCATCAGTTTCACTTTTATTTCAAGAAAGAACAATCTCTATGTCTTCTTTTCCTGAAAGAAGAATCTCTTCACATGGGAAGGTCTTCAAAGGTTGAGACTCCTCATATTACTGGCCTAAATAAAGACATGCTCACACATAAGGAGATCTACACAATTTTGTGAGTGGATGACCTTGCGCGCACGGATTTGACTACTTAAAAAGAAACTTTCCCCAAAAAAATGAAGAAAAATCATAACTGAGAAGGAAAAAATTTACTGTAAAATTCCATTCTTAGTTTTGGAGCTCTAAACATGTCGTCAAGGATTTTAACAATTTACTAAGTGAAATAGACACGTTTAGGAAATAAGATCCACAAACACTCCAACAATATGTTAACGAGCACATACACACAACACAGTTTGGACAGGGTTCGAACCTGTGCCAAGGAGGCAGCACCGATGGCGCCGATGGCAGCGCAGATGCCGAGGCCGAGGCCGAGGCCAGCACCCACGGCGTTTCCCATGGAGGTTCTATTCTACCTAGCCGCCGCCGCTGCTTCACTTGTTCAGCTACCGAGCTTAAAGCTAGCTGCTGGAGGCGAGGGGAGAGTGATGAAGAGGAAGGGTTTGGAGAATAAAAAACAAAAGGTGACTAGCCCGGAGAGATCAGCGCGACTTGATGGATGTCCATTGACTTGAGAGACAACCATTCCGCGTGCTTTTGTCACAGGTAAGGCTAGTTTTTGTTATATGTACATGGAAACCTTGCACGAAGATCCTCTAGCCCCAAATTATACGAAGCTAATCTGTTTGTACAGGCTAAAATTTTAGTAAATATAAATATTAGTGTAGAAGTTTATGGATAAATTAGTTTGTCTTTGTGCACACTCTCTGTGTTCATTTGCTAAGATAATAATACCTGTTAGATATTTCTTGTTCTCTATTAGTTGTGAGAAACTAATGCGCCATTGTATAGATACCATCTTTATCTATAGGTTTATCTCTTTGCATCACACCTCCGTATGCCTTGAATATGTGTTCAATTAAAAAATTAAATTGTAGCTTAGATATACCTTGTGCAGTGCATGTGTCTCAACATGTGAATCCATATTTTGGACTTCCAAATTTAATCTCTTTTTTATCTGCATGTTAAGTTGAAGCTCTAACACATATTATACATATATGAACCATCCTTTTGTATTTTTAGAATAACGTATTTTAATTCTTAGACTACATTTTTAGTAGTTACTACAATGGCATAAACATTCATTTCAGTCTACGCCGCGACGCTCGAGCTACTAAATTTATTTATTAATGAATTATTGGTGTTCTAGTGTTTTCCTAAGGGAATAGAAGGTCTACAATTAAAATATCAATGAAGATATATATAATATTTCAAACAGAATACATAAATTTACCTAAAAAGCAAAAAAACTTAATATTTAAAATAAATTAGGGGGGTGTCATGTCCGTTAAAGTAACAATTGCCAAATAATAGAAGCACATATTTTGTCGCTCGTGTGTGCATGTGTACTAGGTCTCATGATGCACATATGTTTTACTCTGAGTTAGTTTTTATACATTATCAGTGATAGAAGGGAATAATTTACAATACACGCGTATACTTTGTATTTATATCTAACTATAATAGCATATATTGCTAACACACACACGAGCGTGCGATCGCGCACACACATATATAATTAAGGATCACTTTTGTGTAGTTTTCAAAAAAAGAAGAGATGGGTAATTTAAGCGCAAACTTATGGGGTTACATAGATTGTCTTTATATAAAAATTTGTGTAATTTAGATTTAGTTTTTAAGATTTCATTAAATCATTGTTTGAAATAACCTAGGTGGCTGATTTAAGTACAAATGTATGGGTTACTTAATGCATTTTAGAGGTTATATTACATTCCCTTTTGTAATGGCATAGGTGGGTAATTAAAAAAGTGAGTACTTTAGTTTATCTTTGATAATGACATATGTAATACTGTAAATACAAATATTGAAGGTTATATTAAAATTTATCTCGAAATGGAAAGTATGTAAGTTTTTTTGAGAAAAATGGTAACAATAAGATGTTAAAAATTAATGTTTTATGTGTTTTTTGACCATACTAGAATAAATCCTATTTATGCTTGCCCAACGCTAGGGTGCATTTGGTAGGGATCTGGATTCCCGCAGTCGTTTCTTCTTGGTAGAAATATTTTTCTAGTGAATTTGAATCACTTTGTGGAACCGTTTGCTTAGCTGGCTGGATTCATCATGCATACACTTGGACATCATGCATAAACTTGGACAAATTGTCGTGCTGCGATGAGAAGAAAGAAGAGTGCGGTGCAGGCCCCACTGTCCTTTCTGCTTGGTGTCCCCATCTGCTGGCTTAATCTTCCTTTGGCTTTCTATAGGATAGACACACTGTTTTTTTCCTAGAAGAAGGGTTAGCTTTCCTATGAAGCAACCTCGCCACTCTCCCTTTTTAGGCCAGTTTTGACAACTTTTATTTTCTATGAATATTAAAGAAAATTGTAAAAAAATAAACTCTTTTTCCAATCCTCAATTTGTCTCTAATTCTCATATGAAATGAGGTTGCGAAACTAGTCCAGAAAGAGATAGCCACTCGCCTTGAGCATATTATTTATTTATTTATTTATAGTTTGTATGTCAATCCAGACAATATTAGAATGGTTTCTATTTGACCGAAACGATTTCTATTTTTAAGAACTACGTACATCAATCTCGTGCAAAGCATGGGCTAGCATGAAACATAAATATTAGAAATTTCTATATAAATTTGAGACATACAATAAATCAAAATTGATATTATTCAATAGTTCACATATATTCATACTTTAATAGAACGTTTGTGTGTATAATTTTTTATTTTATCTATCTGTAATAGACTCTAGCTAATTAATATTTATATTTTTATAACGGCATGGTGGTAATTAGGGATTGCTTTAAATTATCTTTTATGACAACACAATAGTTAATTTATATATAAATTAGAAGATACTTTAAATTCATTTTTCATAACGGTAATTTATGTATAGATTTAGAAGCTACTTTAATTTATCTTTCATAATGATATGTGTAATTTATACCTAGACTTGAGGGTTATTTTAATTGATCTTTTATAATAGCCTGGTGCATAATTTGTATGCAAATTTAGGTGTTACTCTAATCGATCTTTCATATTGACATGGTGGGTAACTTGTATATAATTTAGAGGTTACTTTAATGGTTTTTTTTATAATGGCATGGAGGGTATTTTTTAAAAACGTAATGGATCCAATGGCTAGTATTATTGATTCTAGCATGCCTTTGTAATTCATGTTTTTTTATTTCTTACTAAGATCAGCACAATAGCACTTCCAAGTTGCAACACCACAATAGCACCTCCCAGTCTTGCGTGCCGCTACATGGGCCTCATGGGCCACGCAATATTGAGTTGTTGACTTGTAGCGGAAGGCAGACACTGACAGAGCAGTGGCAGACCTAGTTTTTTTCGTAGGGTATGCCAAACCCATATGCATTGGCTATTTATAAATGAAAAAAAAGGTAAATAGTCATGAGAAAAATTGTTAAGCGAAAAAGAATGCCTAAGCCAACTTCAACCAGTTCAGCTATCATTGTTTAACACCTAACTCAATGTATAATTCGTTTTAAAGGATGCATTGGCATACCGGGACCATATGTGGTGCCATTGATAGAGAATATCTCAGCTGTGCAACACGATCATCAAAGATCACAAACCTCAACATGATTCTCAGAGCAACGCTAGCTAGAAGCGCGCACACACACATGTATATATAAGGATACATGTTGTGTATTTTTAATAATAGATGAGGTGAGTAATTCATGTGCAAACTTAATGGTAATAATAAGAGGTGGCTATTTTTGTGTATTTTGAATTATTTTTCGAAATGGCAGAGTAGGTATGCTTTTGAGAAATTTGTAACCACAAGATGTTAGAATGGATGTTTCTGTGTGTTTCTTAAATATACTTAGAACAAATATTATTGATGTTTGCTGAACTCTGAGGTGCATTTGGTAGGGATATGGATTCCCGCGGTCGTTTTCGGGTCCAAGTTCTTGGTAGAAATATTTCTCTGGTGAACTGGAATCACTTTGTGGAACCGTGTTTGGCTAGCTGGTTGGATTCTTCAAAAGTTTTTCTGTCGAATATGTAGGAGAGCTATGCATCATTAGAATCAGTTGAAACAAAATTTGACTTCTAGAGTTGTGGTAGCACACATCGCACACTTGACAAAATGTTGTGCGCAGCCGTGGTGGTTGGGTACATGGGTGCATGTAGCGATGAGAAGAAAGGAGTGCGGTGAAGGCTCCACTGTCCTTTCTGGCTTGGTGTCCCCATCTGGTGGCTTAATCTCTCTTTGGTTTTTTACAGGTCGACACTGTTTTTCTTGTTCCTAAAAAGGGTTAGCTTTCCTATGAAGAAACCTCGCCACTCTCTCTTTTTCTTTAGTTGAAAGAGGCCCCTTTCCCTTAAGCAGTTTTTATTTATATTTTGTCCAAACCAAGAGATTCTCCAATCCACGATCCGCTTTTTTTCGTTTAATACTAAATGTGGTGGTGGAATCAGAAATTCAAAATTCAATTTTCATTCATAGTTTAAAAACTACTATAGTATACTATTTCTATTTTTAACGATTGCTATGCTCAGCACAGTAGCAGCTTCCCAACTCCACGCAATATTTATTTTATGCTCACCGGGGAGAGAATCCCCCACGTGAATTTGCATTAATTATAACTAGTCCATCAACCCGTGCTCTCGCACGGGTTAGAGTTTTATTAGGATATAAATTGAATCTTAGTATAAGATTAGAGGTGGTTATTTTAATTTACCTTTTCGTAATGGTCTAGTGGCTGACTTACGTGCAAATTTAGAAATTATTTTAATTTATCTCTCATGACAGCATATAGGTTAATTTAGGGACGATTTTAATTTATCTTTTATAATGGCATGGTGGATAAATTTTATGCAAATTTAGGGGGTTACTTTAATTTGTATTCTATAATGATATAGTGGGAAATTTTATATATATTTAGGGGTTATTTGATTTCATCTTTATAGTGGCATAGTGTGTAATTTTTTAAAAATATAATAGATCTAATGGTTACTATTATAACGCCTGGATGTTTCTAATTTTTGTGAGAATTTTTAGGATATCTTTTTTTTCTAGCGCGTGTGGTGAGAATTAACGTGAAGACTTCAAAAGAAACCTCCAATTAGCAAGATTAAAAAAGTTTAGACATTATTTTTATTTATCTTTTATAATGGCATATTGGGTAATTTATATGCAGATTAAAGATTTATTTTAGTTCATTTTTTATAATGGCATTGTGAGTAATTTATATGCAAATTTAAATAGTTATTTAATTCATATTTTATAATGGCATGGTGAATAATTTTTATGCAAATTTAAAGGATTATTTAATTAATATTTCATAATAGCATAATGGCCAATTTTTATATATACATATTTAGGGGATTATTTTTATTTCATCTTTCATAATGTCATGGTGGGTAATTTTTTAAAAATTATAATAGATATAATGACTATTATTATTAGAGCTACATGATGGATGATGGAATGTTTCCGATTTTTGTGAGAATTTTTAAGATTTATCTTTGTCATAGAAAACAGATTAGGCACAAAATATCTATTTCGTATAAAGATTTCTAGAGTCTTTATGAAAAAAAGTTATGGGATCATTTAGTAGCGTATAATTACTATTATTATTAGAGCTACACGATGGATGACGGAATGTTTCTGATTTTTGTGAGAATTTTTATGATTTATCTTTGTCTTAAAAAATAGATTAGATACAAAATATCTATTTCATATAATAATTTCTAGAGTCTTTATGAAAAAAAAATTACAGTATCATTTAGTAGCGTAAATTTGCAAATGGAAAAAAATTGACAAAAAACTGAGAGTAAATTGAAAATGGAAGAAATCTACCAAAAACAGAAGTTTGTTTTCATTGAGAGTTAAACTCATAACCTTTCATAATGCCAAAGGTGGGTAATTAATTAAAAATAAATTGAAATGAGAAAAATCTAAAAAAAATTGCTTTCATTGAGAATTGAACTCAAAACATTTCATAATGGCATAGGTGGTAATTACTTAGAAAATAGATCTAATGGCTATTAGTATTTCAGTCCGCCAATTGATGGTTGGATGTTTCTAGCGTGCTTTGAAATTAGCGCAGATTTTGTTTTGAAATTAGTGCAGCTTTTGAAACCTTTAATTAGTAATAGCAAGATAAGATGGTCCGAAATGGTCCATAGTGTGTACAAAGACCTATCCAAATTGCAAAAGACGGGGCTTGATTTTCCATTACAAGATTCTTTTTCCATTACAAGACTGTGACACCAGACATCTGTTGCCCACTTGTCCGCGGCCTTGAGTCGATGGCTCCACACCAAGCCCTCTGTGCGAACTTTGGCAACGAACTCTCGCATGTCCATGACAATTCCATCAAAGACGATTCAGTAGCAGGAGATGAAGGTCGTGGAGCACACGAGCTTCACGATTAACTGTAGGTCCCTCGAATGTCACATCTGTCACCTTGCTAACATTGGTCCTTGAGTGTATCGAGGCCTTAGTCTTTGTGTGGGCTAATACAGAGCAAGGCCTCGTGAGAGGATCCAAACGAGAACTAGAGAAAAATTTGCGCGCTTTCTCAAAAATCTTAGGAAAAATTATCTGCCTCTCAAACTAGTGTCATCGTCGCCATCGTTATTAGGAGTTTGCTATCTCTTTACCTATCTCTTTAGCTTCCGTATTTATCTTCTTACAATTGTGTGTTTATTTTTTTAGACTAACTTGATAGGTTACGTATTTACATTTTTACAATTGTGTATTCACTTTTTTAGACTAGTTTGATAGGTTAGTTTTCTAGGTGGAACTAGATTACAGGAGTTAACAATCTAGTTAGAATTAGCAACACTTAGCAAAACCTTAGCGCTGTATTTGCTTTTATCTTCCCTTTCTACTTGGGGCTTGAGCTGGATCTGCTCAGGAGCCTCCCCCTCTCGGATTGATGCCAAGCCTAGCTTATTCCTTGTGTGAGGATCTGATGCTGCGTGAGGCCAGCCTCCATGCACCCGAAGGCATAGCCTTTGTTGGTGAGTAGGTCACGGATCGTCTGGGGGCGCACCAGTGCCCTGCGACTCCCCTAGAAATGCTCGTGGGGTCGACGTTGAGAGCTTATTGAACTTGATTCAGGCCCCAGTTACTACATTGCTTGACTCGCCGATCTGTCGCACCATTGACAACAATGCGCATGATGGCGGTCAAGGTGAGCTGCCCCTCTAGAGCAAGAGGATCGCCGCCCAGAAGCTCTCTCGGGTTCCTATTGCCAAGAGTGGCAAGACACTCATCATGCAGCAGCTAGAGCTCATCAACAACATCCCGTTGCCGCCCCTGGCACTGTGGAAGAGTACAACAACATCTACCGAAGAGAACTCAAGGCAGATCACATTGTGGCTCTCAACGAGTTCATCACTTCACCTACCCTAGCACGACAACACTATTTCTACTGCTGTTGCCACCAGATCCTAGCCGGGCCAAAAGTTGCGCCGCCGGATTGGCTAAAGAAGCCTAATGGGCCACCCACACAATGGTGGCAATGTGTACCCGGGCCCGTCAGGCCATGTATCTTAAAGATAGGAAGTAATATAGGGTTTAGCTAGACGAGTCGGACATGTCCAAGTCTCCGGACTATAAATATATAACCCTTTATTCGTAATAAACATGACAGCATTGCTCCTAGGGTTTTTCAGCCAAGTAAGTGCCATGCTAGGCTAATCCTTCCTCGCGGTCGTTTTATGGCATTTCTAGCGTTTGCTTACCTAGTATATTAGTACTAAATCGTTTTTATCTTGATGAATCTCGCGTCTCTGTTTGGCGCGAGATCCATTAGTTATCGCTCGCGCTATCTATCTATCTATCTATCTATCTATCTATCTATCTATCTATCTATCTATCTGTTCATGCTTCACGTAACAGATCAGCAGCGTGCGCCCAAGCGTGCATAGCTCGCTCGGTTGCTACATTCCACGACATGCGCCGCAACATGTGAAAACGTCGAGAGATCGATGCACGCTTGGCACCCTGCTTTACATGCTCTAGACTGTATCTTCTTCCCCGGGCGAACTCCCTTGGGGGTTCCGATCTATATTGTGCGCATGGTTAGTACCTGCAGCGGATGTCAACCTGAGGGGTTGCGTCTTCTAGATCATGCTTTAAGTAGGGTTTTACTTCTCCTTGCTATGTTTTGTCGACGAACTTACCCATCGAGATGCACGCAAGGAGGCAATCGACTCTTATGAGCCGATCCACGGAGATGCCCTAAGTCGATCTCAGCGATTCGGCTGAAATTTAATGCTGATCTGTTGTTTGTGTATCTGCAGGGCGATTCTCCGACCATGCGCGCACCGCACAAAAACCTCCCCGGCTAGCAGGTCAAGCCGGGTAGCACTCCCAAGACCCTCATCAACAATTGGAACCACCACTAGAAGGGGTTGACCGCAGCGGCAGCGTACCTCCCGGTTTCCTTGTGTGTCCCTCGCCTAAGCCCCCGGCGTTTTTAGGCGACGACAACTGCGTTGAGGCTATGATCGCCTAATTGGCTGATCCACCCTTCTGGTTGTTTATTTTCCGAGTAATACGAGGTTAGAGTCTAGCCGATGGTCATATTGCCGTGTTCTTTTGTGTGTGGGCCAAGTTTGGCACGTGTGTCGGCACGACACATGATGTTTTGTACTCATATGTTTGTTTTATTTCTATCTTAATATAAGGATATGTAGCTTTTCTGCGTGTTTAACAAAAAAAAAAATGATCTACTAAACACATCAAGGAGGTCCCATGTTGCATATTAGTGTGTCCTTTACAGGGCACTGAACAGGGTGGTCTGGGTAAGTACATGAGAAAGCAGTAGGCTTACTAATGTGCAAAGTTGGTGTTCTTGGCCTGAGTCACTAAAGTATTATCCATTAACGGGCTGTTTGCAACATAGGAAAAATCCACTGTTCTAGCGTTTTTTTTCTTTAAAATTGAACTGTTTATTTTTAATTCCTACGTGTTTCCGGGACTCTAAATTTAACACTCGATTAACTTCTGTCTTCTATGAGACTGAATCATGGAATAAGCTAAGTACTCTGCAGGATCACTCAAGGAGCAGCTCTGCATCTTGCTCTGTTCAGATAGCTGGAGCGCACACAGTGGACGAAAGCAGAGTTGGCTGGAGAGGACGCTGCTTGTTGGGCAAACAGGGCGGTTGATGGCACATGCGTGGGATGAGCAAATGGTACAATAATTTTGCTGGTGCGGGAAAGGGCAGAAACGTGGGATTCGGAGGAGCTGCAGCCGGCGGAAATTTTCGCCTGAGACCGGGTGTTTTGGGCGTGAGAAAAAAAAAATTGAAAACATTGATTGGGTACTATTTAGAGAGCTCTTTTTCTTTCTTTTTCCACCCAAAATATAGTTTTGGGTAGATGTATTAAATGTCATTAGAGCTGCTCTTAGCTGCACTTTGGTAAACTCAAAACAAATTTGAATGGGGCACCTTTTTTTTTCTCCTACCTATATTATAGGCCTTAATCCTGTTGAACTCCGGCAGGGACTAAGCAACTTGATACCGTTCGGTAAGCCAAACGTTTTCCTGGGTGATGTAATTTCTCTGTCCAAGGGTGTTAGGTACTATCACTACTTTTTTTTGAAAATGGAAAATTCTGTCCTCTGCAGCCGCACACAGCCAATCCTTACAAAGGGTTCTTGCAAAGAATTTGATTCAGCTAATCTGCTGATCAAAATAAGAGGAAACTAAAAAAAGAAACAAATGCAAAAGATCATAAGCAAAGTTTGTTATTGCTACTCCATCCGTTCTTCACAAAAGTTTGTTATTAATACAAAGGGTTCTCTTGCATCTTCACGCTGCAGCAATGCCCAAAACCGCAGCCAATAAGCTCCCTTGAAGATAGCCTGCATAAAGGAAGTGTATCGTTTTTTCTTAAAAACAATATCATTAAGAGTGCACCAAATTACCCATAAAAGAGCTGCCACTCCTATAAAAATCTCTTTTCATTCTCTACTTCCTAAACCTATCAACCAATTTCCAAACAAATGATTTATAGATCTTGGTGGAGTTAACCCAGTAGCAATTTGTACTGTTCTCCAAACAATCCTAGCATGCTGACAATAAAAAAAGAGGTGTTTAATTGTTTCACGCTGATCACAGAAACAACGCTTTTGATTTCCAAACCAATTTCTTTTAGCTAGGTTATCCTTTGTTAAGATTACTCCCTGCTAAAAATACCAAAGAAAAATCTTTATCTTTAAAGGAATTTTCAGTTTTCATATAAACTTATTAGAGAAAGAGAAGCCCTGGTTCATCAAAAATTGATACATTGTGATGCTCCGGCATCTCAAGTGCATAATTACTCATCATACATGAAACATTCATCCTTTAGTATCATAGCATAACACGTGTTTGTGCATTGGAAACCAATTTGGTTTAAACTACAAGTTCAAAACCTTGTTATTTCATGTGTGATGCTATGTTTATAGTCATATCTTTGTTTCTGTTGGGTTTTGGGTGAACCTCATATTGACAAAACTGTAGATCTACATGAGGTGAACAACTTTTATAATTGGGGCCTAGCCATATAATGAAGTTTACATGGTGATTAAGGTCATTTTTCATCAGCCTAGAAAACCAGCTCAATTCAGCCCTATTTAGAAATCCTAAATTTGCTCCAACCTACAGCCACTTTCATGTGAAGCTCAAATTGGAGAAGTTGTAGGTTTTGAAATTCTAAACAAACTTGTCAAAAGGAACCTTGGGAGGTAATACCCAGAAATAGGGGTTTTGAATTTTCCAAGTAATAAAGGCCCCTGTCCCCATCTAAGGCTGCTATATAAATCTATATAAATTCAAGTTTAAATCATACTTGCACACTGAATTCAGAGCTGAACCTTTTGACAAAGTTGTAGAGCTTGAAGAGTAGAACATTTCATTAAATTGGCACTTTTCCAAAATCGGACTCTAAATAGACCAAAAACACGATTTACAGAGGGGGAGAAAACACAAATGGAGTTAGTTTTTTTCCGGAGCCTATGACAGGTGGGTCCCACCTGTCGGGTGGCCACCCTGTCCGGGCCGCCGCGCGCCGCGTGGCCGGCGACGTACGGTCGACGCCGCGCTCCCACGGATTGAGCCCCCTCCGGTCGCGGCTTTAAGTGGAGAAAGGCGCCCTCGGATCCCCTCTTCCGCCTCCACCCGCCGCCTGCCTCTCCCGAGCACTCACTGCCCCTCATTCGCTCGCGTCATCGCCACCGCCATTGAGCTCGAACTCGAGCTTGCGCCGCCGCCTCGGTTTTCTTGTTTTTGCAAATTAGTCCATGCACTGTTCACTGAGTCTTGCCGATCTTCCGTGCTAGCCCTTGTAACTTAGGTTTAATCACGGATAGGACCCTGGATCCGATGTTTTTCCATTTTATTTTGTGATTTTCGGCTGAAACTTTGGAAAATCATAATAAATCAAATAAAAATCGTAAAAAGGTAAACTCAGTTGCATTATACTCCTTGTTATTAGATCTACACAGTGGGTATGATGTGGAGATGTGCATGTATGTTTTTGCCTCCGTTATTGTGTATGCATGTTAAATCAAGAAAAAATGGAAAACATGGTCCTAATGAAGTCCTAAAATGATGAGACTTGGTTAGTAGCTTCCTTAGGATATTTGGACACTGAGTGAATGTTGGTGACCCTAGTTCTTACTGTTTATTCACTGTTTTATCATTTTACATGTAATTTATGCATTATTTAGTAACTTGAAAATGAGGGCTATGCAAAGTATGATAAATATGACTCACTAGTATTTTTTTTATGTCCTATATAGCTTGTGAATCACACTGGTAAAATATGAGCCTCTGCATATCAAGTTTTAATGGTGATTTGAAAATGATAAAATACTACATGTTGGAAAGGATAATTAGAAAAAGTGGTCATAAATGGTTAGGAAAATTCTCTGAAAAATTTGGTAGCTTAATGTTGATGCATAGAGTCCAGAAAGTATATTCGAGAAGGCTATTTACACTGTTCATATGTACATCTTAAATTCGCACAAGATTTGTATATGAAAAATAGATGTCATGTCAAACTTGGGAGTTTTAACATGTAAATTTTTGTACGGACAGTTCATGCTAAGTATAGTTCACTGGTATAATTTCACCTTCAGATATCATTACTATAATTTATGAAAATTCTGACAATGCGTAAGGCTGAGAAATTGTTGTAATTTTAATAAAATAATTATAACTCCAATTGAGCTGAAATTTTGGCAGTAGTCTTGGTATACAGGATCTGTATGCCATAAAAATTTGGTGTCATTTGGATATGTTTTACTGCTATAACTTAATTGCTTAAATTAATTCACAAATGAGAATAAATCACCCTAAGTGTATGCATATAGAAGTGTTAGACTACTATATCATGTATTGTGTTGAAGGTTTTTGATTAGTTAAGCATGATAGATTATGCTAGACTTTAGTGATGGTTTGTATGATTTCTTAAGAAAGCGTATAGGTTTTCTCTTGAAAGAAATATGCTTTTATAAATGGTGGTTAAATACTTCATTTCCCCTTCTGCATCCTGATCCGGCATTGCATTCTCTTGCCCTCATTTGCATATGTTGTCATGCATATAGATCCCGCGAGCGAATTGCCAACGCAGGAGCAGCCGCTGATCGAGGAGCCGGACGACCAGGAGCAGGAGTCCCAGCTGCAGGAGGAGAACCCACAGCAGAGCTCTGAGTGTGTCACCGAGGAGGCTAACACTAGCGAAGAAGGTAGGCAGGATCATGCTATCTCCCAGCTAATTAAGATGGTTATTGAATTACGCATGTGCATTAGGGGTTATTGGAACCAACTGCATTAGACATCCCGGCCGCCCTGGTCCTAGCACCTATATCTAGAGTTCGTAGGGCGAGTGCATAGAATGGTTAGGTACGAGTAGACACGAATGAATAAAGGTCACTCGCCTCGTAGGGTTTACTTTTCAAGAAAGAACTCTATTTACTATAATATTCGTTTTGTCATGTTATGATTTAACTGGATACCGGACGGAGATATGGGACGTTCTGAGGAGAATTGATATAATGTGTAGTGGACTCCGCCCGAGTTGCATAAGGCAGTCCGTTGTTCGTTTGGGATCGGCATAACATTGCTAGAGTGCTTATCCGGGATAATGGACCGGTGAAAGTCTTATTTGTGACGTCTCAAGCACAGAGACACGTTCCTACCCACTGGTTGAGAGAAAAGTGGCCGCGGAGGCGGGTGTCAAGGGAGGGCTGACCCCTTGCGTGGTAACGCTCCTGCGACAACGCGCTCCGGGAGTCAGGTGGGAGTGAATCGAACTTGAGACGGGACAAGTGGAGATGGGGGAAGCATATGTGGAAACGCCGGGGGTTAGTAAGCATATGCCATTCTGGTATTTCTAGTTATTCCCGAGAATATAGAAATCGATTCGAATCGCTGATGCTCATCAGGTGTGAGAATGCCAGTATCACTGCCGGACAATGTAGTAACTACTTGAATATGTTGATTTATGGATTTTGGTTTTGAATACTACATGCTTGGATATACATGCTTTACTTTTATGCAATACTTTGTCCTAACTCATGATGGTACTATTAGTTGATGTCACAAGCAGCTGTCAAATCCTGCTTCCACCTGATAATTTGTTTTGGTCTAAAATCAACAGCTAAGGATCCAGTTATTAGTAAGAAAGCTTTGCGTCAGCCGTAAGCCACGTCCATTAAGTCCTACTGAGTAATTAGTACTCAGGGTTTGCCCCCACTTTTGGATTACAGGTATGGAATTCCTTTTTTTTTTGCCTGTGTTGGTGGTGGGCCGTGTTATCACTAGGAGTAAGAGGAGTCATGGTTTGGCAAGGAGCATCATCGGTGGGCTCGATGCTTTTCTATCTATGCAAGTCTTTTGGTTTATCAAGGACACTCGAACTTTACTTTCCGCTGCGAGAAACTATTTGAACTCGGTTAATGTATAAGACTATGTTGAACCCTATTTTATTTCGAACTGGTTTGTAACTAAAGTCTATGTAATATCTATTCAACTGCCTGTGATGCTGTAACTGTTGTGGCTCCATCGAGAGTCGGGTGTGTATGATGTCGGTTCCTCTGGGGAACGGTGTTATCGAGAGCCCGAAGGACTCTCGACGGACTACCGGGTTTAGTCTAGCCTAAGTGCATTGCGAGTCAGATGTGGCAGATGTGCTTAGTCTGGATTAAGCTGGGCGGTTCCACCACATACATGGATCTTACTGTGAAATGTCCATGTTTATGGATATTGTAGAAGAATATATCCTTCTTAGTTATAAGCTAAAAGTGAGGGACTTTTGCTACTAGGTTATACCAGGCCGTCAATTTATCCCCCACTAAGGCTCTTTTAAAGGAGATATTTAGTGGCGTATGATTTAAGACATTTGCCACAGTAACATGAGGATAATTGACTATATTATATTATACAGATTAGGGAATTGCTCCTCTAAGGGGTGAAGAACCAACCCAAGTGTCTTTCCAAAATCTAGTTTGGCAGCCATCTTTTTACTTTAGAGGTCCCACAATTCAGGAATTGTTCCTTGACCTTTAATAAACCTTTCTAAAATTGTGAATCACTGGGTTTGATCTTAACTTGTGATAAGGTTTTAGAGATTAAATATTTATTTCTAAGCAAACAGTAAGACGAATCAAATATCCTACGAAATTTGAGGGAAAGGAGATAATGAAATTGCCATACTGTTTGTATCTTCAAGTCTTAATATCCCTACAGGTGCTATTGAAGAATCCGCTATTACTTGCATTGATGCAATACAGGACTTACTAAAATAATCAGAGATTAAAGGATGAATGCAAACTCAAATGACAAGTCAATTTTACTGCATGGTTCTACAGTTTTTAAGGCAACATTTTACATCGTAGTTTAACAAGGCTGACCTGGCTTTACCTTGAGGTTGATGCCCTCCTAACCATGTTGAGACTTGTCTCCGGCCGGACTCCCCCGAGCCAGGCCACCACCGCGTGGGTGCTCAGCCTGTCCAGCTTGCAGTCCATCTCCCGGGAGGAGGCCGCCGCGTGGCTGGTCCATGAAGGGGGCGCGCCACCAGCGGACCACCTTCCGCGTCATTGTGCATCTGGACCCGGGAACGCTGTGCCTCGGCCGTCCGAAGCGGAAAAAAAAAATATGGGACGCTACGTGGAACGTTATGGGCCACATGACCGAATACACCCACGCGCCAGCTATCACCGTTGGACGTGATAAAATATCAAATACCTGTATCGCCATTTCCACTTCACCATCGGGTGGTCGATGCTCTGTACCATGTATGTCGGTGCTCCTCCGCCTTGCACCGCCTGTGACGGCGCCCAGGATGAGGACGCACGATGGCTCTTCAACCTCCTTCATCGATGAACTCGTATTCGCCCATCGTACTCCAAGGGCCGGGGTCTCTGTTCGTGATTTTGTCGAGGATGTTTGCGGTTTGTGATTTGATATGGTGCGTGAGACTATATGTTTTTATCGGATGAATTTTAGCGTTGCAATAGTTAAATTCAAGTGTTGCGCTTTCGAAATTGGAGACATGTATTTTTATTAATGTTGTACGGATCCTGTGTTTTCTTTACGTTGTGTGCAACATTAACCGATGTTGCAGTGAAATTTTCTTTCTTAATGGGATGGATGTGGTGATTTTTTTTCCAAACGTTGATGTTGCAGAAATTGATTTTTAATATTTCGTGTACTATTTTTCGATATTGAATATATGCATCCAAAATGTTGTGTGGACCGTCCGATGGAGGCCAATCCATTGGACGTCCGGGCGCTAGCAACGCCCATGTGGACCTGGTGAAGGACCCGCCGGGCAGGGGGGCTGTTCTAGTCCACCTGGGTGGACCGATTCCCCCGTCCACCCACCTCTCAGTATTCTTTTATTTGTTGTTGGGCTGTTTTTTTATGGGCGCGCTCCTTTGGTGACAACAAAATAGCAGACTAGACTAAAGTATCACACGTTTTTTAGCACATGTCATTATTACGTGGATCTCACACAAACATCAATTTAAAAAATGTTACATCCGCTAAACAGTAAGTTCAAATGAAATTCCGATTGCACCATCGTATTCCTAAAAATAAAACCTTCAAAACAAGATCACACTTGAATATATTTAAAACAAAATAAAAAATGTTTTTTTTCAGATAAGATATTCAGGAAAAAAACCGATATTCGACGTTACTAAATAAATAATGTGGTTGTGGAAGAAAGAACTGAGGGCTGCGCTCCACAACTCAGCCTATGTCACCAGTTGCGGGCTTCTTACTTCCTGTTGTGTAATGCTAAGACTCCAAATTCTGGGCAATGTGAAGGCACTACTTTCATCCTCTAGCTGCTGTTGTTTCACTGCTCCTGCTGCCGACTGGGGAACCCTCGCTCGCTAGCTTTGATTGGGGCGCTGCAATGTGCTCACTTGCTATGCTTCTCAGGCTGCTGGGTCCTTTCTTTTGCTCATGACAGAGGTAAATTTAGAAATTCTTTGTTAGAATGTTCGGGGTTTAAACCGACCAGCGTGTCGTCAAACTATCCGAGAGACAATTGCCACTGCTACCTGTCATCTGGTTTGCTTGCAAGAGACCAAACTGAACATTGTTGACCAATTTCTGGCTGCTTCATTGGGACGATCTAATCTGGACATGTTCAGTTTCAAACCTGCTTGTGGTTTTAGTAGCACCCGTGGTGGCATCCTTTTGCTCTGGAACAGCGACATGCTGGAGCTGTCTAGCTGTACCCAGGGTGAGTTTCATATCTCAGCTCAAGTTCGTTTGAAGGAATCGGCCGCCACCTTCCTCCTCACCACGGTATATGGGCCTGCGAGCAACAGCAACAAGCCTGCGTTCCTGAGCGAACTGCAAGACCTCTGGCCCCAGCCGGGAACACCATGGCTCATTCTAGGCGACTTCAACTGCATCTACAAAGCGAGGGACAAAAACAACAACCGTCTCAACCTGCGTCTCATGAATCAGTTTAGGCAGGTGATAGATAGATGCGAACTAAAGGAATTATACTTACAGAACAGAAAGTTCACTTGGAGCAATGAAAGGTGACACCCGACGTTGGTCAGGCTTGACAGATTTTTCTGCAATGCAGAGTGGGAAGACCTTTTCGGCAGCGACGGGCTACAAGCCTTGTCTTCATCGCTCTCGGATCATTGCCCGCTCATCCTTTCTAATCAAGCCAGACCACGGCGGCCTCGTTACTTCCGGTTTGAGAACTTCTGGACAAAGCTGCCGGGGTTCAAGCAGGTGGTACAGGCAGCATGGACGGCACCATCTGTGCACCACGAGCCATTTCACAGACTCTACTACAAACTGCACAGCACGGCGCTGGCACCACGGGAGTGGAGTAACAGAATCATTCCAGATGCAAGGCTCTACCTGCATATGGCTCTAGAAGTCATCCTCAGACTTTATTTGGCACAAGAAAGTAGACAGCTTTCTCCCACTGAATTGAACCTAAGAAGTAAATTGAAAAAGCGTATTATTGGGCTGGCGGTTGTGGAGAGAGCACGAAGAAAGCAAAACTCACGTTTAACCACCCTTAAATTTGGAGACGCCAACACAAGGTACTTTCATCGGAGAGCAAATTCAAGGACGCGCAAGAATTTCATTCAAAAACTTAGGAAAGAGCATGGCTGGGCTGTCACACATGAGGACAAATCACAGGAGGTCCAAAGTTTTTTTTTCAAAATACCTTGCATCGCCCACAACCTAGACAGGTGGAGATAAATTGGGACATCTTCAATTTTCAGCCTCTTGATCTTTCCTCTCTTGACATGCATTTCACCGAAGCGGAAATTAAAAAAAGCATTGACCTCCTGCCAGCGGATAAGTCTCCTGGACCCTATGGTTTTACGGGGGCCTTCTTCAAATCCTGCTGGGACACAATCAAGCACGACGTTCCCTGCGTTTGCGTTGGCTATGGCAAAAATGGAATCCAACAACTAGATTCTGGGCGGACTCGGAACTCCCTTGCACGACAAAAGACCGACAGCTCTTTGCGGCGGCAACTTCAATATCAGTGGGAGAAGGGACGAAGGTGTCCTGTTGGAATGATGCGTGGGCTCAGGGGTTAAGACCAAGGGACTTCGCGCCTCTCATTTTCAGTGCCTCCAGGAGAAAGAACAGAACGTTGGGTGAAGCTTTGGCAAACAATACTTGGATCAAGGACCTCAATCTGCTTACTGCCGAGGTGACTGAGCAGCACTTTGTGGAGTACTGTAAGCTTTGGTCAACATCACAAAGAATAACCTTGCAACCAGGCATTGGCGACACTATTAGTTGGAAGCTCACGAGCAGTACTCAGCGAATTCAGCATACCATGCCCAACACTTTGGGTCCGAGCTCACAAATATGAACCAGATCATTTGGAAGGTCTGGGTGCCACCAAAATGAAAAATTTTCAGTTGGCTAGCCATCCAAGATAGAATTTGGACAGCGGATCGTCTATAGAAGAGGGGTTGGCCCCATAATGCAGTTTGTGCATTGTGTGGGCAAACGCTTGAGTCGGGCTTGCATCTCTACGTTGAATGTCGTTTAACCAAACGTATTTGGGATGAGGTCGTTACATGGGCAGCGGTGGAGAGTCTTACTCCAAGTAATTGGGGCCATCACGATTTTGTCTTACACTGGTGGACGTCTCTAGCTACAACTCAAGATTGCAACAGGAAGGGCCTGAGAAGCCTTTTAATCCTTGTGAACTGGATTGTCTGGCATGAGAGAAATGCTAGGATTTTCGACCAAAAATACTCCACTTGTGCTCAGATCCTCGCATCGATTAGATCTGAGGCTTCGGTTTGGATTTGTGCAGGAGCCAAACAGTTGGCTAATCTCCTAGCCTCGCATTAGTTTTTGTACTGGGGTTGTGCTTTGTCTTTGTTGGGTGTATCTCTTTTGTTGGGTGTACCTCTGTATCTTAAACCTTGCCCTCTTGGGTACTCTCGCTTTTTAATACAACGGGCAGATCTCCTGCCGGTTCGTTTCAAAAGAGGACTGAAGAAAGCAACTAGCCTATATATTACACAAACCAGGTAGCATATCACTTCATCACCATAAAATCTTACACTGAAGATCGAGGATCAGTATCTTACAACCGCAGGAGAAGCAGAATACATCAGTCTTGGAGTATCAGGCTGACTAGCCAAACTTGTTCTGAATGTCAGTGCCTTCGAGCTCACCTTCCAAGTGCAACAGCTTCTCCATGACCATGAGCAGCTCGGGCCATTCACAATACAGAACTTCCTCAATGTCAGCGTCGCCGTAATCGTGAGAGTGGCATCTCACATTTCTGTTGAGCCGCAGTAGATCAATCGAAGTCCTCCTGTACTGGTTTCCAACATCGTCAACCCACTGGTTGATTATTTGATTTTCCTTGGCAGTATCCAACCAGTCGTTCTGGTAGGGAAGTTTAGAGAGTATCCTCCTCTTCTTCTCTTGGCCTTGTTTTGTGCGACCAAGGTATTTGACAATTATATTGTGTAGCATCAGGAAGACCTCAGTGCTGTGAACACAGGCAACAAAATGAGCCTGTGGCGACAAATGGCGATAAGACTGAGTCGAAAAAATTACCGGTTTTTCATGGGCAGCAGCGCAGCATGGTTCACAATCAAGAATTCATATTTCATTGTAAGGGCGTTACTCCTCAAGAGCAGAAGGAATTCCAGGTAGTCTGGAGGCAGTTCAGCGATATTCCCGCCCGAGGTACTGATCAACAACGCCAGGACCATGGATAGGTTCTTGTAGTCATCTTTCACACGCTTAATGCTGAAGTCATTAACAGTGAAACTGACATCCCTTAGCTTGACACTCCCAGTAGCTCTCCCAATCCATACATTGGACACCTGCAGAGGGGCAGTGAGGGACTTGCCAACTGAATGGTGGCTACTCAGAATCAATACAAGTTTTCTGCTGATCCTCGTCGCTTCATCAGTTAATCTCCAGAATCTCTTCGGTGTTCCTAACACTTGGACCTGAATCATCATCGTGTTGTCCTTGGCGTATCTCATGGCGTTGCACAACACCTCGGCAGACGACTCGTCGATGTCCTCGGTGCTAAGAAATAACAGAGTGAAATGAGTCTGTGGCCACAGAGACAGCAAAACCTGAATTGATGGAACAGCAAGATGTTTCTCGGGTTATCTGACAAAGCTAAGCAAAGAGCAACATCTCACCTGCATTTATAAGCCTCGCTGCTCTTCTGCAGGTGTCCCACATCAGGATCAGCAGCCTGCTGAAAATACCCAATCATTCACAGGAAATCGAAAACATTTAGCCCTACGTTGAATAAATCATTCCTATAGGGATTAGAGGGGGACGGAAGGGATTGGGAAAAAAATAGTTCAATTTTCCTTCAGTCACTTCCAATTTCCTATCATGGAGAATGAGTGTACCTAGAACAGCCCCAAGTGAAAAAAAATTGCACCAACTGCTCTGTTCTCAGTAACAAAAGAAAAATGGCCCCATAGAATCATCATCAGTTTCACTTTTATTTCAAGAAAGAACGATCTCTGTCTTCTTTTTTCTGAAATAAGAATCTCTTGTCATGGGAAGGTCGTCAAAGGTTGAGACTCCTCATATTCCTAGCCTAAATAAACACATGCGCACATAAAGAGATCTACACAATTTTGCGAGTGGATGACCCTGCACACACAGATGTGACTACTTAAAAAAACTTGTGCAAAAAAATGAAAAAAAAAAATTCATAACCTGAGAAGGTAAGATGATCATGGGCAGCAGCGCAGTATGGTTCACAATCAAGAATTCGTCTTTCATTGTAAGGGTGTCACTCCTCAGAAGCCGAAGGAATTCCCTGTAGTCCGGAGGCAATTCGTTTATATTCCCGTCTGAGATACCGATCAATAACACCAGGACCATATATAGGTGCTTGTAGTCATCTCTCACACGCTTAATGCCGAAGTCTTTAACAGTGAAACTGACATCCCTTAGCTTAACACTCCCAGTAGTTATCCCAATCCAAACATTGGACAACAACAGAGGGGCAGTGAGGGACATGCCAGCTGAGTGGTGGCTCCTCAGTATCAATGCAAGTTTTTTGCTGATCCTCGTCGCTTCATCAGTTAATCGCCAGAATCTCTTTGTTGTCCCTAACACTTGGACCTGGATCATCATCGCATTGTCCGTGGCATATCTCATGGCGTTGCACAACTCCTCGGCAGACGACTCGTCGATGTCCTCGGTGCTAAGAATTAACAAAGAATGAAATGAGTCTGTAACCACAGAGACAACAAAACCTGAATAGATGGAACAGCGAGATGTTTCTCGCGGTTATCTGACAAAGCTAAGCAGAGAGCAGCATCGCACCTGCCTCTATAAGCCTCGCTGCCCTTCTGCAGGAGTCCCACATCAGTATCAGCAGCCTGCCGAAAATACCCAATCATTCACAGGAAATTGAAAACATTTAGCGCTACGTTGAATAAATCATTCCCTATAGGGATTAAAGGGGAATAGAGTGGATCAAGAAAAAAACAGTTCAATTTCCCTTCAGTCACTTCCAATTTCCTGTCATGGAGATTGAGTGCAAAATTGCCTCTGTTCTCAGTGACAAAAAAAAAAAAAAAAAAAAAAAAAAAAAAAAAAACGAACCACAGGATCCTCATCAGCTTTACTTTTATTTCAAGAAAGAACAATATCTTTGTCTTCTTTTCATGAAAGAAGAATCTCTTCACATGTGAAGGTCTTCTAAGGTTGAGTTGAGAACTTGAGACTCCTCATATTCCTAGCCTAAATAAAGACATGTGCACGTAAGGAGATCTACACAGTTTTGTGAGTGGATGACCTTGCATGCACGGTACTTAAAAAAGAAAGTTTCCCAAAAAATGAAGGAAATTCATAACTGCGAACGTAAAATTTTACTGTAAAATTCCATTCTTAGTTTTGAAGCTCTAAACATGTTGTCAAGGATTTAACAATTTACTAAGTGAAATGGCCAAACTTAGGAAATAAGACCACCAACACTTCAACAATTTGTTAACGAGCACATACACACAACACAGTTTGGACAGGATTCGAACCTGTGCCATGGAGGCAGCGCCAAGGCCAGCACCCACGGCGTTTCCCATGGAGGTTCTCTACCTAGCCGCTGCTGCTTCACTTGTTCAGCCACCGAGCTTAAAGCTAACTGCTAGAGGCGAGGGGAGAGTGAAGAGGAAGGGGTTGGAGAATAAAAAACAATGGTGACCAGACCGGAGAGACCTTTGATCAGCACGACTGTTCATGATGGATGTCCACTGACTTAGAGATGACCATTCCGCGTGCTTTTGCTACATATAAGGCTTTTGTTAGACCATCTCCAACGGGTTGCTCATATGGGCTGCATATAATATAAAACGACATTGTAACGCTATTGTAGGCAAGAGTGGATAGGTAACCCATTGGAGACAACCTTATATGTACATGAAAACGTTACACGAAGACCCTCTGGCCCCAAATTACATGAAGCTAATAATCTGTTTGTACAGGCTAAAATTTTAGCAGATATAAATATTAGCGTAGAAGTTTATGGATAAATTAGCTTATCTTTGGGCACACACTCTCTGTGTTCATTTGCTATGAAAATAATACCTGTTAGATATTTCTTGTTCTCTATTAGTTGTGAGAAACTAATGAGTCGTTATATATAAAACATGTTTATCTATAGGTTTTTCTCTTTGCATCACACCTCTGTATGTCTTGAATATGTGTTCAATTAAAAATTTAAATTGTAGCTTAGATATACCAACTCTTTGTGTGGTGCATGTGTCTCAACATGTGAATCTACATTTTGCACTTCCGAATTTAATCTCTTTTTTATCGGCATGTTAAGTTGAAGCTCTAACACATATTGTACGTATATGAACCATCCTGTTGTATTTTTACAATAACATATTTTAATTCATAGACACTTTTAGTAATTACTACAATGGCATAAACATTCATTCCAGTCTACAACACGACGCTAGAGATACTAAATTTCTTTACCAATGAATTATTTGTGTTGTAGTGCTTTCCTAAGGAAATAGAAGGTCTACAATTAAAATATCAATGAAGATACACACACACAGATATATATATATATAATATTTCAATCGGAATATATAAATTTACCAAAAAATGAAAAACTTAATATTTAAAATAAATTAGGGGTGTTATGTTCGTTAAAGTAAAAAAGTCACAATTGCCAAATAATAGAAGCACATATTTGTGGCTCATATATGTGCATGTGTACTACGCTTCATGATGGCATACATCATATGTTTTACTCCGAGTTAGTTTTTATACATTATTAGTGATAGAAGAGAATAATTTAAAATACACACATACTTTGTATTTATATCTAATTACAATAGCATAAGATGCTAATAGATAGGGATGAAAACGGCCGTCCCGTGCCGCATTCCTGTTTTCATATTTTCGGGATAAAAACAGAAACGGGACGTGAAACATGATGGCAATGACCGGGAATGGGACTGGAAACGGTTGAAGGTGTTTCCGGGCCGTATTTGCGGTATCCTGTTTTTGACCGGGATATTCCCGTTTTTATTCCGGATGACATTTATACGGGATAGGCCAAATCCACCGGCCCATCAGCCCAGGCAGCCCAATAGAGCAATATAAACCCTAAGACTCCAATCACAATCAGACGTGAAACGGGATGGCAATGACCGGGAACGAGACTGGAAACGGTTGAAGGTGTTTCCCGGCTGTATTTGAGGTATCCCGTTTTTGACCGGGATATTCCCGTTTTTATTCCGGATGACATTTATACGGGATAGGCCAAATCCACCGGCCCATCAGCCCAGGCAGCCCAATAGAGCAATATAAACCCTAAGGCTCCAATCACAATCATACTCATATCCAATCACAAGCTAAATTGTACCATCTTTGTATATAAAGATCTCCAAGAAATTATTCGCAAAAGAAAAATAATTTTTCCAACAAAAGATGGAACGGCAAGGGTCAAGATTCATAGTAAAAAAACACCACGTCAATCAATCTGCCTATCATTATTTGACAGAACTTTGGATTTAGGGCGAAACAAGAAATAAAGCAAATTCTAAAAAAAATCCTCCGTGGTGGCACGTAATGTGCAGTGCCGAGGCCATAATATCCTGAAGCCAAAGGTGGCATTATCTTGTCTTTGCAGATAGTAAATATGGTACACCTGTACATGGATCTAGTTATGTTATTGGTTATTACGATATTGTATTGAATATTTGGATATTCCGACTTAAATTCCCATTACCGTTTTGGCCGTATATCCGTCCGTATTTTTTCGTTTCCATGGAACCGTATATACCACAACCGTTCGCATTTCCGGCCATTCCGTTCCCGGTCCCGTTTCCGGTGAGAAAATATGAAAATGGGAACAGGAGAGAGTGTTTCCCGATCGTTACCATCCGTTTTCATCCCTACTAACAGACATGCGAGCATCCGAGCGCGCACACACATATACAAGGATCACTTTTGTTTTTATTTTTAATAATAAAATAGATGGGTAATTTAAGCGCAAACTATGGGATTACCGTTATATAAAAATTGTGTAATTTACATTTAGTTTTTAAGATTACATTAAATCATTGTTTGAAATAACCTAGGTGGCTAATTTAAGTACAAATTTATGGGTTGATTAATGCAATTTAGAGGTTATATTAAATTCCCCTTTATAATGGCATAGGTGGGTAATAATTAAAAAAAGTGAGTACTTTAATTTATCTTTGATAATGACATAGGTAATAATGTAAATGCATATATTGAAGGTTTTTGTAAATTGTCTTTTAAAATGGAAAGTAGGTAAGTTTTTTGAGAAAATGGTAACAGTAAGATGTTAGAATGGATGTTTTATGTGTTTTTTGAACATACTAGAAAAAAAATCCTATTTATGCTTGCCCAACGCTAGGGTGCATTTGGTAGGGATTTGGATTCCTGCAGTCGTTTCTTCTTGGTAGAAATATTTTTCTGGTAAATTTGAATCCCTTTGTGGAACCGTTTGCTTAGCTGGCTGGATTCTTCAAAAGTTGAACTTGAATCAGGTGAAACAGAAATTGCCTCGTAGAGCTGTGGTGGCGCACATCATACATACACTTGGACAAATTGTCATGTGCAGCCGTGTGGGTTGGGTACATGGGTGCTTGTAGCGATGAGAAGAAAGAAGAGTGCGGTGCAACCCACTGTCCTTTCTGCTTTGTGTCCCCATCTGCTGGCTTAATCTTCCTTTGGCTTTCTATAGGATCGACACTGTTTTTTCCCCCCATAAGAAGGGTTAGCTTTCATATGAAGCCAGGGGCGGATCCAGGATTTTATAGCGATGGTGTCACCTTCAATCAACCGATTGGCTAATAGCGACTAAAGCTTGTAATAAACTAGTACTGTAACATGAGGATTCAATATATACAATGGTAAGTAAATAGTTAAGGGTTCTACCCGAATTAGATGGATTGAATAGCTCCAAGCAAACACCAAAGGTGAGATATGAAATGAACCTGAGAACAATGAGAGTGCAAACATGTTATAAAACAATGAGAGAAGCCGAAAGGTCTCGTGAGAGACAGAGACCAGAGGCTAGAGGAGGAAAGAAGCAATGGGCTTTCTAGCGGGCTGGTTCTGTTGTCCATCGATGGGCTGTTAGATTTAGCTTGGAAACAAATAATGGGCCTTATCTGGTGCTATTGGTGTCACAAATTAAAGTTCACTGGTGTCCGTAATGGTGGAAAAAAATAATATACAGCTTGCTAAGCCAAAATCGTTGGTGTCACAGGACACCACTGCACATACTATGGATCCGCCACTGTATGAAGCAACCTCGCCACTCTCCCCTTTTTAGGCTAGTTTTGACAACTTTATTTTCTACGGAGATTACGGACAATTGTAAAAAAAAAATTCAATCCTCCATTCTTCTCTAATTCTCATACGAAATGAGGTTGCGAAATTAGTTCTGAAAGAGATAGCCACTCTCCTTGAGAAGTTTTATTTATTTATAATTTGTCCAAAGTAAGACATTCACCAATCCACAATCTGCTTTTTTCGTTTAATAATAAATATCGTGTGATGGAATCTGATATTCAAAATTTAATTTTGATTCATAGTTTAACAACTGCTGTACTATGTGTCATCGAATGACAGATGGGTACCCCTGAGAGACCCTTTTATGATCGGAGGAGGTCAGCGTGAGGCCTGCGGCAACGTAGATCCATGGGAAACACGGTGAACGCAGTGGTTTAGGGAGGTTCGGGCTACCGAAGCGTAATACCGTACGTCCTATATGGAGATCTATATGAGTTGTGTGTGTAAGCTTTGTGCAGCTTGAGGTTACATATAGCGAGTCCTCCCTTTTATATCGCCAAGGGTGGCGCTCACTTGTGGGTGCCCTAGCAGGGTGCTATCTAGCGGGCAAAAGACCCTTCTACCCTAGCAAGTGGGGACAACTATAATGTTTTATATGTATTACTAGCAAAGTGCACGTGCGTTGCTACGATTTTTTTTTCGCCATCAACTTCCTCCTCACCGGGGTTAGGTTAGGATTCGGGGTTGGGGGTCAGGGCGGTCAGGGAGGTCTCCTCCACTTCCGGCCATAGAGGGAGGGCCTTGGGCGTCGGGCGGCCTGGCGCTGGTGCCGGGCAGGGGGCGCAGTCAGTCGGGAAGGGCTGGCGGAGGGGGCGTCATGGTGCCAGCTCCGGCGAAGCTAGATTAGCTGGCAGCAGTGGAGGCATGGACGCCGGAGCCGGAAGAGCATGCCATCATGTGCATGATTCAAAATTTTGGAGCTAAAAAATTATTTTTTTCTCCAAATCATATTTGAATTCAAAATTTCCTTTTAAAATGTGGTTTTGTCCAAGAGCAAAGGTGTAAAGTGGCAGTTTAAATTATGCCCTTTCACTTTTGTATTTGGACCTTTGGGTAATTTTTGCCTGTACAAGGGTTAAAGGTGAAAAGTGACTTTCAAAATTCAAAAAAAAAAAGAAAAAGAAAAAGAAAAAAAAACAGGCTTCGGTGCCACCTCCTGCCTGCCTAGGCTGGGACATGCGCCGGCGCACTTGGGGGCGGCGGACCGCGCGTCACCGCGCCCAGGCGCCACCGCCGGCCTGCGCCGTCTGCTTCAACTCAGCTTGGAGCAAGAGCCTAGAGTGGCTCTGCCTCAGCACGGTTGAGGAGGACCACGGCACCGGACTGACGATGACGCGAGCAAGATCCGTTAGCACCATCTTGCAGGGAGCCAAAGCGGTATGGACCCTAGGAGCAACATATCTCCCGGGTCTGTATGCCCCGGCCCGAGCGCTAATGAAGGTACACACAATTGCCTCCTCTCACCGCCGGCAACCACGTGAGGGCTGATACAGTGCACCGAGATGATGCCAGCACGTGACCTTGCTTAGGACCACCCAAATGGTCTGCTCCAGAGAACAAGGCGACCCCACCGAAGGCTACCTGCTGTGATGCCACATCAGCCGCTTTATCTCTGGTACTTGGAGTGCCCTTTGTATTCTTTGGTTGTAATCTTCTTTGAGCTTTCTTCAATCCAATCTCTTGTAGACGTTGTAACTGAATTTTGTATTAAAATTTGTGATGTTCAACTCCCACGAACTAGAAAGCTTTTCTATTAACGAGGCGTATCTTGTATGCGAGCACCCTCATTTTTCCTATTTTTTGTTTCCACGTAGTCGCCCTGTGAAAACATATGAGAGCAAACAATCCCGAGGTCTGGGTCCTCAAGGTTCTTCTCAGGCATTTTTAATTCTCGTAGCCTTTCTAGACTTCTTTGGCCCCTATGGTTAGATAACAAGACAGCTAAGGGAGCAACTTCTTGTTGTATGAAGTCTTGACAGTAGGGGAAAATCGATCCGGGGACAACCAAGTGCTCATACTATGTTGGGCAGCCACCCAGAGGTATGGCCACCATGTATCGTTCTGAACTTAGCTGGTCCCCAGGGTTCTTCCTGGACTATCATTGAGATTAGTTTTACCAGAATCATTCCTTTAGGTTCGTCTCCTAGCCACATGCCCGTAGAGGTCAAGACTTTGCTAACGAGCTTAGCCTTGGTATAAGAATCTAAAGAGGTCCGCGCCTTGGACTTATAACTACGACAATAAATTTAAAGCTTATCCACAATGAAAAGGGGGCATTGGGCACTGAACCTGTCTGCTTACTAGAGGCGCTGACAAAGACTTGTTGTAGTCGACCGGGGCTGCCCTTCCTCTTCACGGCAATTTCCGCTCCTTCTTACCTAAGGTCCTGGGAAGAGATTCTCCTGTACCTCTATCCCTCACTCAGGTCTAGCCTTGTCACAGCACTCAAGCTGACTCCTTTGAGGGTCACGCCTCCACCAACGTTAGCTTGCTTTTCCTGCCACTTTCACATACAAGACGCATTCCTTTCTGAGATTTGGCTTTATCGCTAGGCTTTACCTAAAAAGGGGCATTTTTATCTCTCAAGAACTTATCTCCTAACCTTGGGCCCCGGCTGAGGTGGTCTAGGATGGGGAGCTAGCCTCTTCCAACTGGCTTCTATCAATATAGGGAACACACATCAGATTTGTCACCCTGCCTTTACTAAGCAGAGAACCACCTAGAGGCAGGGTTACTTGGCACTGTTCAAGGTTTGGTCGAACACGAGAGCGTTCCCCAAACTGTTAGCATGCCAACTAGACTTGGAGAAGCTTCCCGGACCTATCATCCTCCGCGTGCCCATAGGTCGAGGAACCATGTCTACCGAGCTTGCACCCTCCCCTAACGCCTCCATCTAAAGCCTATGATTCCCAAAACTGAAGCAACACAAGCAATAACATGCTTTACTAACATATAGAGAGGGTACATCATTTGTCGGTGTTCATGCCTGTCAAAGCGCGAGCTTGCCTAACCCTAGGAGCCACACCTTTGACGATATCATAGGTCGAGACCCCTTCTCTCAGTTGAGAAGCAACCCCGGCCCCAGTAGCCCTTGGGTCTGGGTCTGAGGCGAGACTCGTCACCTTGGTCCCGAACTCATTAGCTGTCGGACCTGCCTGGAGCTTGAGGGTCTTTCGACTCATCTCGAGCTTAGGGTCGACCGGACGCTCCAAGGCCTAGGAAATCTCCACCGCGTCGCCCTCCACCGAGCAGAGCGTCGGACCTACCCCACCTGGGTGGGGCCGTCCAACACCATGGCCAACAGCTTCTCCACTGCTTATACCGCATCGAAGCGATCACCTTGGATGGAGATGATCCCTTAGGGTCTCGGCATTTTGAGTACCAGGTACCCAACGTGGGCCACCGCCATGAACTTGTAAAGTGCGGGACGACCAAGGATGGTGTTGTACGGGACACAAATCTTGGCCTCCTCAAAGGCGATGTACTCCATGCGGTAGTTGCCCTCCGAGCCGAAGGTGACAGGCAACGAGATTTGCCTGACTGGTATGATGGTTCCCAGTAACACCCCGATGAAGGGTTTCATCAGGGACAAGCTGCTGAGCAGGAGCTGCAGCGCCTCGAACGCATGGAGTGATAAGACGTTGAGACCCGCCCCACTGTCCACCAAGATGTGCCGGATTTGCATGTTGGAGATGGTAGGGGAGACGATGAGAGGGAGCTATCCGGCCCCCGCCATGTTGGTGGGGCAGTCGACGGAGTCAAAGATGATGGGCATCTTGGCCCACTTGAGTGGCCCCGTGGGCAACGGTTTTGGGGCCAATGCCACGATCTCCCTGTGCAAGGTCTTCACCTCATGCCTGGTGGTCGGCGCCTTAAACCCACCGAAGATGACATTGATGGTTCGCTCGGCCTGCTGGAAGCCGAGACCTTCCTTCACCTCATGCACCATGAGCTCCGGTGCGACACCGTTTTGCTAATCCTCCAGCTCCTTCTTCTGCCCCTCCTTGTACCGCTTGACCCAGTCCGCTAGGTCCCGGATCGCACTGCACGTGGAGGCGTCGTGCTGGTAGGTATCGTGCACTGAACAACACTTCCTTGTTGGAGGATCAGTGCGAGGATGCTTGTCCTCACGCGGCGGGCGCTGGACTTCTGTCACAACTACTTCCGCATGTGGCACCTCTTGTGGCTTCTTCTTCTTTTCCTTCTTATTCTTATTCTCCCCATCAGGCCCAGAGGTACTTGGCCCCGCCACTCCAGGTTGGGAGCTGCGGGGAGCGTACTAGGCGCGGCCCGCGTGAGCACACTTGTCAGCAATGGAGAAAAGCTCCGCCACATCGTCCCGTACTTCACGGGTGGCTAGCTTCTCCATGTTGACACGGATTTTGGCCGCCTCAAAATATGTGCAATAATCGACCAAATAGTATTCATGGCTGAATTCTATTTTTATATGCAAAATAAATAAGCATTGAAATTGTTGGAATTTCAGCATGAAGAATCAAAACATATGTAGTTTTCAAAAATGAATCAATGCAAATATACAGATAACCTATCGGCGGCTATTAGATATAATGCCGATACGTATATGAACTAAGGACTCCTCCAGCCAGTTCGATAAGTGGTCAACGTGGAAAATCAACATGCTATAAATATGACGCTATGAAACCGGATGTCATATACAAACCAAATAATAAAGGAAATTAGAAGACTATGGAAAAGCCGGAAGTGAGCCCATATACATGTATGCTTGGCTCAATGCCCCTAGGCTAATTAATTAATTAGCTAGGTAGATAAAAAAGAGCTCCATAATGCAGACATGATCAAATACATACTCGCATATAATCGGTGATATAAAATGGATAAATAAGACCACGCCCCGTCTTACCGAGCTAATGAAATGACACAAATGGCAATAAAAATCATATATACACAGAGAATCTGGGTAGCACAAATACGCGGCAGTTAAATTAATACACTATGAAGTGCAAGTACACATATGCGAAAAGAGATAAAATGAAATACGTGGCTCTATGCTCATGCATGCACACAGGTGCTGAGTGCTGTATACGTGCAGGAAGAAAAGAATTAAATGTGAACAGTTTAAATGGGGACCCAGTCAAGGCACGTGGATAAACTCATACGCGGATCAAGCATTAGCAGCGTAATCACCATGAGGCCCACCATAATCACCTTGAGGCCTACCACTCAGCCTCTTGCATCTAGTCGTTTCTCACAAGAAAAGGAGGTGCACGTTGCTTGGTGAGTCCACGCCGGTCCAGACCACGCCAAGAGACGCACACGAGGCCACGACCCGTGTAATCAGCGCGACGTGCACAGGTAATGCGCGCCGAAGCTGCTGGCGCAGCGGGCACGTCTCTGCGGATGCGCGCGTTATCCATTCGAGTCTATAAATAGCGTCACTATGAAAGCCATCAGCCCCTCAACGCCCCGAAGCAAATCGCCACCAGGCTGCCGTTTCGTCAAACAAGGACTTCTGACACGCTGCCATGCCGGGAAGGATATCGCCATCCAACTGCCTGCAAATCCATCGTCAAGTCCCTGCAAACACCAACCCCGTGAGGTTGCGCTATGATTTCATCGAATAGCTGCGCATCAAATTGCTGCAAGGTGAGAATCTTCATCGGTCTCTCCTCCAATCCTAAATCATGTTTTATATCGTTCTTCACCGATGATTTGGTTATGCCTCCTTGTTTGGTCCGGTTAGAAGACCAAATGGTTTTTTTAATCTTGGTTGGTCCCTACAGTGGATACAAACGATGGCTGTGCATTATAATTCCAACATCGTGGTTTGGTCCTCTACGTTGGATGCAGGCCTAGACAAATTAAATTCCATTTTATACATTTCTCATATTGTTGTTGAAATTATCTCTATGCCTCCTTGTTAGGCGATACAAGTATAGATTGATAGATCAAATGGTTATTGAATCTTGTTTTAGTCCCTACAGTGGATACAAACAACGACTGTGCATTGTAGTTCCATCATCTTGGTTTGTTCCCTTCGGTGGATGCAAGCTTGGACAAATTAAATTCTACGTTATATGTTTCTTATATCGCTATTGAAATTATGTTTATGCCTCATTGTTCGGTCTGGTTTGGCGATACAAGTACAGATTGATAGACCAAATGGTTTTTGAATCTTGCTTGGTCCCTACAGTGGATACAAACAACGGCTGTGCATAATAATTTTATCACCTTGGTTTGGTCCTCTATGTTGGATGCAAGCCCTGAAAAATAAAATTTCATGTTTTATGTTTTTCATATTGTTGTTGAAATTATCTCTGTGCCTCTTTGCTCGGTCCGGTTAGGCGATACAAGTATAAACTGATAGACCAAATGATTCTTGAATCTTGCTTGGTTTCTACAGTGAATACAAACAACGGATGCGCATACGCATCATTGTTGTCGTTCAAATGCAAACATCTCGTTTATGCATAGGCCATATTCCCATCAAGCTCAGTATAAAAAAAACATCTAGCAGTAAAGATGAGTATAAAAGAAATTACACTCTTTTAGAGTCATGCATCACAGGAAATAAATTTTCCTACCATAATATACAAGTATGGTCATCAAATCCCTATGCGTGAACATTATATTGCGCCAAGTTAGTTAAATTAAATTAGTTAAATTCCATATCAAACAAAAACAGATATCCCATATGCCGAAAATGGATATTATATACGTTCATGCTGCAAATGTGCATAAAATGCAAGAGCGATTTATCCAAAATACTTATGCTAGTAGTGAAAACAAATTAAAAAAATAAATGTAACATGTTGTTCTAATCTGCGGGTGGATTTCATGCATAAATAAATACCATGTCATGTTCAAATTAAAATGGATATACCAAATCATCATCGCACAAGCGTCGACCATCATGGAAACGAAGTTGAAGACTCCTATTTTATTTTATATTATAATCATGTAACAGGGAGCCATATGCTGTAATTTTTATTTTCATGTTAAAACTCTTAATCAGAGGTGTTCTTTTCGGAGATGTAATTAATATAATTTTCATGCAAATGTAAGAATTATGGAAGTATGGACTCGCAATATCTAACTTTATTTATTTTGTCTCATTAAATTAAGTTAAATTAAATTTGTCTCTGTGACGCGGAGGTGGGCCCTCGGCCGTCCGTTTTCCCGGCATCGCTCCAGCATCCTCTCACCCTGACCTGCCTAAATGCTATAATGATAGCAGCAGAGCTGATGCGAGGGATAGTGTTGCGTAGCTGGCTGAAACGCTGGACGAAGGCTCACAACGTTTCGTCAGGCTGTTGGCGGATGGCGTGCAGGTCTGCCTTAGTTCCTGTTCGAGAGTAGGTACCCTCGAAGTTGGCAACGAATTGTCGGCACAACTCCGTCCACAAGCCTATCGAGCTCTTGGGCAGGTTCATCCCCGCAAATGCCACGGGAAAGTACGTGGCCATCACAACCTCGTTCCCGCCCGCAGCGAGGATGGCTGTAGCATAGATCTAGAGGAACTCGACGGGATTGACCGTGCCGTCGTACTTCTCCGGAATGTTGGTTGGGGCAGAACTTGTCTGGGTCTGGCCATCATGTCAACCGCAGCTCGGGGGTCAGCGCAAGGCACCCCGCACCACCAGGCATAAACTCCAGGCCGGGACTTGGTACATCTAGTCCCGGTAGTGGCGGAGGATACCAAAAAATCTAGGTGTGGCAGTGTCAGTCGCGCGGCTCCACCAATGTCAGTTTAACTAAGGCTTTTCCATGCCAAAGTTCAGATAAGAGCAGACATTAACCTCTCGAAACTGAAACTATTTGTCTAAGTCTAACATTTTTTAACAGATCAAATTGACCACCCGAGTTGTTCTATGTCCGCTGTCCTCACCTCTCTAATCACTAATCAGCATCCCACATGCTGTTGTATAAAAGTATTTCTACCTTAGCATTCTCTCTACCTTCTCAGATAAAATAGTAAGCTCTGAACTTTGTATATGACAGCCATAACAACACCATTAGCACTGAGCACTGGCTCGAAAGTAATAACAAAACTGTAACCCTATGACAATTGACAGCAAAGAAACATTAACAAGACAATCCATACACTCTGTGCGCCATCCACACAAATAAACGACTATGCAAATTTAGAGGGACGGGATCCACAATTTCACAGCTCATGGAAAATTAGGGAGGAAGCGAGGAGCGGGGCGTACAGGTTGGCGGAAGGTCCGCCATTGCAGCAAAGGAGCGTGGAGAGGGAGGCAGCGACGTCGGCGCGGGAGGCAGCCGCGGCGACTTGCCGCCTTGCCGGAGGGGCGGAACAGCGAACGGCGGAGGCCGGAGCGGAGGGCGGCGGCCGAGCGGGCCGGCGGTGCCGCGGGGGCTTGGAGCCTCTGAGGACAGAGGGGGAGCCGGTGAGGGCGACGGACGGCGGCGCCTCGGAGGACGGAGGCGGGAGGGCGTCGGCCGGGCCCGGGTGGCGATGGCAGCGCCTCGGAGGACGGAGGCCGGGAGGTGGGAGTCCGGGAGATGCGAGGGGGACTGGCCGACTGGGAAGCCGGGGAGGACGCGGCCGGGCGGACGCGGGCCGGCGGCGCCGCTAGCGACTACGTGAGGGGGGGCTGGGAGGGCGACGGCGGACCGCGGACGCGAGCGAGGCGAGCCGTCAGCTCTCGCCCGGAGGCTGGCGGACGGGAGGAGTGGGGGTGGATGGTGATTTCGTGGGCCGAAAATCCCTACCTGCGCGGGGTTGGGCTGGGCCGAGGTATGGCGAACGCCATACCTCGCCATACCGGGCCCTCCGCCCCTGAGTCCTGGACCTCGGGGTGGCTCCTTCTAAGCCTACGTGTGAGCTAAGGCCGGAGCCTGCTGGCCCCAGCATCGAGGCAACGGTGTCGAGAGCGCTCGATAGCAACCCTCGCATCTTCTTGCCCGTGCCCCTGGTTGAGGCGTCGACGAAGATTCTACTATGGCGGAGTTAGCGCACGCTGCGGGCAATGCACAGATAGCGCTGTCCGGGCTGGCTATCCGCCTGCAGTCACTAGAGCACGAGAGGCGGAGGGTAGCAAGGTTCCATCGCTTCTCTGTTGCGCCAAGACCATGAACTCAACTGGTCGATCTCCTACCGCCACTTCTCTTGGGCTTCCGGCGTAATGCTGGGGCCCGAAGGGTTGCGGACGAGTGCTTGCATTGGGCCGCTGCTAGGGTCCCCGCAACATTATTGCTATCAAAGTTTAGGCGACGCAGAGCTCACCTTGAACTGCGCGAACGCCATCCACCCCCCCGCCACTCTCGAGGGAAGCTTCGAGGAAGCCGCCGGCTGGCATCGAGGCTGGCGCCCTTCACCAAGTGCTGCCAAGGGAGTCACCCGGCTGGATTCCTCCTGGCCCCCTGCTGGAGCCGGTGTAGCTTTGGGTGGTGGAGGAGCTAGACCCCCACCAGGAGGAATGTTGCTCACTGCAAGCTAGCCTTCGACGACGTTTGGAAAATGTCGCTAATAGGGTTTTTTTTTTCATGCCACAGGATGCAATCTACGACGCGCCTCAGTGACAAAAATACCACCATTACAAAAGGTGTGTCTCTATGGACCTTCTATGACGTTATAATGAAAAATGTCATAGATTTTGTGACGATAACATTATCGTCACAAACAACAATGACGCTCCAATCCGTCATAAGAAATGTCACAAACCATCTAATAGGGCATTGCCACATGGCTGGTGACGTGGCAAAAATGACATGGCACGTGACATGTCAATTGACGTGTCATAAAAATTGTGATGAATTAGATCGTCATAGATTCAATTCAAGCTCATTTTATATAGGCTCGTTGCGCCTAATTAGAAACCCAATTAATACTATAAAAGCCAAAATTCATATATTACAAAATGTACCATTACATCCCGAAACAATGAATATATTATTCTATGACAATTACAAAATGTACCATTACATTCATACAGCAACAAGTCATACATTCACATGAATCAAACAATTTTCATCCTTTGGTTATGATTAATCCCACATATGCAACTAAGCCTACATTATATCATAACCATACACTCCATGCACCAATGTACTGCTGCTACTAGTGACAGGGAGGATCCTCACGTATTCATTGCAGCAACAGGCTGAAAAAAACAAGCACCAAATATGCAGTAATCAGTTATAGAGCAGGCACTAGTGTGGGGGATAAATATCCCCTGGCTCCTCATGGCGTGGCTTCATGATGTGGGTCAGTGGAGGGCCCAAGACTGTCGATCGGCTGAATTCTGGGGCCGGCCGACTGATTTGGGCCCATGTACGAAGAAGTCAAGAAGGACGTGGTGAAAGGCAAGAGGATCATAGGTCAGGAAGGTTTTCATGACGCGCATGGTTCGAGATGGACTCCTGGGCGCAACAAGATTTGAGTATGGCAATAAACATAGATCAATGATTCTGTGTGATCTGTTGTAATCTAAACCGGTTAGGAGATATAGAAGGAACTCGACTTGTAACCCAAGAAACCGGCAGGCTATATAAGGTCGGGTGAGGGATCCCTACGAAACTCTCTACACATCCTCGCAACCTCGCATACCCCTAGCGCTCATTGTAATCTCTAGTACTCAGAATCAATACAATCAGCAGCAAATAGGACGTGGGGTGTTACGCATCTCGCAGCCCAAACCTGTCTAAACCTCGTTTCATCTCGCGCTTCTCGCAAACCATCGAGCTATAGTCGAACTCGCCTGCCCTCAAAAGCACCACGTGAGGCATCCCGTAGTGTACTGCCGGTACTAAACCCCGACAACTAGCTTATTAGCAGAGCAAGGATGCAAGCACTAGCTTGTTAGCAAATCCGTATTCAAAGAGGCAGTGCATAAGGTTACAATAATACAAACCTTTGTTACAAAGAATCACAACTTAAATACTAAACCTTCTTTAGGTCTCGATATTATTAACATCTATAGTTGAATCTATTTGGTTCTTTGTTCAATAAGTTAAGTTTTAAGCATCCAGTAAAATAAGGACTCTGCATCAAAGAAAAGCTTCATCAGCTGCTCATGCCCCCCAAGGGGAGCTCCATCAGCTGGTGGCGGATTCCCACCAGCGCCTTGGGCTCCCTTCCGCCCACGGCTACGGCGTGGGTGTCCCGTCGAGGAAGATGAGATTGCAGTTGCACCATCTCGTGGATTTGCTATTGCTGGCAAAGATAGCACGCCTTTCCACCTACCTTGCACACCAACTATCATCGAACGACAGATGGAGTACCCTTGAGAGACCCCTTTGTGATCGGAGGATGTCACTGCGGCAACGTAGATCCACATAAAACACGGTGAAAACGTGTGTAAGCTTGTGCAGCTTGAGGTTACATGTAGCGAGTCCTCCCTTTTATATCGCCAAGGGTGGCGATCACTGGTGTATGCCCTAGCAGGGCACTATCTAGCGGGCAAAAGACCCTTCTACCTAGCAAGTGGGGACAACTATGATGTTTTATATGTATTACAGCCCAGAGCTACAGGGGCGTATCCTTGACTTGCGCAATAAATGATAGGACATTCCTTTTCGCCAGTACTCGAGTGCATCCTGCTGTAGGGGTCACTGCTCCGTCCCGTCTGCCTGGCACGCCGTACCCATCCCGTTGCCTCTGAGCGCAATTAATGCGCCTGACGCCCTCATTGGGCCTCCTGGCTCAGGCGGAGCAGGTGGTGCAGGCGGGATCCGCCCACATTGTAGCATATCCTTTGCCTTAAAAGCTAAGTAGGCGCTCGGCGCACGCCTAGGCCCGCTTTGACCCCAGCGGCGCACCATTGCTAGGGCTGGGCACATCCACACCGAAAACCGAGAACCGAATCGAACCAAACCGAGCCGAACCGAAGTGTCGGTTTTTTCGGTTTTGGTTTCGGTTCTCAACTTTTACGCACTGAAGTGTTCGGCTCGGCTTCGGTTTTGCGTCCCTGGCCAACTGAACCATCGAAGGAACCGAAGTTTAGCGTTGGTTCGTCAATTTGTCCATCGTGGTGGAGTTTCACTCGGCGGCCCACCTTGCTTCTTGGCCCAACAACATGGCCCCCTGTTCCCCACCGCAGTACCGCACCCCTACCTTCTGAACCCTCCCATTGTCTCTCGCATCTACGGACGGCGGCGGCCCTCCGGTAGCGGCAGCGTGTGCAAGCTCCGTCGCGGGCGGCTGGCGGCAGCAGCGCGTCCGAGCTCGAAGTCGTCGGTTCCTCTATTATGTTTATACCGATCGGTTTCTATTCCATCCAACACCGAAGTTTATCTACACCGATGAAACTGAACCGATCGGTTCGGTTAAACCGATTGCCCAGCCCTAGCCATTGCAAGCCTCGTGTGCCCGAGCCCTCATGTCAAGTCCGGGCGTGAGTCCGGGTCCGGTCACGTGGGGCGAGGCCGGACCTCGGCGCCCACGTGTCTATCCCCGGACCCCTGCGTTGGTTCCCGATGGCGCGTTTGCTTGTGTCTTGGGGTACCCGGTTCCCAGGACACCGACGCTATGATTTCTATTTTTAACAACTAGTACGTCAACCCCATGCAAAGCATGGGCTAGTATGAAATATAAATATTAGAAATTTCTATATAAATATGAGATATACAATTAATCAAAATTGATATTAATCAATATTTCTCATACACTCTAGCTCATTGTAACACCCCGAAATATTAGCACCGGAAATTTTCTTCTAACTCTCCCTCTAATTCAAAATCAATTTTCAAAATCTTGCTTGTTGTCGAGTGTATGTTTATGAGCTCAACAAAAAATCTCCAATATCCCAAAATATTTCCCACCCAAAATCTCCCCAAAACTCTTTCAAAGAATCCAAATATAAAATCAAAGAAAAAGGGAAAGTCCATCTTTCTTTTCTCGGGCCGCCAGCAGCCCGCTCCCTCCTTCTCTCCCGAGCCGGCCCACCTCCTCCTTCCCCCCTCTTCTCTCTTTCGGCCCGTCCTGCTCACGGCCCAACTCTTCCCATTGGGGCTTGCTTGCTCTCCTCTTCCACTGACGGGTAGACCCCGCTCGTCAGCCCCCTTGTCTTCTTCCTTCGGCCGACGCCCGACGCGCGCCGCGTGCCGCGTCACGACGCTGGCCCCGCCGCGCCGCCATAGCCCACTCAACCCTTCGCACCGCGCCACACCGACCCCGCCGTCTCACCCCATCTGTCGGCATCTCACTACTCCTCTCTCTCTTGCTCCCTCGGCACCACCGCACTAAAACCTCCCCTTTCCTTCTTCCGCCAGCCTATAAAAGGCACCCCAACCCTTCCCTCGGCTCGCTGCTCTGCACACACGCACGCCGCGACCGGTCCCCGGCACTTCCGGGCGTCGCTAACCGCAAGTGCACGGCCCTTCCCCACCACCTCCTCCCACCGCCAAAGCTCTCTGCTCCGCCGCGGCCATCAGTCCCTCGACGCCGACCAAATCCTACCCTCCACCAAGTGCTTGAGCTCGATTACCCTCACCCCGAGCTCCGCCGCACCACCCTCTATTACCGCGGCCCCTCGCCGTCACCTCCCCGCCGCCACTAGAGCCGCCGTCGTGCATGCACTCCCTACCACCGATGCGCACCTTCGCCACCGCCCGTGGGAGACCTCCCTCCAGCCGCCCACTCCATGCTCCGACCCCGTCACCAGATTTGCCTCATCACCCTTGACGTCGCTCCCTTGGCGTCGACGCCAGAACTGGCCTCGCCGCCGGTGAACCGCCGGCGAACTCCCTCGGGCCGCCGCTTTCCGGTTCGTCTGAGCCGACTGGACCGATGCGCCGTCACCCTTCTGACGCCGCCCCTCCTCCTTCTGCCCCTGACACGCGGCCCACGCCTAACGGCACCTCTCCGACATCACGCCGCCCCACCCCACCCCGCTCAGCTAGGCCGGCCCAGTTCACCATGCGCACCGCGCACGTGGGCCGCGCATGCCGAACGCAGCCCTGGCCCAAGTTGCTTCCCCGTGGGCCAATTCAAGAAGTCATCTGATAAAGTCTATTTCCACCCCTTTTACTATCCCTAGTGAATAAAGTCTACCCCTCTCCACCAAATAACCCATACTTTCTTCGTTTCAACTCCGATTTAGGTGATCTTTGTGCCTAAAATCATCTAAATTCAAACGGTATCCACTTATACACTCCTTATAGTCTGTTCCCCTAGCCGGAAGCTGTCGTCATTGTTGGCGTTTCTTAGCCTACTGATATAAATCCGCAAGCGCACGGAAACACGTTGTAGCTTTTCACCCAAGAGTATTCCAGGGTATCGAAATCCATGAGGAACGAGGAGTAACTTAACGTAGAACAGATAGAATCGAATAGTAAAACCAGCAATTGTAGAGGTAGAAGACAGAGCAGAGCAGGTTCACTACTTTAAATAAAACAACTTAACTTTACTGAGCAAATTAGTATTCTACTCAGCAGGTTTACTCGGACACCGAGGCTATAGAACCACTTCTGGGCACCAGAGTGCTGATAAACCAGACGAGAAAGGCGGGCACTATGGAACTCAGCTATGCATCGATGACAACTTATCTGGACGATGGGGCTGGACTACACAGGACACACACCTGCTGTCACCAGGTGGGACTACCAACCAAAACTGCGTGGGACAAGACACATTCCAAGGTAAACTCTAGTCTAGACACCACGTCTACACAACCGAGTTTACTACTACACTGGTTCGAAGCCAGAGAGCAAGCACAACTGTATAGCTAAACTACACATAGCACACTTGGCACCTATAAACTATTAAGCAAAGTACTGAGAAGGTAAATAAAGTAAGTATGTAATAAATAAAGGAGGAAACAAGAAACTTTACTGTATCCTGGAAATAGAGTAATAATTCCTCTGAGAATAAGATCTCAGGAACAGAAGACCAAAGAGAGATCTGACTCCTTCACTCTACAACTCACTACTCACTCTTGATGCAATTTGGCTCTCTCTACAATGCCAAGGGTGGCTTCACTACTATACTCTACACTCAACTACACAACCGCATTATTGTTATCTTGATCCACCACACCTTGCAAGTGACCTCCTGGGGGCTATTTATAGCTTAGAGACCGAGGGGGGGTACTTGTAGGTGCTCTAGGTCGGTAGTGGGAGTAGGTCAGTGGCCGGGCGGCCAAGGTCGGTGGCCGACCGACCATAGGGGGTGGTCGGGCAGCCACACGATCTGCCGACTTTGAGCATCCAACGGTTGATATGCATTCTTAGAGTCGGTTGACAGTTGTTGGAGTCGGTGCATGTGAAAAATGAGTCGGTGGAGTGGTCGGCCGACCACCCTTATTGGTCGGGTGGCCACTCCCCTAGATGGCTGATGTCACCGATCCGTTCCATGATGTTCTTCCGACCCTTAGATGCATTGGATTCCTGATCCAACGGTTGCATTTGACTTCTTTTGTGCTTCCTTGCATGCAGGTGAAAAGTCTGGATTGATGACGTGGCCGGGCAACCATGGTAAAGGGTCGGGCGGCCACCTCAGCTGGGCTGAGTTGGGCTGGGAGCTGACTGGGCTGACAGGGTGGCCGGGCAACCCTGACAGGTGGCTGGCCGACCCCACAAGGTGGTCGGGTGGCCACGGGGTAGGGTCGGGCGGCCATGGTCCTGTGCCCATTTGCTCTCCCCTTGCCACATTGCCTCTATTTTGTACATTCTTTCGATATTTTGGTCATGACATGCTTCTGCATCCAACTTTTGTACACAACTCATGGAACCGGTTAATAATACATGAAACCTTGATAAATTATGCTCTCATACATAAAATGTTGGTGGTCGAAATGGGTTTTATCGACCGCCAACAGTCATGACGATATGACGTCGACCTACGCCCAGTCAGTGCTTCACACTGGACGCACAAATATTGTGAGCCTGGTGATTGATGTCGTTGCTATCCTACTCTCCATAAACTCAAAAGGGTCATGTCTTGGTTTCTCCAAACCCCATTCTAATGATCCCAATCTCTAGAATCGTCACGAGCCACCAAGTCCTACTCTTTCGTCACTTCCTCCTGCGGAAGCTCTCCACCCCGCTCCCGTCATGAGGCCACCATCCCGTCAGTTCTGTTCCGCCATGGCCGACCAGGCCCGCTACCATGGCACTTCTGCAATGACCGCTACCGTGCTCGCTAGTGTGGATGGCAGTTGGCAGCCCAACCCATTGCCCCTCGCACCCTGCCAGAGCCACCATCCCTGGTAAGCACCACCAACAAATCGTCAAATAATCTTCGCCTTATCCCATACCATGTTGAGCTTACATTATACCCTAATGTATGTGTTTTTCCCTGTTTATGCACGTAGGTTATACCGGGGATCTTAATCGGTACGCCTCTCGCGAAGACCTTCGCAGCACTTGAAGAAAGCAACCAGTGCCTGCAGCACATGTTGTACCAGCACGCATAGTGGATGGCACACCATCGTGCCCAGCAGTTGGTACATCAACATGCTCAGTAGATGATGCACCCCCGCTCCGATGCACCGTCTGTACCAACAAAGCAATAGGCAAGCCCACTGGAATCCCCACTTGATGCATAAATTTTCTATTATTTGCAACCATAACCCTTGGCCTGATAATCATATAAAACTTGCATGGTTTGCTTGCTAAGTCAATTCAAATGAATACAACCACCTAAGCCTATTTTAGAGGTAGTGCGCATAAGAAGGATCGCTCATTTAATTATACCTATTATAATCTTGATGTTAAATTGGGATTATGGACATGGAACTTGTTGGGTATGGGAATGTGGATTTGTGTGGTGTGGTTTTGAAATAAAATGGAGAAAAACCCCGGCAAATGACCCACGGGTCGGGATTCGCCATCTTAAGGGCACGGTACGAATGGGTAATTGCAGCTCGCGATTACCCCAGGTCTCGGACTTCGTGGAGAAGTTCAGGTACGTGGATACTCGTGGTGACGAGTATGGAAACGTGGAATGGTTCTACCTGCACCCTGTAAGGACCGAGTTGATTTACGTCTTGCCTAACTCTTTTCATACAACCACTCGCTCTGTATGAGGCATTGGCTAGGCCCGCGCCGGAATGGATAGTCTAGCGGCAATTGTGCTGGCGCACAAGGGTGAAGGGAAGGGGTTGTGTGCCGAGGGAGTGTTGGGGGACACCGGGTTGCGGCTCGGTGGCCTGGATCCTTAAAGAACTGCTAGACCATGAAGTAATGGCAACGGCTTGGTTTGGAATTCGGACGCTTATTTGGCGTAAGCTGAGTCCAACTTGTGGGAATTAGTACAACTCTGGCTAGTAGTAAAACCTATTCAAATAGTCCGCGTCTACTGGTATGGATGGGTTACGGCTTGTTCTTCAATTAGCTCTTTCATAAAGGAAATTATGGTTTTTGGTATAAAATGGAAATGGTTTGGCCTGGAACATAATGGTTCTAGTGCTATGGATGGAAAAGTTTGTGGGCCAGAATGGCATGAGCCATGATGGCAAACCCCTTTTAGAAAACCCTGTTTTCAAAAAGGATAAAACTTGATAACTATATCGAACCATGCATACAAAAATGATTTTTATGCAAAATCTCCCCTAAACTCTAGATATATCCTGCATATAGTTATTAGCTCCATCCCAATTCCTTATTGAGGAAGGTGAGCTGCTGAGTATGTATGTACTCACCCTTGCTTTGTTGTTGTTTTCCAGTGACGACGAGTATACCGTGTATTCGGATGTATTCAAATGAGTAAGGGCTACGACCTTCTTCCCAACCGTGACGAGTGGAAGTTTGGGCCTACGTTTTACTTTTTCGCTGCTTAGTTTCAGGGCTGCGCCCCTTTGCTGTCCAACCCGATAGGGCGAATCTGTATCACTCTGATGTAATAATGTGATTACCAAACCCTTGTTGGTAATAAAGCATATTTTAGTCCAATTATAGAAATTGGGGCACTTCACTAATTAATATTTATATTTTTATAATGATATGGTGGTAATTAGGGCTTGCTTTAAACTATCTTTCACAACAACACTATAGGTAATTTATATATGAATTAGAAGATATTTTTAATTCATTTTTCATAAAGGCAATTTATGTACAAATTTAGGAGTTACTTTAATTTTATCTTTTATAATGGTATGTGTATAATTTATATGTAGACTTAGATGTTACTTTAATTGATCCTTTATAATAGCCTGGTGCATAATTTGTATGGAAATTTAGGAGTTACTCTAATTGATCTTTCATAATGACAAGATGGATAATTTATATGTACATTTAGTGGTTATTTTAACGGTCTTTTTATATTGACATGTCGGTCAATTTTTTAAAACCATAATAGATCTAATGACTAGCATTGTTTTTTTAGCATGCCTTGTAATTTATGTTTTTATTTAACTTTTAATTAGTAACGGTAAAATTACTAAGCTCAGCACAATAGCACTGGCAGCTCCACGCAATATCTTGCGTGCCGCTACATGGGCCACGCAGGGCAGCACTGGACTGTAGCAGCAGAGGACAGACAGAAGTGGCGCCGTGGGGCCATCGATGGAGAATATCTCAGCTGCGCAACATGACTCTCACAGAACAACGCTAACTAGAATCGATGTGCCATCATCAATTCTTGTTCTTGATATGTTCCTGTTGAACGTGCTGGCGGCCGGCTCCCCAGCATAGCTTACACGCAGCTACGGCATCGATCCTCCGCCGCCGTCATCGGCATGACGTCCGGCGAGCCCGTGTCGTCTGCCAAGGTCATCCTCCTCCTCGTCCGCCACATCGAGGCGTCCTTCCGCGCGGCGCTGCACAAGCGCTTCCTAGTCCTCGACTTCTTCGCGTCGGGCGAGACGACGCTCCCGGCGTTCCTCGCCGCCGCGGCAACCGCGCCCGAGCCCCCTCCGGGCCGCGGGGTTTGTTGGAAATAAACACGCCACGGCGCGTGTGCGTTCTCGGCGCTGTGTGCGCGCCGGGCAGGCGTGTGTTCGCGTGTGAGTCTGTACGTTCAGGTTATATAGTTAGGTGCGTGTGTGTGCAGCTGTGCTGTGTTTGCATGAGCTGCACGTTCGTGATCTAGTCGTCATTCAGGGAAGCTAGCAGGCTGATCTAGTCTACTGGTGTGAGTCTGCACGTTCTGTAAAAATATTCATGGATCTTTATTAACCTTCGATGACGATCGAATTCAATTAATTTCAGCTCGGTGGCAGGCGTGTTGGCATCATCGGCTTGGGGAAACATCGGCTTACTCATCGCAAAGCGACTCGAAGCTTTGGGCTGCGAGACTAAGCACACCTGCCACCTCTGACTCGTAGTACACTTAGGCCAAACTAAACCCGGTAGTCCGTCGAGAGTCCTTCGGACTCCCGATAATACCATTTCCAAATAAACCGACATCAAACGCATCCGATTCTCGAAGGAGCTGATTTATTTTCGTGTGAAGCAAAACGGCTAGAGCCAGGGGCAAGAGGCTCCTTGCTTGGATTCGTTTCGACGGCGGCAAGCGAGGGCTCCTCGAGGATGGCTGCGGTTGGTTTGATCCGGGGAGCTGTTTGGTTCGACGTTTTTCTCACAGGATCCATTCACAGTTTCGGCTCGCTCACCTGCTAGGGTTATCAGGTTACGCTCGCTCTGCTCGTGACTTCTCCAGTTTCGGCCCGCGCAAAGATGATTGCACGCGCAACTCCCACCCACACCCCTGCACGGCCGACGCCCTGGTGACCCGATCGAGCGATGATGCCACTGCCCACTGCTACTGCGTCCTGCCGATGATTGCCGTTCCCACAACCAAACAAAGTACGGTCCCGTTACCGGCGTGGCAGCTGAACCAAACAGAGAAGACAAGGAAAGGGACGGTGAGATGGGTCGGGCTCGAATGATAAGTAGATTACTAGTGCATGGGCTTAGCCCACGCCTTGAAAACTTGGCTGATGGAGGCCCGCCCACTGGAGTCTCGGCCCACCGTGGCCCAGGCAAACTTCACCCGGCATCTTTTATTCTTTTTCGCCCCGTCGTCCGCCCGCTGCCCGTCTCTTGACGACGAACCGACAAGTCGAGTCGAGAGGGAGGCGACAGGTTATGCCCACCCCTTGCTCTTCCCTTGCAGCTATGCCAAACCGCGGTGGATTCATCAGCGAATAAAAGAAAGGGCTTTCCCTGCTCAGGAGATGGAGATGGTGATGATAATTCTCATGCTAGCAAAAAATCCGCGGTGTTCAATCCCAGGCCTTCCAGAGGTATATGCCGTCGTATCCTCTCTCCTTTTTTAATGACGCAAAAGCTAATGTTGCCCCGCTGGCTCCAACTACACAAAATTGTTGGGACCATAGTGGCTAATCATTATATAGACAGAGAACATATCTCCTATTGCTACAGTACTCTACGCTCTTACTAGATTATAGTAGCTTCGTTTTGCTTCAAATATGGTGAGTTTCATCTAGAAAAAATGTTGTGGCTTTAATTCCAGCAGCAAAAAGGGACACTTCTTATAACTTCTCCCATGTTGGCATGGGTTTGTTCTTCTTTCGGTGATTATTGTGCCTACATCAAAATATGCCCAAAGCAAAATGATGAAATCAACTGGACAATAATCACAATCCACCGTCTGCACGAATAATGCAGATCGGAAGGGCACACGCTACAGCCCTGCTCAGAGCCATATCGTTAGCCAGGCACAACACAAGTATACAGCTTTTGCACTCACACTTGCACTTTCTAACGGCTAACAGTTTCGATCACTTCTAGTAATTTCAAGAAGGTATTGAAAACCTTACAATGCTCTAGCTTTTCATGAGGTTTAGGTACCCACTTTCAAAAATACCATGACATTCTAGCTAGAGGTCTGAGAACTATAGTTTGCTGTCATTCGAAAGGCAACTTCCCCACCAAAAGAGTCACAATCTTGCTGTTTTTTTGTCTCAGTAGTCTTCCTGCTCTTTCCAACGACTGCCTTCTTCATTATTGCTTTCCTGCTCTTCACCATTTACCCATATAACTTTTTTCGAAGCGTCAAGAAACTTTTCCGCAAAATTTATTAGGACAAAGATAAAAGGAGCTGACCAATCTTGTAAGGAAAAGGGCAGGCCTAAAACATAAAACATGGGGTGTTAATTGTGTCCCCCCCCCCCCCCCAACTAACCAGTACATGCTGGGCACAAATTTATCCATATAATGCAATGTGTTGAGCAAATCATGAGGAGAGCTATAGGCAGAATGCTATTCGATATGCTTTTGCTGCTTTTCTTATTCTAGCCTAATAATTAACCATTTGGCTTTACTATCATTGAATTTCCATGCTTGTGCATGCAGGATATCTGGCGCCATATACATTCCCTGATGCCACTGCGTGCTGCTGCCCGTGCTGCTTGTCTGTCTCGTGCATTTCTATGTTCCTGGAGGTGTTATCCCAACCTCATCTTCAATGAGGATATGCTAGGATTGGAAGAACATGGACATGATCCACGGAATTTCAGCCACACAGTTGATCACATTATGAGCAACCACTCAGGCATTGGTGTGAAGATATTGAAGATTGAACTGGAAGATATTTCCTTTCGCAAGCTCGACAGTTGGCTTCATGCTGTCGTTAAACCAGGGATTATAGATATTACCATTGATATATTTGAAGACTACAAAAAGTACAAATTTCCGTGCTCACTTTTTTCTGAGGGCGTTAGGAACTCAATTCGGATTCTTGATCTTGGCTTTGTGCCTTCCATCCCACAGCAAAACTTGGCACCTTGAGAAGCCTAACAAATTTGTGCCTGTTTCATGTGCCCATTGAAGGGAATGAGTTAGAGTGTCTTCTTTCCAACTCTCCTGCTTTGGAGCAGTTGGATCTGACTCATTGTGACAAGATAATTTGCTTGAAGACACCTTTTGTGTTGGAGCTGCTCACTTGCCTTAAGGTTTTTGAATGCTGGAGGTTGCAAGTGATAGAGAACCAAGCTCCAAATCTCTCAAGCTTACACATAAGTGGAAATATAATAATAGAAGGAACATCGCAAGTGAAGAACCTAATATGCCTGTCCCGTTCAAAGGGATTCTGTTATGCTCTTACAGAGCTACCATCTATTATGCCAAATCTCGAGACTCTTCACATAGAGTCAGGTGCCAAGGTATTCTCTAAACTTAGATGTCTACCACTAGTGATATATGCATGTCACCATAGTCATACCTTGTGTAGAATTAATCTCAATGCGACGCATGCTGTGTAGGTCGTCTATACACCGTCAATGGCGCCCACCAAATTCCTTTGCCTCAAGCACATGAACATTTTTGTGATATCTGGAACTGTTTCCCCTCCCTATGACTATTTTCCTCTGGTTTCCTTCCTCGATGCGTCTCCTTACCTGGAGACTTTGTGGTTGGATGTAAGACATTGTTTGTTAATTCAGTTTCTTTTTCATCTCCGATTAAATATATTTTTTCACTCTGTTGCACTGAGCCTATTAATTCAGTTTCCTTTTCATCTTCAGTTAAATATGGGACACCAGAAGCATGAATCGGTTGTCGAACATTCCTCACCTTGGAAGCAGATTGCCGGACACCAACACTGCTCCCTCAAGAGTGTGAAGATCACAGGGTTCAGCTCTGCAAAGAGTTTGGTTGAGCTAACATGTTATATTCTTAAGAACGTAGTGTCACTCGAATGTCTCACGTTGGACACCCTTCCATATGAGGTAGGGTGTCCTGGCGGAAATCATAAATGTTGCTTTTTTTGTGAGAAGAGTAGCCTGACAGAAGCCCCTAGAGCACTTGTGGCTATTAGAACATACATTGAGGATAAAGTTCCAACTAGTGTTAAGTTGACTGCTGTGAAGCCTTGCAGCCAGTGCCTTGGCGTGTTCGCCTTAGAGGACAATGAATGCATGTAGATGAATTATTCCTTGTTTGTTGAATTATTGAATATAAGTTATTACAATTGAAACTTGCTTTATTTCTCGAACAACAATCGGGCCTGCTTAGCCGTGTAGTAATTTCAGCAGGAAACGGTACAAGGCACCAACCGCTCCTACAAATTACAGGAACGGTTAGTGCCACACACCGCTCCTACTGAGGGCGGTTAGTAGGAGCGGTTGGTTACATGCACCGCTCCTGCTAACTGCTTATGGTAGGAGCGGTGCATCGAATGTACCGCTTTTGCTAGAATTTTTATAGGAACGGTTCTGTGGCGGAACCGCCCTGCTTAATCCAGACTAAGCACATTTGTCACCTCTGTCTCGTAGTGCACTTAGGCTAGACTAAACCCGGTAGTTCGTCGAGAGTCTTTCGGGCTCTCGATAACACCATTTTCCAGAGAAACCGATATCATACACATTCGACCCTCGATGGAGCCACAATAGTTACAACATCACAGGCAGTTGAATAGATATTACATAGACTTTAGTTACAAACCAATTCGAAAATCAAATAGAGTTCAACATAGTGTCATACATCAACATAGTTCAAATAGTCTCTCGCAGCGAAAATTTTAAAGTTTATGTTCATGATAACCAAAAGACTTGCATAAATAGAACGAGCATCGAGCCCACTGATGCCGCTCCTTGCCAGATCATGACCCTTCTTATTTCTGGTGGGGACACGGCCCTCCACCGACACAGGCACAGAAGAGAAACTCCGCACCTGTAAGCCAAAAGTGGGTGCAAAACCCTGAGTACTAATTACTCAGTAGGACATAATGGATGGGGCTTACGGCTGACGCAAAGCTTACTTACTAACATCTGAATCTTTAGCCATTGCTTTTAACCAATATCAAATTAATAAGTGGAAGCAGGATTTAACAGCTGCTTGTATTATTGCATCCGAGCAGGATTTAACAGCTACTCGAGTCATCAAACTTGTAGAAACATTATGACTATGACAAAGTATTGCATTATAGTCTATCCAATAAACCATCATGAGTATGGCGAGCATTGCATGAAGTAAATCAGGTATATCCAAGCATGTAGTATTTCAAAACCATGAATTCATAATACAGCATGTTCGAGTAGTTTACTACTTTGCCCTTCAGTGGTATTGGCATTCTCACACCTGGTGAGCATCAGCGATTCGAATCGATTTTTATATTTCCAAGAATAACTAGAAGCACCAGGATGGCATATGCTTACTAACTCCCAGCGTTCCACATATGCTTCCTACATCTCCACTTATCCCGTCTCAAGTTCGATGACCACTCCCGCCTGACTCCTGGAGCGCGTTGTCGCAGGAGCGTTACCACGGTCACGTCGGGTCAGCCCTCCCTTGACATCCGCCTCCGCGGCCACCTTCCTCTCAACCAGTGGGTAGGAACGTACCCTTTTCTTGAGACGGCACAAGTAAGACTTTCACCGGTCCATTGATCCCGGATAAGCACCCTAGCAATGTTATGCCGACCAATAGGCGAACAACGACCGGCTTTATGCGATTCGGGCGGAGTCCGCCACACATTATTCCAACTCTCATCATTGAGACCCATATCTCCACCCGGTCTTCATTTAAATCATAACATAATCATAGTATAATAACAGTAACTTGCATGGTGAGATTTCTTCTTTTGAAAAGTGACCCCTACGAGACGAGTGACCTTTATTCACTCGTGTCTACTCGTACCTAGCCATTCTAGGCACTCAATCCTACGAACTCTAAGTATAGGTGCTAGGGCCAGGGCGGCCAAGGAATCTAATGCAATTGGTTTCATTCAACTCCTAATGCATATGCGTAATCCATAAATAATTTATTTGCTGGGAATAGCATGATCCTACCTACCTTCTCCTTCGCTAGGGTTAGTCTCCTCGGCGGTGGGGTCAGCGGTCGGCTATGGGTCCTCCTGCTCTTCTTCGGGTTCCTCGACCAGGGGTTGCTCCTGCACCGTCTCTTCTTCGATCGCGGGATCTATATGAATGAAGGGTGCAGATATGAGTGCATGCGAATACAGATGTATGCATTTGATGCAGATGAATTGCAGATGATAGCATGTAGTATACATCTCATGGAAAATGACATGTATGCGGTGGTCAAATCAATAGACATGCATATGCTTAGTGTAAACCATGCGCATTTGTGAATTAAATCATGCATCTGAGTTCCAACAGTTCAACAACTCCAAATGAGACCAAACTTTTATGACATACAGATACTTCATACCCAAAGCTACTGTAACACTCCAAAATTTGACCCTGAGAGTTTTCTCTAAATCTCCCTCTAATTCAAAATTTGAGTGTCAATTTTTGTGTTCTTGAGTGTATGATATGAGCTCAATAAAATCTCCAAAAATTCTATCTCGCTCCCTTCGACTACTTCTCAAAATATCCAGCAAAGTTCCTACCAAAAATCCCTCTCAAACTCTCCTCCAAATATTCAAATCCAAATCCAAAATCAAAATCCGGAAAAAGAGAAAATCTCCTCACCTCCCTCGGGCCAAAGCCCACCTCTCCCCTCTCCTTTCCCTTTTTCTCGGCCCACCCCGGCTTCCTCCTCCCTCCTCCTCACTCCGCCCAGTAGCCAAGCCGGCCCAGCGCCTCCCAGCTCTCCCTTCCCCTCTCTCTCTCTGCAGACGGGCCCCGCCTGTCAGGACGCCTTCCGTCCTCTACCGTCGTCTCCTCCCCGGAGTCTCCCGCCCGGCAGGCACAGTGCGCCTGTGCTCCGTCCCGGCGACCACGCGTCGTCGCCGTGCCTCCCCCACTCTGCCCGGCCCCGCTGCGACTCCATTTCGACGCCATCTCATCGCCACCCGCGAATCCCGCCACCATCTCCACTGTGCAGCGCCCGGTGCCGCGGCGAACGCCACCCTCGCCCGTCACGCACGGCGAAATACACCACCAAGTCGCCGCCGCATTCACTCCCTGCACCGACGTCATCACTGCCCCACCATCCCGTCCTCAACGCCACGCCATGCACGCCCCGCGTAGGCCCGGCTGGATCAAGCCGCGCCGAGCCAGCTGCGCTGTAACCGCGCCTATAAGAAGGCCCGACGAGCCGCGCCGTTCCCTCCCCAGACACGCGCGCACGCTCTCGCACACGCACACCCGAGCGCACACGCACACACTCCCACTCCCACTCCCCCGTCTCGTTAGGCCACATCCACTACCGTGGCGCCTCCGTGACTGCCGTTACCGAGCCCGCCAGCTTTCCCAAAGGCTCGCTGCGCAACCTCAACCACTTGCCATATTACCGCCGGTATGGAACCTTATCGAAACACTATCGCACCCGTCCGAATTCCGACCTTGACAATTCTTTCCCCTGAAATCCGAACTCCAGCTCCAAACCAGTTGGGCTCATAATATACCTAGGTTTGCATGTTGTTTCTGGTTTGTGCACATAGGTTACACGGGGAAGTTTGTTCGATACGCCACGCGAGGATCGCTACGCAACAACCGAAGCCCGCGTGCAACCAGAGCCGCCGCCGCCTTTTCAACCGCCGCAACAAAATGATCGGCAAGTCCACTGGAATCTCACTTGATGCACAAATTACCCAGTTTTTGATAAACAACCATTGCCCTGATTAATGATAAAACCTGCATGTTTTGCTTACTAAGAAAAACCTGGTAGGATAGCCACCCAAACCTTTTAGACGTAGCGCGCACAGGTGGATCGCTCACTTAATATCATACATATTAATCTTGTTGTGGAACTTGGATTGGAATGGGTTGGTGTGCGTTTTTGAAAACATGGGGAAAGACCCCGGCAGCCGATCTCGCTCGACTATGCCATGTGATCAGAAGGGTGGAGAGCCCGGGTACCGTTCTCACGGTTACACTGGGGCCCGTCCTCGTGGAGATGACCGAGCGGTGTTTGAGGAAACTCTGCTCTTCTAAGGACCGATTTGGAGTCGCATCTTGCCTAACTCTTTATCGTGCAACCACTCGATGTTCATGTGACAACACTTGGCCGGAACCCGCAAGGAACAACCTCCCGATACCCGTAGGCTGGGAGCACCGAGGGACTGGGAATGGTGGAAGTCGTGTGTCTGCTGGCACTGAAGCGACGTCGCGTGTCTGATGCGACAGGGCCCATGTCTCTCCTTGGTTGAGGCCGGGGAATACTTGCGGAGGTAGAGCCTTGAGCGGGAAGGGCCTTATTGATCATGAGTGCCTGGACTAAACTTGTGGGTAAAGTGTGCACCTCTGGCCAGAGTATAAACCTATCCGGATAGTCCGTTATCCATTGGTATGGACGAGTTATAGCTTGGTTTCTATCGGCAGTGATTTATAAAATTAAGGTTTGGTTCGGTGAAAATGATGTTTTTGGAAGCTATGGGCGTGGCCCGGAAGCAGTGGAGAAAAATGTTGGCCTGCGAGCCATGAGCCGTGATGGACCGGCAAGTTCAGTGGCACCCCCTTTAGAAAAGTGTTTTCTGAAAAATAAAACTGAGAATTAAAGAGCCTCGCATATTTTTTGGCAAAACTATCCTGAACTCCATATATATCTTGCATGTAGTAATAGTTTTGATCCTAATTCCATTTAGAGGAAGGTGGGTTTGCGGAGTATGTTTTCGTACTCACCCCTCTTTGTTGTTATTTTTCAGAGAAGACGAAGTCGCCTTTTAAGAGGGCTTGTACACGTAAGAGTTGCGGCCTATCTCAACGGTGTGAAGTGGGAAAGTTTGGGTCTACCGTTTAAGTTTCGCTGCAGTTGTATGTTTCGGGCTGCGCCCCATTTGGTCTGTCCTATTAGGGCGGATCTGTACTACTCTGATGTAAGATTGTGGTTATCATATCCCTAGGAATGATAATAAAACACATTTTAGTCCCGCTTACGAGCTGCGGCGCTTCAGCTACTGCCAAAATTTCAGTCTAATTGGAGTTATAATTATTTTATTAAAATTCCAGCAAGTTCTCAGCCCTACACCTTATCAGAATTTTCATAATTTATTGGAATAGTTTTCTGAAGGTGAAATTTTATCAGCAAGCTTTACTCAGTATGAACTGCATGTACAAAAATCTACAAGTTAAAACTCCCAAGTTTGACAAAACATCTATTTTCCATATATAAATCTAGTGCAAATTAAGATGTACATATAAACAATGAGAATAGCCCTCTAGCGTATACTTTCTAGACTCTACAGCACTCCCATATGCTACTAGAATTTTGCTAGAATTTATCTCCCATTTTTTCATTTATCTAGTTTTTCAAGTCAAGATTTGTCATTTTCAAATCACCATCAAAACTAAACATGCAAGGGCTCATATTTTACCAGTGATGTCCACAAACTATATAGGACCTAAGAAAAACAACAGTGAGTCATATTCAACATATTTTGCATGGACCTCATTTCCAAGTCATCAAATAATGCATAAAATATATGTAAAATGGTAAAACCATGAATGAACAGTAAGATATTGAGTCACCAGAAATTACCACAGTATCAAAACACCCTAAGAAGGCTACTGACCGAGTTTCATCACCTTGGGACTCCAACTAGACCATGTTTCCTATTTTTTCCTTGATTTATCATGCATATTCAAAAACAGAGGCAAAACCATACATACACAATCCACATCATACCTACTGTGTAGATCTATTTACAAGGAGTACAACGCAACTGAGTTTACCTTTTTACGATTTTTATTTTATTTTATATGAATTTTCAAAGTTTCAGCCGAAATATAGGAAAAAGAAATGAAAAATCTCAGATCCAGGAGATAGAACAGAAATAACCCTAGATACCGGGGGCTAGCACGTAAGAATGCACAGACTTAGTGAATAGCGACTCTTAACGCAGCCGAAAATGCAAAAACCCCGGAGGCTAGATTGCAAAACCCCCCGGGTCGTCTCCTTCCTCCCGCCGCGCGCGACGGCTCGTCGGAACCGCGACGCGAGGCGCGTCGGGTGCGGACGAGCGCGGGCTTCAAGCTGGGCTAGGTCTCGGCGTAGGGGACGGCGAGAGTAGGTCGGGGGAGGCAGTGAACTGCGGCGTCGACGGCGCGGCGGCGACGTCGAGCGGTGGTGGATCTAGGCGCTCAGTGGGAGAACAGCGACGAGGATAGGCGCCACGGGTGCGCGGTGGACTGGCGCGTGCGGTGAGGGTGATCTAGGGGTGCGGGGTGGACGGACGGCGGCTGCGCAAGCTTGATCTCAAGCTCGGCCCGGCCATGGCGGATGCGTCGGGGCGCGGCCCGATCTAGGGAATGAGGAGGGGAGAGGCGGCGAGGTCTACCTCGGCGGGTGCGCAAAGGAGAGGCGAAGCCGATGGCGGCGGTTAGAGGCGCGGAGGCGGACCGAGGCGGCCGGCGTAGCGAGCTCACCTTCAGCGGCAATGGCGGTCGGCGCGTGCGGTTGGAGAGAGAACGAGCGAGTGAGTGAGGTGAGGGACGGAGGGGGAAATGAACCTGGGCGGGGTCGCGTCTAGGTGAAGGCGCGGCGCGGCCGGGGGCGATCCGTGGGTGCGCGGGTGAGGCCGTACGCCGCCGGCCACGCGGCGGCCACGCTCTGGGGAATCCGGGCGCCGCCCCACTCGTCAGTGACCGCGGGGAGGAGAAAATGGAGAAAATAAAAAATGTGTTTTCTCACCTCCTAAAATTCGCTATTTTGACATACCTAGAGTCCGAATTTGGAAAAATGGTAATTGGATAAAATGTTCTACTCTTTAAACTCTACAACTTTGTCAAAAGGTTCAACCCCCAAATCAGTTTGCAAATATGAATTCCATTTGAATTTGTATGGCAGCCCCAAATTGGACAGGGTGACCTTTATTGCTTAGAAAATCAGAAAGTTTAGAAAATCAGAAAGTCCTAGTTACATGCATTTTCTCCCAATGTGCCTCTTGACAAGTTTGTTTAGAATTTCAAAGCCTACAACTTCTCTAATTTGAGCTTTGCATGAAAGTGGCTGTAGATTAGGGTAAATTTGGAATTTCAAATCCGCCTTAATTTGAACTGGTTTTCTGTACTGACATTGAATGACCCTAATCACCTTGTAAACCTCATTATATGATAAGACCTCAATTAGCAAAGTTGTTTATCTCATGCGGATCTACAGTTTAGTCAATATGAACTTCATCCAGATCTCAATAGAATCAAAGATATGACTATAATCATAGCATCACACATGAAATGACAAGGTTTTTCACTATGTAGTATAAACCAAATTTGTTTCCAATGAACCAATACATGTTATGCCATGATGCTCAAGGATGAATGCTTCATGTATGATGAGTGATTATGCACTTGAGATGTCAGAGCATCACAGGTTCACTCTATTGTTCGTTTTAAAAAAATTGTTGCAAGAACGGTGCACCCTACTGAAGGCTCCTGAAAATTTTCAATGCATGTGGCGCGAAAATCGAAACATCTATCTCTTCCCTTTATTTACCCTGTCCCGTCGGATGAAGCTCCCAGTGTCTTCTCCCTTTTCCCTTCCATCGCCTGCCGCTGAAGCTCAAACGCCACACGCCACCGGCCACCGGACGCACAACGGGAAGCGGCGGCGGCACTGCACGCGGCGGCAGCGCAGGCGGCGGCGTTCCCACGCATGGCGGCAGTGCAGGCGGCAGCAGGCGCAGCGGGAAGCGGCTCAGCCTGGCGCGGCGGTAGCCCAGGCGGCCGTGGGCGTAGAGATTACTAATTGGGACTGTACTGAAGTTGGGATCTACTATTAGCGGACAGGAACTGCACTGAAATTGGGATCTTACTGTTACTGATTGGAGAGGTCAAAAGTTGCACTACTCTTCGCTCTAGGAAAGAAAAAAGAAAAAATCTAGAAAATCCCACAACAATCAGAAACATCTGGCCTTCTGATTATATCCATGATTATTAACGGCCATTGGATTGACCCGCTTCCCACCATAATCAAATCCATGCATCGATTCCTCTTAAGGATCATTTAAATGCTTTTTTATTTTTTCTTATTACTAACCCACAACGCACTGCAATCAAGCTTTTCAACATTTTCTCACCTTGCCTAGAAAAAATGGATTGTTTTTCTCTGTTCTTACCGGGGAGGGCAACAAATACCATATCCGGTTTGGAATTCGCTAAAACCCACTTTGGAAATTCAAAAAAAAAACATTAAACGTCAGGATAAAACTTTGTAATTTACTAGCAAAAGTACCCGTGCTTTTCTACGGGTATAATCTCACTAAGTGGTGCATATGCCTTGTCTTGAACGATGTAGCGACATATTTTCTTAAAACGTGAGTTCAATGTGTTGTTCTAATTAATTTTAATGTATAAAAACACTATACGTCATATTGTGTCAAAAAGGTCATAACGAATGATATATATAGAATGTAAAAAATGAAGTCCATATGCGATCTAGACGTTTGTTTCATGTAGTTCTACTCCCACCGTCCTAACCTAGCCTCACGAGTAAACTTAAATTGAATCCAGATTCCGGTAGAGATATAGGTCAGATCATACCAAATTATACATAAATAATAATCTTATATCAATAAAGAGACTTAGCTAATGAAGGCAATTTATTTACCTAGATTATAATAGAGTGCTACTATCCCATGCATGTGGTATATTATATCACCTGCGAGTATCAAGTGTCAGCACTACATGTCACATTGTTGGACGGGCCGGTGACGGTGAGCGACATGCATGGCTGGACTGGAGTGCGCGGTGCAAAGATGCAGAGAGGCGATGGGTAGAAACGATGCTACCTCAATTTTACATGCGGCCAATGGTCTTGTGCTTCTTGTAGTCTCGCTCAGACACGGACCGGTGGACAGGGCCGCCAATAGACAAAAGCAGAAACGCGCTAGCACATCATCATGAGTTAGACATGGCTGGTAGACAGATTTTCGATGCGGATTAGGAGTTGAGTAGGCCGTGTTCGTGAGGAGACGGGGAAGGGCGCCGCCTTGTGCGAAGGAAGAGGACGCGGAAAGGGGGTGGGTGACTGATCAGACGGGCCCACCTATCAGGACGGACCGAGAGACCGTGAAACCTTATTTGCTTAAATATTAGGTAGAGAAGAGATATAGGTGGGGAAGTTTGACCCTGTGACCCATGAGACAATTGAACCACACCAGCTGGTTCCGAATCTTGCCATCAAGGAAGCTGTACATGCATTTTTGAGTGAGCATGGTTGGGCTTACAAGATTAGATGATTGCTTTGCATATGGAGTTGGATTGGAGACGCTATTAGCATCCCAGGTTTTGGCTGTTGTCATCTTTGACGGTGTGAATTTTGTTGACTATAGTCACTAGTACGCACATCCACCAGAGCAAACATTAAATGTGCGCTGGTGGGGAGAAGTTTTAACCTGGGACGGCTGTGTAGTCTGTACAGATTCCCCTTCACCAGTTCATCTGCCTGTAGTCTGTACATATGGGATGCTCGTTATGATATCATTCAGTTGCCAGCAGTACAGAGGAATTGAAGCCGAATGCCTGAATTGGTGATTGCTGTTTTTCTTTTCAGCTGATTCTGAATTCTAGGATGTATCCCATGCATCTGGAATGGTTTGGCCGCTAATTTGATCCGTGGGCATACTTTCTTGTAAACTGTGGCAGGTAAAGTTTGTTAGTCAATTGGTAAAACCTAAAAGGTGCCCTCTTCCAGTCGAGGTTTCCAAGCAACCCCAATCGCAAGCAAAGACACGAGTTGTTGTTTCTCCTTTCGTCAATGTGATGATGATATAGCGAACCACAGTCTGCAAGTGTGTTTAGAGTAGAACAGGTGACTGCAACAGGGCATGCAGCGGTTGGTGTGGCTTAGCATAGAAGGGTCAATGAACTGGACAGTTGGGACTGCATCAGCTTTAGATTATATAGGCGTACAAGGCATTGTTTATTTGTGTAATCACCTCTGGATACATATGGTAAACTCTGGCTGAGTAGCTTCCCCGTATCGACCACCCGGCGCTTCATCGCTCCGAGTCCCACCACTCGGCGCTCCATCGCTCCACCTCTCCCATGTATAGCACCCCATATTCTCCCTTCTCTCTCTTCTTGGCACCCCCTTAGCAAGCTAGCACATCGGAGGTGCTCTAAGGACACCCACAATGGGTCTATAGTGCTCTCTCTACAAGCCTTCCACCTAGGATCCACGTAGGAGAGAGAGACATAGAAGGGAAGCGACTCTCGCCAGCCCTGGCGAGAGCCGATAGCACATCTTTTCACGCCCAATGGGTCCCACAATGTCCATCTCGCGCCTTCTCCTTCGCTACCTGAAGAATGACAGTACCGCGGTAGACATGGGGACACGCCACTGACACTCGCGGAGGAGACTCACGTCGCGGGGCCGCCGCCGACCGCGGGGAAGCAATGCTCGGCCGCAGCGATCGCGGAGGAGCAGCGCGCGTGAGGCCGATGAGGAGCAGCGTGTCTCAGGGGTGCCATCGCCCGCGGAGGAACCGCACGTCAGGTGGCCGGTGGCAACCGCGTAGGGGCAACATATGTCCACTTAGAAACCTCAAAAAAGTTTGGACAAGGATCTCCACATGGTGCTGGCGTTTCTTTCATATGGCCTACACTCGTAGTGTGGTTTACATGTGAAGTTGCCCTTATCTTCCAAGTTTCAACATGACCCACTTTATCATTTACTTATTTACAATTTACGGACAACATTGCAATATTTTTATGAATTTAATTGCTTTTCAATGATTTGCTACACAAAGGAATTAATAATACACTAATATCTTGAGAAAGTCAACTTACTTGACGGAGGGGTAACATATGTCTATGTAGCACCCTGAAAAATATTTGGACAAAAAACTCTACATGGTGCTGATGTTTCTTTCATATGGCTTCTATTCGTAGTGTGGGTTACATGTAAAATCGGCCTAGTCGTTCAAGACCAATAGTTCACTTTATCATTTTCATGTGAAGTTTGAGGTTACCTCTATATATCATGTTTATTGGCCTACATCACTTATTTGCAACTTTTAGACAACACCACAATATTTTATGAATTTAATTGATTTTCGATGATATACTATGAAAAAAATTAATAATATACAAATAGCCTCAGAAATTCAAGATATTTTGCAGAGGGGTAACATATGTCCATGTAGTATCATCAAAAAAAAATTTAGACAAAAAACTCCACATGAAATTAGAGGCTATTTGTGCATTATTATCTTTTCACTAAAAATATTGCCTTTGCTAATAATTATAGGAGGTGAAATAGACTAAAGAAACTTTATTGCTTGGGTATCACCCGTGCCCTGCCTGCGCTGGCTGCAGCCATCTCGGCCCAGTAGCAGTCGCGACACACACGAGAGTGAGTTGGGCTTCGGCCCAAGATTAGCCTAACAGTTAAAACTTAAAACTAGTATATATAACTTATCTTTTATATCTAAACAGCTAGCCTCCACTACCATATTTTTCTAGTTTTTCATGAAGCCATGTCATCGCAAGGGCTCACTGTCCACTAATTAAAGATAAACAATGTCATCATCCACTCAGACTTCTATATTGATTTCTTTTATGGATTTTATGTGGCAAATAACAATCCATGCATGCAGTTCTTTGTGAGCATAATACACATGACACTACAAAATTACCGCAGCGCAGGCATCATCTAGTTGAACTTAAGATATCAAGCTTTCATGGCGTAGCTCAATGCTTACATCGTGACTTCAGTTGAGGTACGTCATAAGTTGAAATCTTATTACTTGAGCAACGTTTATTTTTTTTATTTTGGATGCTTACTTATGTGGTGATTTAGACCTAAGACCATTTTAGAAAGGCATCGTGAGGCCAAAGTAAATTTTGATAATTTTACAATTTTTCCAAACTTGGATTTGAAATACTAAATGCAACGATCATATGACAAAATAGGAAATTTCAATCCTAAAAATATAAATGCAACAATTATAAAATGATCATCTATGATTATAATAAATATTTTAAACACCTTATTTACTTCATTTAGAGGGAAATCCAGGTTGCTAGTGGGATTCACCTGACATGTGGCCATCTTCATTTAGCCACTTATGACAAAATAATATTTTCGTGTAACGTTATCGTTGATGGGCTAAAAGAAACCTAAAATCCGAAAAAGGCCTTGGGCAGGTAGGAACCCGTTCCCATCCGGCCCACCCGGCCCATCGTCCTCACAGACAACAGATCCCTTTCCCACGTTTTTTTTATTTTTATATTTTTTAAAATCGTTTTTTACAAAAATATATGTTGGACAATAAATTTTACAAAAATAGACTTTCGGCGCCCGGAGACTAGGCTGCAGCGCCTGCATCCCGGATGCCAAGAGTGGTGCAGGCACCCCGGCCAGGAACAGCCAGGCCGCTGTCCGCAGCAGTGTGCTCGTTTTCTTCCCGGGTTTCCACATCTACTCTTGTTCTGTAGTAACAAAAAAAAAAGAACAGGGAGCTGTAGGCGGTAGCAGACTACCAACGCAGCAGTCAGCAGGTGTGTTGAGAACCGCGCGTACTGTGTTGACGGGGACTGGCCATAAGGCAGCACCGCAGCAGTGTGCACCCAGCTACCAACGCGCAATGTGTTGACGGGGACTAGGCATCAGTCAAATTACATAATTGAAACTTTCCAATTGTATATTAAAACAAATTTCTATTTACAGGTTACATATTAGAAAACTTTTAACCGATGTATGGAAAACTTCTCACATACCAAGCTCAAAATTAACATATTTAAAACAATATTTTTAATTCCTCAAAACACATTAAAAATCACTATGCGTTATAAAAAAACATTACATGTTATATAAAAAACTTTGTATATGATATTTATTATTCTTATAATTATATATAAAGCATGAAGGCTCCCTAGCCAGTATAAATCATTATGCACCAGAACAAATGCTCCTTTTTGGAATTAAAACTTTTAACCAATGTATGGAAAACTTCTCACATAACAAGTTCAAAATTAGCATATTTAAAACAATAGTTTTAATTCCCCAAAACACATTAAAAATCTCTATGCGTTATAAGAATAAAAACATTTCATGTTATATAAAAAACTTTGTATATGATATTTATTATATGATATTTATTATTTTGATAATTATATATAAAGCAAGATGGCTCCCGAGCCAGTAACTATATCCTATCCTATAACATATAGCCTATAAATTGCCCCCCGCTCGTCATCCCAAATAACACAACCGTGATTCGAATTTTCGTCGGGGAAGAGCGCAGGAAGAGGCGGGAGGAGGAGTTGGGAAGAGCGCGGGCGGGAGCCGGGAGCACGAGCGGGGACGCGGTGATGGCAGCGCCGCCAGCGGTCGTCATCAGCTCTCTGCGCCAGGCCGTGAGGAGGATCATCGACCTGCCCCACGGCCGCCGCCAGGCGCGCATCGCATCCATGGAGGTCCCGCATGCTGCTGCGGTGGCGCGGCTGCTGCGCCGCCCCACTTCGCGCCGCCGGTGGACCGTGAGGAGCTACGGGAGGCTCGCCAGCTTCTGACGGCGTGCTCCCCATCGTCGTCCCTGGCCCCCGCTACGCCGCCGCGGTGGGACTCGTGGATCGCTTCGCGCGCAGGATCCAGACGCTGGCTCACGGCATCGGCGGGACCTTCGAGCAGGAGTACCTGGCGCTGTTCCCGCAGATCACCGGGTTCGTGGCCATCGCCCGCACGCCAGGGGTTGCTGCAGTTACCATGATGGACCGCGCCGAGCAGGTGCGCACCCGCCTCCGCGACTTCCGCACCACGCTCGTCACCCTCACCGACAACTGATTCTCCGGCTACGTCATCGAGAACCCCGCCATCAAGTTGATCGCCGATCGAGAAGAAACCCCGGCTTCAACCATTCCTTATAGCACCAGCAGTAGTATCAGTACTAGTAGTAGCAGTAACTACTTCATCGTGAGAGAGTCCCGCGTTGCAGTAACACGGATGAGCAAAACGCCAGTATAGGAGGCACTAGACATATCTAGTAGTATAGTAGTTTTTCTGTTGCATTCTTCAGCGATGCGACCCGCATCGTCAGTCTCATATGGTTTAGATTCGTTCATAGCCGCTCTGTACCCGCGGCCCGGCCGCTCAGCAAACTATGTGTGAATAAATCCTCAGATGAATGTGATGAGAAATCCCCAAATGTCGATTCCTCTGTTTCTCCTCCTCTCTATTTTTTTCGTTGGTTCTGGTTTTTTTTTTTTTTTTTTTTTTTTTTTGTCGTTGACAGCAGAGACCCGCACACGAGGTTCCCCTTCCTGGGGAAGGCGACGCGGCGCAGGCGGAGGCGGATGCGGCGACGCCGACGCCGACGCCGAGGCTGCACGATCCGCCGTGCGTTCGTGACGTGGAGGAAGCGGGGCACCGTCTCGTCGTCGCCGATCTGCCCGAAGGCCCTGGCGGCGCACGGATCTGCCTCGTGCCCGCCCTGTGCTGCGCCCTTGGATCCCCGCGGTGATGATCTGCGAGGTATTTTTTCTGCCAAATTCGACTTCGTTTTCCCCCGTTTGGATAGCGCCCTCATTCTAGAAGAAACAAGGACCGTGGGATAAATGAGTACAGCATGATGAACTCGTGAATTGTTGTTGGGAGTGGCTCCAGGGCTTGCCGGGCTTGATTATTTTGGATGTGGCGATGTGTGGCCACTGCTCAGCTGCTGCTATTGATTGTTTGCGTTGATTGGAGCGTAATGACGTTTTTGGCATCACGGTGAACTGTTTGGAGTGCTAGGAATGTAGGTTCAGCGGCTCAGTTCATCTAGCTCTCGTTGTTTACTCTTTTTTGCTGGATCCCCCTATTCCCCTATTGTTCTAGACTGCCAGTGCTAGTGCTAGTCTATTGCTCATGATGTAACTATTTAAGGAACTCATTATGTAACTATGTAAAGGACCAGGGTGGGTGGACCTTGTTCTGAGGCTGCATTCTTTTTGTTTTGAGATGATAATTCACGCAGCAATGTAGCATTGATGGAATTTGATCTGAAGGAATATGGGTGTTTTTTCCTCTCTTTTTTTTTGGAACCTACCTGTTTGAATTTATCCTAGTAGGTTGCCAGGTTGGTCACAATGTAGAGGCGCCATGTTTTCTGTCTACACGCGTGGTATGTTGATCGTTAGCTTTGCATGCATGGTGCGAATCAGTGGTTCCGAGTGCGTGTTAGCTGCTTGTCTGAACTGTCAGTAGTTGATTAGCTTGTGGCTGAGCTGCCTATCGGTGAATGTTTTGGTTGGGTCGCGACAATTGCATATTTAGCTGTGTACTAATTTCTATCAAAAGTTCGATTAATTTAGCTATGTGTGTTCTGTCCCTATTTGCCACTATTTTAGCTTTTTTTTGTCGCAACAATGCTCTTCTGTAGTATATATGAAACTGTTCTTAGATTGATAATGGTAATGCCAATCATAAAGTTGACACAGCACACCTTGCAGTTGATTCTGATAACTGGCTTTCAGTTAGTTGAACCACCAAAATGTCCTTTGCTTGGGTATGATGTGAGCCATTGTCCATAAGGCAGCTGCTAATCCAACAGAAAACTATTGTGTGCCATGTCGGATGAGTTTGTGTGATTATTATTTTATTAAGTACACATTAATTTGATTATTATTTATCAATCACAACAATCCTGTGTGGCAAATTGTGTTCTGAACTCCTAATTGTTGGGGCTCAATATAACATCCTTTTATGTTCATACCTGTTAATTCAGAATTTTCTGTTCCTTCCTGTAGGCAATTTTAGCTGATAATATTTGTCAATGCATATGTGTGCTCAACCTGCATGTTGGAAAGCGGGAACATGTGCTTCTATTGCCCTTATTTAATTGTCCGTTCTTGTAGTCACTGATCACAGTATGGTATTGCTTTGCAATCGCTGCATCCTTGATGCTGCTAGCATCCTTGATGCTTTGCTAATTGTTTCCTTTTTGGTTTAGAGATGTGAGGGTTTTTTCTGCATTCAGTTATGGCTTTCCTTCATTTGTTTCGTATTTACCTTGGTATATTAGGAATATGTTTGGAAGCATTTTTTTTTTTCTTTCAGATTAGCCCTGAATGCAAATGGTTGTCTCTTGCATGAAAGCAGGACATATATATTGATGTAATTTGCTGTTATAAACTACTAGGTGTCAGGGGTACTTGTAGATTCAAGGTCCTTAACTTTAGTCTGCTTGTCTTAGTTGCAGCCCTTGCACCTCAAAAAATAAGAAAGTATCCATCAATATGATAGATCTAGTTCATCATATTAGGGATGAGTGACGACCAATTATTATGCAGCCTACGTGTAGCCTTCAGTCCTTCATAGCATCTCACCTGCTATCTTTTCATAACATTCGATTGCCGCGTGTGTTGCACAAATATATGGAATGCAAATATATGAGGTCACCTAATATGCATGAGTTTGACTCTACTACTGTGGAAACCTATGTCTTTTGATCCTGATGCATTTTATGGAGAGTCAGTTGTTTATTCCTTGGGAGTTTTGTATGCAAAAATTTGGTGACTAACCATCTATGATCTAAATGCAATGCATAGTTGGGCCATATGGTGATTCCACTAGCTACTAAATACCGCTGTGAGTTAAACCTAAGATTGGTACTGCCATGTTTCAGAAGAATGTTTAAATGTCTCCTTATGTTCCACTGTATCCAAATATCTGACTCGCTGAGCTTTCTATTGCAGATGGTGTGGGTGGCAAAAGGGACTTGGGGCAAACTTATTGAGACTGGTGCAGACACATTCCTTGACCGAAATGATCCAAACTATGACGGTGATGAGGTAATGTGTTAATGACTAATTCACTGTTGGTGGTGGTCTTAACCCATTAACTCTTTGCTATTTGTTCTTTCAATCTGCTACAAACAATTGAGAGTCGCATGTGTTCAATGTCAAAAGAAACTATTGTGGATCACCTTGTATTTAGCTCTTTTTAAGTGGTTATATATGGCCATACATGTGCATTCATGTTGAGTTTGGCTAGATGACTTCCACCTTTACTCTGTCAAGAAGCTTGTTTCTATGGCTATGGACAGGCATCATAACAAGGAGAAAGAGATGGCGTCAGTACTGCTATCATCTCTTTATGGCAACATGATCAGTTCGACTCAAATCAGACTGGGCTTTTTGCTGCTGTTAGAGGCTGTTGACATACCTGATGTGGTTGATGTGCTCACACTTTTCGTTGCACGCGCAGTTGTTGATGACATTCTGCCTCCTGCTTTCCTGAGCAAGGCAAAAGTGAGTCTCTCAGAGTCTTCAAAGGGTTTGCTGGTTCTACAAACTGCAGAGAAGAGCTATCTTTCAGCACCCCACCATGCTGAGTTAATTGAGCGACAATGGGGTGGTTTGACACACATCACAGTAGAAGAGGCGAAGAAGAAGGAATACATGAAGAATGGCGATACAGCTGAGACATGTAGGTGCATTAGAGAGTTGGCAATACCTTTTTTTCACCATGAGGTGGTGAAACGAGCTCTTACTCTTGGAATGGAGAGCCCAGCTGCTGAAGCTCTTATTGTCAAGCTTCTGAAGAATGTTTGATAAGCTCTAGTCAGATGATGAAAGGATTCTCTCGTTTCAGTGAGAGTCTTGATGATATCATTCTCGATATACCATCTGGAAAGTCTGAATTTCAGCTGCTGGTATCAAAAGCAACTTCTGCGGGATGGCTAGATTCTTCATATATGAATTCAGGTTGTCAGTGGAGGTGTTGAATATGATGAACATGAGAAGCTGGCAAGGTATAAGATGGAGGCTGTATCTACAATACATGTGTGTACTTCCTTTCTGATGATACAACCGAGGTCATCCGTAGCCTAAAAGAGCTTGGCTATCCAGAATATAATCCAATCTTCATCAAGAAGCTCATTACGATTGCTATGGACTGCAAGAACCGGGAAAAGAGATGGCATTAGTTCTTCTATATCAATCTATCCTCATTAAGCATGGGCCTGTTCTCTCCTGAAGACATCGCCAAGGGATTCATAAAGCTACTTGAAGCTGCTGAAGACACGGCATTGGATATATTGGATGCCTCAGATGAGCTGGGACTGTTCCTGACCAGATCTGTGATTGAAGATGTTCTTGCACCTCTAATAGGGCCCCTTTGGAACGCAGGAATTTCACAGGATTGTCACAGGAATTTCACAGGAAACAGTTTAAAAACACAGGAAAAACGCAGGAACAGGAAAAATTTCCCGCGTTCCAAAGGGGGCCTAAACTTGGATGAGATGAGCAGCAAGCTTTCCCTCCAGTGGGGCTGAAACACTGAACATGGCACGCTCCCTTGCATCAGCCCGTCATGCTGGTGAGAGGCTTTTGAGGTGCTGGGGTGGTGGAACCGGGTGGGCCATGGAGGACGCCAAGAACAAGATAACAAAGCTCCTGGAGGAGTACGAGAGTGGAGGTGATGTGGGGGAAGCTTGCAACTGCATCCGCAAGCTGGGCATGTCTTTCTTCAGCCATGAAGATGTCGAGAAGGCGCTCGTGATGGCAATGGAGAAGAAGAATGGAGGACCCTGAGCCTGCTGCAGGAGTGCTTTGGGGAAGGGATTATAGCCATCAACCAGATGACCAAGGGGTTCGCAAGGGTCAGGGGTGGTCTTGATGATCTGGCTCTTGACATTCCTGATGCCAAGGAGAAGTTCCTTTCCTATGTGGAGCATGTGAAGAAGAGTGGATGGCTCCTGCCCTCGTTTGCCGTTGCATCTTTGGCTTGAACAGCTGGGCAGGCCACAGTGTGGCGCGGCGAACCAGTTTGTATGTGTTTCTGTCCCGTGGCGCGTAGGTAGCGGAGCGAGCCCCTCCTGGTTGCACTGTGGTGGTGGCATGTGTGTTTAGATGTCGCATCGGACATGCTCATGCTGTTCCTTGTTTCATTCCATTTTTAACTCTCCATAGACTCCTTTTTTACATCAATTGAAAACAGAGAAGAGAGAAAGACAGTGTTGTAGAAGTTTTATCATGCTCCACCTGCGTCATGCGTGCCAATCAACTCTAATAAGTTGCAGGGAAGATGCTGACACCAGCGGATGAAGCCTGCATCCCCAAATTTGCCATGATTTTTGTGACATCTCGTAGCTGCTTCCCTGGGCGACTTGAGTATGTGACCTATTCTTTGTGGAAATGATGTGGCGTTGCTAACGCCTTTATCGTTAAAAATGCTGATATTCGCTGCAAGTCTCTGTGGATTATCGTTTTTTAATTTTACGATGCGACGAATGCTCATGTACGAATTTCATATTCTTGAGCTTTGGGATTTTAATTTGGTGTGATTTTTTTTTCTGTTGGAAGGATTGAAGTATTTATGCAATGTGAAGAATGAATGGGACCCCTCCGGAAGGCCCATGATCCAAATGGCGCCACAACCGGGTTGATTTTCAGATAAACAAATGAATGAAACGATGAATCCAGCTAAGACCATGTGTTTACGTTGCAGCTTCATCCGCCTTAATCTGTACTGTAATTTTCCAAGATATCGGCGATATATGTGGAAAAGACCATATGTTTACGTTGCAGCTTGCTCTACCTAATTCTCTGAAGAGACATCGGCGATATATGCAGAAAACACATGACAAAAGCAAGCCATCCAAACAACTAGATATGGTTATGCTACCAGGAACGATTAAACATCCGACTATCGATCTCTTATATGTTAGTGATGCACATCTACTCTGTCTTTGACCAATATATCACCTCATCAGAGGCAAGCTACAGTTAACAGATGAACACACTTTTGAACGTCTGAACTGATTCGACCACCAGTAGAAGAATCGCAATCATACACCATGGTCTTTATCTGGTGCGAGCAAGTGTCGTGACGCGATGCCCACACCACGTTTCATGTAAAATTCCATGCGCGTTTCTGCTCTGGAGAAGCTTGACAATGTTTGGCATAACTCCTTAGCCTTGTCTTCACTAATGAAATGATCAAAAGTTATACTCACAGTTTCCAGTATTGTTGCCCAGTTTAAGAGTCGATTCAGAAGCATGACTTCATGGTCAACCCCTTTCATGCCATCAATTTCAACTTTTTGAAGACAATTCAGAGTAAATTCCTCGGTCTTCCAGTTTGATGGTTCATCACAAATGCACCCTGATGGGCATGCGGACTGTATTTCCTCGTCCTAGAATGAGTAACATATTACAGTTAACTTTTTATGTCATATATCAAATAATGTCATACAAGGAAGAAAATTGAGTAATATATTTTGAAATGTACAACGCATGGATATATATACCAGAGATAATATAATGGTTGAGTATAATTAGTTTTGAAAACAAAAGATACGATTACAAGCTAATGTGCAATCAAAGCCCATGTATAAATAAATTTTATTAAATTGAATTTAGGCAATCAGTGGAACATTTCTAGCAGGCCTGATCAGTAGCACTTGGTGCCGCTGCAGCCTATCTGCTAGGTATTATGGATGTAACTGCACACTGCAGCAACAGCCAGCACTGCCGATCAGGCCTAGTGTGTTCACTGCTTTCATGCATCAGTGCCATCAAATAACTTTTATACTACACTACTCAACTATACGCTTTTTTACTTACAGATTATTATGAGAAACGTATCCCGCTATAGAACAAAGTACTCACCATCATTAATAGACTTGCAAGTTGCGACAAAAAATGAAATTTGAAGTAAAGTATCAGTGCCAAACCAATATATGCGCCTAAATTAAATGGGGAATACTAAAGGATCAGGCCAAGTTGTACCAAATATGTAAATGTGATTTTTGCTATTTCTACAGTATTCTTAATTAAGTATGTAGATAAAAAATAACATGTCATTTACCAACCTCCATGTCAGGTAGCACGCGCAGCTTCAATTGTTTTAGACCAACACACATCTTAAGGAGATAGAATACACTGGCTCCAAAGGTGTGTCCACCGCTGCTTATATCGAGTCCCAAAGTGGAAAGGCGAGGGAGCACTGCAATATTTTTGATAAAGAATTGAGAATCACCGAGGCCCTATGTGTCAAATCAATAAATAAAAAATGAAATACCATATCCATATATAGTATCAGGACGAAGGAATAGAAAAGAGACATCCTATTTTGAAATACTAATTACCACACAAGAAATGATTGTTGTAACCATACAGGTTTGAGTTGTAGTACTTCTTATGCAAAACAGGCCACTGTAAATGCAATACAATTGTGCTAGTTCTCCATGGACAACTAGACAGCATTGTTTTTGAAAATTTTGCAACCACAGAGCATGATACTAATAATGAATGCATGCATACCGTGCAATTATAATATCAAACACAATAATTAAAGAAGCAAATAGCTCTTGACCTGTTTGGATCCATGCAGATAATGAGAATCCGCTGAACTTTAGCGCTTGGATTCAAACAGGTCCAGATAATGGGAAGATAATGATTAGCTGGACCCCGGATTCTTATTATCCCATTATCTAATCAATACTAGATAATACTCCCTCCGTCCCAATTTATAGGTCGTTTGACTTTTTTTTGTCACCAAATTTGACCAGCTCGTTTTATTTAAAATATTTGCGAAAATTAAAAAAAAGCTGGTCCGACCGGCGGCGGCGGCGTCCTCGAGGCGGAGGAGGAAATGAAGCAGAATGTCGTCCGGGAGCGCGCTGATACGGTCCTCCTCGCCGTCGGATGAAGAGCGCTTGCTCTTGACGGCGACCTCGCCACCGCTCAGGCTCAGCTCCATGGGAAAGCAAAGCAAAGCTGCGATGCGACGGACGGGGATTCAATTTTTTTTGGGCGGAGAGGAAGGCTCAGCTCGGGATCCTATCTGTCAGCCTCTATTATATCTTCTTCCTCCTCCCAGTGCCACATTCAGCAGATGGTAGATGCCCTCCGGCAGCGGTTCGCTGAGCGCCCGGATCCGCCTCCGGCGGGCCCGCGCCACGCGCCGGCTCCTCCGGCGGGCACCCGCGCCGCGCGGCTTCAGCTCCGGCGGCGCCCCGCCGCTCGCCCAGGTCAGCCTCCTCCTGTGCGCCGCGCGCCACCCTACTCCTGTGCGCCGCCGTCGCCACCCTGCCGCCCCGCCGGACCTTCTCCCGCGCGCCGCCGCTGCAGTCCCGCACGCTCCTTGCCGCCGCCGAGCCCCGCTCGCCGCTTGGCGGGGATGAGCACGGGGGGAGCTCGACTGGGACGGGCGGGGCGACCTCGCCGGTGGGAGAGCGTGACGGAGGTGGGCAGGGGCGAGCTCGGCGCCGGATGCGGAGAGGCAGGCAGGAGCGAGGAACCAGGGAGGTGGACGGGTAGCAAAGCCCAGTCGAGGTAATAAAAGCGGTGGTTGGGCAGTGGAGACCTCATCTCTCATTTGGTCCGTTTTTTCCTTTGGATTTACGGTAAGACGTGTTTAAGACTGCTGTAAGTTTCATAGGTAATTTTGTGGTAAACTGAAAAATACTATGGTATAATTTAGACAATAAAAAACTCTGTTTTTGAAAACTATAGTTTTAATAATACTACTTGGTGTATTTTAAGTATTGGAAACTTTAATTTAGCTCAAAGTTTTTTTTTCTTAGCACACAAATTACAATGGGTGTGATCAGTAGTGATTTTTGTAGCTGTGGCTGGCTGTAGCTACAGTTATTTGTGTCCCATTCTACAGTACCTACAACAGCATCTACAGTTGTTACTGTCTTGCACTGCAAGAAAAAAATGCCACAGCCCTGTACAGCCGATCGGACCCAATAATATCAATCAAATAAAACATAAGATACTTTGGTAACTAAAACCACGTATTCTCATTACCATTGCATACTATTTCAAAACCAGTTTTAAGATACCAATCTCTCTGTTCCAAATTATAAGAGTTTGTAAATCTTTACTAGATCTATTCATTATTCTATCTATTATATGTATTCAATATATGTCTAGAATTATCGATAATCCATACGTACGTGGACGGAGGGAGTGTCGCTAAATAGGGCCTAAAACTTGGGGTGATTCTTCAAGCAACATGTAAGCACTTCAACAACCAAAAAAAGGGTGCGGTCTGACGTCATGAGACACAGCGATTTACTGTTCAATAATCTCTTCTCTTAGGCTATCTCCAGCAATAGCCTCAAAATAGGGGTTGGCGCACTGTTACGGCACTGTTACGCACTGTAACTGTGAGTGGGGTTAGTTGGAATAGTGATAGGGGAGGAGAAGATGGGGGGAGCAGTTGGAGATAGCCTTAAAACCTCATCCCTGCTCGCATGAGAGCGATCTGCGCTCTTGGGGAGGCCTGCATGGGCGGACACATGGCTCTAACGTCTTTGCAAAAAAGCCCTCTGGTTTTTAGGAAATCAACCCGCAGTCCAGCTCATCCTCGCAGAACAGTAAACTTATCTATACATTTTACACATTGAACCCCGATCAATGATTTATTTCAGTGCAACGAGATTCCAGTCACTTTTGCACATAACACCCCATTGGCAGTTTTGCAAAGGCCCCTTTTCACCACAACCCTAGCTCCGCACCCTTCAATCCCTCCTGTCCCCTTCCTCTCCCTTTTTCCTACCGTCGCTGCCCCTGTCAACATCGCTTGCGGTCTCCATGGCGCCAGCTGGTGCACCCACAATGTCTAATCCTCACCCTTCCGCTTCTTGTCATCGCCGTCGCGGGCACTGTCTTCGTCGGCAGTGGCCGACGTGGGTGTGTCCTCCTTCTTCTCGGCCGCGAGGTACTTTGCGTCGTCCTCCACCTTTTGAGCTTCATCTGGGACGGGAGATTGGCCGGTGGCTCCAGCTGAAGCACCAGCGGCAGAAGGAGGGGTCCGCGGAGACGGCGGCGCGGACGCAGTGCAGATCGGTGTCGTTGCGGAAAAAGAGCTCCGGGAGAAGCTTCCACACCTGGTGCCAGCGCTTGGAGAGGACGCTGGTCCGACCGGCGGCGGCGGCGTCACGGAGGCGGATGAGGAAATGAAGCAGAATGTCGTCCGGGAGCGCGCTGATATGATCCTCCTCCTCCTCTTTCTCACCGTCGTATGAAGGGCGCTTGCTCTTGACGGCGACCTCGCCACCGCTCAGGCTCCGCTCCATGGGAAAGCAAAGCAAAGCTGCAATGCGCCGAGCGGGGATTCAATTTTTTTGGGCGGAGAGGAAGGCGATTTCTTCGGATTCAGATTCAGTGCCTTAGGTTCAACCAAGGCACCGCGTACCTTACCTCCTTCGCTCTTGCTCCACGCAGTCGGCCTCCACGTTGCCCCTTCCTCCCGCCTGCGCCGCTCCCGCCCGCCGCCCAAGCCAGCGACGGCGGCTGCGCTCTTGCCTGCCCGCCTGCCCGGCACCCGCGGCGCCCGCGCTCCAACGCTGGCCGCGACAGCACCCTCCCTCAAGCCCGCGGCGGCGGCTCCGCTCCCACTCGCCCGGCAACCGCGCCGCCGCGCGCCCGGCTCACGCGCTGGCCGGAGGCCGCACCGGCACCCGCGCCCAAGCCCGCCGTGGCGGCCGCGCGCTAGGAGGCGGCGTCGACGCCCACGCTCCCGCCCGCCTGACGCACGCGCTCCCGGCTCCCGCCCGCACCGGAGGAGTCGCGCGTGCAGGCGAGCGCGGCTGGCGTGGCTGCTGGTGGCCTGGCGAGCGGGTGCAGGCGGGGGCGCGCGAGGCCGGCGGCGAGCGAGCGCGGACACGGACGGTCGTACGCGCGGGGCTGCCGGCGGCGCGGCGTGCGGAGCTGAGGAGCGAGCGCTCCGGACTTGTTCAATAAAGGGTTGATATTTGTCTAGATGATAGGAGTCCTTGGATCTTTATTGGAAGGTGGATATTAGACCTAGATCACCGGACAGGACATATGGAGATGCAAAACACTATTTGCGCACTGTAGACAGAAAGAAAAATAGTTGAAAAAAATAGATGCACCCCTTTGGATGCCCCTCCTAATGACCCCGGTCTTAGGAGATAAGGTACCATGTGCGTCGGCGAAGGCAAGGCACTCAATCTGAATCCGATTTCTTCAAGGGGAAGCCGTGTTTAAGAGGAGCAAAGCGCAGTCGAGTAATAAATACGGCCTAATAGCTGCAACCAGGTCGTTGGGGGAGTGGAGACCGTTTCATTGGGTCCGTTTTTTCCTTTGGATTATTTTCCCGTAAGACGTCTTTAAGGTCCGTTTGGCAGGATGGAACGGTTCTATTCTAGATTCTGAGGATGAAACGGTTCCATGATAAATGTTTAGTCTAAGAGTGAAGCGGTTTTGTTTTTTGTTTGGTTTGTGGGATCTGAAGACTGGAATAACAGAGAGTCTAAATCTCCGTTTGGTGGGACCCGCATGGCTGTGAGGGATGGATCTTATTTTCTTCAGGACTCCACGCATCTGCAGCTCTCCTTGCCCAGCTGCCGGCCGGCGGTCCCCTCCCCCGCCCCCGCCCTGCTCGTCCGCCCTGAAAAATACTATGGTATAATTTAGACAACAAAAAACTCTGTTTTTGAAAACTATAGTTTTAATAATGCTACTAGGTATATTTGAAGTATTAGAAACTTTAATTTAGATCAAAGTTTTTTTCTCAGCACACAAATTACATACAATAATATCAATCAAATAAATGATGAAGTACTTTGGTTTAACTAAAATCATCGTATTCTCATTACCATTGCATACTATTTCAAAACCAGTTTTAAGATACCAATCTCCCTGTTATAAATTGTAAGAGTTTGTAAATCTCTACCGAATTGATTCATTACCTATTATGTGTATTCAACATGTATCTGGATTTATTAACAATCCACATGAATGTGGACAGAGGGAGTGTCTCTAAACAGGGCCTAAAACGTGCGATGATTCTTCAAGCAACATATAAGCGCTTCACAAAAAAGAAGGTGCGGGTTGACGTCATGAGACATAGCGATTTACTGTTCAATAATGTCTTCTCTTAAAACCTCATCCCCTACTCGCACAAGAGCGACCTGCGCTCTCGGGAAGGCCTGGGGGCGGACACATTGCTCTAACGTCTTTGAAAAAACCCCTTCGGTTTTTAGAAAATCAACCTGAGTCCAGCTCATCCTCGCAGAACAGTAAACTCGTCTGTATATTTTACACATTGAACCCCGATCAACAATTTATTTCAGTGCAAAGAAGAGAAAATTCGAGATTCCAGTCACTTTTGCACATAACACCCAATTGGCAGTTTTGCAAAGGCCCCTTCTCAGCCACAACCCTAGCTCTGTGCCCTTCATTCCCCCCTCTCCCCCCTTCCTCTCCCTTCTTCCTACCGCCGCCGCCCATGGTTGCTCGCGGTGTGCGCCTCCTAACTCGCCCCTGTCGACATCTCTTGCTGTCTCCATGGCACCAGCCGGCTCACCCACGATGCCTAATCCTTACCTTTCCGCTTCTCGTCATCGCCGCCGCAGGCGCCGTCTTCGCCGGTGGTGGCCGAGGTGGGTGTGTCCTCCTTCTCCTCAGCTGTGAGGTACTCTGCGTCGTACTCCACCTTCTAAGCTTCATCTGGGACAGGAGATTGGTTGCTGGCTGCAACTGAAGCACCAGCGGCAGAAGGAGGGGTCCACGGCGACCTCCTTGCCCTTGCTCTTTCCCTTCCGCTTGTCGAACGCCTTCTTCTTGGCGGCGTCCTTCGCTGCGGTTGTGGCTGCGATGGCCCTCCCACCATCAGCGCCGCCCACGCACTCCTTTCTCACTAGGTGCTCCTCGAACTCGATGGCGCAGTGGATTTTCTCACCTCTGCCACTGGTGACCTGTCCCAGCGCTGGACCAGTACGTCGTGTAGCACACGAAGTAGGCACACGCGAACGCTGGTAGGTATGCCTTCGCCTCCCTCGCGTGCGCCGGCGTCTGTGGCGCCAATGACCACAACGACTTCAACACCAGGTACGCGAGCACCTCCTACGCCTTGTGGATACCATATATCTACAGGTACCTCATGCACTAATATTATCACCACCTTGACATGCGGGTCAAGTGGTTTGACTTGGTAACTAAGGCAAGAGACGGCAGGAGCATCCAAAAGCCAAGTACAAGTTAGACTCTTGTAGGCTTCTAAGGAAACTACTCTACTCTCGTGTAGAGGGACCCAGGGAGACGTAGTGTGATAGGACTCAGACAAAACCGAGCCACGGTCCTGGGTCCCCGGACTATATAAGGAGAGCCAAGGGCCAATGTAAACATACACAATCTCATATCGTAACAGCACAATACAATCACACAAGCACCCATACAGGACGTAGGGTTCAGCGTTTTAGTTGTTCGAACCTGCATCGTTTTAGACCCTAGCTGTTTTTTGTTGCTACATAAAGTCATTGGACTTACTAATGATCTTCAAAATGTAGAGAAGAACTTAATGGAAAATCACCAAGATATTTCCCAATAGCAACAAGCGATGGCTGTCAAGGTGCATCACATGGTGAAGTAATTTATTTCTCCGACTAAACCTGGAGTCGGCTGCATAGTGCAACATAAAAAAATGCATTCTTGAGATATGAGTGGTACTCTCTCCATCCCACAATAAGAGTTGTTTTAGGATTCTTAGGACAGATCAAGGAGAGTGGAGTATGATGCATGTGCCCCTCATTAACAAACTAATCTTTTTGCATGTGCCTCTCATTAACAAACTAATCTTTCCTTTTTATGATGGCTGCATGCATGCATGCAGATTAATTTTCCTTTGCAGGCAACTAATCTTCTAAAACATCACTTATTGTGGGACAAATTTTGAATCTTAAAAAATAGCACTGATTGTGGGACAGAAGGAGTATATAGCCAGTCATCTGTAAAAATTATGGTTGTTACATTTTACTGTATTGATTGTGCATTTGATTGATAGAAGTACCAAATATATTATTATGTTTGTTGGCAATCATGTTTTCATTGTTTTTTATATGTATGCCTAATAGAGCGCTCGATAGGGCGCTTGATTTTTCTAGTTAATATTATACGTTAGCGCTTGTGGAGAAGGCCGAGCGACCAAGTGTATGTGGGATCTGTCTACTAAGCATATAAACTTTGCAATATAGAATATTACCAGGAATTAAAAATCAATTCAAATTAGTCTCCCATGTTATGCCACCCACATGTGTTACATCAGCATACCAGGTCCTACCCCTATGAGTACAAGATCCTAAAGTATGCCGGTCAGCAGATAGACAATGAATCAAGCCTTAAGCGGCTCGCACGAAATCTATCAAACCATCCACATATGTTTTCATCATAATCTCCGCCCGGCCTCGATTTCGTTTTCAGCAATAATCATGGTAAATTTCCATATTTTGAAATCCTTCTTTTTTAAAAGACCTATACGACGAGTGACTCCAAATAACTCCTGTCTACTCGCACCTAGCATTACTAGGCACTCTCATCCTCTAGTGCCAATACGATGGAGTTTCTAATGCATGAGGTTTCAAATAACTCCTAATAATCGATGCACTGCCAATCAAGTTAAAGGGTAAGTTTTTGTTGGGAAATTTCACGTTGCTACTACCTACCTTGATTGACAATGTCAGAAGTTAGGTCTTCAGTGGCCTCCAGGAATTAGTCGTACTCCAGTGGATCCTCAGGTACGCTGTCCTTCTGCTTCTGGATCATCACCGGTCGCAACTCTTGGATCACGTCTTCCTTCGCTATCGGGACTATGAAATGAGCGAGTGCAAAGATTAGTACAAAGAATGCATGCCATGCTTATGCCAAATAGAATGCCACGCGCAGCAAGATGGCATACGAATGCTGCACAAAGGTGATGCAAAACAAACGGAATAGTATCAATCATTTATCTAAATGGGTTGTTTAATTATGTAAAAGGCCACTTTATTTTTAGTAACTACATAGACTCCAATGACTTCATATTTTTATCATGAAGGGTGTACATCGTATGATACTACCATAAAAATTTTAGCTCAAAATAAGCTACATGGTTCTACATAAAAATTTAGTTTTAAATTAGTTGATTTGTCATAATTCATACATTTATTTTCTGCAGTTTATACTTTTACAGCAAAATTCTACGTCCATTAATAAATCACATAAAAATTGGAAGCCAATTTGACTTGATCTAATAGGATATTTAATTCCTCACTTTTAATTTCATCATAAATTGTCTATTTTAGTTCACCAAGTTAATACTACCCAACAATGACCTAAAAAAAATACTTTTTTGTGTGATTTATGTTGTAAAATACTACATGATTTTTACTGGAATTATTGAAGCATGTTAAAGGTCATTTTCCTATTATCAAATTTAACATGAAAACATTTGTCGTTTTCAAACACCATTAGAACATACACTAAAGTGCATGATATTTGTACACAAGACTATACTGAGATAAAGTAATATGATTTTTACTGGAATTATTGAAGCATGTTAAAGGCCGTTTTTCTTATTATCAACTGAGAAGGTGGTTTCAACTTGCATCACAACAACATGGTAATGAAATTTGCAACAACTTGTTTCATATAAATCTATATAACTTTAACCTATATAAGTACAATCCAACCCCTCTTATTTTTCCCAAACCTCAACTATCCACAACGCCTATATTGTTTGAGTCGTCTGAACTTCAAGAGCAGTCACTAGTGGCCATTCGTTCTATGTCACAACTCTCCACGACCTAAAATGTGTTCTCTGCCATATCTCAACACTACTAAGAAACAATTGGGTGGTGTTGAAGACTATATGAAACAAAATGATGATGTATGAGTGCAACAGATGAATTTCATGCTTATTCCAAATGAAAATGTTAAGTGTAGCAAAATGAGATATGAAAGATACATAAAGATGGTGCAAAAACAAAGAAAATAACATTAATTACTTATATAAATGAGTTGTTTAATATTTAAAAGGGGACACTTTATGGTAACTATATATACCCAAATTGCTTGAGACTTTGATGACAAGAAATTAGAATGCATACTATACTACACCATCAAATTCTTAACTTAAAAGGAGCTACTAATTGATTACAATAAAAGGAGCTACTAATTAATTACAATAATTTTAGCAATTTATTTAGTATTAACTACGTTGATTTATCATAATCAACACACTTACTTTCTGGAGCTGGCATTTTATAGTAGCATGCTACAGTCATGAACAAGTCAAAAAAACAAAAATTTTGTAAACCAATTGGAGCTAATATAACAGGCGATCTATTTCACCCTTTTTAATTAATTGCATAGAAAATTATCTATTCCACTTGATCATGATAATGCTAACACAAATACCCCCCAAAAAAACTACTTTATTTTCAGCTAATCTTAGTGTAATTATACCACATGATTTTTGATGGAATTATTGAAGCACGTTAAAGCCTCTTTTTTCTATTATCTGGTTTAGGCCCCCTTTGGTTTGCAGGTGAAACAAAGGAAAAGTGTAGGATTTCAATTCCTAAGGATTTCATTGCTGTAGCATCCTTTGGTTCACAGGAATGAGGTATAGGAAACTTAGAGAAACTTTTCTTTTCCCTTCAATTCCATAGGAAAAGTACAGAAAAACTAACATCCACTCAAACCTCATTTTATTTTTCCTATGCACAAGGAACGAGGACAAGAAATGGTTTATGGCTCCAACTAGTGGCTAATCAATGGGCTGTTCTTTAAAATCCTAGATTGAATAAAAGCTAACAACAATTAGCTCTTAAGATTCCTTTAAATTTCCTGAGTTATTCCTATCCCTAACCAAACATCTAAAATTGTAGAATTCCTATGTTTTCGATTCCTTTGTTTTGCATATGCATTCCTTTTCTATTCCTACGTTTTTCCTATTCCTACGTTATATCCTTTCTGCGTTCCAAAGGGGGCTTAGCATGTAAATATTTATCCTTTTTCAAATCACCGTCGTAACAGAAACTATACTGCATGAAATTTTTATTCCGGACCATGAGTATTTATAGAACTTTCTAAGCAAAGTTTACATAGCATGTAGTCGTTCCATTTATACAGTAATATTTCATAAAACAACCTATGGGTGCACGTGAAGAGGTAGAGCTACAAGGGGTCTGGGGCAAAAGGCCCTTCTTCCTCCTAGCTCAGACTAGGCCAACCCCGTATCACCCTCTCTGTCTATGCGTGATACGATACGCTGCGCATGCCAGCTACGGCGGTAGCTGGAATGAGCAGTGCAGGGGAGCTGTACCGTGCACGCTGGCGACGGCGGGGCGCGCGGATGGCTGCCGGGGCCGAGCTGCTGCGCGCGCCGGGTGCTCTGCTCTGTGTCTGTGTCGTGGCCTCCAAATGTGACAAGGGCCTGCGCTGCTGGGGATGGGACAAGACAAGGGTACCGCGGTGTGCAGAGAGCACGGGGGCGACGTTGGGCGCATGGCCCTGGGGACTGTGGATGGAATACAAAATGAAATGGCAAAATTACACCTAGAAAAAGTAGCCTGCACGTTGCGCATAATTTATAATCTGGCTTCCTGTGCTATCCAGAATTTAGGAACATACAGTATTATCCCTATCCAATCCAAAAGATACCAAAGCGTCTCCTGTTTGAATCCTCCACAAATTCGTTTTAAAGAGCAGGGCTTAAACCGGACAAGTTGTAGACAATTGAAACCCTCTGTGATGTTTGTTAAAAGGACCTAGGCCTGGTTTGGCTTAGTGTAGGAGAAATTCAAACATGTTGAGAATGAAACTAGCTTCTTTTCTTTTTGAAAGGAATGAAACTAGCTTCAGAGATGCAGAATTACAGCTCCCCTTCATATGGGGTTAACTTACAGCAGATTTTTCTTCCAAATTTTTTTAATAGGGCTTAATGGCGATGTTTAATTAAGAATCATTTATTATTAAATTTTTCTTCAACTTTGATATTTTGATAATTTTTTGCCTAAAATTGTTTGGTTTGCCAATTTTTTTTAAGCCAAAACCAATAGTAACCGGTTTGGAACTCGTTTGGACATCGAGGGGTTTGATTCAACCAGTTTTGTTTTGAGACTGAAGTATCAAATGCACTCCGAATGAAATCGCTGCCAGCCTCTTTTGAAAAGCTCAAATATCCTAATTCCAGTACTACACGTGAAGAGGCAGAGCTACCGAGGGTTTTGGGCAAAAAGGCCCTTCTTCCTCCTCACGGTGATACCCTGCACATGCAGGGATCCGCTGCTCTGTGCTCTCGCCTACAAATGTGAGGGTCTGCGCTGGGGAAGGGATCCGGGGAGCAGGGCTCTCAAGTGCACCTGGGGACGGGGCGAGGCCGGAGCACGGCGCGAGCAGGCTACCTGCAGACACGCGATGACTTTGCGAGGGGACGTGTATGGCCTGGGGACACCGCGAGGCCGGCGGGCGGCGCGCCGGGGCGACCTGTCGCCGGCGGCTACGTGGCCAAGGCTATGTTTAGATATCAAAAATTTCTTCCAAATTTCACTATGAAAAAAAAAATTCTCCGTCACATCAAAATGCCAACACATGCATGGAGTACTAAATGTAAATAAAATAAAAAAATAATTGAACACTTTAGATGTACTTTGCGAGACGAATCTTTTGAGCCTAGTTAGGCCATAGTAGGACAATATTTACCACAAACAAACGAAAAATGCTACAGTGCTTTTCAGTTCAGAACAGCGCCAAATTCCAGGATCTAAACACAATCCAAGTCCTCCTGCGCGCGCTGGCAATGGGGCGTGGGCTGGCACAGTTCTCGCTCTCTTGTCCTGTCGTCTTGGTTTCGACACGGTCCTGCTCTCTCTCTCTCTCTCTCTCCATTGGGAGAGGGTCGAATACCAAAGCGACTTTCTACGGCTTGTTTTAAAGAGCAGCGCCCTAAATTCGGCAAGTTTGGGCTATTTTATTACACACCCTTAATTCGAATTCGAATTTGAGTTCACTGTTTACTATTCATCTGCTTAATTAGTTTTTTTAATTAAACCATATTTAATAATTTTTAATTAGTATTGAAACATTCGATGTGACGTATGCTAAATTTTAGCTCTACAATCCAAACACCCCTTTAATTCGAATTCGAATTTGATTTTAGTTTGAGAGTGACGGTGAACTGGACATGGTGGATTTCCGTATAGAACAGGGGTGTGGTGAAAGTACAGGTGGAGGGTGCTTGGATCCATGAGTTAAACTTTAGCCCATGTCACATCGAATGTTTAGTTCCTAAATTTTTTTTAAACTATATTTAATACTTCTAGTTATCGTCTAAATATTCAATGTGACGGGGCTAAATTTAGAGCCTCCATCCAAATGCGGCCTAAAGTTGTGGACAATTTGACCCTATACAAAATTTGTTAGAGAACCTGGGCATGGTTCGGCTAAGTATAGGAGAAATTCAAATATATTCCGAATGAAAACTTTAGGGACGTAGAATTTCAGCTCCTCTCCACACGAGTTAACTTACAGCAGACTTTTCTCCAAATTATTGAATAGGACTTGATGGTGATGTTTAGCTAAGAGTTGTATATTATTAAATTGTATTCAACTATGATATTTTGATTTTTGATATTTTTTTTGCCTAAAAACATATGGTTTGTTAGATTTTAATGCAAGACCAGTAACTGCTTGAGGAGTTCGATTCAACCAGTTTTGTTCTAAAATTTTTAAAGTATCAAGTGTACTCCAAATGAATCGCGATCATTCTCAAAAACAAAAGCTCAAATGTCCAAATTCAAATCTAGACTCTGTTTAATAGCAAAGTATTTTTAAAGTTTTCACCTAATACCATAGTATGTTGCAATACCATAGTATTTGAACCAAAGATGTGTTTAGGGCCTGTTTGATTGCAAAGTATTTTTGCAGTTTTCAACTAATACTACAGTATATTATAATACCATGGTATTTCAACCAAAAAGGTGTTTGGTAAACAACCGTAAAACATGGTTTCCAATACCATGGTTTAGCCGAAACCACAGTATTTTTGGAATTTTGGATACAGAGGTCTAGACTGCAGTTTTTTTGGTTTGCAGCGTGCATTTGCCCTCCCGTGTCCCTTTTCACCGCGCGCGGTCACTTTCCCCACTTCCCGCCGCCGTCCGTGCCACCCGCCTCTGTTCCTCTCCGCCCACACGTCCACGCCACCCGCCTCCCACTCCCCTCCGCCAGCCCGCCCGACGCAGGTGACGCCTGCGAGGGTGCTCCCACAGCCTGCGAGGGGTGCGGGCAGAGAAAGGGCCGACGGGAGAAAGCACCCCTGCACTCTGTTGGATGCGAAGAAATACTGTGTAATCAAATAAGGTGTGTTATTGAAAAATACCGTAGTTTTATTGAAGTATTGCAAAACCATAGTATTTCTGTCGTGTGTAGATCTAAACTGAAGTATCTCAAAACTACAGTATTAGAAAACCCGGTAACCAAACAGGGCTTGGCAACTATAAACCATGGTTTCAAATACTATCCACAGTGGAGTTTTCTTTTGTGCGAGCATCTCTACTTGCACTCCTGCATCCTTTTTCCCCAGCGCGCTCTCCTCCACCGGTAAAACTTCCTGCGCCGCCGCTCTTCCCCGTTGACCGCGCCGCCGTCGCTTGGTCTTCTTCGCTGCTCTGGATCCCCGCGGCGGCTGGCCCCGCAGCTCGCCTCCGCTGTCCCCGCGCTGCTCCGTCCCCCACGGTGGTCGACGGCGCCCTCCAACTCCCCCCACTGCGCCGCCTCTCCCAGTTGCTCCGCCTCCCGCGGCGGCCGGCGGTGCTCATCCGCCTCTTCCTGCGAGGCCGTGATGTCCTCAAAGAGCAGGAGACCGCGACTCGCCTCCGTCACTGACGCCGACCCCTCCTGGTGCGGCCACGCCCCGCGCCACCGGGTCCGCCTCCTGCAACCGGCCACACGTTGCCGGGTTCGCCTCCCGCGGACGACCTCGCGTCCGTCGTCGACGCCGGCCTCTCCTCCTGCGGCTGCGCCCCGCGCCGCCCGTCCATCTTGTCGCCATGCGGCCCCTTCGTCCTGCGGCTGTCGTCGCCTTCATCGGTTCTTGGTGGATCTTGGTGAACTTGTTGCTTTGGTACCAATCTTCTTCAACTAAATACTACGCAATCGAGCGCACTGTAGTTTTCAGAAATACTAAGGAAAACATGGTTTAGCAATACTATACTATTCGTACAACATACAACTAAAACCATAGTATTACAAAATCATGGTATTAAAAAACTTTCTTATCAAACATTTGAACGTGGTGCATGCGTTGCAGCTGGGCATCAATGCTCTTTCCTCCGAGTTGCCGGAAGGTCCGCACCATCAGGACCTCCCAGCCTGTACCCAACCTCAAGGCCCCCAGCAGCGGACGGTCTGCGCCCAGGAGCCAGACGGTCTGCTGATCAGGAGACAGAACACATACAGGATGTCAAGGTTCTGCCGAGCTCAAACCCACACGAGGGTTGACGGCAGAGGAGCAGCCTCGCACGCGCCCCCAGGGCTGATAGCACGCCTATCCATTCCACGGTGTATAAAAACGAAAGTCCTTCCTCTGCATAGTTGCCGCCGAAGCCGGAGTCGGGGTGAGAGCCCATCCCTTCCCTCCTCTTCTCCTTTCCTCTCGTTTCGATTCATCCAGTCCCTCTGCATCCCTCATCAAACCTCGCCATTCTTGTGCCTGCGCAGGTTTGCTTCCGGTTCCGGTCACCGTGAAACAGGCGTGTTAAGTTCTTCCCTCAAATCCACGTTCATGTCCACTGATTTGTGCCGCAATCCATGGAAGTTTCAGAGATTTATTTATTTATTGGGTGTTTTTGCAGGCCACTCTCCATTGCAGTTAAAGCGATCTTTCGCATCAGGCAAGCAAATGCCCCCTCCTCTAAATCCCCCCGCACCCCTAGCCCTTTTTTACTTCTGTTGCAAATACCATGAAATCTGTTGCTGTGTACGGGAGTTTCTAAGTTTTTTTGGTCTCGTGTTTTTCAATGTAGGGTTGGATTTGCGCACAAGCCTCTTGTCGCTGTGAGGACCTAGGGTCTGCTGCTGCTATGGTAACTGAAAAAAAATAAAATCTCTTCTGCCTCTTCTTTTGGTCAGACAACCGTATCTTGATGTTGCTCTTTCCTGATTTGTAGGCTGCTTGTCTTATTTTACTTCATTCAATATGCTCATGGACAAAAGTCGTGTCTTTATTATGCTACCTACGTACTAGATATTAACTCTAAAGCAAACACCGATGCCTCTTGATGTCTTGCAAGTTGCAACTACTCTGAATATACGGATTTTTGCTGTATAATATGTAATGCCTATGCTATGATGTCTTACCGATTTTCTGAGTATATGAATTTTCTGTGTAAATATGCACATATGCCTATGCCTGTGATGTCCTAATTTTCTGATCATATGATCTTTTTATAAATGTGAGTATAAAGCATATGCCTGTCATGTCTTACTAATTTTCTGAGCATATAATTTTCTTATAAATGTGAGCATAAAGCATATGTCTATGCATGTGATGTATGTCCTAGTAATTTTCTGAGCATATATAAATCTGAGCAGCCTATGCCAGTATTGTCCTATTTTAGTGGGCTGCCAAGCACTACTATGTGCAGTGATCTGTGCCCTGCCTGCCGATTGATCCATCCTTTTGGTGCTGTGAGGCTGGACTGATGCAACGAGACAATGGGCTCATGTACTGCCCTTCTGATTGGGAATTTGGGATGGTAGTGGCAGTGGATTCATCTGCATTGAGGCTGGACTTTTGTGCATTTGTGCAGGTCCATTGACGCACTGGCCTTGGTAGAATAGCTATCGTTAGTTGACAGTGGTGTCCTTCCTATGATTACTGCTTGCTTTCTTTTGAACACAATAATAATAATAGTAGTAGTAGTAGTAGTAGTAGTAGTAATACTTCACCTAATGTTGTTATGATCTGATCCAGGTTGTGGAGTATTTTGTTTTTGCACAAGTTTTAGTGATGTAATATTGTTTACTCTACTTATTTGCTGTTATATACCGTACTTTGCACAAGTTTTAGTGATGTAATATTGTTTACTCTACTTATTTGCTGTTATATACCGTACTGTATGCTTTCCTGGATGCTTTCCCTGTCAATACTTAATTCCATTATCCAATAGCAGGAGATGAAGGTGGTGGAGCACACGAGCTTCACGATTAGCTCCAGGGCCCTCGAATGTCACGTCTGCCGCCTCCCTCCCAAGCCTCACCGTGATGGACAGCACCTGTACCTGGTATGTATGTGAGATGCAGAGCTCATTTTTTCCCCCTTTGTTTGATTGATTTTGTGGGTCTATTTCTTCTCTTATTATTTTTCCCCTGTGCTACGCTGCCTGGCAGTGCGACGCAGGTCATGTTGTCTGCGGCTCCTGCAAGACGGCCCGCAGGGTGTTCTGTGGTTGTGGTGGTTCCGTTTCCACAGACTGTTGCCGCTTGCTGGAGGACATCGGCTCTCGCATAGAAATCAAATGCGCCTGCGGGGGATACTTCCGCTACGGCCAGCTGAAGGAGCACCAGAAAAATTGCCAGCCCGACAGTATTTGCACTCCTGCCTGGAGAAAATGCAGGCTGAGGGCTGCACTGGTGCGCTGTTTTGTTTGCCGTGCCATACTCCGGCCTCCCGTATTTAAGGTGAGCTCAGCTCAGCTCTGCTCGGTGTGTCTGCAAAGTTTGATTTTGGCCTGTTCGTTCCACTGTTGGCTTAATGGCTTCATGCTTGCTACTAACCTTGCAGCAGGAGGCTGGTGTTGGTCTTTGTTGTGGTGACTGTCACCAAGCCAACCATCACAAGGACATGTTTGTTCGATGTCCTGATCTGGAGTACCTTTTGAAATGTGTGATGGTGAAGATGCGGCGCCCATACTGCGTCCCCGGCGGTACATCGCTCATCTATCTCTGCTCCCCCCTCTTCCCGCATCCATCTGATTTCATCTACTAGTATGTTGCTTTTCAGTATTATTAAATGAACCTTGCAGTTTGGAGGTATCCGTGCTCTTTTGCACAATATCCTCCTTCTCCAACTTGTGAAAGTAGAACAACTCAATGATGTTAGACACTGCTAACAGTATAAAACATTGCTCTCATTTCAGATGAAGATCGAACTAAAATCCCTCTAGTGGGCAGCAGTAATGCCATTGGTATGCACTTTCCCCTATTTTTTTTGTTTCATCTTTACTCTTTAGACCATCTGTGCGACTGGCCCTTGATGAATCTTGCTTCTTTCTGATGAACTACAGCTAAAATGCACATGCTCTTTTTTTAAAGGAAAACCAGAGGAGGCTCCTCCATCCAAGGTTGCAAAAAAGGACAAGCATATTGCTGAGTCGAGTGAGGTACCACCTACTCCACATCGAACATAATTGAAACATCAACTTCATGTACATGATTTTCCAAAAGTCGACCTAGTTGAAAACTCGGGATAACATCTACCTTTGGTGTAGTTTCCTTTGTGAATTATGTGGCATCAATGATAACATCAAAAAGGCTTTGTTGTTGATCTCTTCTTGAACCCGTTATTTTTTTCCAGGACATGAGTGAAGATGGTTCGGATGATAAAACGGATGAGGAGGAAGATCAAAGTTCTTCAAGTTCTTCTTCCTAAACTTTGAAGGTATATTTATTAGCTATACATGCTTTGATATGCATCTCTATCAGATGATTTTGGTTGCTAGTGAGTTACCTGGGTTCTACATGCATGTATGCCTGTTGTCTACCTTTCAAGAAAACAGCCCCATGTGATCCATATTTGATTGTTTGTTCATTGTGTTCTGACAACAAGAGTGTTACTTTGGGTTGTGTGTGCATATGTTGTACATAATCAAAATCAGCACACTGCCACACAATGACATGATTTAAGCCATCAAACCATTAGATATTTAAACAGGACTAGTTGACATGCATGCCCAACACACGCCTAATTTTACATTGAAATACGATCATTATTATATCCTTTTTACTCAACACTAAACATACACATACAACTACTACATTGATGGCCGTTCAGCATTTAATTTTCATGTCGGATGACTAAATCCATTGAATATGTTACTGGTAGAGAAGTTGTAGGCAACTACTTATCTAAGAAACAAAGATAGTATGTTGCTCAGTTGCAGAAAAATAAAAGGCATACCTGAAACCTTCATCTACTCGCCAATAAAAGGCTGGGAGAGCACGTTGTCTCCCATGGATATAGAGTTACCTATGCACTTGCAATATAAAAAAGTATATACTCCGTTTAGATAAGCTTGGCTCAAATAACATTTGCATTCAATTCAGATAAGCTTTTGATTTCAAAGCTTTAAATCAATTCATGGAAAACTTTGTATTTTATTATGAGGAACTTTTTATTTTAAACTTTTAAATGATTTTCAATTATTTTTAGATTGGTGTACTATAACTTTCAAATGAATAAATTCTCAAATAAAATTGACAAAACTTTGAAAGTGACCCATACAACTTTCTTAATCATTCTTGTAAACTAAAACTTTATATTACCACAACAAAAACTTTTGATTTATTGGTAAAAAAAACTCTTGCAACATAGAAAAAAATACACACAACACACCGCTAGCTCGATGGAAGACCGGATTTGGTTCTATGTAAGTGGACCGCGAGCCATAAGGTGGCATGTGTCATAGGTCCCATTAAATCAGTGGTTCTGCCATAACCTCTTTTGTTCTTTCCATAATTATTGGTTCTTCTATTTTAAAATTAATAAAGTAGACTACCAATGTGATCCGCGCCAACTCCAAGTTCCGGTGAGTATTCAAATCTGTTCAAGCTCCTCTAGAGCTCCCCAATGTTGGGCCTCCTTAGGTGTCTGGATTTGGCGTTGTCACTTCCCAGAATTTATGTGGCTTGTTTGCTCGTGTGCAAAATGGGAAATGATTTATCCGATGCTTTTATAGGTGCAAAGTTTTAGAAGCTCTTCCAATTGAGAACGTGCTCGGTGGCACCAAGTGTAACTGTGCAAGGTGCAGGTGGAGCATGAGGCATCTGTGGAATGAAGCTCCCTCAATTGACGGCCTGTTTGGAACCAAAGCTCCCTCAATTGACGGCCTGTTTGGAACCAAAGTTTGTTGAGACCATGGTTTTAGAATATTGTAGTATATTTTGGTTGTGACAAAAACATCACAGTTTTCAAATATTGCCGTAAAATTGCAGTATTTTTTTTAAAACTACGACCCGTTTGGTTCCACGGTCTCGTCCTCCCTTCTCCCTTCCTTTCTTTCACTCATGGAGACGACGTCCGCTGGAGCCTGGGTGGCCCTGGCCCAACCGGGCGCTGGCTCGTTGCTAATGCAAAGGTTGCAAAGGTTGGAGCGTCGCCTGGACCGGCGCCGAAGGACGGGGCGGTGCGGGAGGCGCAGGACGCAAGCACCGGATGCGGGAGGAAGAGGCGGCGCTAGGCGTGGGAGCAAGTGTGGCACAAGCGCCGGATGCGGAGGCAGCGCCAGAGGATAGGCGCGCAGGCTCGCGCCCATCCCCACAGCCGCCACACGATGTGGGAGGGGGCGGCGGCTCGTCCTAGCTCGGGAGGGCGCGGCCACTGGAGTGCACGGCGGCAAAGCTCCATGCGGAGGGACCCTGAGCGCTGGGGATCTTGAGCGGCTTGGGGTGCGGGGGCACGGCCGCCGGCGCGCGTAGGAGGCAGAGAGACGGGGGCACGGCCGTCAGCGCCGAGGGAGGTAGGGCGTGGCCGTTCGCGGGTGGGAGACTGGCCGCTGATGCGGGAACGGTACAAGGTGAGCAGAGCCGCAGAGGGTGCACGGGGCCACGAGGACTCGGGCTGGCGGGGAGGTAGGGATGGCGAGGACTCCAGGCGGCGCGGGGGAGCAGGGTCGCGCGGAGGGAGGCATGGTCGGCGAGGATCCAAAGCCAGCGTGGGGGAGCAAGGATGGCTAAGGGATGCGGGTTGGCTTTGGGCGTTTGCCGCGGCGGGAGCTAGAGTCCCGGAATTGCTCGTTGTGGAGAAGTGGAAAGTGTTTGAGTCGAGGGAGTGTGATGTGCGCGGTCGTGGTGCTCGGCCAGCGAAAAAAGTATTGACTGTCGAGGCCTACAATATGCGCAAAAGGGGAGACTATTGAGGCATCAACTGCTAATTTCTCCCGCACTCATGTCACTATGTATTTCCTCCATATCCAACTGCTCAGTATTTTATTCATCTACCCCCACCTACGATCTCATTTATCTTTACGCTAAATTAATATCCATAATACAAATAAATGGTATTCAAACACTAAAAATAAGAGAAATCATTTTTATAATGCAAAAAAGTACAAATTGTTTTTATAATGCAAAAAAAATACAAATCTTTTTTACAATGCAAAAAATTTCAAAAAATACATTCACTCTGTCTATTCCTATCCACTCTCTCCTCTCTCTTTCTCCTACCAGCCTCTTCTTTCCTCCCTCCCGACGCACTCTCTCCTCACCCACCGGACGCCACCCTCTCCATGCCGATCGCCTCCTCCTCCCCCTCGCTCGCAGAACTCGGCACCGTGCCCTCCGCCGCAGCGCCCGACCGCCCTACTCTGTTGCCGAGCTCTCCATCGTTCGCCGCGCCGGCGCCGTCGAGCTCACCTCATCCTTAGGATCCGCCGTCCGAATCGCCATCCCTGGTGGATCCAACATCGCCTTCATTTCCCTTCGCCCCGGCCACCTCTTCCGCCCCACGTTTCCCTCCATCACGGCCGGATCCGTCGTGATCCTCCTCCGGTGTTATCCATGGCGTGTCTCTCACCCACGCGTGCGGCGCCCACATCGATCCACTTTCCCCATCTCTTGTGATGCTCCAGCATCTTAAGTGCATAATCACTCATCATACATGAAGCATTCATCTTGAGCATCATAGCATAACATGTGTGTGCATTGGAAACAAGTTTGGTTTACATTACATAGTGAAAAACCTTGTCATTTCATGTGTGGTACTATGGTTATAGTCATATCTTTGATTCTGTGGAGATCTGGGTGAAGTTCATATTGACAAAACTGTAGGTATACTTGAGATAAACAACTTTTCTAATTGGGGTCTTGTCATATAATGAGGTTTACAAGGTGATTAGGGTCATTTATTGTCAGTACAGAAAACCAGCTCAAGTTAGGGCTGATTTGAAATTCCAAATTTACTCTAACCTAGAGCCACTTTTATGCAAAGCTTAAATTAGAAAAGTTGTAGGTTTTGAAATTCTAAACAAACTTGTCAAAAGGCACATTGGGAGAGAATGCGTATAAATGGGACTTAAATTAGAAAAGTTGTAGGTTTTGAAATTCTAAACAAACTTGTCAAAAGGCACATTGGGAGAGAATGCGTATAAATGGGACTTTCTGATTTTCTATGCAATAAAGGTTTCCTGTCCAATTTGGGGCTGCTATACAAAATCAAATGAAATTCATATTTGCAAACTGATTTTGAGGTTGAACCTTTTGACAAAGTTGTAGAGTTCAAAGAGTAGAACATTTCATCCAATTACCACATTTCCAAATTCGGGCTCTAAGTGTGTCAAAATAGCGAATTACAGAAGGTGAGGAAACACATTTTTCTTTTTTTTTCAAATTTCCCCTCCCCCGCTGTCACTGACGAGAGGGGTCCACTCGTTAGCGCCGCCCGGCTTCCCCAGCGTGCGGACGCCGCGTGGCCGGCGGCGTACGGTCACGCCGCGCGCGCCGCGGATCGCCTCCGGCCGCGCCCCGCGCCTTCACCTGGACGCGGTACCGTCCCGATTCATTCTCTCCCTCGCTTCACTCACTCGCCCGCTCTCTCTCTCTCTCAGTCGCGCGCCGACGCCATAGCCGCCACCTTGAGCTCGTTACGCCGGCCGCCTCGGTCTCTCTCCACGCCTCCAACCCCCGCCATCGGCTTCGCCTAGCTCTTGCGCACCCGCTAAGATAGACCTCGCCGTCCCTCTCCTCCCCATTCCCTAGATCGGGCCGCGCTCCGTCGCGTCCGCCATGGCTGGGCCGAGCTCGAGTTCGAGCTTGCGCCGTCGCCGTCCGTCCACCTCGCACCTCTAGGTCACCCTCACTGCACGCGCCGCTCCACCGCTCACCTAAGGCGCTAGACCTTGTCACCGTTTTCCCACCCATCGTCTAGATCCGCCGCCGCTCGACGTCGCGGCCACGCCGTCGTTAGCCGCCAGTTCACCGAGCCTCGCTTTTTCCCACGCCGAGACCTAGCTCATCTTGAAGCCCGCGCTTGCGCGCACCCGACGCGCCTCGCGTCGCGGCTCCGTCGCGCGCGGAGGGAGGAAGGAGAAGAACCCAGGGGTTTTGCAATCTAGCCCCCGGGGTTTTTGCATTTTAAGCCGCGTTAAGAGTCGCTGTTCACTGAGTCTTTGCATTCTTGCGCGCTAGTCCCTGGAGTCTATGTTTAATTATGTTCTGGTCCTTGGATCTATGATTTTTCATTATATTTTTCTATATTTCGGCTGAAACTTTAGAAATTCATATAAAATCAAATAAAAATCTTAGAAAGGTAAACTCAGTTGCGTTGTACTTCTGGTAAATAGATCTACACAGTGGGTATGATGTGGAGGTGTGCATGTACAGTTTTGCCCCTGTTATTGTGCATGCATCCATGGTCTAGATGGAATCCAAAGGTGATGAAACTTGGTCAGTAGCTCTCTTAGGATGTTTTGACACTGTGGTAATTCTGGTGACTCAATATTTTACTGTTCATTCACTATTTTATTTTTTCATGTACTTTATGTATTATTTGATAGATTAAAAATGAGGTCTATGCAAAGTATGATGATTATGATTCACTGGTATTTTTTTTAAGTCCTACATAGTTTGTGTACCTCACTGGTAAAATATGAGCCCCTGCATGTTAAGTTTTGATAGTGATTTAAAAATGACAAATCTTGACTTAGAGAACTAGATAAATGGAAAAATGGGTTCTAATGTGCAAAGATAAATTCTCTGAAAAATTTGGTAGCCTAATATTGATGCTTAGAGTCCAGAAAGTATATGCTAGATGGCTATTCATACTGTTTATATGCACATCTAAATTTCACACAAGATTAATATATGTAAAATAGATGTCCTGTCAAACTTGGAAGTTTTAACCTGCAATTTTTTATGCATGTAGTTCATACTGAATCTAGCTCATTGGTAAAATTTCATCTGCAGAAACCTTTTCCATAATTTATGAAAATTCTGACAAGGTGTAGGGCTGAGTACTTGCTGGAATTTTAATAAAATAATTATAACTCTAGTTGGGCTGAAATTTTGGCAGTAGCCTTGGGTATGAAGTATCTGTATGTTATAAAAGTTTGGCCTCATTTGGATTTGTCGAACTGGTAGAACTCAGATACGTGATTTAATTTACAAATGAGCATGGTCTATATTTAGCATATGCATGAGTATTGACTTGACTAATACACACATGTCGTTTTCCATGAGCATATTCTGCATACTATCATCTGCATGTCATATACATCAAATGCATACATCTGCATTCGCATGGACTCATATCTGCACCTTTCATTCATATAGATTCCGTGATCGAAGAAGAGACGGTGCAGGAGCAACCCCTGATCAAGGAACCTGAGGAAGAGCAGGAGAACCAGCAGTCGACCGCTGATCCCGCCGCCGAGGAGACTAACCCTAGCGAAGAAGAAGGTAGGCAGGATCATGCTATTCCCAGCAAATAAAATAATTATTGATTATGCATATGCATTAGGAGTTGAATGAAACCAAATTGCATTAGATCCCCTGACCGCCCTGCCCCCAGCACCTATACTCAAAGTTCGTAAGAATGAGTGTCTAGAATGGCTAGGTACGAGTAGACACGAGTGAATAAAGGTCACTCGTCTCGTAGGGGTTACTTTTCAAAAAAAAAAAAATGTTCGCTATACAAGTTATTGTTACCATGCTATGATTATGTTATGATTTACATAGAGACCGGGCGGAGATATGGGTTCAAATGATGAGATCTGGAATAATGTGTGGTGAACTCCGCCCGAGTCGCATAAGGCCGGTCGTTGTTCGCCTATTGGTCGGCATAACATTGCTAGGGTGTTTATCCGGGATCAATGGACCGGTGAAAGTCTTACTTGTGACGTCTCAAGCTGAGGGGCACGTTTCTACCCACTGGTTGAGAGGAAGGTGCCCGCGGAGGCGGGTGTCAAGAGAGGGTTGACCCGACGTGACCGTGATAACGCTCCTGTGACAACGCGCTCTGGAAGTCAGGCGGGAGTGGTCATCGAACTTGAGACGGGACAAGTGGAGATGGAGGAAGTATATGTGAGAACACTGGGAGTTAGTAAGCATATGCCATCTTAGTGCTTCTAGTTATTTCCGAGAATATAAAAATCGATTCGAATCGCTGATGCTCACCAGGTGTGAGAATGCCAATACCACTGACGGGCAAAGTAGTAAACTATTTAAATATGTGATATTATAAATTCATGGTTTTTGAACATTACATGCTTGGATATACCTGATTTATTTTATGCAGTACTTATCACACTCATGATGATATACCTGTTTTAGTTTCATGCAATACCTGTCACACTCATGATGTTTCCACAAGTATGATAACCTGAGCAGTTGTTAAAATCTGCTCGGGTGCAATAATATAATCAACTGTCAAATTCTGCTTCCACTTACTAACTTGATCTTGTATAAAAGCAATGGCTAAGGATCCAAATATTAGTAAGCAAGCTTTGCATCAGCCGCAAACCACATTCATTAAGTCCTACTGAGTAATTAGTACTTAGGGTTTTGCCCCCACTTTTGGCTTACAGGTGCGGAGTTTCTCTTCTGTGCCTATGTTGGTGGTGGGCCGTGTCCTCATCAGGAATAAGAAGAGTTATGATCTGGCAAGGAGCGGCATTAGTGGGCTCGATGCTCGTTCTATTTATGCAAGTTTTTTGGCTACTATGAAACATGAACTTTAAAATTTCCACTGGGAGAGACTATTTGAACTATGTTGTTGAATGACACTATGTTGAGCTCTATTTGATTTCGAACTGGTTTGTAACTAAAGTCTATGTAATATCTATTCAACTGCCTGTGATGTTGTAACTGTTGTGGCTCCATCGAGGGTCGGATGTGTATGACGTCGGTTCCTTTGGGAAATGGTGTTATCGAGAGCCCGAAGGACTCTCGACGGACTACCGGATTTAGTCTAGCCTAAGTGCACTGCGAGTCAGAGGTGGCAGGTGTGCTTAGTTTGGGTTAAACAGGACGGTTTCGCCACACCTCTCCCCGTCGGCTGTGGGTCGTATGGCTGGGTTTGGCGCGGAACCAGTGGTTGGCAGCGCAGCGGAGCACGACTGGGTCTAGCGGCGGTGCTTGGGCTAGGGCGCGGGGTAGGGGTGCGTTGCAGGGAGGTTGGCGACGGCATTTGGGCTATGTCACACGGGGCTGGTGCGCAGGCTATGTGCGGGCCCATAGGTCGGTGGCGGGCTGAGGGCCGCGTTGGGTGGGGAAAGTCAGTTGGAGTGGAGGCGGACAAAGATGAGGAGTGGAGTCACTCCGCATCGATAAAGTAGTAGAGGTATAGACTTGATTTATATGCACTCAGTGCATCTATTTATATAGATGGCATATATAGTTTATGCTATGATTTAGTTGTTTAATGTGAAAGTTACACAGGTGTAATATATCTTGTGTGTTACCATTTGCCAATACATAGGGATGATCAGTAAAAATTTTGACAAATTTGATTGTGTTTGAATATAGGTAAAAATTTAGTCAAACAATAAATTTTTCGATTTAATGGTTTATTTGAGCTCTAAATAATTTATCTGAATGAGAAATTTAATCTTTGATCAACTTTTAATCTAGATTAAAACACAATCAAAATTGCTAAAAATTTAAAAATGCTAAAGATTTGGCAACACATGCCGCTAATTTTTTACCACGTGAAACCGAGTCACCCAGGGACGGGGACAGACTGCGGCACCACAGCAGCGCTGGCACATGCATGCCCCAATCACGCTCTGCCCGTACACACTACACGCTCTGACAATTAATTTGGCTTGTTCCGGGACCGATCGAGACCCACGCAGCTACGTATAGCATATTTCTGACAGCTAGCTCCATTGCGCAACTTGCAGCAAACAACGGACCAGGCATTGATTCCTGACGTCTTCACGGAACTTAAGGTTTGTTTAGATCCACCTAGCTAAAATTAAAATTTAGCTGTTCATTTTTAGCTTCTTGTTCCTACAAATAGGATAGCTAAAAGTGCATAGCTAAATTTTAGCTCCCATTATCTCATTAGCTAGAGAAGAGGAGCTAAAACCAGCTAAAAATGGTTCGGGGTGACCATTGTCCATCTTTTATCCCTCTCCACCCATACTCTCTCTCCTGATCCGCGCCCAGGGGTAATTAATTAGGGGTATACATGTCTTTTTGTCTGCATTAGCTACACTTTAGCAGGGTATCCAAACAACCCTAAGACCATCCCCAATCCTGTTGCTTAAAACGGTTGCCTATCCACTATTCAACCACTATTCTAACTATTCTCCTCTCTATCTACAGTAGCGCTACAGTGTATAGACAGCCTTTTAGATAACCCCATTGAAGATAGCCTAAAGAGCTAAACTTTAGCACTACAATAAATGATCTAAACTTTAGCTGGAAGCTAAACTTTAGCGAAGAGGTTTCAAACAGGGCCTTACCACCTTTATTTGAGACCATATATGCAACAAATAAAAATGCAACGGTGGTGGTTGTGGGCGGTTAATTCGATTAATCCCCGGTCAGCGATTCTCAATTGGACGTGGACTGCCCTTGATCCATGCATTTGGTAGGTATGGCAACTGGGATATGGAATCTCTCTGATTAAAGGAGAAAATTCGGCACTAACAGTGACATTGCACGCATCTTAATTAGCCGCCTAGCTGACATTGAGATACATGTTAATCATTGTTAACGCTGTGCTCTTTCCCGCAAAAAAAAAAAAAAAAAACGCTGTGCTCTAGTTTTGAAATTTAGGACCTCAGATGATTCTCTCACACCGACGACAACAATAAATAGATAAATGGCGGCTACACTTGTTTGGTTTTCAATAAAAAAAAATTTCTCAAGGAAAAAGAAACCTTAGGCTTAGGGTACGGATAAATCTGCGAAGAGCACGTGGTTTCGATCAGTGCTCCTGGCAGAATCGATCGGGATAAATAAAGAGACACAATCTTGCATTGAGGCAGGAATATATAGTTAATGCGTGGGAAATGAAATCACAAAATCTATGGCGTGGAAGAAAAATTGAGATGATCGAAATCACATTTTAAGATCATGGCCGGGGTGTAGATCGACTGCAATTGCTGCCGCGCCGACGTACGTAGTTGGCAGTAATAATTAATTACTTATTACGTAGTGCGGTAATCAATTGAAAAGATCAATTCACTCACATTAATTAACCTCTCACTCCAGCAGCTAGCTGATCTGATTCGACCGACGGACCTACTACGGGACGACGACGGCTTTCTTCACTGCTTGCGGGAGCTGCACCGGTGTGTGCACGGGCTTGCCGGCGAAGAAGGCCTCGAGGTTCGCGACGGTGAGGTCCCCGACGTCGACCATGGACTCGTTCGTGAATGCCCCGGCGTGCGTGGTCATGACGACGTTGTCCATGTCGCAGAGCTCGGGCGGCACGTTGGGCTCGCTCTCGAAGACGTCGAGCCCGGCGCCGGCGATCCTCCCCTCCCGGAGCGCGTCGACGAGCTCCGCCTGGTCGACGTTCCCTCCCCGGCTGATGTTGACGATGACGCCGCCGGCGCCCAGCGCGTCCATGACGGCCCTGTCGACGCACCGCCGCGTGTCCTTGGTCAGCGCGCACGCCACCACCAGCACGTCGGCGTCGGCGGCGAGGTCGCGCACGCTGGGGTAGTACTTGTACGGCACCTCCGCGTCCCCCCTGGCCCGCCGGGAGGTGTAGGAGACGACGCAGCCGAGGGCGACGAGGCGTTTCGCGATCAGCGAGCCGATGTTGCCGAGGCCGACCACGCCGACGCGCTTGCCGCCGAGCTTGGTGCCGAGCGGGTAGTACTCGCCGCCGGCGGCGCCGGCGGCCTCCCGCGCGACGGCCGAAGGCCAGAGGCCGCGGCGGACGAAGCGGTCGGCGGCGGAGACGCGGCGGAGGACCTGGAGGAGGAGGCCGACGGCGTGGTCGGCGACGTCGGCGGAGTAGACCCTGCCGGAGTTGGCCACCACGACGCCGCGGCGCGCGCACTCGTCGAGGTCGATGAAGTCGACGCCGGCCGCGAGGCTGATGACACAGCGCACGGAGGGGAACGCGTCGAGGAAGGCCGCGTCGACGCGGGCCGGGCCGGCGCCGCCCACCACCGCCGCGCGGGGCGGGGACGCCGCACCGGAGGCCACCGCCGCCGCCGCCGAGGACAGGAACGCCGGGAGGGAGTCCGTGGACGCGAAGAAGTCCAGGACGTGGTACCGCTGCCGCAGCCCCGCCAGCGCCGCGTACAGCGACGCCTCCATCCGCCGGATGATGAGGAACACCGTCGTCGCCGGCTTCGCGCCCGCGGCGACGACGTCGCCGGCCGTCATGTCGTCGGCGGTAGGTGGAGCTGCTTGACTGGCTGCTGCGGATCGTGTGGGTGGGGATCGGAGGCAGCGAACAACGCGCGATCGATCTCGCCGGCCGGCGCGCCGTGCGGCGGGGATGGATGGTAGGAGTATTTATCTACTGACTGGTATTAGTGATATGGTGGTGCATGTGCATGCGCATGCATCTCAGCAGATTGTGGGGAGGTTGAGTTGTGGTTGGTAGCAGCGGTCACTGACGAGTAGGGGCCCACGCGTCAGCAAGGACTCACTGCACGGTGAGGCTCGCGTGGTTGGTAACCTTTCGGTCTCATGCAGACATGCATGTAGCTCATCTGTCAATGTGTACAACATCTCAGTTAAATTAGAATTTAAATACTACTACTGTTTTTGCTGCGAGGGAGAATCCTATGCTGCATCTGCATGCGACCTTCCTCGTGGACCGCGTGTGGTAGGTAGCGTACGTTACCCCCACGTGCACGTTTCTACTCTCTGTTTTCTTTCTTTCCTTTTCTTCCATTGCCTTTTGCCCTTTTCTGTTTCCATATGGGAACCTGCAGTCTTGACCAAGTAATGGAAATTGAATGGAGATAAAACGGAAATTGGTCTTGTCTGGTGGCCATACAATTCTTTAATTTACCTATTATTACACTGAATTTATATATATAAAAATTCAGCAAGACATTCAATCCCCAGCCACGTGAGACCGTAGCCATGTTGAGTTCCGCTTTTCTCGGTCTCGCTTATCTGGATCATGTGATTTTCTAATAATCCACTTGGTACAGAATCTATACAGGCAAAATCAGAGTGTTTGGCAACCTCGATTAACAAGGTGGAGGGGATGGAGGCGGAGGCGAGCTCGACGGAGGTCCGAAAGAGGAGGCGAGCTCGGCGGCGAAGAACTGGCGAGGAGAAGGCGAGCTAGGAGGAGGCGAGTTCGACGGAGGAGGTGGCCGGCAGAGCCAGGCGAATCTGGCGTGCTCGGGGTCGGAGGCAAAGGAGGCGATGCCGGCGGGATCAAAGAAGGTGGCGGAATCGAGCGCCGACGGGAGCAGAGGAGGCGGCAGATCTGGCGAGCTCCGGGCATGCGGCGGCGCTGATGGGGTCAGAGGAGGCGGCGGAGTCAGGCGCCGGCAGGAGCAGAGGAGGCAGCGGAGTCAAGCGCCGGAGGGGGCAGAGGAGGCGGCGGAGTCGGTCGCCGACGGGGGCAGAGGAGGCGGCGGTGGGCCGAGCGAGGTCGGGCGAGACGAGAATCGAGCGGCGTTGGGCGAGAGGGCAGGTGCGGGCTGCGTACGAAAGAATCGGGATTTGTATTGGAGGTAGGATTCTTGGGCAAGTTGGCTCCCGAGGTAAGCAAACCGTTTGGGTGGGATTCTCGCTTTTGTGGCCAGAATCGGCAAATAAGCGGAAACAAACGGGGCCAACTGCACATTAGTTTGCATGTCCCATCCTGCACATTAGTTTGCATGTCCCATCCCATGCGTGCATGCCCAGGGGCGGAGCCAGGACCGGGGCTGCAGCCCCGGTTGGTTGCGGCTCAGTAAATCTAGGATACCTTATATATTTTTTTTGTCTCACGAATAAAAAATTGCTTAACAGTCTAAGTTATTCAATGTGTTTTTTCCAAACAAACGAAAAGTAGCCCAACAAACTATGTTTTATATGAATTGTGTCTCTTGTCAAAAAAAAAAAGTACCATATACTACCAAATATCAATTAATTATTTATTTAAAATTAGCCCCCCTTTTGATCCATTCCTGGCTCCGCCACTGTGCATGCCTTCTGGCATCGTATAATAGAGCCATAAATTTTCAAAATAACATGTTGCTGTAAATAAAAACAACAAATTAAGTATTTCTTAACTAGCTAGGTGAAATATTTGGCTATATATCCTCGTATTTCTATCCAATACATCAATTCCTCTCGTTACATTAAGCTCGGCACAACAGGTTGCCCAGTGTATGAACGGGCAACTTGGTTATATCAATCAACATTTTAGCATATAATAAAGTTATCTCGGCAACGCAACGTATAGTATGCATTTAACTTCGTGGGCCAATAGGGATAGGTCTTCCGAAGAGACAGAACAGGTTGTTCATCAAATGTTTGTGCGATAGCAACTGCATAAATGAGATAGAATATACAAGTACAGATCTACACGCCTTAGCTTCCTCTCAACGATTCAATCATCAAATGATGGACAATTGTGATGATGGAAGTTGGTACTAACAATAAACAATGATGAAAGGGCCGCCCAGTGTATAAGCTTCTGCGTGTTGCAAGGGCTCCAAGGAATGGTAAAGACCCACTTTGGGTTTATTATATGCAGTTTTCCCTAAATTTCTGAAGGAGCGAAGTTGTTTCCACGACTTATCCATGTGACCACCTGATCACATGAAAATGGAAAAAAATCTGTCCTAACGAAACTAATTGTAAATTCATCAGTTCCGCATGGACGGTGAATATATATGCTACCCTAGAACTGCACCAACTACATTTGTCAGCCACGTGGCCCAACACAAAATTGTCTGCCCCTTGTAGTAGGCCAGCGGATTTTTAGAGTTTTTTACTTTTCTAATTTGTATTCTATATAAACAGATAAACCGTGTCAATAAATAACATAATTTTTATCCATCACATAATTCATATCCACATCACAGCACCAAATATTTCAAACACATTAGAAAATACGTTTAGACATGATAAGTTCATCTCCATCACATGGCAAGTCCATGTACTCTGGTTTTCCATTCTAAATACTAAAGTTTATCTGAGAAGTAATACTTAAAAAGAAAATTGAGATAAAGAAAACTTACAATTTCAAAAGTGTTATGATGTTTGACGTGCACCCGTACCAGGGGTACCCTCCACGAACCACGTTACCACGGTGGGCCGAGCCCGGTTAACCAAGGGGCCCAAGGTCACACGCTTTAGGAGACGGCCCCAAGCCTGGCGCCCCCCGACCTGTGACTGGAGGGAGGTCAAGGGTCAGAGGTCGAGCGCCGATACGGGACAACGGGAGGGGATGCCTCGACCGTCGAGTGTTGAGCGCTCCCTTTTCGTGCCCTCGGTCGTTTCAGATCCCTTCGAAGGGAAGCCAAGAGATTCGGGCGGCTCCAAACCCCTAGGGCGTGTCAGAAACAGCAGGGGACAGTGAGCGTGTGCCTCGCCCACATGGTGGACATGCATCGCCTCTGCGCCAACGACCGGGTGCGCTGCCGCACGCCAACAGCCATCATGACGGCCCACAGCAGACGGCGGCGACCAGTCACATCTGCGTCACACCCCCATCGCCTCGACGATTAAGGCGACGGGATGGGACGACAGCAGCATCCCTCCCCCGGGACACTTACAATTTCAAAAGTGTTATGATGCTGCCATAAGATGACAGGATTGAACTTCTGAGTTGCCCTAGAGCTACATGCCCCTTATGGTGACTGTTTTTTTCAATTGAGCATTTGCTCAGGTAGACACCTTTATCCCGCGCTAGCACCGGCAGTACACGTGGCGGCACCAGGGCCCTGATGGCCATTGGTGGAACCCCAAGCAAACACGCACCCGAAGCCTCCATGTGGCGGTCCTACAGCCCTCCTACGGTTAAGGTATCACCCCCAGTGGAGGGGAGAACCTGAGCCCCCTGAGCATAGTGTGTGTGGGGACGGGGAGGGGGTTCCGACACAGGAGTCCAACCCATGTCCTTGTTGACCAACACTAGTCGAATCTTGGGTGAGTTACATCATGCCAGGTGCAAGGGGTGTGGCGAACCGTTCTAGTTAATCATGTTTAAGTATTTTTGTTAGACTGAATACCCATCCCGAATTAATTTCAGAAGTCATCAATATTAACAAAATTCTGACAAAGCCGCCCATTCTGAAAGCATAACTGCGCCTGCCCAAGTCTCTAATTCAATATCATTTTAAACTTTCTTGTCAAAATTCAAACTTTAGAAAGTATCAACGTTCTAAGTCCTAAGCATAACTAAGCCTTTACTATACGTAGTACCGGATTAACCATGCTAGGGCTTGAGTTATTTATGTACTAGGGTTTCAATAAATTCCTAACTCTAACGCACAATCATAACTCATTTATTAAGACCCCAAAAAAAATAAGTAAATGCATCGAGTCTTGCCTTGGAGGTTGGCTTCGAGTATCACTTCCTCTGGTGCAGCAGATGGTTCATCAGGTTCGACTTAGTGGACTTCGACATGTATGGCTTAGGATAGCTCCCCAGATGGAGGTGCAGGAATCAACGTGCCTAGATGGATGGCATGCTAGAGTTTGTTAAAGACGACGATGATCAACCTGCTAAAAAAAAATTGAAATTTTCGTTCTAAACAAGAGTTGAGTAGGATTAGGTGAAAGCATTGCCTTATAAATATGATACTAAAAGTTAACTGAAAATAATAAAAAAACAAGGTTTAGGCATTGCAATAATTAATTGACTTCATCAACTTTTCAGGGTCTTAAAATAATTTTCCAATATTTCTATGTAATTTAAAAGATTTACAAGGATTTATTTAGAATTTGATAAATACATTTAGGAATTAAAAATATTAATTTATAATTTTCCTAATTAATTAATACCTACTAAATTTAACTAAATTAGGAAAGGATTAATTAAAATAAATTAAGTTTTACATAATTTAAAAGTTAATTAAAGGATTTAATTAGATTAATTAAATAAGAAGGATAATTAGCCTTTTATGGTAAAAATGATTAAAGATGGTTTCATAAAGAACTGGCAATAACAAAATGGTTAAAAAGATACCCAAAGGCCCATTTTATTCTTTTCCCAATGGGTCCTACTTTCCATCTCAATCTTTTCCTTTGGTCTGGTTTTCCCCTCCCACTTCTGTTTGGCTTGGCCCAGAAACCAGGCCGGCCCACTCTCCTCTCTCTTTCTCTCCCGGCCCAACTAGGCATTGCTCGTGGTGCGGCTGTGGTGGGGCATGCACAATGTGCGCGCGGGTGCACACGGCGGCGACACTTGTGTTGTGACCATTACATCAACTTTTGCAACACAGTGAAAAGCGTGGTCCAAACTTTCAACAACTTAGTTACTTGCCACACCTAGCAACGAAATCGAACATGTTGCAATATGTATCTATTGCCATGATTTTGGGCCTATTGCAACGATTTTTCACTATTGCAATAGGCCCTATTTCTTGTAGTGCACATGACGATGCACCCCTGCCCTCGCCAGCGATGACCAATTGATGTCTCTCTTCCTCTCTTCCCTCATTCCCACGCTGCTACTAGTGGCAGCTGTGGCGAGCGGGTTTGCGCGCCATGCCATGCACGCGGTGGCGAAGGAGCCACCTAGTGTCGCTAAGCAGTGCCGGTGCCGGGGAGAATCCCTTAGTGAAGTGCGTGGAGGTGCTCGCCAATGCGTGTGGCCGTGCAAAGGCATTAAAGAGGCTGTGTAGGTTGAAGAACGATGGCGACGCGACGGATGCGCGGTCGGCGCCATGGGTGGCACTCAAGCTCAAATCGGCTCGAGTGTTGCTCAATCGTCGACGTGGATTAAATGAGAACAACAAGGGGTGCATGGAATGGGGTCTCACCCTCCAGCAATGAGACGGGGATGGCAGAGAGCAGCGGTTGTGAGGCTGGCTAGTGGGAAGCAGTGCATTGTGTGGGGGCTATGGTATGACGAAGCGTAGACGGTGAAACTAGGTGGGGGTTGAGGGTGGCGGAGTGGGGCGGGGCAGTGCTCTACCCGACGGTCAAGGTGGTTGGGAGGCAACCGTGGTGTGGGAACGGCAGTGGCGAGGCGAGACGGAGCAAGCGAGGGGACTCCATTCCCCTCCTCACCTGGTGGTGGGAAACAATGCTGCGTCCAACCCACATGTCAGCGCTGCTGTGTAGTGGGTAGCCCTGGTGGCGTCCCCACTGTCATGTTACAACTCGTCATGTAGAATAATTCATTACGCATATTGAATAATTTATTATAAACATAGAACAATATATTTTGTGTGGGCAGAACAATTCTTTATGCAAGTAGAACAATTGTTATTTTTTTTATAACTATTAATTTTGCACATAGAACAATTCATTGCGTGTGTGGAACAATTTTACATGTGGATTTTTTTCTGTATTTGAACAATTTATTATTCACTTTGGCCCCTTTTGGATTGAAGAATCCTTTCCTAAATTCTGTGTTTTCTGTTTTTCTTTTGTGTGAAATATCTATGTTTTCTTTGAAAATCTTGCATTCTAAGGGGTGTATGCACATAGAACATATTCGACTTTTGAATGAGTTATATGCATGTAGAACAACTTATTATAACCGTAGGATAATTTATTATAAGTGTAGAATATTTTATTATCGTCATAGAATAAATTATTTATACATAATATTTTCTGAATGGGTTCTACCTTGAGTTGCGTCAGGCGTGAAAAACAAGCGAGAAACATGGAAGATTTTGAAAGCCTGAGAAAAGGACAGTCTATAGTTTTGGGGCTTATTTGGAAACCCGGCCTAACATTTAAAAATCCGTACAATGCACTTCCTACTTCTTGCTTCTTCGGCTGTTGGGCGTGTCAAATTGTGGGCCCACGTACCCAAATTAGAAAATACATAAGGCCTGCAAGCACTGTGCGACCTATATAAATAATGATCTACTAAAGTGGCATAAGTGATAGGAGCATGTATTTACCACCCTACTAGCGTAGATGTACATGCAACACGCATGTATTGCGAGATGATCGAGCAGTCAATAGAAAAGAAAAAAAGGAAAATAGAATTAAAAGGAACAAGACCTGATTGATTGGCCCATTCCTTTCTCATTAAAATCAAGAGAAGAAAAGTAACACGTGGGTGTAGGTATAAAATGAGGTGAGAAATAAAGAGAGAAAGTGGATGAAGCATTTTGCATGTACGAGTTTTGAGCCTTTCCACCCCTTTCCAACCTTTTCCAAACTGCACAGTGGAACCATCGTGAGGGGTATACCTATGCCTTTCTAAGTATTAGCATAGATATACGCGCAACACGCACGTGTTGTGAGATGACGAAAGAGACAATATGAAATAGAAAAAGAAAATAGAATCAAAGGAAGAAGACCTGATCCATTGACGTCGTCCTTTCTCATTAAAACCAAAAGAAGGAAAGTAACACGTGGGTATGGGTATAAAATGAGGTGAGAAATAAAAAAAAAGGTGGATGAAACATCTTGCATCTATGAGTTTTGGGCCTTTCTACCACTTTTCAACTTTTTTCAAACTGCACAGTGGGGCCAGCGTGAGGAGTATACCTGTGCCTTCTAGGTAAAAAAAATTTTTTAGAAAATTCGCTCTTTTATAGTGTAGAAAAAAGATTTTTAGAAAACTTACTCTTTTACAGTGAAGATAGATTTAGTTGGGTTCAAAATTGTCTTCATACCGGATACCGTGCTACATAGGAATGGGCCAATGTGTATACCACGTTAAACAAAAAATTGGCTAAAACTGAGCAAGGTTTATTTGCAAGCTAATTTTAAAGACCCAATATAATAACAATTTACGGGGAAAACGAAAAGTTTATGCATGTAGCCGAAAGCGTGCAACTGCAAGGAACCACATGCCGCAACTAGTGCGTCGAGATGGTAGCCCATCAATACTGATTATTAGCACTAGTCAATCAATCCATGCTCTACACCAACTAGAATCTTATAGAAAAAAGTATTAATATTTTATTGATAAATTTAATATTTAGGGTTAGTAAAAAATGTTTATCTTTGTATGTGTTCTTTGTTTATTTTCTAAGACAATATCAATATAAATACTCCGAATATAAGGGTACATAAGTATTAAAAGTTCATAGATAAATTTTGTATTTAGAGATAGTTGAAAATGTTTTATCTTTGTGCATTTTCTTTGTTTATGTCTAAATACTCTTTTATGTTTGTCTCCGCCTTTTAATAATTTCGGACATTGTACATCTTGCTACCACCTTCACGTGCTAAACTCTTGGGGGACAAAGTATTAGAATTTTATAAATAAATTTAGTATTTACAACTAACTGAAAATGTTTAACATTGTATTCTTTTTGTTTTTAGTATCAATATAAATACTCCTTTAAATTTATCTTCACCTTTTGAATAGGTTAGAACATTGTAGATCTTGCTATGTTTTTTTAAAAGAAACATAAATACTTTATTTTTTTAGTGGTACACAATTTATTTAGCATGAGTTTTCCATGATTGTTAAAGAATATAAATGTATATGTATTTCCCATAAAACCCATACATACTTGGCCCGCATAGTGGAACATCATGTATGTCTAATCTGAGTAAGTTTTTTTTATCCGTTGATAGTAGTAAAAGTGATTATATTTAAAACATATACTAAAACATCTATGGCTGTTTATAGTTCTGGTGTAGATTAGAGTGAAGTTTTAGTTGACCTTGAATAATGACAGAGGTGGAAAATTAAGATATAAATTGAAGGAGTTATTTTAAGATTATCTATTATAATGTAATATTCTGTTAATTTAAATAATATTTTAGGAGGTTGTTCTATATTCCGTGTGTCCCATGAAGGAAGTCGCCTTCTTGGATTTTCATGCATGGTTACTCACTTGTCTTATTCAAAAAAAATTTGATATTGTTACTTATTTTTTATGATTATGTTTAGAGTATGATTACGAACATAATTAATAAAAAATAAATAGTATTAACAAATATCTTTTGAATAAGACGGTCGATTAACCGTGGCACAGAAATCCAAGCAAGTAACTTTCTTCATAGAACGGAGGGAATAATATCTTTTATAATTGTAGAGGTGGGTTGCAAATGCAAACTTAAGTAACTTTACGTTGTTTTTTTATGATGGTAGAGATATTTTTTTAATATCTCAAATGTTTAAATAATTTGTAAGCTCTTGTTCAAAAGAAAACACGATAGAAACATGGAAGATAGAAAGCAAGAAAAACAAGTATATATTTTTCGGCTTGCGTTGAAACATGGCCCAATATAAGAAAAAAGCATTCGAATTCGCTTGCTACATGCTTGCTTCTTGGGCTGTTTGGTGCGTCAAACTATGGGCCAACAAAAGTACTACTGGTCTAAATTAAAAAATTTTTAAAGCCCGCAAGGACTGGGCATTTGAAGTGCGCATAAGTACTAGCATGCTAGTCATCAGAAAGTGAAAATCAGTGTGGAAAACAATATTTGCGTACTGTGTACAGAGTGAAAAAGTAATGATTACACACTGTACACACAGTATGGATTCTTGACCCTATTTAATTGGGCTCAACATTGTTTTGGATGCCGGATACCATGCTAAACAAGAATGGGCCAATGCGTATACCTTGCTAAATCAAGAATTCGTCTAAAATTGAGCTATGTATATTTGGAAGGCCCGATTTTAATTCAGCTAAAAATTGCTTTGACCCAATAATAGATATCGATTTATGATGAAACAAGTTGTTACAAATTCTATTGCCATGTCATTGTGATGTTAGATTTTTATCCATTTTGTGCCGTCGTAAACAATGCCCAATGACGATTTTAGTGATATTCCGGTGCTGTCATAAAGTTTATCATGAAACTATTATCACCAAAATCTATGATGAAAAAACTGCAAATAGTCATAGAAGGCATTTAGCCACATCACATTGATGCCAAACTGATTTTTCGTCACTAAAGCATCATATATCACACAGTGACAAGATATTAGATCTACAGCACAACCTAATTGTCATAGGTCAGGTATTTTACAGCGTGGAAACACCTTCTCAGTTGAAACGTGAAAAGCTCTTTAAAAACATAGTTGAAAGTTTTTTAAAGAAGATACTTGCTTTAGTGGGAACACAAATACACAATACCAATTTCTCCATATTAAATCTCCTGGTAATTATCATTAGATAGACCTACACGGCTTGGGGAAGCACTGGCGTAAGCAACGGCTTCCCGGAGAAGAAGGCTTCAAGGTTAGCAATGGTGTGGTCTCGCAAGTCCGACATAGACTCCGATGTGAAAACCGCCACATGAGGTGTCATGACCACATTGTCCATGGACCAGAGCTCTGCCGGCACACGGGGCTCATTCTCAAAGACATCCAGACCGGCTCCGGCGATCCTGCGCTCCCTGAGAGCCCCGACCAACTCCTCCTCATCGACGTTTGCGCCCCGGCTGATGTTGATGAGGATCCCATCTTTTCCTAGGGCCTCAAGAACATCCTTGCTGACAATGTGCCGTGTCGCCTTGGTCAGAGAACACGCGACAACGAGCACGTTGGATTCAGCCGCGAGATCTTGGACACTGGGGAAGTATCTGTAAGAGACTGAATCCTTGGGCGTTCTAGAGTTGTAGTAGACGACACAGCCCAAAGCTTCTAGCCGCTTTGCGATGAGCGAGCCGATGTTTCCCAAGCCGATGATGCCAACACGCCTGCCACCCAGCTGAAATTAATTAATTTATAAGCATGATGAATTCGATCGTACGTCATCAAAGGTTAATAAAGATCCAAGATTGTTTTTTTACAGAATTTAATCACTGCTGCGTGTCGCTCTCGGTAATTAATAAACGGAATAAAAAAGGTGCTCCTACCTTAGAGCCGAGAGGGTAGTCTCCCTGCACCGGCCAGAGGCCGCCGCGGACGAACCTCTGGCCCGCCGAGACGCGGCGGAGCACGTCGATGAGCAAGCCGACGGCGTTGTCCGCGACGTCGGGGGAGAACACCCTGCCGGAGTTGGCCACGACGACGCCGCGGCGCGCGCACTCGTCGAGGTCGATGAAGTCGACGCCGGCGGCGAGGCTGACGAGGCAGCGGAGCGAGGGCACGGCGTCGAGGAAGGCGGCGTCGACGCGTGCCGGTCCGGCACCCACGACGACCGCGGCCCGGGGCGGCTGCGGCGCGGACGCCGCGGCGGCGAGGAAGGCCGGGAGCGGCTGCTCGCCCGATGCGGAGAAGTCGAGCACGGCGTCGAAGCGCTGGCGCAGCGCCGCGCGGAAGGTCGCGTCCATGCCGCGGACGAGGAGGAGGACGACCTTGGCAGACGGCGCGGGCTCGCCGGACGTCGTCATGCCGGTCGATGCCGCGGTAGCTGAGTGCAAGCTCTACTGGCGGATTGGGGAACGAACCACCGAACCAACCAGCCTGCATTCAATCGGACCAACAGATCAAGAACAAGAATTGATGGTGGTGTGCATCTATTCTAGCAGCTTTGTTCGGAGGGTAGGTGAAGTTGAAGTTGGTGATCTTTGATTTTTGTTGGCCAGCTGCTGAGATATCTCCATCGACGGAAGAAAATTCTATGCGTGCGTGATGCAGGCGCAGGGGCGTGCAGCACCTTCTGGATGGAAGCCACGTGTCCTCGCATAAATCTCAAAGTGCGTTTTACGTCCGGTAAAACAGCCAGGCCAGACGCGGCTTCCTTCGAGCGAGCCGACGAGCCGTTCTGGAGAGCGAGAGCGTGGGTCGAGAGCTGGACGATGGGGGCTATGGTGAGATGCTGGCTCGTGGCCGCGTCGACGACGGTGGCCACCGCGGCGCGCATGCCCAGATGATGCCGTCGGAGAGAAGCAGGTCAGGCCGCGGCGAGCTTGGAATCGGAGATGAGGCGGCAATAGAATAGGGAGCTGCATCGTGTCCATTGTCTATCCGGCCGCCGCCCCAGGTGTTCATCCGGTCACCGGCGCAGAGCTGATTGCTGAGGATGAGGCGGCAATACACGTTGCTTCGATTGGAAAAAGGAAAGCGATGAGGACGCCGGATAGGAACGAATGACAGCGGAAGAGATAAAAGCTGATTGAGGTGGATGGTCATCGGTGAGGTAAAATAAAAACTTAAATTCTACGTAGTACTTTCAAATCCACTGTTGAAAACTTTAAGAAAGGCAAATCTGTCCCATGGATAGATCAAGGATCTTGGTGGCACCACGGAGCAGCGCCGGCGCCGGCACCGGCAGGTTACGACTGGCGTCCACAGGGAAGAGGCCACGGACCACGCCGTCCGAGCGTCAGCAGGCGGCGCGGCCGATGCCACCAACGGCGGTGAGGCAGCGAGGGGCGGCGAAGATGATGGGCGTAGGCGCGCGGCGACGAGGATGCATCAAAACTCGATTTGTTTCCATTTGGCTGCAGAACGGCTCGGCTCACTCGGAATCAAGCCGTTTCTGGTCTCGCTGTTTTGCCGGACGTAACATGCGCTTTGAAATTCATAGAAGGGCACGTGGCTTCTATCTAGAAGGTACTGCGCGCCCTTGCATCTGCATCATGCGCGCATAGAATTTTCTTCCTCCATCGACGGCACTGCTGCGCCACCTCGATCAGTCTTTTGTGCTGCGTGGCAGTACTGGCACCACCCATAAATCCTCCACGCTTTGTGATCTCCGCTCTCGTCTCTGTCTGTCAACTGCGTGCGAGTGCGACCGGCCGCAGATTATGTGCGGCGCTTTTTTTTTTCTTTCCTTCCTATCTTCTGCAACATGGCTAAACTATATATCTTTAAAACCTAATAGACCCAATAGTATATAAAGTTAATCTATTTAAATGAATAAAAATCTACAACGGTTTATTATTGTGTCATGCTATCACTAAAAAAATAGTTCACCGATATCTAACATAAATATAGTCAGTATTTATTTTTTTCAGATAGATCTAATCAACATTTTATTAATACTTTTTTAAATTTTGTTCAACAACTTTAATAAACTACTTCAACAATTCAATGGCCACGTCACAAGAGACCTATACATGTAAAGTAGTTAACATTTTAAAACAATAAATTCAATATTTTTTAAAATATTATTCAATATTTTAAATAATCTAGTTCAACAATCATGCTCGTACACGAATCTCAAAACATATGCTCAAAACATTGTACGTCAATAAAACATAGTCAACATTCTGTAACAATAATTTCAACGTTTATTCAAATTTTGTTCAACATCTTAGATGAACTAGTTTAACGTTACGTTATGCACGATTCTCAAATCGGAAGATAGCATGACTTATAAATTTTCGAAAGTTATATAGAAAATTCGTTTTTTTTTTTCTCTTCCTTTTGGGGTGGTGCGGCCCATGAGGCCCATACAGCGGCACGCAAAGATATTTTGTAATTTGGGCCAACAACAGGATTTTACATGGGCTCGTAATTTCACACACTCTAAAAAAACAGCCGGAGAAGCAGGCAGGTACAAAGTGAATTGGGATGTTTTTCTTATGTTGGACCGAACGCAAGCCCAAAAACCAGGGGACTCCTATACCTAGTGGAAGGAGGTTAAGGGCATGTTTGGATCCTTGGGCGCGGCTCACCTGGCCTTGCCTACTCGCCTCGCCTCACGGTGCGTTTGGTTCCCTTGCCGAACCGGATCGCGCTCCTCGTCTCGTCTCTCGTCTCCCCCACCGGGGCCAGGGGCCAGCAGGGGCCATGGCCGCCACCCTTCTGCGCGCCGCGCCGCCCACGGCCGCCACGCTCCTGCCGTTGCTCCGCGCCGCAACGCCGCCGCCGCTCGCCGGGAGGGCCGCAGCCACGAGCCGCTCGCGCCTGCGTGCGCGCGGGCCGTCCGCGGTGGCGCGGCGGAGCTGGGTCGTCGCCTGCTCCTCCTCGTCCGCCCGCGCCGTGCTCGCCCGCTGGGACGCTTCTCCCGCGCTGCAGAAGCTCGATTTAGTGACAGTGGAGTTCGATTGGGGAAGGGGAGCTCGATTGGGTGGCCGTTAAGGTTGATTTGATGACAGGGGGGAGCTCCATTGGGTGGCCGGTCGATTCGGCGGCCAGTGATGGCGAAGGTTCTTGCCATGGCGCACTGTTCATTCGACGGCACCTGACTGCTCGCATGAGCATGCTGTGAACCTTGCTCGCGCAGGAGAGCCGATTTCGCTCTCCTGCGTTAGCAAGGATTTCCTTGCCCAGATGGGCTAGCTTGCCAAGCAACGAGGACAGAAAAATGGCTTCCAAACGCTTAGCCTTGCCTGGCGAGGCGAGGCGAGCAGCCGGCAAGACATCCAAACACGCCCTAAGCAAGCTAAATAAAAAACCCACCAGACCCAATAGCATCTTTCTCTATTTTCAACCTCAGTCAATTCAACAATTACAAATACCTAATTCAATCTTTCGTTTTGCTGAATCCAACATTTTACAAATACTAGTTCAACAATTTTATACATAGAATGTTGAATCAGTGTAGGGGAAATGTTGAATCAACGGTGATGGAATGTTGAATGTTGAACGCAAGAAGCTTCACGTGGGGCGGTAGAGCACCGGCGGCGGCGCGCGGCAGCCCCCCGGTGGCGGCGCGCCGACAGCCCCCGCCGGCGGCCCACGGTGGTCGAGGCGCGCGAGAAAGCGGCGCGGCACGGCGGCGCTCGCTGCGGCGGCGGCAACGGCGACGCTGCGCGCGGAGCGGCGCGGCGGCGCTGGCGGGGGCACGCGCGGAGGTGGCGCGGCGGCGCCCGGGCGTCGGAGGCATCACGGTGGAGGCGCGCTTGGGGATGAGGGAGGAAGGGGGAGAGAGGTGAGATGGATGCTGGAGATTGAACTGCACGAATCTCAAACATTGGAAGATTGATGGACTTTTGTCCTACCGAAAGATAGATAGGAATTACGAAAACCAGACTGTTTCCTCAGATCATTCGAGAGATATTTAGTACTAGTACCTCTGTCGATAAATTACTTGAATTTGATCAAGTTGTAATTGATATTTATGAAATCAAAGGACATATTGTCAAAGATATAGTATATTTAATGATGAATCTAATAATTCTTATTTAGTATCGGAACTAGTAGTATATAATTCTGCGGTTCAATTTAGAATTTTGTTGCGTGACTGATTTTTGGATTTCCATCGGTCACCAATATTGATCATTGGATCTGTATCTTTCTCACCCACCCGACGCCCGAAATTTATCCGGTACGCCTAGGTGAACAGAGTCCGCTGTCCACCCGATTGTTATTCGGGCCTAGTTGGCTCAAGGGGCCTAGTTTCTTTTTTCCTCTCCTATGGCAGTATTGCACGCGGCCCTTTTTTTATCCAACGTTGTACAGCATTGCTTTCTGTTTTGCACAGGTTGCCACGAATCATTTTCGTTCTCCATCCTCATTTGAGATTCTTGTGTGCTTATGCGTTTTTTCTTTTCGTTTTTTTTTTATGTCTCATGCTGCTGCGTGCAGATGTGTGCGTGTGTTTTTTTTCCTTTTTTTCGTTCTGCAGCATGGGTGCGTGTGTTTCTTATTTCTTTTCATTTTTTTCTGTAGACCGTAGGTGTGTGCCTTTATTTTTCTTTTCTTTTTTTATATTTTGTTTTTCCTTAGTATGCGTTTTTACTTATTTTTTTAAGTACTTTAAATATTATTCTATGCCCTCGGTGCACTAACATTTGATGTTTTTAGACTGAATGACTTTTATTGTTAGTATGATTTTTTTTATTTTGACGTTATTATTCTTTAATTTAATAACTTTTTCCTCACTTATTTTTTCCTCTGCACATATTCTATATTTCTTTCTTCCGTGCATAGAGCGTTTGTCATGTTGATCGTTTGGGGATTTTTTTTCCTTGTTATTTTTCTCTAAGTACGCATCCCATATGTTGTTTTAAATTTCAACGATTATTTCTTCCATAAATATCCTATCTAACGTTCTCAAATTTTTCTCTCTGAGTTTTTGCCCCGTGAAATGTTGCCCAATATTAGTGTTCTTTGTTTTTCCATCGCTGTGATTTTTTTCTTTGTAAGTATATCTGATATTGTTGTTATTATTTTCCTCCATGACTTTTTCCATCGTAAGCACATTGTGTGATAATGATTTTCATTTTTCTCATGAGGTATTATGTCTAATACAGATGACCTTTCCTCGGTTGGGTTTTAAGAAAAATTTGATGAAATTTGTTTTCCTTGTATTTTAAAAAATATATTCTAAGAAAAATAGGTGTTTCCTTGTTTCCGATCTACATTGTGAAATGGCTCGACTCTTTTGGTGAATTGTTGCCTTGTGAAATGTTGCCCAATATTGGTGTTCTTTGTTTTTTTACCACTCATGATTTTTTTTTCTTTATAAGTATATCTCATATTATTGCTATTTTTTCCTCCACAACATCGTAAGTATGTTTTTGTGACAATGATGCTCTTTTTCCATTAGTACAATGTCTAATATTGATGACCTTTCCGGTTGGATTTTGAGTGAAATCCGACGAAATTCTATTTCACTATATTTTGAAATAATATTCTTAGTGATCCTTGGAAATAAAATAATATTTACTATTTGGAAATAAAATAATATTTGTTTCTTGTTTTCTGATCCTTGTTTTGAAATTGCTAGTTTCTTCATTAATTTTTTCGTTACAATTTATTTTCTTCTTTTGTTTTGTATCAGTTTGTTTATTCATGTTGAAAATATCCTACTTACAAACCAGAATATTCTATTTTCAAAGTTGGAATATTTCAGTTTATGGAGGCAAATATTTTTTGCGAAACTATAATATTGTATTTTGAGTATTGAATATTCTTTTTTAAGCTCAAATATTCTTTCTCCAAAAGTAGAATATTCTGCTAGTAAAGTTAGAATATTTATTTAGTACATGTCGAATATCAGTTTTTTTATGACTATCTAATTTAAAAACATTTTTTTCTAAATATATTCATGTGTGATCTCATATGTTGGGTGATTTTTTTCTTCTTATTTTTCTTTAAGTACGATACAACATGTTGTTTTAAATTTCAATGATTATTTTCTCCCATAAATATCCTATCTAACGTTCTCAAATTTTTCTCTCTGAGTTTTTGCCCCGTGAAATGTTGCCCAATATTAGTGTTCTTTGTTTTTCCATCGCTGTGATTTTTTTCTTTGTAAGTATATCTGATATTGTTGTTATTATTTTCCTCCATGACTTTTTCCATCGTAAGCACATTGTGTGATAATGATGTTCATTTTTCTCATGAGGTATTATGTCTAATACAGATGACCTTTCCTTGGTTGGGTTTTAAGAAAAATTCGATGCAATTTGTTTTCCATGTATTTTAAAAAATATATTCTAAGAAAAATAGGTGTTTCCTTGTTTCCGATCTACATTGTGAAATGGCTCGACTCTTTTGGTGAATTGTTGCCTCGTGAAATGTTGCCCAATATTGGTGTTCTTTGTTTTTCTACCACTCATGATATTTTTTCTTTATAAGTATATCTCATATTATTGCTATTTTTTCCTCCACAACATCGTAAGTATGTTTTTGTGACAATGATGTTCTTTTTTCCATTTGTACAATGTCTAATATTGATGACCTTGCCGGTTGGATTTTGAGTGAAATCCGACGAAATTCTATTTCACTATATTTTGAAATAATATTCTTAGTGATCCTTGGAAATAAAACAATATTTACTATTTGGAAATAAAATAATATGTGTTTCTTGTTTTCTGATCCTTGTTTTGAAATTGCTAGTTTCTTCATTAATTTTTTCTTTACAATTTATTTTCTTCTTTTGTTTTGTGTCGGTTTGTTTATTCATGTTGAAAATATCGTACTTACAAACCAGAATATTCTATTTTCAAAGTTGGAATATTTCAGTTTATGGAGGTGAATATTTTTTGCAAAACTATAATATTGTATTTTGAGTATTGAATATTCTTTTTTAAGCTCAAATATTCTCTCTCCAAAAGTAGAATATTCTGCTAGTAAAGTTAGAATATTTATTTAGTACATGTCGAATATCAGTTTTTTTATGACTATCTTATTTAAAAACTTATTTTCTAAATATATTCATGTGTGATCTCATATGTTGGGTGATTTTTTTCTTCTTATTTTTCTTTAAGTACGATCCAATATGTTGTTTTAAATTTCAATGATTATTTTCTCCCATAAATATCCTATCTAACGTTCTCAAATTTTTCTCTAAAAGTTTTTGCCCCGTGAAATGTTGCCCAATATTAGTGTTCTTTGTTTTTCCATTGCCGTGATTTTTTTTCTTTGTAAGTATATCTGATATTGTTGTTATTATTTTCTTCCATGACTTTTCATCTAAGCACTTTATGTGATAACGATGTTCATTTTTCTCATGAGTATTATGTCTAATACAGATGACCTTTCCTCGGCAGGATTTTAAACAAGATTCGATGAAATTTGTTTTCTTTGTGTTTTAAAAAAATATTCTAAGAAAAATCGCTTGAAAAACATTAAAAAATAAAAAAATAGGTGTTTCTCGTTTCTGATCTACATTCTGACATGGCTCGACTCTTTTGGTGAATTGTTGCCTTGTGAAATGTTGCCCATTATTAGTGTTCTTTGTTATTTTAGCACTCATGAATTTTTTTATATGTATATCTCATATTATTGCTTTTTTTCCCCCACGACTTCTTTCATCGTAAGTACGTTTTTGTGACAATGATATTCTTTTTTCCATAAGTACAATATCTAATATTGATGACCTTTTCTAGGTGATTTTGAGCAAAATCCTACAGAATTATATTTCACTATATTTTAAAATAATATTCTTAGTGAAATCGCTAGAAAAAGACACCAGGGAATAAAATAATAGGTGTTTCTCGTTTTCTGATTTGCGTTGTGAAATTGCTAGTTTCATCATTAATTTTTTTTACAATTTGTTTTCATATTTTGTTTTATATTAGTTTTGTTCTTCGAGTTGAAAATATCCTACTTACAAAACAAACTAGAATATTCTATTTACTAAATTGGAATATTTCTAATTATGGAGGTGAATATTTCTTTGCGAAACTGGAATATTGTATTTCGAGTATCGAATCTTCTTTTTGAAGATAGAAAATTCTTTTTCTCAAAGTAGAATAGTTTGCCGGTGAAGTTAGAATATTTATTTGGTACACGTCGAATATCAGTTTTTTACCTGAATATCTTATTAAAAAACATTTTTTCTAAATATATTCATGTGTGATCTTGTTTTGAAGGTTTTATTGCCAGAAATACAATGATGTAATCGGACATGTGAATTTATTATTTAGCGGATATAACATTTTTTTAAATTGATATTCGTGTAGGATTCACATAATGATGACATGTACGTGTGATATTCATGCAAAAGTTCTACGATGACAATGCAAGAAATATTATTATTGTGGCTTCAAAACAAATTGTTCTTCCTATATCTCCACGCTACAGATTAAATATGCTTGGTATTCTTATTTTTGTTTTCAGGCCGAGTACTTCTCTACTTCGGGATGATGAGAGATACAGTATAACTATTTAGAAATTAGTGTAATAGTTCAGTAGTGGTGTCATGGTCTTTTACCACGTCAATAGATTTATTTGTAAGTTAGTGGAGTTTCACGGGCTGCCGTCTCGATGGCCAAGCTTGGAGACTCAACGATGCAGCGTATGCGAGATGAACGCAAGGATTTAGAGTGGTTCGGAATAAAATCTTTACGTCCGCTATGGTGTAGTGTTCTTGTATTGGTTGTTCTTGTGTTACGGTGTAGGAGCCGTGGGCTCGTGCGTGTGTCGGAGAGAGTCTCCTCATGGCAGTCCCTCTCCTTATATACTGGAGGAGGTGCCCTGGAGCGATTTATGAGAATGACTCCTAGTTATTGTAGGCCGTCAAGAGTATCCGTGATACGGGTACACGTCAAGTGGCAACTTATTAAACATGTTTTTTTATTATCTTTCCACACACTCCAGCTTTATTAAGGACTTCACTGTAATAACGTGCATGATATTCTTCACACTTAAAACACGATTGTTTATGTATTCAGATGTACTTTGATGCAATGAATAAACTATGATAGAATATTGTGATCACACGAAAAATTCACGAATGCGGCAAAACAAGAAACGGAAATCGCGAAGGAACGTGCGAGCGGAAAGAAAATCGCCAACTAAGCGCGGAAAGAACGGAAACAAATTCGCGAACGAAGAGCTACGCGCTGAAACGAAGCGCTAACGAGATGGGCCACGAAACAGATTCGGCCCAAAATAATGGAAGCGCTCAATCGCGCCGGGGGTGGGTAGACGGGAAACCTGTCCACGTAGGTGGACGCGACGAGCTCCCACCCCGACGCCCTCAGCCCTTTCTTCTGGGTGGTGCTGCCCATGAGGCCCATCTAGCCGCACGCAAGATATTTTCTAATTTGGGCCAACAGTACTTTACGCGAGCTCGTGATTTCACGCAGTGAAACGACCCGGATTCCGCGATGCCGAAATCCAAGCCTTTTTGCTCTTTACGATAGTCCCAGGATACATAGTGCTATCGTGAATCACGTATATCAGTCGATATCACAACCAGAACTTCGATTATTATTACATTTATATAATATTGGCCAAAGCCGATACAAGTCTATCTGGACTGAAGCATTACAACAGAGATCAAAGTATAAATTGCGGAAAACTGGTCTTCACATCCATTTCCACAGGCATACTTGAGCGTAGCACAGCAACCCTCGTCGTTCCGTCCGTCATAGGTAAGGTCGTCATCCAGCTCATCTCCATCCATCGTAGGAGTGGTCGCCATCCAGCTCATCTTCGTCCGTCGTAGGAGTGGTCGTCATCCGTCTCGTCTTCCAAAACCTGCGCGCCAGTAGCGCAGACCACCCTGAGACACTCCCCTAGGCGGCAGCATAAAAATAAAAGGGACTGGCACAATTGGAAGGCTCTAGGCTTCCTATGCAAGCAAGCAAATAGCAGCATTATCCAAATTATTATATCATTGTTCAATTCGGGAATTCGGTCACACGGCCGGTTCCCCTGCTCATTACTCATACCAACACATACACATCTCACCTCCATTCACCTCTTCCATACACTCTCTCATCATCAACTATTTCTGCGGCATGGAAAGCTCCCACCCGCCCATCCTCAACGGCCTCAGCCGGTGCTCTATCACTCGAGGGAGAAAAGAAGAAAACCCATGCTAGATAAGGTGAGTTCTGCCCTTGGCCCGTCCTTGACCGTGGACGTCGGCTTTACGTAAAGATTTACACTCTGCAGAGGTTTGTACATCTGTACCCACACGAGATGGGATAAGGGCAGAGTGTCCGCTGCCATTGGCCCACCACACCGGTAATGACCTCCCCTTCCTGGCATCATTCTGTTTTCCTGAGCTAGAAAACTATGCGGATATACTATCCACCGCACTCTCAGAACTGTGAGCTCGAAGAATCCGGGGCCTCCACGGGTCGAGTCTATCGGGAACGTGTGGCTGCATCACAGACCCACCATCGTTCCCTAACACTATCGCCTTACGCCTGCAGTCCGAGTACCATTGGGGAAGATCGAGAACCGAGCCTGAGGTCGCGTGGTATGCACGAAATATCCAAGAGTTATCACCCCTACTCGGTCCTTAATTTGGCGAGAGCAAGCCTTTCAGGGGTCGGTTGCCACCCTTAGCGGTGGGCCGCACACCACCACACACCTCTCTCCACTCAGGGTAGAGTTCTAGTCTCTCCCATAATTTCCGTGCCGACTCCCGCCACCCATCTCATACACCATCTCGCGCTCAAAAACCCACCCACTTCACACACGCCAAGAGTTATTACATCCCACCATCATATCACCCAATCTCACATCATGTTTATTTTATTTAGTTGAAGTAGTAATATGGTGGTGGCAATATAGCAAGCAGGGTAATAGTGGCTAAATGGAAGTAGGCTCCCTATTTTTGGGTTAACATAGCAAGCATGATCATAAATAAAGCAGCAGCAGCATATATGCGTGTTTATAGGATTCGAAGCAGGGAAGTGTCTGAATGGTGACCTGGAGTAGAGCTGATCATGCTCGGGCTTCAGTGTAGTCTCCCTCGTCTTCATGATCTCGCACCCTCCGATGTGCATCCTGAGTCTCCAACGGTCCCCACACCACTCGGCGCAACCAACAAAACAAAGAAATAAACACAACATAAGAACTAAGCAAACAACACATGGCAGAATAGAGACTAGAACGATGAAAGGAAGGAATTGAATTATGGGTGGAAATGGAGTTAGAAGACTAGTCGATAAGAGTTGCAAGTGGGATAAAGAGGTATCAACCCGGTTCTTGGAAGCAACGAGGCGCCGATGATTAAGCCGAAATTACGTGGGTGCTATGGTTTCATGAGCCGTGTCAGAATAAGGCATACTAGCCATGAGTGATGTGAGAGAAGTGTCATATCACCCTTTCACGAGATATCAAAGAGATTAATAATTCATCGATTAGATGAGAGATGTGCGTCATAAGAACGGTGAGGATTTCCTAGTAATATTCATTATTACTGAAGCACGAGAAGGTTAACTTAATTTAGATTACTAAGATTGGGTCGGATAGAATCCGGATCTGCACCCAATTAGCAATAATGAACTAGTTACCGGTACCACTCAAGTTAAATCCACAGCATAGGAAAACCATGCGTGGAAACCATTGGTCGCGTTTAGAGAATTGGAAAGATAACGGTAGGATAGTGAGCTATGGCCGAACTGAGCAAATGCTCATGGCTGGGTTTTCATGCGCAAGCTAGAAATGCATTAGAAGTGATAGCTACGGCCGATGCGAGCTGGTGCTCGAGGCCGTGCGCAACACGAGTGTATGAATAAATGTGAGACGAGTAATGGCCGTGGCGAGCGACAGCTCGATGCCGGGCACGTGTCTGATTAGATGTGACACAAATAATGGCTGCGGCGAGCGAGAGCTCGTAGCCATGCACGAAAGAGTGCGTGATTAAGTGTCTGGAAGACGGACATCGGCCGTGACGAGCCAAAACACGTGGCCGTGCACAAAAGAGCGAGTTAACTAGCTTTAGGGCCTTGGTGATGCTACGAGTGCAGCCCGTAGTAGCTAGAGAATCATGGTCGTGCTGATGACCTAGTGTATTTGAAAAGTTAGAAATTTCGGCAACATAACGACTGAATTGGTGATAACTCCCGGCCCGTGCATGCCACAAGAGAATAGATTGGGTGTGTGCATGCTACACGATTATGCCCACGGCGTGTGTGCCAATGGCATATAGTGACAGCACGAGAGAAACGTGCCCTGCAAAAGAAATGCGGCACGAAGGCCGGACAGGCATGTGCAGTAAGAAAGGCTCATCGGCACAACGGCCAGACAGCAAGGATGGGCACCATGGTTTCCTCGGCTCGAAGGCCGGCATCACAGGAGGGCAAGTTTGAGGTTCTCACCGAGGGCTTGAGGGGGGGGGTTGAGGTTGATGCCGGAAAGTTTGGCGCCGTGAAGAGGCGTCGCCGAGCCGACCGACTTCACCCTCGGGCTCACTGTTGTTGAAATGGTCGCTGCAGCCTCCAACCTCGGCATTGAACAGTGTAAGATTGAGCACGATCAAAAGAAGAGCAGAATTGAACTAGGAGTGAAGGCTTCACCTATGCAGCAGACTTCTCGAACACTTGGTGGGCAGCTAGTACAGGGCAGTGGGGAGGGCTCCAAGTTGCTGCCCTTTTGGGCATTTCGTCGAGCACCTGACAAGCAGCAAGGCAACAAAGGGGACGAGGATGCCGGGGGACTGAGTTGCGGGCTGGTGACTTGGGATGCCATGGGAGTTGGGCTCTGGTGCGTCGATCTGCAGGGAAGGGGCAGAGAGATGAACAGCAGCTGGAGCTAGAACTTTTGGACAGGAAGGAAACGAGGAGCAGAGGGACCTGTGAAATGAAGGCGCCATTGACGGGGAGTTGCCACTGCTGGCGCCGGTGGTGAAGAAGGGCTGGCACGTCCTGCTGCTGGCGGAGAATGGGTGCTGCTACTGGCCTTCACCGCCGAGGAGGAGTGGCACCCAGATAGGGATGAGCTCGCAGGCGGCCTACTGGTCGAAGGGACAGGGACGGCGGCGGCGGCTTGAGCTGCTGTTGTGCTGCGTCGTGGAGGACTGCTTCCTGTTGCCAAGGGGGAACGAGGAGGGGCGAGGTCCGAGAGCAGCGGCGCTGTGGGGACTTGAGGTCGGCGGCATCGTGGTCTTCCCCCTTCTACTGTCGGATAGGAGGCAGGCGAGGCGTCCAGGCGGTGCGTGACAGGCGAGCAGGGGCCACGCGATGCAGAGGAAGCAGAGGCCAGGGCGAAGCCGGTGCTGGCCGGCGCGGCGCGTCGGAGAGGGAGCTCGGTCGGAGCAGCACCACGGCGGCGGCATCCCGGCGATCAGAGGCAGCTAGGGGAGGAGCATCTGGGCGTCGGTGTGGAGGAGTGGAGCGGCGGTGGCTTGCTGCTGGTGGTCTTCTCCACCGAGGAGGGCTGGTTGCTGCTGCGCGCACACTGTGGAGAAAAGGCGAGGGAGGTGCTCGATGTCTGTTTGTGCCATGCGCTAGGAGGCAGAGAGGGTTGGAGGTGGGCTGTTGGTGTTGGATCTCGATAGAGGAGCAAAGGGATTTGGGTCTGCTGGTCTTGGAGGGAGGACGCCGTGGGAAAATGAATGGAGCTACCGCCTGCTCTTGCCTTGCGTGAGGAGGAAGAAGGGTGGCGGCGGCGGTGGATTGGAGAATGGGAAAGAAGAGGGGCTTAGATATTTCTGGAAGGAAGTTAGGGTTAGGGTTAGTTTTAGATGAGCTTTTAGATATTGAGTTGATAATAGACTGTAAATTTATTTTGAAACTGTTGGAGTATGTGTGTATTCAGCCCATGGAGGCCCATGTACTCTAGACTATTTTACCCCACCCTCTAGGGTTTGGGAGGAATCAATCAAATTAGCATGGTATCAGACTAGGGTTTCCTTCCTCCTCCCTCCTCTCTCCTTCCCAGCCGCCACAGCCACCGCCCGCTGCCGCCACACCATGGCCGGCGGCCAGCCGCTGCCGCCGCCGCCGCCTCCCTCCTCCTCCTTCCCTCTCCTCTCCTACTCCGCGGCTGTCCGCACGCCCTCTGTGCCGCGGCCCCCTGCGCCGCCGGGTTTCTCCAACGCCGCCGCCGCCGCCCAGGCCGACGCCGCCGCTGCCGCCCAGGCCGACGTCGCCGCCGCCGCCGCCCAGGCTGCCGCGCGGGAGCGCGCGGCGCCTCTCCAGGCCGCCGACGCCGCCGCCGCCCAGGCAGCCGCGCGGGAGCGCGCGGCGGCTCTCCCGGCCGCCGCGGCTGCAGTCGCCGCGGCCGCGGCTGCTGCCCCGGCCGGAGCCCGGCCTCCTCTGCCCCCGCCTCCCGCCGGCGCAGGGTGGAGCTCTGCTCCCCTGCGCCTGCCCAGTGTCTGGGCCGGGCCGGGTTGGGGGTCCTTGGGCCTGGGCGCGGACTGGGGTCCTTTCGGCTCCGTGTACACCGCCGCGCCGTCCTCGTCTCCGTCCTTCGTCGCCATCGGGGACCCTCCGGCCACCGATCTGCCGCTGACCGATGACCACATCTCCGTTTCGGCATCGACTGCCCCTACACCTGCTACTGCTACCTCTGCTGGGGGTGGGAGTCCGGTCTTCCACGAGCCCTCCGCCGGTGCTGCCCTCACTGCCGCCCTCCGTGCTGCCAAGAATGAGGCTGCGGCGGCTCAGGAGCGGGCACGTGTGGCCGCTCTTACTTGGGAGCGTGAGCGTGCCGAGGCGGATGCCCTCGCCCGTCGTGTCGCTGAGGCGGAGCGCTTCCTCTACGGCGCCCCCGACTTACTGCTTCACCAGGACCGTACTGAGGGCGGGGCCAGCTCTTCCCACCAGGCTCGACCACCTCTGCAGTGCACCCGGCCCGACCCTGCCGACCCGGTGGTTGCCCAGCTTCACCTCCAGGCGGCAGGGGTCCAGAACATCCGGGCCCTGGTTCCTGTCGTCCTCGACCCGTGATCTACCTCCTTCAGCCGCTGGCGAGACTTGGTCCTCCTCACTCTCCGCCGATACGCCCTTGACGATCACGTGCTCCTCGACACTTCTGCTGCGGATCGGGACCCGGCGTGGCAGCGCCTCGACAGTATCGTCTTGTCGTGGATCTTTGTGACCCTCTCCCTAGATCTCCAGGACATTGTCCGCGCTCCCAGGGGCACCGCGCGCCAGACCTGGCAGGCTCTCGAGGGCCAGTTCCTTGGCAATGCCGAGGCTCGTGCTCTTCAGGTCGATGCGGCCTTTCGCACCTTTGAGCAGGGGGACCTCTCCGTTGGCGAGTACTGCTGGCGGATGAAGGGCATGGCGGATGCCCTCTGTGACCTTGGCTGGCCGGTCGACGACCATTTCTTGGTCCTCAACATCGTGCGTGGCCTCAACGACACCTACAGCCACCTGAAGACCTGGATCTCCAAGCAGAAGCCGTTCCCCTCCTTCTTGCAGCTACGGGATGACCTGGTCCTTGACGAGCTTACCAGGGGCTTCTTCAAGGGGTCCTCCTCCACCGTCCTCGTCGCCACTCCTCCAGCTGCCCCTGCGAGCTCTCCGGCGCCACCTGCTGCTCCTCCGACTCCTGTCGCTCCTCCAGCACACTCCCTCCTCGGCGCTCCTCCCCCTGGGCCGAGCGGTGGTGGAGGGGGCCGTGGTGGCCGTCGTCGACGGAGGGGGCGCGGTAGTGCCACTCGTGGGAGTACACCGACGCCTGCTCCCCCTGCTGCTGCTGCGGGTGCACCCTGGCCATCCTCCTCCGCCGGCAGCCTGGCTCCCACCTGCCCAGTTTACTCCTCCGGCATGGCCTGCTGGATGGGACCAGGCTGCGTTGGCTCGCTCTTTCAGCTCTGTGGGGCTGACACCGCCAGTGGGCACCGAGTGGATTGCTGACTCGGGTGCCTCCTACCACACCACTCCGACCGCTGGTATACTCTCGTCTGTCCGGCCTCCCCATTCTTCTTGCCCTTCTTCCATCATGGTCGGCGATGGGTCTTGTTTTCCTGTTACCTCCGTGGGGGATGCGGGCTCTCTTGGCTCTTTTCGTCTTCCCAATGTTCTTGTTGCTCCTCATATGGTCCATAACCTTCTTTCCATTCGTCAATTTACAGATAACAATTCTTGTACTATCGAATTTGACTCTTCTGGTCTTACTGTGAAGGATTCGGCTTCCCGGCGTCCACTTCTCCGATGTGACAGCCAGGGGCCCCTTTACACCCTCCGGCTTCCTCCTTCTGCTGCTTCGCCTTCGGCTTCTCCTTCGTCAGCTGCTTTCATCGCCACCACCTCTTCCACTACCTGGCACCGCCGCCTTGGTCACCCAGGCCGCGACGTTTTGGCTCAGCTCAGTCGTAGTGCAGATCTGCCTTGTACTCGAGCTCCTGATGAGCATCTTTGTCATGCGTGCCAGTTAGGGCGTCATGTTAGACTTCCTTTTTCTGCCTCTTCTTCCCATGCAGATCGCTTGTTTGATCTTGTACACTGTGATCTGTGGACATCTCCTGTACTCAGTGTTTCTGGTTATAAGTACTATTTGGTGGTGGTTGATGATTTTTCCCATTATTCTTGGACTTTTCCATTGCGCTTTAAATCTGAGACGTTCTCCACGTTGTCCCACTTCTTTGCCTGGGTTTCCACTCAGTTCGGCCTCACCATTAAGGCCGTCCAGTGCGACAACGGCCGTGAGTTCGACAACAACGCCTCCCGCTCTTTCTTCCTCACTCGCGGTGTCCAATTGCGCATGTCTTGCCCCTACACCTCCGCTCAGAACGGCAAGGCTGAGCGCATGATTCGTACCACTAACGATGTCATGCGCACCCTTCTGTTCCAGCCTTCTCTTCCCGCTCGCTTCTGGGCGGAGAGTCTTCACACAGCCACCTACTTGATCAACCGTCTCCCCTCCACTGCCTCCCCAGCTCCCACCCCGCACCACGCTCTCTTCGGTACCCCTCCCCGCTACGATCACCTCCGTGTCTTCGGGTGTGCCTGTTACCCTAACACCTCTGCCACTGCTCCTCACAAGCTGGCGCCCCGTTCGACTCGGTGTGTGTTTCTCGGTTACTCCCCTGACCACAAGGGGTACCGCTGCTTTGACCTCACGTCTCAACGGGTCTTGATCTCCCGGCACGTTGTGTTCGATGAGTCGTTTTTTCCTTTCTCCTCCACCACCACCCCAGCCTCCGACCTTGAGTTGGAGTCCTTCTTTCCCACTGACCCGATGGTCCAGCCACCCTTGTCTGAGCGTTCTACAGGTCCTTCGCCCGGTGTGCCTTCTTGATGCGCCGGTCCCGCTTCCGGTTGTCCCAGCTGCACCACGCGCGGCCCCGGTGTCCCCTGCGGCACCACGCGCGGCCCCGGAGTCCCCTACTGCGCCACGCACGGCCCCGGAGTCCCCTGCCGCACCACAAGCGGCCCCGGAGGCCCCGTGCCCGGAGGCCCCGTTGTCCCCCGCCGGGCCGCTTGCGGCTCCCAGGCCTCCCCTGCGCTATGCGCAGCCCGTGCGGGTCTACCAGCGGCGCACGGTGGTCTCCCCTGCTCCGACACCGCCGCTGCCGGCGTCCCCTGTGCCGGCCCCGTCTACGTCCCCGCCTACGGGGCCGCCGGAGCCGCCTCGTCTCCCTCGCCTTGCCGCCTGTGTCGAGTCGACGGTGTACCACCCGCCTGTCCTCGAGCGGGATCCTCGTCACCTACATCCCATGGTGACACGGCGGGCGGCTGGTGTTCTTCGGCCTGCGGCCCTCTCGACTGCTGCTGCGGAGCCGGGGATCTCTCCTGTACCCTCCTCCGTCCGTGACGCCCTGGCCGACCCTCACTGGCGCCGTGCGATGGAAGAGGAGTACACAGCTCTCCTTGCCAACCAGATGTGGGATCTGGTGCCACCCCCGCCTGGTGGCAATGTGGTCACTAGCAAGTGGATCTGGACGCACAAGAGGCGCGCTGATGGCACTCTGGATCGCTACAAGGCTCGTTGGGTTCTCCGGGGCTTCACCCAGCGCCCTGGTGTGGACTACGATGAGACCTTCAGCCCAGTGGTGAAGCCTGCTACAGTGCGCACGGTCCTCTCGCTTGCTCTCTCTCGCTCGTGGCCTGTGCATCAGCTGGACGTCAAGAATGCCTTCCTTCATGGCACCTTGACTGAGACCGTCTATTGCAGTCAGCCGGCGGGTTTTGTGGATCCCACTCGCCCAGATATGGTCTGCCGGCTCAACAAGTCTCTCTATGGCTTGAAGCAGGCTCCTCGGGCTTGGTACTCTCGGTTTGCCACGTTCTTGGTCACCTTGGGGTTCACTGAGGCCAAGTCAGACACCTCCTTGTTTATCTATCGGCATGGAGATGAGATGGCCTATCTGCTGCTCTATGTTGATGACATCGTCCTCACAGCCTCCAGTCCGTCTTTGCTTCAGCGGATCATCACCTCCCTGCAGCAGGAGTTTGCTATGAAGGACCTTGGCGTGCTCCACCACTTCTTGGGTGTTACACTCGAGCCCCGTCCCTCTGGCCTTCTCCTCCACCAGCGGCAGTACACTCTTGACATTCTGGAGCGTGCAGGGATGGCTGATTGTAATCCCTGTTCCACCCCGGTTGACACGCAGGCTAAGCTCTCAGAGGATGCGGGCCCTACAGTTGCTGATCCTACTGCCTACCGTAGCCTTGCTGGTGCTTTGCAGTATCTCACCTTCACCGGGCCGGACATCACATATGCAGTTCAGCAGGTCTGTCTTCATATGCATGATCCCCGGGAGCCGCACCTCACTGCCCTGAAGCGTCTCCTCCGCTACCTTCGGGGCACTGTGGACTACGGCCTCTTTCTGCACCGGTCTTCCTCCGCCGAGCTCGTTGTCTACACTGACGCTGACGGGGCCGGGTGTCCGGACACTCGTCGGTCCACGTCCGGCTACGCTGTCTTCCTGGGCGGCAACCTTGTCTCTTGGTCGTCCAAGCGGCAGCCGGTCGTCTCTCGCTCCAGTGCTGAGGCCGAGTACCTAGCTGTCGCCAATGGCGTAGCAGAGGTTTCCTGGCTCCGGCAGCTCTTGGCTGAGCTTCACAGCCCGCTTGCCAAGAGCACGCTCGTCTACTGCGACAATGTCAGCGCGGTGTACCTCTCCACCAACCCGGTCCAGCACCAGCGGACCAAGCATGTGGAGATCGACTTGCACTTCGTCCGCGACAGGGTCGCCATCGGCGATGTTCGAGTTCTACACGTCCCGACCATCTTCCAGTTTGCCGACATCTTCACCAAGGGTCTACCCTCTGCGGTCTTCTCCGAGTTCCGTTCCAGCCTCAACATCGCGCGTGGCTAGAGTTGAGTCTGCGGGGGGTGTTACCCAGAGTGTGTGTTCTTTCTTTCTTGGCCAATCTGAAACTCTGTTGCGCCGGAAGTTCAGACTGCGGGGGGGTATTGGAGTATGTGTGTATTCAGCCCATGGAGGCCCATGTACTCTAGACTATTTTACCCCACCCTCTAGGGTTTGGGAGGAATCAATCCAATTAGCAGAAACTCAAAGTACAGATGAATTAGATTCATTTCCAGAACCAAATTAATTTAATTCAAACATCCGGAGATCCGGTGCCGCAAATAATTATTCTGACAAAAGGCGGGTCTGAGACATTTGGCTGTGAGATAGTCATTGAGAATTTACTCTGAAGCTTTCCAATGGAGCGATGATTTTTGGATTCGAATTTAATTGCGAATAATTAAATTCGATTAGTCGAGAGATCACGCCGCGGTCCGAGAAAGAATTAGCACCTCACGAAATAAATTATATTTAATTTACATCGGTGCTTGATTTATTTATTTGAGACAAGTAATAATTCTCAATCCGAAGTAATCCGCAAAGAATTTAATTCGGTGGTTCGAACATATTACTACGCCTCAAATACTTATCCTTGAAAGGGGAATAAATAGTTCACGAAATATGGTAGATAATTTATCCTGATTGGCTTAGGGTCTTGCTCTGTCGGCGAAGTATCTTTGTGGGAGAATACTCCAAGGCTGACATTAACTCAAGCTGAGTCAAAATTCTTCCAATCGAATTAAATTGTGACGGCCGTAATTCGATAGGAAAGAACTGTCACCAACTTGCTTCGGATTAAATCCCATGAGGATTTATCACCGAGCATTCCATGATCGAAAGCCGATGCCAACTCGGGCCCAAACTAAACCGCGTCTGGTCTGAACCGAGGGACCCGAATCATCGTCGTATTTCTCGTATGGAGTAAACAAAACCCATGTGGGAGTGAACTTCCGACGGTTGAGCGAAGATTGGATTAGGCCATCAACCACAGTTGAATTAACTAAAGTTAGTTGACTTGGCATGGCTGGAGATCGAGCCATAACCCAAATGAGGATTTCCGCATTGTCGGAGATTGATCTGATGATTTAGGATTACGAGCGAAACTTGATCCAAATATCGTTAATGGAGGAAGATTCGTTAATGTTATGAAGCCAGGGTTTCCGAGAGTGTCATGATAGGGGTGATGGGTTCGAGAAAGTCATGGATGATAGAAGTTAGAGAGTAGATATAAAGTAGACGTTGATTGGAAGATTAGATTGAGAAGATTATAGGATAACGGTTTAATTCTCGAACTAGAGTTCGAATTTAAACCGGCACACAATCAACCAATCAAACAAACACTCAGTTAATTTTATTTGTCAAAACTTTATTAATTCAAATAAGTTATTTATGTTTGAGAACAACAAATTTTAATTGATTGCAAACACATTTGCATTGTTTAATAAAAAGTTTTAAAAATTTCAGATTTTCGTGTTTCCAAAAATCCGGAATGTTACACGCACCAACAGCCTGAGAAGCGCCTTTTTTTATTTTTATATTTTTTAAAATCGTTTTTTCTAAATTTATACTCCCTCCGTGCACAAAAGAATGAAATTCTGGCTTTGTCCTAAGTCAAACTTTCGTAACCAAGTTTATATCAAAATATATTAAAAGTTATGCTACCAAATTAGTATCATTAGATTCGTGTTGAAATGTATTTTCATATCATACATAATTGATATCATAAACGTTATTACATTTTTATATAAATTTGGTCAAATTTACGATAGTTTGACTTAGAATAAACTCAGAATTTCATTCTTTTGGGGACAGAGAAAGTACTTTGGAATAGATTTTTTACACAAATAGGCATCCGGCGCCGGAAGGTTGGGAGGACCCTTGCGCCTAGGGGTTGGGCGCCAAGCCCCTGTAGCCCGCTGGCGCATAGGCTCCGGGCGTCAGGAGCCTTTGCGGACTGTGCTGCTGGCTGTGCTGCTGGTGGTGATTATAGCGTGCTGCTTAAGCTAGTACTTCCTTTTCTATAATTTATTTTGGCGCAATTAGTTAATTTTGTTTGCAATAAATTATTTATCTACAAATCCTATCAATCCGATGCAATAAATACTACACGCTCATATCGTATATGGATTTCATTTTCGACGTTCTGTATATCGAATCCAAGAGAAGGAAAAAAATAAATGGGTATGGATACAAAATGAGGTGAGAAAAAAAAGAAAAAACAACAAAAACATTTTGCATCTATAGGTTTTGAGTCTTTCTACCCTTTTCCAACCATCTTCAAACTGCGTGGTGGGGCTAACGTGAAGGGTATAATTTGGCCATTTCAGATAAAAAAGTTTCCAAAAAACTCGTTTTTTTTACGGTGTAGATATATCGATGGAAAGCTAAAATGATAATTTTTCTAACCCAACTAACACCACCCCTAAAATTCATTCACAGTCAACAAGAATTGTTAAAACAAAATGGCGTGGAATTTATCTGAGAGTCCGATTCGGCCTGTAGAAACAGTCCACGTGAAAACGGACGCCCTAGTTGCATACGGACTCCGTTTTAGATATTATATATTTATATATCTTACCGAAAAGCTAAAAAGATAATCTTTGTAGCCCAACTGGCATAGGAAAAATCGACGATTACAATTGATTGCCAACGATTATCAATTTATTTTTCTATCGATATACAGAACGTCGAAAACAGAGTCCATATACGATATGAGCGTGTAGTATTTATTGCATTGGATTGGTAGGATTTGTAGATAAATAATTTATTGCAATTTATTGCAAACAAAATTAACTAATTGCGCCAAAATAAATTATAGAAAAGAAAGTACTAGCTTAAGCAGCACGCGATAATCACCCCCAGCAGCACAGTACGCAATAATCAGTGGCACAGGCTCCCGGCGCCCGGAGCCTGGGCGCCAGCGGGCTACCCCTAGGCGCTAGGGTCCTGGCGCCCAGCCTTCCGGCGCCGGACGCCTACTTTCATAAAAAGTCTATTCCAAAGTATAATTTTAGAAAAAATGATTTTAAAAAATATAAAAATAAAAAAAACGCTGGAGAAGCAGGTAAGTACAAAGTGAACTGAAGTGTTTTTTCCAATGTTGGACCCAAAGCAAGCCCAAAAACTAGACTGTTTTCTCATCTCAATCTCCCATGTTCCCCGCTCATGACGCAACTCAAGGTACGAGTAAAATCATTTTGTACCTAAAGGCATATAGTAAAAAAAATTTAATGATGAATCTAGTGACTCTTATTTAGTATTGGAACTACTAGTATGATTTTTTAGTTAAATTTACAATCATTTGATCAAGGATGAAGCCGAAAGAAAATAACCCTCTGGACCATCGGATTTATACCAATGCGTAAGAAACTAAAGCCGAATCCAATAGCTTGCATAGTCCGACACCTTATTTTCTGCGCACTCTTAAGATGCAAATGCACATTTCACGATCCGCTAAACTGTTCAATCGTCCAAAATGCACAAACACAATTATTTGCACATTCTACTGTAGTCGGTCTAAGGCTGAATCCAACCGTTTCCCTAAAACTTATCCCTATACACTATTTCAACTACTTCTCTCTATGTCTACGGTGCAGAATAGTACTATTACAGTATATAGAAGAACAGTACTGCTTCAGTGTATAGAAAATCTATTTTAAAAGAGCCACTAGATTCAACCCAAATGAACGCTGCACAGGGGCGGAACCAGCCGGTAATCGAGGTAGGCCCCGACTAGCCTGGAATTTGAACACCCCTGAAGGCCCAAAACAACCCTAAAGCCTTCCGTTGCCATCCGAGGTCTTGCAGCCCGAGCCGCCGCCGCCCGGGCGCCTCCCGACGTCCCACGACCCCGTCGCCCGCTCGCGCGACCCCGACGCCCTCCGCCACGGCGCCGCCCGCCGGCGCGCCTCCACACCCCGTGCTCCTCCAACCGCCTCCCCGTCTTCGCGTCTTCGCCAGCCGCCTCCCCGCCTCGGCGAGCAGGAGCAGCCCTCGGCCCCCGCGAGGCTTGACAGCGCGCAGGCTGCCGGCGCCGGGCCGCCACGGCCGCACGGCGTGTCGGCGCCCCATCACCCTTCAGGCGACCAGGCAGGCACTGCCGCGCGGGCAGACGGGCTGACAGGTAGAGGCCTGCGGCGCCGCCGGCCGCCCTGCTCCCGCTGCGCCCGCGCCGCTGCCCGCTCCGGCGCTCCCACTGGGTAAGGCACTCCCACAGTCCCACTCCGCCAATTTCAGATCTTGAGATTTAGAATTCTAGATGACTAAATCTGAATATCGCACTTAGTACCAGCAGCAGCAGCAGCAATGTTTGGTTACTTTTATTATTGAATGATTGTTGGCTATTTTTAGTGAGCGTGATATCTTCTCTAAGGTTAGTGAGGATGACATACTTCACCTCTTCATGGCTATAAAAAAGCGCAAAACAAAAACGATAGAGTATTCTAGTATTGTAATCTTCTATTTATGTATGATATTGTCTATGTTTAAACCTTTTATATTGTAATTTATGCAAGTTCCGAACTTCTTTGTTGGATTGTATATCATTCCCCTCATGTGCATTGTATTTTTTTTAAGTTTTTGCGTTTACTGAGTTAAGCGCACACATCCCACACCTACGTCTGTATAGTAAAAAAACAATAAAACGTTTTTTTTTAAAAGAACTCATACCTAGCCTGAACCTAAAGTCAAGCTGGAAACTTTTGCTCTCATGCCCGCCTAGTGAATTCATCAGGGCACGTAGGATTTGGGGCCAAAAATGACGGAGATAATTCCTGCTGGTTAAAAATCACAGCCCAAACCTTTCTTAGCCCCTTGAATTGAATTGAGACATCATCAAGCTTACTCTAAGATTGTTGAAGAATTACTCCGTCCTAAATTGTAAGTAGTTCTAGATCTCTATTAAATTCATTCATGACATATATGCGTATTTAATATGTGTCTAGATTTATCAACATCTATAAAAATATGCACAGATGAAAAGAGATCTAGGACCTTGGAATTTAGGATGGAGGAAGTAAGAAAGAGCTGCTTTTGCAATTCCTTTTCTTTGAGGGTTAGTCATAATCCTGGTCCTATAGTAGACTAATCTCACTGGGCTTTTGGCGAATTGCGACAGGGGAGGAGGCCCACCATAAAAAATAACAGTGGCGGCCCACGAAACGGCCCTTGAGGAACCCACGGTGTATAAACCCTTCCTCTCTCCCGCCGACCCCTCGGTTCCTCCTATCTGCCGCTGCTCGTGGTGAAGCAGGTGGTTCCGTGGCGGCGGTGCCAAGGCCATCGACTCCTGGTGTCAACGGTGCATGTCAAGCCTCAAGGTATCTAAGCCCGCCGCTGCCTAAACGATCCTAGTCCCCTGCCACTGGCTCCCAAACCTTACACGCCTACCTCGATTATCGCGCTTCAAATGTTATTCTCCTCCAAGCTCATCGTGATTGACTGCAGGTGTCACGTTTGTTGTTGCTGTGGCTTCGATAGCGCCGCCATGGCATTCTGGGGTGAGGGTGCTGCCTTGTCTAGTTTTTCCATAGCTATTATCTGTTTGGTGCGTGATGAATTGATTGACTACGATGCAGGGGTGGAGGTGAAGCCCGGGAAGCCCTACACCCACACCTACCAGGCCAACCATGGCCGCCTCCGTATTTGCCAGGTTGGGGTCCCTCTATTAGCTTTTGTCGTTTTTCCAATTGACATTTGCCTCTTTGATTTAATACACCTATGCTATGCCCGACCTGTTGATATCCCACCCCCATATGCTTTGTTTTTGTTGGCATTGGATATGCATTCTCTTTTATTTCTACATATCATGTTCCATAATAGAGAAGGCTTGGAAATCAGGATATGTTATATTCAACTAGCATAGTTGCTTTTGGTTATCTTCTGGCATAGAAATGTTATAATCCAGTGACCCTATCTTGGTACTAAGTACTTACATTATCTTAACCTCACTCCCTTTAGATTCATACACTCTAGCTTTATGTTGTGGCTGGAGATTTACGCTACCGTTTTATATTCCTTGCAAATTCAGCAATGTTGCTGGTTGATTTGTTAGTTCCTTTTCATTTGGTTACTAGTACATGATACTTCAATTACCTATTTCCGTCTTGCTGCTAAGCACCATACTTTTTTTTATCAGCCTTGAATGTGTACTGTAACTTTTTTTTACTATAGGCTACACTTGGCAATTGTGATGCTGCTGCAAGGACGGTGCTGCAATGCAATGTTGGCAACAAGATCCCCATCAAACTTTGTAGCCTAAATCCAAAATTGGCTGAGATGTGCCATCTTGAGATTGAGTTGGAGGAGGTTGATGACGTCGTCTTCTCGGTAATTGGTCAGAGTTCCATCCATCTCTCTGGATACTATGTCCGTGCAAGCAGCCGGTCTAATGTGGGAGACAATGAATCGTATCCTTCCCAATGGTATCGTGTTTTTGTATCACTTGTGTAGCATTTCAGACTATAAGTCATTCTTAACATTGTAATTAGAGAATCTTATGGGGAAAATATTGGGCAATCTGATACTGATGACGAGCATGATGCCAATGAAGACAGCTATGAATCTGACTTTATTGATGATCGTGGCGTTCCAGAACCTGAGAAGTATAGGTCTGGCTTTATAGATGATAGTGATGATGAGTACTCTCCATGCCACCACAAACAAAAAGGTAAAAGGTTGACCCATGTGACCATGAATTTCATTGCAAATATATGAGCTAGATATACTTGTTTCTATCTTATTCCACATGTACTTTTCATGCTTTTGGTTTTCACCATGTGAAGACAATCTAACAGTAATAGGTAACTCTTAATGGCACTTGGCTTATCTTTGTTAAATTAGTTATAACTACAACTATGTGATTTTATGTATAAATGATCTTATTCTTATTTTTTTCTTTATCAAGAAATTGTGAACATTCGTTTTGTTTAATTGTCCTGGATGCCAGCCAGGTAGCTCCTATTTTAACATGCTAAATGTTTTTATTATTTGACATTTGTCTAAGTTTGATCCTGCATTGTACCCATATGGAACCAGAGTATTGTACTGTGGGTGAACTATCACTTTTGATAACTTCTGGCTTTAACGTGAATTAACATGCCTTTGCTGTTATATTCTTACTATAGCTTCATGCATTTCATTTATTTGTTTTCTGTCTATACACCCTACTTACAGGGGCGACACTAGTGTCCCATGGCGGTGCACATGCACCAGGGAGAACAAATAAAGATTTCAATATCAACTAGCTCATTTCAACCATATAGTGCAATATGTTTTAGATATGTACTGAACCTGTGCACAAGGGTAGCTTAGACCCTAGCTTTGCCTCTGCTTGCTTATTCCACACATGGGGATTGCACATTTCCATACGTTTAATTTGCAGATATCTGCTCATAGTTCCATCCTAATATTTTCTAACAAATTTTCAATTTTGTGCATATAGCATCTGACACACGTAAGGCTGAAAGAAGGCGGCGCTTGAAGAGTTACCAAGTAGGTAGCACTGATGATGATAATGATGACTCTCCAGTGATGAAGCCTGCTTTCATGCACAGTGCAGTGACGAGGCCTGCTTTCATGCGCAATGTTCCTTCAATATTTGATATCACCAGTGATGAAGATGATGATGTGCCCATATCTGTTGCATTGGGTAAGAAAGACACTGCTAAGGCTGCTGAGGAAACTAACCCACAAAATGGACAAGCAAACGATGAGACCAGGAAAAAGAGTAGTGATGCCAAGAAAAGAAAACGTTCTGCCACTAGTGAGGATCCTGCATCGCCAATGTATATCTCTCGGGTCCTAATCAGGTGTTTATTTATTTCCATCTACTACCCACTGTTCTTTAACTAATAACATCTTATGATCAGGGATATGACAGATGCTAATGCACCTTGTGTTTCAAAACAAAGTTCTGGGATTAAAAAGAAATCAAAGAAAAAGATGAGAAACCAATCAGGCGAAAAGGAGAAGAAACAATCCAATATAAGAACATTGGAAGATGGGTTGATGGTAGAAGATCTGTCATCAGGAAAAGTAGATTCAAAAGTGGCTTCTGATGGCTGCAAGGTAGCTGCTTAGTTCTTTCCAGAGAGTTCCGTTCCATGTGCTTTTTAACTGCAAATTTCATATCAATTTGCTTAACAAATTTCCTTTTATGATGATATTGCTATGAGCAGTTTGACACACAGATTTCTACTGACATTGTATCGCTTGCAGTTACTTGATCATGCATGGCTTTACAGTCAATGCACTAGCTTTCTATACCATAGCACTTCACAGAAAAATAAACAATGCCAACTATTATGCGTTATTTGTGCAGGTCTATATCAAATATGTTGCCATGTCGAAGGATGGGGAAATTGTTGAGTCTAACGTTAGTGAAAAGCCTTACAAGTTCAAGCTTGGTAATATATTTGCAAACACACTTTTATACTGCATATTGGATTTTTAATATAAATAATCACGATGTGTCTTGTGCTGATTAAAGGTGCTGGAAAAGTTATCCGCGGATGGGATGTTGGTATTCGTGGTAACCACCTCAGAGCTTGATTTGAAAAAAAAATGCTTCAAGTTCATTTGTGTTAGGTTTATATAGTTTCTCTATGTACTTGTAGGTATGCGGGTTGGGGAGAAAAGAAGGCTCACAGTCCCACCTTCAATGTGGTATGCGATTAATATCTTGTCCCTTTTGTCATATATACACATCTTTAGAGAAGTTCTATATGAACACTTCATTTATGTTGCCTATGGATGGTATATATGCTGCAGCTTTGGCGGTAAATCAGTGGTAGAAGTACCAAAAGATTCTTCAGTCATCTATGAAATTGAGTTGGTGAAGGTGAAATAAAGAAAAATATATGTTAGGCTTTTGCATATGAATTTTGTTGAACCACAGACGATGCATGTTCATCTCAACTTAGGTCTGAAAGAACTGCTGTGCACTAATTGTAATTTGTGGTCAGGCTACTTCATTGCCTTGCAGCACGATAGGACATTAACCAGTGGAGTGCAGGGGGTTGCTTCATCTGTGCAATGCTTGCAGCAGAAGATTTTGTTCGTCTAAGTACTCGGTGTTGCACTTTGTCCAGTGGCTCGCTATATGACTTCGTAAACTGCATATGATGGCTGCAGCACTTTTGTGATCTGGTAGTTTGCCATTTGTTTGTGACTACCCTATTCACAGTCACAGGTCGCTACTTTGGATCAAGTTTCTTTTGTAGATGCTTGATTAAGCAGTGTAACAGTTTGATCGTAGAGGTTCTCTGATTTTGAACCTTCTCAAGTCTTTGTTAACGAAGTGCTGGGCTCTTTTTTTTTGGGTCATATTTTACAGACATGCTGAGCCTGGATTTGGTGGAGACCCTGCCACTCACATAGTTGCTGATGTCATAGATGCCGACCAAATTGGTCTGGTTTTTGCCTAGTATACTTCCAAGATCATTGTTCTAGTCTCCTAGAATTTGATCAACCATAGCATGATTATTTATTTTGCCAAATTTGCAGCTGAAACTGCTGAAAATACTCACTATTGAGATTTGCTCTCTACTTTTGTGTGCACTCTACTGCAGTAGTGCTTATTATCAAGGTAGTTTTCATTTAGTTGTAGTTTAGTACTTTTAATTGAAACGGCCATTGAATAGATATATAATTTGAACATATGTATTTTCAATGGCTATATTTTTCAGCTCTCTGTATATGAAGCCATGTCCCAAAATAACTTCTTTTTCTTGATACAAGACACTCTTCCTGAATCCTGACAAATGAGTGCATATCACATTTCCGTGACTGGCTATATCACTATATAATTCTCCTGGCCTTTCCGCTCTGTCTTTGGCCCTTCATGGCATGGCAGGCAGCGCTGGGCTGCCGGCGGTTCACAGGACAAGGACCGACTCCTCCTGAGTCCAGCTCGCTGCCTGCATTCCGTCCGGCCTCTGCTTCGTCATGGCTTCCTTCAACCAACGGCTTCGCAACACCGTCCGTCTCCAGCTGGTGCTGGACACATGCGTGCCGGTGTCGATTGGCGGCAGGGTCGGCCAGTCGAGACTCGTGAATCGGAGCTTGTCTGTCTTGTCGGCGTACCACTCAAGTCAGCGCCTCAGTGTCAGTGGTGCCGGCCTAGGCGATACAGGGCGGTATTGCTCCCCCGATGCGGCGGTAGCATCTGCGTGATGGTTTCCTTGATCACTTCGACGTCTTTCCCTGGCGGCGGCCAGCGGAGATTTAATCCTTCTTAAAAAAAAAACATACATTGTTGTGAGCTTTCCAACCGTATGAAATTTTCTAGAGAAGAAACTCTTCTGCGCGATCGGGTATATTACACTTGCAGGGGGTTGGATCAAAAGCTCAAAGCTCAAGAGCTGTGGCTCAACACATTTGTAGCTCGGTGAGATTTTAAACGTTCCGACCATGGTTTTTAAGTTCGTTTCGTTAATGAGCTGATTCAAGAGAGTTCACTCACGAGCCAGTAGATTGGTAGCTTTATGATGGGCACAATATAAATTTCACTTGACCACTTCATATGATAAAAGAGTATTTGTGAATATGCAGCTACATTAACTACAATCAGCTAGAGTTAAGTAAGTTTGGCTAAAGTTCTATAGGTTCGGCTAAAGTTGAGTAAGTGTGGCTATCATCAACTAGATCTAGCTAAAGTTAAGCAACTTTATCTAACCTGAGCTACAGAAGAAGACATTGGAGCATATATTACCCACCGTGACGGTTGTGGTGGCAGCCTGCCCCTGCTACTGGAACATTGCCTGCAAAATGCAATGCATTAGTAATATGTTTTGCTAAACGATATGATTGATAATTGTTCACTTTCATACTTACTTGAATCACGCTCTGTTGTTTTGGTTTTAGCTAGCTCAATAGTCTTGGTGCTGCTTGTAGTACTCCTCTTGTGCTCTATTGTATGCATCACGTTGCACAAGCTCTTGATGCAGCATCTCTATCTCCATGTCTTCCGCTGTGCGGCGCTGGCGGTTGCTTCTCTGGAGTCAATCATGCTGTCAAACATGGAATACTTTCAAAATTCAAGCAAAGTATTGACATTGATACTTTATTCTATTCTATTGAACACAAATAGAAAATACCGTGGATATTGAGATCTCACCATCCATGTGCCTTGTCGCCACCACTAGCATGCACAGCCACACCATCAATGGGTCCGAGTCCTAAGCACTCGATGACATGATAAGCGTATTTGAGTCCTAACCACTGGACGTCGCAAATACTTTTTTGAGTCCTAAGCACTTGATGACATAGGTCGAGTGCCGCAAACACTCAAATTTGTAACCGAATCCAAAGATTGAAGTTTTATTCCGAGTCCTAAGCACTCGATGACATAGGTCGAGTGGCCGCAAACACTCAAATTTGTAACCGAATCCTAAGATTCAAAGTTGTATCCCAAGTCCTAAGCACTCGATGATATAGGTCGAGTGGTCGCAAACACTCAAATTTGTCACTAGTTAGGGATCTAGCGGCGACCTCTCCAACTAATTCATCAACTCGGTTGGTGGATGCTATTCCCACTAGCCGACCACATCGTCGACTACTACGCCGCCCCGCCGACTGCTTTGTCGACTCAGGGGCTCCACCGCTCAACTAGTGGATGATATTCCCACTAACTGACCACCTTTTCGACTACTACTGCCCCGCCGACTGCTTCGTTGACTCGGGGGCTCCACCGTTCGACTAGTGGATGATTTTCCCACTAGCCGACCACTTTGCCGCCTCGCCGACTGCTACATCGACTCGAGGGCTATGTCGCTCGGCTAGTGATGTATTTCCACTAGCTGGCCACTTCGCCGCCTCACCGACTATTACATCGACTCGGGGCTGCGTCGCCTTACTAGTGGATGATTTTCCCACTAGCCAGCCACCTCGCCGACTACTTCATCGACTCAGCTAGTGATATATTAATTTCCACTAGTCGGGTATTCGGACGACTTCATCATTGCAGTCGAGCACTCAGGAATTTTTGAAGACCGCTTGGATTATTGGCTACTTGACCCTCAACCAGGTTATTCTAAAAAGCTTGAGGTTCAGGGGCTATAAGGTGGATACCAGTGAAATTTTTTGAAGACTTTGACAAGAACATGAAACTATTTTCCCACCCATGTGCTTTGTTTTTCTTTCCTAGTGCCGCTTGTTTGTAGACACAACTCGATCTGTATGAGTGTAGTGGATTCTAGCACCGGTAGAACTAGAGAGAGTGATCCACTTCTGGCAGCTGATTGATTGAGCACCGGACCATTAATTACAAGCCGCTGACTCCAAGCAGCCTGTGTGCTGCCCGCCTGGCTGAAATTTCTTTTGTCTACTACCCTCCTATCACAGCATTGATCTAAAGCACCTCCTTTTTTCGCGAAAAATATATATGCCACTAACCTGCCATTTCAAACCTTTTCACGCGCAGAAAGAAGCATTGATCTTGACCGGCCCAAAATGAGCACTTACATTGACCTACAGTGAAGATTTTCTTGAGACTGATCTGTGGGTCAAGGATCATCAAGGGCAGCACTGCAAACAATTCAGCAAAGGGATCGTATGGATCCCGGGCACACATACTCAGATTTGGGGCAAAGGTGGTGAGGCTGAAAGACTCTCTCTTGGTAGGGATCGTATGGATCCTGGGCACACATGCTTGGATTTGGGGCAAAGGTGGTGAGGCTGAAAGACTCTCTCTTGGTAGGGATCGTATGGATCCCGGGCACACATGCTCGGATTTGGGGCAAAGGTGGTGAGACCATCTCAATGGGAAGGAGCAAAAGCATTGACTATCTCTATTCGTCCACTATTCCAACTAACCCTCTCTCTGTCTACAAGACAGTAGCGCTACAGTAAATCAAACAGTGTTATACGTAGTCTTTATTCATTTCCATTTGGAATAGCCTGAGGCTGAAAGACTCTCTCTTAGTACCAGGCTCAGCACTGTGGATGTGACGTATGACGTCATCCTTCCCGCGCTGGGGGCGAGTATCGCGGTTAAAGTTATACAGGGCCGGGAATTTTGTGGATCAATGGATGCCCACACCAGCAGCCGCAGAATCTTGCTGTATGACAGCAGCAAAGTAGCTGGTGGCGTGCTTGCAGAAGCGTTGGATTATTTACTCCGCGCTGCAGATGGATGCAGAGACGAGTCTGTAATCATCATCAGTTTAGATGACGACGCTAGTACGTTGCGCGTGAAGGTTGTTTGGTCCATGATAGGCATATGCTGGCTCACTTATGTGACAACGACCCAGTGCTCAGAAGAAGGGGTGCAGCAAAGGGACGGGTAGATCATACAATATGCCATGGAGAAAAACCAGACACGGCCATGCATGATTATTGCTAGGATCGATGGCACGAGCTGACGAGCAGCACGCCAGGCCATCTCCACCTCTCGATCAGGGTGAGAAATCTGGCCATACACCTTTTGAATCCGAACCAAGGCCCTCCCATTATATTGGTAGTCAGCAAAGTATTGGGCCTGGTACACCATCGCCACCGCTAGCCGATTTAATTTGATGAATCTCAGTCAGTGATCAAGGGTAAGCAACAGCGTATCTCGACCTCTAGGGATTCAATTGACAACTATAAGATGCATGGCAACTTCGAGGGATCTCTCATAGTTTCCAAGCTCCATGTCAGCCTACAATACCGTGATTTATTAGCCAGGAAGAAAAGAATTCTCCTTCAAAATTATACGGCAAAGTCAAATGGACGGCCGCTCGTTTGGAGCGAGCGAGACTTAACCACCCATGTCATGTGGTGGGCCTGGTGGTACTAGCCTTTTCTGGTTTCTGTCCAATGAAAAGATCAGCGGTTTAGTACGTTCGCGTATATACGTAGCTACAATATTTATTTATTTTCTAGAGTTACTACGTAGGCGAGCCCATCCTATCATCGTGCACTTCATCTCCTCACTAGGTATATGCCCGTGGCTAAGCAAAACAATTTAGCGTCATCGTTGAAATCAGTCGGGCATATAAATAATTTTTTGGCCAACACTAATATTTTATGTGTTCCTAAAAAATATATTGTTCCTTTAGAAACTATATGTTTGATGGAACGTCATCGTTTATTATGCTGACTAACGAATCCAGCTCCCTTCTGCTCAGTCTTCTGTGGAATGACATAAATTTTGGAGGTTTGTTGTTTTTCTTTTGCAATGATGCAATACAGGACAGTTATTTTGTTTGTTATTATCATTTCTATTATCTTCATTATCATCATCATTGTTGTTGTCTTTATGACATATTATTGTTTTGATCAGCATATATTGATTTTATAATATACAATTATTTGTCCTGAATATATTAACATATATCATTATTCTTGATATTAAAGATATTAGTCGTACATATATCCCTTGTATTATTATTATGATTGGATCATAAGTTTTGTTGGTTGTTTTTTTGTCTACCCTATGAGAAATAGAGTAGAGTTATTAACTATTTCTGAAGTTTATGAATTATGATTATTGCACAACTTGATTATTAGCTCCGAATTGTAAAGTTCTCTTTTTGACATTAGGACATTGATAAGAATTCAATGGACTTCTTATGTGTCAATAATATGAGATTAAAACTAAAAAAATATCTGTTATGATTATGCTGCTTGGATTTTGGGGGAGTGTCACATCCTGGTTTTAAAAAGACAAACCAGAGCAAAACTATATGTGTGCCAGGATCTAATCTCACACATATAGAGACAATAAACAGTGATATCACAGAACATGCTTTAATATATATCGTTAAACAACATTTACATTAAGACATTAAGTTTTTAACACAGAGTAGCGGAAGCGTAACTAAATCTTCGAGCCATCTACAGGAAAACCGACTGGGGGTCGCACGCCTATAACTTCAAGAAACTTTATTTGTACTCCATCATGCCTTCGTCTTTCTGAGCAGCTGTTGGATTTGTCCTCCCAACAAGGAATAAATATAAAAAAGCAAGCGTGAGTACATCTCGCACTCAACAAGTATAACATAAACCATGAGGCTCTAAGGTTAGCTGACAAACTGCATGAGCTTTTAATTAAGTAAATTTTTATTTCAGCCTAGTTACTAATGTTGAGTAGAAGAAACCGTTAGCCCAAAGTTATTGCATAAAGAAAGTTAACCATATTAAAGAAACATAACTATAACCAAAACCAAGGAACCACTAATCAAAAGGAGGATCCGGACCGCTCATAACCGTGAGCACGGCTGACATGTCAGTTTTACACTCTCGAGAGATTGTACATCTTTACCCACAAGTCATGAGCTATGCTAGGTGATCATCACATTACCGGAGATGAGATGACTAGCAAGCACACTATGAAGCCTTTCCAAAGATCACGTTAGTAAAGAGTAACCGCAAGGAATCAAGCGCCGCAACGGTGGGGCAAGCCTCAGAGGGGAGAGGCAGCACACTCAACCCAAAGAGCGCGAGGTCCACAAAAGCTTACTCCCCCAAACCAAAATGACCCAATTACTGAGCTAAGACTGCCCCATCCCAGTCTTGTGGTACCGCGGTTGTCCCAGGTTGTCGCTCTATGAATAGGTCCTTACGGAGATAACCGCAAAAGCACACGAGCACATTGCTCAGGTTCCCTAAACCATGTTGCTAAAAAACAAGTTTTAAACGAGGCATGAACCACTCAAGCACACAGCACAGAGGGTCAAGCTCACATTAATTGCATAGAATCATTAACAAAAGGTATGAGAGTTCGCGTTGCACCTAGCATAACTTAACCCCAAGTGCATCCCAAAAAGGTAGATATAACGGATAAAAGGTAGTTAGGTAAACCTTAAAGGTACACAAAATTAATGCACATGCAGTGATTAAGAGTTATTGGGTGTTGTTCATATTATACTTGCCTTCCTCGGGGTTATCCTGCTGCTGCTCAAAGAATTCAGTAGGTGGCTCTGCAAACTCCACGGACTGATCAACGTCTACTCGCGAACATAGCACCATACAAACATCCACGTACATACATACATGCAAGCAATGGCAAAACGATAAGAAACAGTACACCATTACATAAAAACAGAACATAAAACGCATGCAAAACTAATCTACGTACTGTTATGAACATATGAGCGCAAGAATCACTCTAATCGGATCTAAAACGTGAAAGTTATGAGTATTTGAAGGTGTAGGGGACCAATCTACGAGGAATAAAGGATGAACATGTAAAGTTGCAGAGAGGATGAAAGAGTGTGAGAGAGCTCACAAATGGAGGCATCGCTAGAGTTGACGAATAATGTGGCGTTGATGACGCAACAATGGATCTTTCAAAAGAAGATCAGCACGGCGTAGAAAATGACGAAAAGAATACTTTAGTAAAGTTTAGATTTCACTGGAGATGAACGAATATGAATTAATTGCTCATCAAAGTTGAATAAGAATATGGCTAGGATAGAAACACCTTACCGAAGAAAAGAAACTTGTAGATTTACGGCGAATCGAAGATCTCCTCACCAAACCAAGGACAGTAAGATGAAGAGGCGCGCAGATTGCCGCAGCTAAGGCGCAGCACCCGGCGGTGCATCCAAAATATGGGGGATGGGGGAAAATACCTTAGGGTTCCCAAACTAGGGGCCCCCTGAAAAGGAGTCTTTGGTGCACTTATTCACTTAGGGGTGGTCCAAATATATAGGGTTGTAAACCCTTCACTTTTCCATCAAAAAGCAAGGTGGGACAAATCTGGGTAGAAGTGCATGGCAGTATTGTTTCTCGAATTTCCATCGATCTAGAAGGTTTTTCGACGTGATTCCACTTGGGTTAGAAAGGGCCCGTCGTTAGCTTTCCGAAAAGTGATGGAACAGCCGAAACGGACTCCGTATGAGGGAGATATGGCCCATACGGTGCAGTATGGTCCTAGTGGACGAGGTGGCTCGGGAATTAAATGGGCCTTGGCCCAAAAATATCCTAAATGCTTCAAAAATTATAGGAAAAATCCTATAAACGTTTTTTGGACCCAGTGAACTCAAATAAAATGTTTAGAGCTCATAAAAAGCTTGGGAAGAGTCTCCAAATAAATCCGGAAAATTCTCAGAAACAATATGACGATGACGAAACGCATTTAGAAAGGTTGTCACGGTCAAAACACTAAGCATGCCCGCTTGGTATGGTGGGATGGGATGATCAACAGGATTGGAATGACGAGTAAAAGGATAAAGCATGATGAGCAGGCCTCGCATGACAAAGAAAAGAGTGGGAAGGGAGACTAACTCAATCATGGTGGTTCCACTTGATGGTGGCAAGAAGGGTGATAAGGCCATTGGTCAGAGAGAGAAACGCTGGGGAGCTGATTCGTTTGGTGAAGGGGTGGAAAGCTATGTTGTTTGGCCTGGGTGGGAGAGAAGAAGAGGGCGAGGATAGGTGAGCGATTCCAATTCCCGAAAGAGAGAAGGGAGTAAGAGAGGAAAATGCGGTAGGCTGAGCCCAGAAGGAGAATGAGGGCTGGACCAAAAGCGATGGTGAAGAAAGAAGAGGATTTTTTTTTGGACTCTTTTACTTCAAGGGTTAAACACTCTATAAATTCAAATAGAATTTGAATTTGAGTCCTTAAGCCACCACTCAACGTAAAACCGATGCAATGACATGAATGCAACAACAAGTTGGCCTAAATTCATTTTATTTACATTATAAAATCATTTAAATGCTCATTCTAAACACGAAAAATCCTTAATAAATTAAGAAAGCATTTTATTTATTTTAAATTCCGAAAATGAAATTTAGGGTGTTACAGGGAGCCATCCCCTGATTCATTATGTAAAATAAACATGCATCTAAAGCTCATTAGTCATGCTTTAAGAGCTAAGACATGAATACTATTGAAGCTTTTGAGTTCACATTATGGATGCCTGAACAATGATTAATGCAGTCTAAATTTGGCAAAAGATAACACTAAGACACTTGTTTTGTTCGCCACTAACATTACCTCATGGATATGAATTTATTGAGTTTGAGTCTTAGAGCTATCGACTATGCAAGGACATAATGATAAGCCTAAACTGTTGGAAGTTTTGTGCACTGGCATAAAGTTATGCTTTTGTCCTCTATTGCAATAGTTTGATTATGCTCAATAATTATATTATTAACTCCATAGCCTTCGCTTTCAAACCAGTTCCTCATGAGAGTTTATCGAATCGTGGAACTAACATTTTGACCATATTTCGAGGGGGAGAACTGAGCGTCTCATTATCACCCATTAACTTAATTAATTTTACTACTCTATAAACATAAATTTACTCTATTACTTAAACTCTTGGTGAATCTCAGATCTTGTTAGCCAAACTTCTCATGGATGGAGATATTAGTCGGTATTACCCAAAGTCAGTGTCAACTAATCTCATGTTATAAATGATACCAAAATCTTAGTTCAGTTACCATCCTGTTTAGAAGGGTACTATTATCCACTATTATTAAGTGTACCATTTAGTCAAATTTTAATGAGTGCTCTTGAGGCAAATAAATATCTCTTGCCTGCAATGCTTATTTAATACATTAGCGAGAGCCCCACATACTCAGTTTTATCATTGTGACATTTGTTTTATTACCCCTTAATGATGTCTTTTGGTATAGCAACATTTTCTAATGGAGTCAAGACAGTAGGCTGTAATGGGTTCGCATATTATTCTTCGTTGTGTGACTCCAAAGGAATAAACCAAAGGCAATGCTTGAGTTCATACTCATAATGAAACGGTTTTAGAATTTTCTATGATTACTGAGTTAATGGAATGGTACTTGATTCTCATTATTTCATAGATCTTTATAAGTGTCTACACAATGGTACATAAGTTGGTAAGAAATTCTTGTACATAAGCAATAGGGAGTTTGTACATAAGATCCGAATTTTAACTTTTTCTTTCAAGGTACTAATATATTGGTGATGTCTATTATGTTTTTTTGGCAATGAGTATTCACCATGTTCTGGTCCATATATATGAGTCTCACTCTCAAAGTCATGTACTGATCGAGTATATAAGATATCATGTAAATAGATACTCTATCATGATGACTTGCGTTAAGGGCGATATGTTTCTTGGCTCATTTTGATAAGTATTGATATACTTGAGTCATTATGTGCCCTTAATATCAAGATATTTGGCATATTTTTAATCCAGGATGGACCCCGGGGAAATTGCTGAGAAAAGTTGTGTTATATACGTAGCTTCTTATTGTAACCATGTGCTACATATGATACTGATAACTCACATGCTCACATATAAGGAATAAGATAACCATCAAACTAAAAGTTATTCAGTCCGCGAGGTGTGTTGATTAATAAATCCATATAAGTTTTATCTTCACCCTTACGGGGGAGCCGTTGTGGAATGGCTCTAATCAATCTCTAAAGATATTGTGATAAGTTGTGGGTCCGTGGAATTCTTTTCACATTAGACAACAATATGTTTTACGAGTAAGATTACTTTAGCTTAGGAGTTCTTATCTCGGACTCATTATGTGAAGTGCGATTTTTCTTCGAGTAACATGCGCAGTGATATTGCCAAACACTTAGCATTGTGAAAGATGGATCCAGGATCAAATGATGCTTAATAGCATCATACCCATTATTTTCTTAATGACTTATGTTTTAAGTCTTGCCGGCATAAAAGACATATTGAAGCCTATAATTTTAGGTTAAAATTGAGATTTTGATTCTGGAAACATTATTTTGTTCTCAATCTTATAAGAAGTGTACACATAATTATAAATGAGAATAAAATTGTACAACGGGACCGTAAGTAAACGGGTCATCTCCCATCATGAATAAGTGAATATCCAATCAAAGTGGATTGGTATATTGTAGGTACTGTGATGTGCATGGTGTTATAAAAGCTACTGTAAATCCTTACCTCGTATACTCTGTCTTCTGAGGAAGGACTTATGTTGTTAGCCCGTCGATTAAGAGGGGAATGTTGGAATTAATCTCGGACATAACCCCTTGACCAAGAAAACAGGGCCACACCCTCTTGTTTCCATTTCCGTACGCATGATCGTGGGCGCACATTAAGACCGTTTCCTTCTTTGGCCCAGTCCCAGGATGTCCAAGCCTATAAGAGGAGGGTTACCAGACTATTCACCTGCTAACTGAGTTAATCACATCATTAGCTACCCTCCTAACCTACCGATCAATGGAGGCTTGGTCCACGGCCCTGAAGACTGAGAGCCACCCTCGCCATCTTTCATAGCGGTGATCTGCAGGGTTCTACTCTCATCTACGAGGTGAGCCAAAGGTCATCAAGGACAAAGATCAAGGCCAGTATTTAATTAGTTGAGGATTAGCGTGTTCATCCCTTAGGCTAGTAGATCCTGTGGGACATTCACGTTCTTAGTCCTAACATTTACATCTACTACTTAATGTTCTACAACGACACACATGCTTTATTTCAGATAGCTTCATGAATAATAATGTTGGAGGATCGACAACACCATCACAACTCATAGATTCTCGGGAACGTAAATGGCAACGGGATAGGAAGAGGTATGCAGAAATGCCTATCCAACAGAAAGAAGAATTGCTAAATAGACGCCGGGAAGCCTGCCGACAAAAGAAAGATGCAATAATCATCAACGATCAAGGTAGGTGTCAAACACCACAGTTGCCAACTTTAAACTTGTATATGATTCTATATAATATTTATCCTTTATTTTTCACTTTTAGAGGGTGAGATTGCATATAACAATGAAAATGTTGATCCCCAAGAAGACCATGATTGGTTGCAAGGAAAAAAAGAATACTCCGTTGCAGCAAAGACAAGGATTAAGGGGTGAGCAAATCGAATCAAGGCGTGCAAAAGATAGGGCACGATATGCAAATATGACCCCTGAGCAAAGGCAAGCAATACGCGATCGTCAAAATGCACGAATTATGAAGCCAAAGAAGGACTATGATAGAGTGCATCGAGCATTGCGCCACAATACTCTACATAAAAATTCAATCGCAATGATAAACCCTTTTTATAACCCAATGGAAGATTCCCCATGAGATGTTTTTATGCTTTATGCAAAACTACTCTTTATCATTTTTATTTTATTAGTTGCTCTTCAAGTTTTCTTTGATACAAGCTTTGGTTGTTGGTCAACTTTGGACATGCTTATACCTCATTTTGTGTAATTCCTGCTTTCTATAAAATTGAGCTTAGCTTCCGAACCTCACTTATTGTCATGATCCAAAACTTGAATGACCTTTGGCAGAATTAGAGGACCATGGAGAAGCAAAACAATATGGTGATCACGGACTAGATGAGAAGTAAGAGGACCACAGGGACTTAGAAAGCATGAAGCAAGATGGCAAGAATTACATGTACGATGCACAACTCGCAGAAGTCAACAACTCACCGGTGAAGAAATCCACATGCAGTGGTCAGCAATCCTATGGGGTCACAGGGACACTCACATATACTCACTGGCAAGAATTATCATTGGGTTACTTTTTAGCACATAAGTATGAAGCGGTTACTTTTTGCCCCTTTTTGGCTTTAGGTTCTGGCATTTCAGTCCTACAAAGAGACCAATAAGGTAGGATTAGATTTAATGCAAGCATTTCATAGTGTCACATGAATGTTTTATAATTTTTGAGATTTATCATTATAAAAGGTTTGCTTATGAATCTCAATAGGACTCAAAATAAATTGTTGCTATGATCATGTATTTTATGATCTTCATAATTACTGTGAAAAATTTAGCTCCCGTGGCAACGCACGGGCATACACCTAGTCTCTCTACTGAGGCCTCTTTTTTTCCAAAATTTTAATTCAGGAAGACATTAGAAAGGTATGGCTGCAGCCTTTTGGAGTTAATTAGTGATTTTGGTTCTAGTGCAGTTTTGCGTGGGAATGCATAACTATTGACAGCGTAAAGTACAGATTACAGAATCATATTAGAGTTGCATATCACCATGCACCGAAGCATCAGAAGAACATAGATGTGTGCGCGAAAGTGATAAAACAATTGGTGTACTTCCATACTTCAGAGTTTTGACACGTTGCTATGAATTCAACTGACTTGTTTGTAGTAGGTCGTTCGACTTTTTGGCACCAAATAACGGTTTCGTCTTATTCAAAATATTTGCGAAAATGTAGAAAAATCCAATTTATAGTTAAAGTATATTATATGTTAAATTTAATCACAAACGCATCCGGCATTCCGGCTTCATCGCCCGCATCTGCCGCACGGGCTGCCTACGCCGCCTCCGCCGCCGGCCGCCTCTCCTGCTGCTCTGCACGCCGGCCCCGGTGCGCTGCGGTCCCCGTCGCTCTCCTGCCGCTGCTTTGCGCTGCGCCCCTCCGTTTGCCTCTTTCCCTAGGCCGCCGACCAGCCCACCGCCTCGCTCGCCCCACCCGCCGCCTCGGCCTCGAAGCTGCCCACCCGCATCATCTGAGGCCTCCCCTCCTGGCTCTGCCGCGGACGAACAGAGGAGGAGGGCGGGAGGACGGCAGGCGACCAGAGGAGGAGGCAGTCATCTGTGTGAGGCGGCAGTGGCCTAACTTATTGGTGTTGGCCTAATAATGGGCTAATAATCCAAGGGCTGTGTGGGCATCCTAACTTATAGGCTGTGTGGCCATGCTAACTCGTGGGCTCTCGGTGGAAAAAGCCGAATCGGATCGAACATTGTGCGTAAGCATGGCTCGAGCAAACCCATGGAGCAAGGGAAAGGGCCAGCCCACGGATCGCAACGTAAGGGCCTCTAAAAAAAAAAATCCTCTGGGGGCGACCGGCCGAGCAGCGCTAGGGCTAGAAGGGAGGAGAGGGAGGCTACGCGATGGGGCAAACGGCCGGTGGCAGCTCAGAGAGAGGAGAGAAACACCCGAGAGGCGGCTTGGAGGGGAGAGAGGCGCCCAAGAGGCGGCTGCGGCGGTTGCCACAGTCTCGGGGTGGCGGCGCGGCAAGGGCATCCTGCAATTGCATCTGTTCTCAGATACTTTTCTGCAAATTCTACTACAGTGCTTGCTTGTTTCATTTTGTGTGGCATCCTCCAATTGCATCTGTGTGCTGGCTGTTTCTAGTTTGTTGTTACTTCAGTTTTTTGTTTGGGGTCATCTACATTTGCTTGTATGCATTTGTCTACCGTGGCAATGTTTCATTAGTTTATCGATAATCATGCCGAGAGCCATTCTTGTATTAATTCTGGCTGTTAAGCATGGAATGCTGGCTATCAGTTTTTTGTTACTTCAGTTTTTTGTTGAGGTCATCTGCATTTGCTTGTCTGCATTTGTCTACCAGGGCAATGTTTCATTAGTTATAACGTGAACCAAGTACGGTTTTGCAGTGTAAATTATATTTTTTATAATGTGAACTTATTTGCAGTTACTTTCGTCTTGAAGCCAAGGAGGCTCCTACTGTTCAACGATTTTTCAGTCACGGTGTTGCTACCTACCATCTTGAAGCCAAGGAGGCTCCTGGACGTTGGCTCAATGAGCAGATCGACCAGTCACTGTCCACTGCTCAACGAGTGGATGTAATCTATTACTCTTACCATCTAGATTAGACATCATTATTAGTTAGTGATAGTGTCCAGTGGATGCTTGCTTGTTTGTGCTATTTAAGCTAGCTTGTTCAAGACCAGAAAAAAAAAAGCTAGCTTGTTCAAGTGACAGCCCACGGATTGATTCATTCATACAACGATACGGTGATGCTTTGCTTGTGTGTGATATGACAGCCCATTGGTTATTCCCATGGGATAGCCCAAAGGGCTCAAATAAAATCAGGGTTGGGCTAGGATTGAACTAGGATTGGATTCACTAGCTAATTGCACAGGGCCGGAGTAGGGTTTAATTTGAGCCGGATCGCAGCCAATTACCACGGTATTGAGCCTTCTCGATAAAACACTCGGAATTGAGCCTTCTCGAGGCATCCACAAACTAACCTAACCCTCGCTCCTCACGACCAAAGCAAAGCAGGCATGGCGGCGCCGCCGCTGATGGAGGAGGTCGTCGAAGACATCCTCCTCCGCATGCCGGCCGACGACCCCGCGTGGCTCGTCCGCGCCGCCCTCGTGTGCAAGCAATGGCTCCGCCTCGTCTCCTGCCCCGCCTTCCGCCGCCGGTTCCACGAGCTGCACCGCACGGGCCCTATGCTGGGCTTCATCTACAACACCTTCGACGGATATCCCTACCTCTTCAGCGGAGGCTGTACCTGCTGCGTCGCCCACTTGGTCCGCGTCCGCTCACCCGGCTCGCCGCCGCCCCATGGCGCCGCCGACCTCCGCGGCCACACGCTGGGCGCGTGCCATGGCCGCGCGCTGGGCGCTCGCCACGGCCGCGTCCTCCTCTACAGCATGGACCGTCCACCCCCGGATGCCATGATCATCTCACGGGATTACCAATTCGTGGTCTGGGACCCCATACCGACTTGCAGCGGCAGCTGCCCATTCTGTCCTGGTACTTCGCGCCTAGAATCATGGCCTGGAACGCGGCGGTGCTCTGTGCCGCCGCCGTTGGGGGGTCCGGAGCGTGCGACCACCTCGACTGCCATGGTGGAGCCTTCCTTGTGGTCTTGGTGGCCATCTTCAAAGGGGACCGGGAGGCGCACGTACATGTCTACTCCTCGGACACTGATACATGGAGTCACTCTAATTTCAAGATTATTGGCACTATGTTCATGGCCAAGCCCTTTCCCGGGATTGGGCCTAGTCTACTCATCGGAGACTCGCTGCACTTTACCATGAAAGATTGCCGCCGAATCCTCACCTATGGCTTGGACGGGCGTGGCATATCGGTGATCGACATTCCATTTAGCATACGCGGCAGTGCGGAGAACATGTGCCTCGTGACGGCGGAGGATGGTGGGCTAGGAGCTGCAAGCATAGCCGAGGACTACAGTCTCCAGCTGTGGTCATGGAGGATTGGGCCTGACGGCATTGGAGGGTGGAGTAAGGGTAGAGCCATCTATATGGGATGGCTTGTTGATGCCGGCGTCCCCATGACCAAACTCCTTGTGGCTGGCTTTGCTGAGGGCGCTGATGGTGGTGGCACCGTCTTTGTAAGCGGATACGATGGCATGCTCGCGGTCTCCCTAAAGTCTGGCCGTGTCAAAAAGGTTCATGAGAGAGGGCACTTCCTTGGCCTCATTCCGTATGCGAGCTGCTACACTCCACTTCCACAGGTACTATTAGCTAATAATCTCTCACCTATATATGTGTCTACTCTTTTAATTATGATGCTTTTCCCCCTATGACCACAGGTCAGAGTAAACATGCACGGTATTTTAATTAGTCTCAAACATTCTTTGTGATTTCTTGGTTTTATCCCCTTTCAGATCAGACTGGGGACCTGTCCTGGAAAATGTAGGCTTTGCGCTGATGAGTACGAAAGTGACTGATCGATTTTCTGCTAGTTTTGATAGCCTTTGAACAATAAGTCATTGTTCACTTGACGGTGGTTGTGCCCACTTGGAAGTTAGACCACACAGCTGCTATGAGGCATCTGTCGTCCTTTCCCGTTTCTTCTTAATAAAAAAGTTTGTGTTGGTCAGTTTCAGGTTCAGCATCACGACTCTATTTTTTTTAATTCAGGTAGCTAGACGTGTGGGAGTTATGGCTGTAGCTATTTCCTATTTTTAGTTAAATATGCGGTTATGTTCAGTTTGTGTGCACTGCACTGAACGTGCATAGTTCGCCACATAAAGTACAGGTGCACATCACCATGCAATGAAAGGTTAGGTCAGAAGAACAGAGATGTGCTAGTAGCTCTGCTCAAAATAATATTGGTACTCTGATCGGTAAGAGATTTAGCACGACGATGTGAATTTCACCTCATAAAGCTTTTGGACTTCTCAGTAGTAGACGCACCAGTTGCCATTGCGACATGTAATTCCCTGAACATTGATGTTCAGCTCCTTCGTGCTGGTTCAGAATTCCGTCTGTTATCTTGATATAAGAAGTTATGTAGTTTGTTTGCGGATTTGGTTGTGATAAATTGGTTTGACCTCTGAAACACAAGGCATAAATACATTGGAAGAAAGTTGAAATGTCAAGTGAACAACTTCCTTGACCTCATCATTATTTTGTCTGAAACTATAGAATTCCATGAAAATAGAAAACTGAAATATAGAGGAAAAAAACAAATGTCAAGCAATATAGAGTGGTATAGCTTATGATAATTTATGGGGATCTGCTGATGATAATTTATCTTGACCTCTGTATTGTGAAATAATATGGCATATAGGTTATGAAACGTAAGGCTGCAAATCTGAAACTTTCAGGAGAAATACCCATATGTCATTTATAGATGCACTAAGGGTCAGAACAAGGTAGGCCTCAATGTGCATGATTCAGTTTATCAAACTGGATCATATGTTAGCAGCCTTTCTTAGGAATAATTTGACCTTCAGTGATATCAGCTAACAGTCTAACACAGCATCGACTTTGCTGATTGAGCTCTAGTTAATCATCAGCGTGTCCGGCAGAACCACTCGATAGCGTTTGGTTTTTGTTCGTCAAATCAAAACCACGAAGGGGAGAGAGGGACGGAATAGATGTTCTTGTCCCTGACACGTACGATGGAAGTCGTACTCGTACAAGTCGTCTCGTCCAAGTCGATGTGGATCCCAAAACTGGTCACGTCGCTGCCTCCCCAACCCACATGACAGATCCACCGCTTGACCTGGCCCAGAACCATGAGGCCGTGATGGAGTTCGATCTCTCGCTGGATTCCGGGCATCCGAGCCCCCAAGCATGGAGGAGGCGCTGATGGATGAGCTCCTCGAGGAGATCTTCCTCAGCTTGACGCCGAACGATCCCGAGACCCTCCTCCTGAACAAGATAACTAATCACAGATATCACCAACTTATTACATACTGCACCAGACAACAGATAGAAACTCCGATCCAGAGAAGCATCTCCATTATTTAGCACATATATCATCAAGTAAATGTATCACTGTTCCTATATATAAATGCTGTTAAATAGCATTGTCATCAGGCACATGATCACATTAGGATATAGAAGCATGGGGAAATTATATATCCAGAGTGTAGAATCTATTGCAGGTAATTAAGGTGAAGACTACATTTAGGCCGGCCATTTTTTTTAACTTCTTGTACGCACACCTTATCCTCTACTTCCACCGCCCTGGCCATTCACTTCTCTTTTGTTCTTCCTCCTCTAACCTTATCCTCTCCCCCCGCAACCCCGGCGACCTCCACAGCGCGCCTCCCTCCTCCTCCGCGGCGCGCCTCTCCCCTAGCAGCCTCCACAGCGCGTGGCGTGGCGCCCTCCTCCTCCCGCGCCTCCCCCTCACCGGCTGCCAGCCCTCGCGCGGCGCTGCCTCCCTGGCCGCGCCGCTGGCCCCGCACCGCTGCCAGCTGTGCCTCCTCTGGCGTCGAGCACGTCGCCGGCTGACGGCCCCGGCGACCTCCACAGCGTGCCTCCCCCCGGCGGCCTCTACAGCGCACGGCGCGGCTCCCTCCTCCTCCCGGGGTTGCGCTCGCCTCCCCCTGCATAGACTACATCAGGATATGGGCATTCACAAAACTAACATACTCTGTTTGTTCTTTCTTTTGGCAGAAGCGTGTACTCAATAATCGATTGCACAGGTTATCATGTTTCTGAATGCCATTGGCCTAATCGTCGCTTGTCAGACCTATTGGTACATGAAGGCAATATATATTCAGGCTGTTCCTAGAGCTCTTTTTTTTTTCCGTGTGAACAAATGGCAATACATTTGTATGTCAATTCGATGTGTATCTGATCCCGGAGTATTTCATAGGATATATTGCATTTCAGCCACAACAAAATTGCTCATAAAAAGACAACACAACTGTGACTATATATGACTTCATTCTCTCATAAAAAGCTAGTAAAACCAGTGTCCAGTATTGTTCTTGTAACGCCAATGGCCAACAATTAACCCGGCTATCCGGCACTATATCCAGTTTGGATGCAAAGCTCCATGACCATTCTTAGGAAGAGGATCAACGATGCAATGAGTGTAGGGGAATGGCTCGTACATGGAGCCTATGCCACAATAGTCCTCTGGTTGAGCCTCACCTAGATACTGGGCCTTTGAGCTTGCCAAATGGTAGGCCACCACATTAAATCCTTGGCACACGAACACAATCTCTTTGTACGGATGAAATCCTAGAATGTTGGGTGTCCCAGATATCAAACCCCACAGGGTGTCCTGACACTCAATTTCTCGGCCATCATCGTCGTCATCGGAATTGGAATTCCACTCGTAGACCACCACTTGGCCATCCACACCATCGTCGTCCTTGCCGTTCAAAACCTCCTCTTGGCTCTCCGCATCATCGTCCTCGTCGGCTCGTCGCCCAATACTTCTTGGTCAACCACCTCATCCTCACCTTCATACACTTCCACATCGCCGCTGGTCTCTTGACTGTCGACCTCACTACCATCCTCTCGACCCTCGACCTCACACAAATAAATATTGCCACTAGCACCGCCATCGACTATAGTCTAGGGCTTATTTACTGGTTTGTCGTAGTGCGACAACTCCATTATTCGGCAACAAAGTGGCTTAAGATTCACACTGTGCTTTAGCTCCCATTGCATGTGGCCTTCCTACTCATCTAGGGTCCATACTCGGAGTTCAAATGTGTTTGTCGGGAGGCATTTGTCGTCTCAAGTGTGGCATAGTACACTCCCTTCTCGGATCTGACATAAGTGTGGCATAGTACACTCCCTCGTCGGGAGTCCAAATCCAACCCGATTGCAACTCGTCATATCCACCTCAGCATGCCATGTATGCAATTGGGTTGGGTTTGGACTGTTTGGACCTAAATGACACACTTTAAATATTTTATAGATCTCTGGTACACACTTCAATTGTTATGGACCCAAATGACACACCTACAATAGTGTAAGGACTGCTGATGCACTTTACTCTTTTTAAAATTTGAAAAGGTGAACATAAGATAATAAGAGTATAAGACGAATAGTGAAGTGGGCACGTCCGTCCATCCTATGATATATATATTATTAAATATGTTGTCGTATCTTGGCAGGATTATTAAATAATGGAGTAATAATAAAGCTAGCTCCAATCTTTATTTACTTCATGCATATGTGGTCTGAATGATTTGAGAGATCCTAGCTATGGGAATTTCTAAAATTATTACTACTCCTTCCCGTCACGAATGTACCACTTTGTTGATGCTTTCGGACCATTTTTCTTATTCGTAAAAAAAGCAAATCACATAGAATTAATGGTTCTTGAGATGTCTTTTGTTCCATTCCTCTAGCGCGCACACAGGGGCGGAGGCAGGCCCCAAGCCACCCGTGCGTGGCTCAAAGAAATTTTTAACCCCCTTAAAAATTTGGCCCACTGACCTTCCAACAGCCCAAGTTGCCAACCCGCCCAACCCAGCAACACAGTGCGCTGAGCCGCAGCCGCAGACTCCAGCCTGTGCCCACGCCTCCGCGACGGCACCCCCAACCTGATCCACGCGTGGCACGCCCACGCCGATAGGGATGAAAACGGACGGGAAAATTCCCGTACCGTCCCGTACCGTATTCTATTTTTATCCCGCCTGTTTTTGTATTGTCGGGAAAAAACAGAAACGGAACGGAAACAGAAACGGGAACGGAAGAGGGGTTTTCCCGCCCGTATTTACGGAATCCCTTTTTCTAGCAGGATAATTCCATTTTTATCCCATTTACAGCCTAACCGAGAAAGCCCACACAGCCCAACTAGCCCAATTGATGAAGAGGTATATTTATATGGCTGTCTGCTCTTTCCATATTTCAACAACTTTAGAACAATTGAAAAATTATTTTGGCTGCTAGTGAGTGACATTTCATGGTGTGACTGCTTGTAGGAAGATGATATGGAGAGCGATCCCGAATTTCATGGATGAACGTGCTGAGCTGTGAAGAATTGAAGATTGTCTAATGGTTCATTTGTGTGTACTGTGGACATAATATTGTGTGTGCTTGTCCGTTGGCTGTTGAGACAGTGGACATATTTGTTTTGTGTGGATGAACTTTGATTGTGGACTTATTTTTGTGCTTGTTGTATGCTGTTGAGACAGTGGATATCCCGGTGAAGTTCCCGTTTTCGTCCGTTTTGACCGTATATCCATCCGTATTTTTCCGTTTTCGCATAGCCGTATATACCGCAACTGTTCTTGTTCCCGTCCCGTTAGCGGGGAGCAAATACGGGAACGGGAGAGGGTGTTTCCCGACCGTTTCCATCAGTTTTCGTCCCTACACGCCGATGCGACGACGCCGGCCATCCGCCATCCGCGGACGGCGGATCCGCCCAACTGTCGTGGCTAGGATCCACACGCTGGCGCCGGCCATCCGCCATCCGCGGACGGCGGATCCGCCCAACCATCATGGCTAGGATCCACGCGCCGGCGCCGGCCATCCGCCATCCCTGGTCGGCCAGCCCCCGGAGGCCGGATCCACGGCCGCTCGGTTGGACGCCGGCCCACGCCCCACACCACCGCTCCGGCCGGCCACGGGCCACCCTCCACACGCTCCTCCGGCTGCACCACTGCGGGCTCTGTTTCGATAAGAAACTAAAATGTCTAGCGATTTGTTGCGCATACTGTGTATTGTGCGCATGATGAATCGTTAAGACCTTAATAGTTACCAGCGAATCCTAGGACATTAAGATCTTTTATTTTCACCAACGATAACACGGTTATTGCACAATTATTTATATATAAGCATAAATTGGTAATTGAAATGCTCATTAGGGTGTTACTTTAAATCATCTTTGCTAATAGCATAGCAATTAAATGCAAATTAGAGTGTTCCTTTAAATTAGCATTTCAACTGTATTATCTTTTCGTATACTTTTGCCATAACTTCGGCACACAATTTAGCTAGGGGCTTTGCTCAATCTCCACTGCGTGCACACACTCTCTTGCACGCATATATGACAGGGGACCAAACAATCCACACCTAGCTAAGGCAGTAAGGCTGCATTCTCGTTTGACGTACGGGGTGCGGCTGCGGTGCGGTCATTGTCATGCATTTGCCAGCAGCACCGTACTGTAGCGACTTTGGCAGTAACAGGGTATGGACTTTGGCCATCAGTGGAAGTCAGCTCTCAGCCTCTCAAAAGAATGACGGCGGCCAAGGCAAGATCGTTTTCATGCATTACTACGATTAACAATGGGTACGGTGGTAGGCCCGGCACATCATCGTTAATCGTATCAAGGTCGCCGCGGCGGCCGGTGGCGGCGACGTCGACAGCACGCTGCAGCGGCTAGCTGGGGTTTGTATGGTGACGACGCCTACCAGCTACTTTCGCCCATTCCAATTATATTTCACATATACAGACACCGATGCACGTCGTCAGGCCTAGCTCAGCCTTAATTTCACAATCATCTCTGTCAGCGCACCATACATGCAGGTGTCGTCGTCGTCGTCGTCGTCCGTGTGTGTCCCCTAGCTCTCCCTACCTGGAGTCTATCTATTCTCACGAGTTGAGCATGTCGTCTATCGTCAAGCTTCGATCATCGTTTCATGCACCATCTTGCGTGTGAACTATTGTATCTGAACTATTAGTAACTCGTAACTAATTATATTGAAGGTTTTGCATTGTGATGAGAGGACCAGCTAGACTGCTAGAGAGGCAAGCGACCAAACTGCAGTCTGCAGATCGAATTAAACACAATAAAGCCTCTGCATCCATGCATGCACATTCATTCTTCAGTGCTTCCATCGATTTGGATTTGAAAAATCCGTCCTCACCAGTCACCTCCTCTTGGCAGTACAGTACTCCAACAATCAAGCTGGCCCGGCAGCGCGTGCTGTGCGTTCTCTTCTCTGCACTGCCAGGGCTGCCATGGATCGGATGGCCCGGAGGCTGGCCGCGCCGGTCGGTCCATGGCTGATGGCTCCATGCTGCATTGGATCTTGCGTTGGAATTTTCACTGATCCCCAGCTGTGGGAGGAGCAGCTGCTGACCGGTACTCGAGCTGCGGATCATTCTTTGCCCGGCCGGCAGCTGTCGCAGACGACGATCCAGATTGCAGAGTACCGGACACTCTGACAGTAAACGTGGAGGCCACCACTACCACAGTTTTCGTAAATTGTGCAATACTATTTGCTTGGAAAACGGTTGCTCTTCGTATTTCTTTTTTCCGGAAACATCGTACAACCCAGACTTTCACGCAAAAACACACACCATATCCTTGGGACGACTAGACCGGCGTTTTGAGATTAAAGAAGATATAAAGTAATTATCAATGTGCACAGGGATCCATTGTGTAAGGCAGCCATGTTCACATACATATTCTTTTAAACTGAAGTCCTTAAATTTTTTTAGACACATGTAGTTCAAATTCCAATAGATACAGTTAGATTCTAGAAAATCATTATAATTGCATAAAAATTATAATTAGGTTCCTTAAATGCATGGACCATCCAATATATGAAATTATGGTTGACCTTAAGTTTATGTGTAGTAAGAAGGAAAAATTTAAATACAGGTCACCTTGAAAAGTTTTTTCTTTTACTTTTTTTATGGTGTTAGATGGATATATGTGTGTTTGCCCCAGTCAAATTCCAAAATTTTCAGATAATAGATGAACATTTATTAACAAACTAGGAAGTGACAACGAAAAATAGAACACAAAGTGTAAAAACATTATAGTTTAGGCTCCAAATTTGAATTCTTATTCAAATGTATTTATGATTATTTTTGCAGCACGCGTACTTCAAATATTGAGTGCGTACACTTAAGTAGGCAGAAATACATTGAAATTCTAGAAAATATTTTGCTTTGCATAAAAATTATTATTAAATTCATTACATGCATAAAAATATGAAATAGTGTTACCTTAAATTTTAATGCAAAAAAGGAAATTTACCATTGGTCGGTCACCTTTAGGGCTTGTTCGATTGACTAAGAGAGGATCTAATCCCCCTCAATCCCTTCAATAGGCCTTAGATTTTCTATATTATATACACCTTAAAAGGGGAAAGTTTTTGTTTATGTGAACTTGATCCAGCAGGCCAGTTGTAATGTGGGTCGTGGTGTCGGCTTGGCCCATGATGGGAGGATAGAGGCGAAACGAGTCTATTTTCATGCCCTGATTTGTGCACAACAAAACAACATGCCTCACTAAACTCTCAAAACTGTTTAAGTTTGGCAAGAATAGAATCGGTTGCAGGGTCGTCGCACTACTCGTAGTGGTACTACTACTGTGCGTGCTATGTGTAATCATGCGTGTGGATCCGAGTAGCTACGGTAAGCGCTCAGTAGTAGTAGTGTGGTTAAATCCGTTCACACGCTGCTGCCTGTACCCTTGTTACACTGCTACGCGAGCCAACACCGTTAGGTACGCCGACCATTAATGAATTTATATTTTGCATGTCACGACGACGTGTGGTATAGCTCCAATTTGAACTGAAAACTGGAGCATACCATCGGCTGCATATGTACGTAAAACAACGACTACTTTTTTATAGTACATAGATGTACTCCATGCGTACCATATGAACTATGGTTTTATGATTAAAATTTGTCTGGTAATAAATGACGTTTAGCTATTTATCAACTAAAAATAGACCTTAATCTATGTACGTATGCATATACTAGATAAGAAAAGAGTGAAATGCGTGGTATGTTCCTAAACGTATCCTGCAGTACCATCTAGATTCACAAAAGTCCTAGAGTGATCATCAAAGCCCTTAAACTTTTCAAGTGGCTCTTTGCAACATAAATCCAGGTCTATGATTGAATTTCAAATAAGTTAAGAATAGAAAGTTGATGGATCTTATTTGATCGCTTTTGCCCCCGTATCAGCTCACAGCGCAATCGTGTCACGTTGCTTCGCGTTTGGTTGGCATGTACCGGAGCTGTTAATGGGGGGATCTGATCCGGACCCGTGCAACCTCATTACCGCCCGCCTCCCTGGGCCATCCGATGCCGCGGCCGCATTTTCTCTCCGCTCGCTAGCACCAAACAAAAGGAGTTAATCATTCCGATGTAACAGCTACCAGCGGCAGTCGATTACATTTCCGTTACCCTCCCTTGACTGAACTAAACAGCACCTTAGACATATCATATCATTTTTCTAATCACCTTAGTTAATTCATCCTCAACTTGATTAGCACATAAATATTAGCACACTAGCATTAGCACATAACGCCTGGCAAGCTAAGCCTGTAGGGGAGCACGTGACATCGATGGGTTGTGAAAGCCAAAATCCTACAAGGTTAAATACTAGTGCAACGATTATATTAAATTAATCAATTAGCAGTTATTTAACGTAACATTTATTGGTTGATTGGTTATACGTAAGATGAAGACTCAATAGCTAGCACTAACTCCATTCTCGAATATTTATCGGCACCTACTTAATTTTTTTAACTAGATACATGTTAGACATTTGCGCAGTTCTCCAAAACTGAGGTAGATAGATTCTAACTACATCACTTGTGAGGAATTACCTTGGCAGATTGGCTCCCCTTATGCTAAAATCCTGGCTCCGCCACTGGTTAAAAGAACATAGATGATCAGCTTGAACCTCGAGACTTTGTGGATCTGAATGGTACTATGGGATAAGTTGAGAAACATGACGTGCACTTTGCTCAGAAGAAAATAAAGATACGTTAATCAAGGGTATCTACGTCCGTGTCCATTGTTTCACAGTAAAACAGCCGTTATGTTAGTAGGACTGAGGGAATATAATCATATACTACAAACAGGCTGGGTGTGGTAATGAGAGACCCTAGGTCCGGATTCCATGGACGATCGATGCGTGGCGTGCATCTCTGCCGATCGATGAGATGACAATGCAATACACTGTGGGGATCGATGAAGGAGAGCGACGCTTGCGCGCCTGCCATGCCAGCCTTGTTGAAAGAGACGCGCGCGGGGCGCTGGGTGATGGCGCCACCCTGGACTACCCTCCGATCCGATGGGATCCGAGCGCAGCAGGCGGCGGCAGTACATCGATCCACTGCAACAACACAAGACACGAGATGGTAACCGAACCACCACACTGTGTCTGCGCTGGAACGTCGTCGTCGCCGTCTGTGCTGTTATATAGATATGTCTGATGATCCGGCACACTGGCAGGCACGATCGGCACCACGATCCCTCAGATCAGGGTCACCAGAAAGTGAAAAAGAGTGTGCAAAATACTGTTTGTGCACTGTACACAGAGTAGAAATTAATGATTGCGCATTGTACACAGTACATATACACTGTCTGGGGACCATGGTCTCAAAGCTGATGTCCGCCTGCTCGCTCTCTGCTGCCATCGTCGTCAGATGCTGTCCGTAGCGAGCGCGATACGACGACGGATCGTCCATGTACGTACGTACGTATATATACTGCTCTCACGAGTCACGAGGATATTATAGGCAGACGCAGCATGCATGATATGGGGACGACGATAATGGAATGGAATGGACCAGCATGCAGATGCAGTCGAGCCCAGGAGATCAGGACCATATATGCATGCCCCACGCACGCAGGCGCAGCCTCCACCGTTTGGACAGGCTCGACCGGTGTGGCCTTCTGGCCACCCGGTCACATCCCCGGGGTGGACAAAAATTGACCAAAACCAAAGTACTGAAACCGAAAGAACCATTGTTTAATTCGGTTCTAACTCTCAGATAATCGAAATAACCGAATGATTTTCGGTTCTAGACTCTAAATAACCGAAATACCTGAACTAACTGAAATGTTCGATGGACCACGAATCTGGCCTGGCTCATTAAGCAGTACACACTATACACCCCTGAAACCCTAGTCCCCTAGTCGTCCCCTCCGACTCCCGTCCCCCAGCTGCTATGAAGCGCCCCACAACCATAATGGGACTAAATGTGCTTTATTACCATTCACAGGGATATGATAACCACATTCTTACATCAGAATAGTACAGATCCGCCCTAACAGGATAGACCAAACGGGACACAGCCCGAAACAAATAACAAAAGCGGAATTTAAACGTAGACCCAAGCTTTTCCACTACACCAGTTGGAGATAGGCCGCAACCCTTATTCATCCACGATCACAGTAACTTCGTCTTCTCTGTAAACAAACAATAAAGCAAGGGTGAGTACAAAATGCACTCCGCAAGCCCACCTTCCCCCATGAGAAATTGAGTTAACACTATTTCTACATGCAAAAGATATCTAGAGCTCAGGGTCAATTTTGCCAGAAATATTTTCATATGCAAGGCTCGTTAGATTCCAGTTGTATTTCAAGAAAACGCATTTTCCAAAAGGGGTGCCACTAGACTTGTCGGTCCGACGTGGCTTATGGCATGCATGCCACAAGTTTTCTCCACTGCTGTGGGGTCACGCCCCGCAGCATCCAAAACACACAAGTTTTTCACCTAGCCAAGCCCACACAGTTTTATAAAACAGCTAGTTGTCAAAACAAGCCATAGCCTGTCTATACCAATGGATAACATACTATCCGGATAGGTTCATACTCTGATTAAAGGTTGTACTATGACTCACAAGTTGGACTCAGAGACTATTTACCGCCGTAAATGTCTGAATTCCAAACTAAGCCTTTGCCTTCCTGTTATCATCAAGCAATGCCTCAAGAGGATCCAAATAGCTTTGTCGCCCTACCAGTAGACATGCGACCCAAGCCCTCAATCCTTAGTCTCTTGCCACATTGGCACCGCAGACAACTGCAAGACTATCCATTCTGGCTAGGGCTCAGGGCTGCTCTATACAGAGTCGAGTGGTTGTACCAAAAGAGTTAGGCAAGATGAGACTTCAACTCGGTACTTCAAGGCAGAAACTCCCAAATGCTCATTCCCGAGCCACACTGTCCAGTCCTCTCCACGAGGCCGGACCCTATATAAACCATGATAACGGTATCTAGGCATTCCACCCTTTAACATGTGGCATAGTCGACGGAAGTCGGCCGCCGGGGTCTCTCCCCATGTTTTTGAAACCACACATCCATTCCCCACCACCACCGTAACCACAAGATTAATATAGATAATTTAATGGGCGATCCACCTATGCGCGCTACGTCTAAATGGTTCGGGTGGCTATCCTACTAGGTTTCCTTTAGTAAGCAAAACATCCAGGTTTTATCATTAAGCACGGCAATGGGTTGTGTATAGAAAACTGGGTAATTTATGCATCAAGTGGGGATTCCACTGGACTTGTTGTTTACTTTGTTACGGCTAGGGATGAGGGTACATCATCTTCCGGATACGTTGGCACACCATCGCCTGCCGAACGCGTTCTAACTCCCACTGACAGGCGCAATGGTGTGCTACCCATCTAGCAGGCTCGTATAGCATCTGCAGCAAGCGTCGGTTGTTTTCTTTGAGCATCACGAACATCCTCGCGAGGTGTGCCATGGCTGCGGGCACGGACGGCCATAGCGTGGGCGATGGCACCGGGAGCGAGGGGGTCGCATGGCGATGAGAAGGGTTCCTGTGGTCAACAAGGGTGAAGAACGAGACAAATCATTACGGGGTTAGCAGAAACAAGGTAGAGACGGGATAAGTGGTCCGATTTGTGGTCAAGAGTCTAGACCATTCCGCCCATCGTGATTATGGTGCCTGGGGGTAACCACTAATGTGACCGAGGGAAAGTTCCTGGCTCTACCCACCCATCGCAACAATAGAGCCCGATAGTCACCCATTGCTGTGATCGGGAGGAGGGCAGGTTAGCCCTATCGGACACGGTCGCATGTACGGTTTATTTAACGGACCGAGTGTAACCCCGTTAAATGAACCGATGTGGAAGTGGTGAGAGGTTATGAGATGTGTACGAGTGCATAGTGCTCAATTTATAGAGAATTTAGACGCAAGAATCGCCTAAATCGGAGTTCAACAGTCGATATATGAAATTCTTTGGAAAAGAAAATCATAAATTGAAAAAGAAAAAGAAAAAATGCACCGTGGGCAGAAAATCTATGCGCAGCCCATCTTCCATCCCTCCCAGCTCGGCCCACTTAGCCATCCACGCCTATGGGCCTTAACAGGCTGGCCCACATGGTGGAGAGGCGGGGCGGACGGCGCAGTGACGGTGGGGTGGGTGGGCCCCACACGTCAGTTGCACAATCGGCGAACGGCGAGAGGGGAACGGCGCAAGGACCGCATCGGGTTCAGTTCGGCCGAACCGGCTGCCGTCGCGGCCACAGTTTGCCAATGTTTTACCGCCAGTGGCCCGGTTCCGACGACGGGGCCTGTCCTGTGAGGACTAGGGCAGGAAGGCGAACCCGTCGGTGGTATTGTGGAGGTGGGGTCGTGTGTATGTGTGCCTGGCGGTGGGTGGCCTGAATGCCGATGAGGGAGGGAGGCCATGGCGCGGCGGCGTTCCGTGGCGACTCCAGCCAGGAGAGGCCCTGGATGAGGTGCGCGTGAGGGCGGCGGAGCTCGAGCTCACCTCAATTCGGTTAGAGATGGCCGAAGGCAGGGTGGATTTGGAGTGGAGGGAGGTGGTGCATGTGCACAGCGGGTCTCCTCAGTGGGTCAACCCACCACGAGAGCTCCGGTGCAGGGGGACAGAGAGGAGCTACGTGTGCATGCGCTCGAGTGCGAGCATGTGCGTGTGGCTGAGAAAAGGACAGCGAGGCTCATCGGGGCTCCTTCTATAGGCGCGGCGGCTGGGGAAGGGGAAATTTGGTGGTGGTCGGGCATGAGCTGGCGGCGAGGCTGACTCAACAACGCTGACGCGGCGGTGAGGCGGTGTCGAGGTGGAGCCAGAGCGGGGCCGGGTGAATGCGGAGGTGGCACGGCATCGGTGGGGCGCGGTCGGCCGAAAGCCGGGGGAGGAAGACGATGAGTAGGCAGGGCCCACTGGTAGAGAGGGGAAGGGTGGCGTCGGCTTGGGCTGGCAGGGGAAAGAAGGGGGCGGCGAGGCCGGGTGCGGTCCAAGGGGGAGGGGGAGGAGAGGTAGGCTGTGGCCCCGGAGAGAAGAATGATTTTTCCTTTTTCCTGATTTTGGATTTTGGAATTTGAATTTGTGAATATAGAGGAGAATTTTTGAGGGGAGTTTTGGTGGAAATTTTGCTGGATATTTTGAGAAGTAACTCGAGGGAGCGAGATAGAATTTTTGGATATTTATAGAATTTGTTGAGCTCATAACTGCGCACTCAAACAAACAAAGTTTGAAAATCTAATTTTATATTAGAGGGAGATTTAGAAACAAAAATTCTCAGGGTCAAATTTTGGGACGTTACACGCCGTCCTCCCGAAGTCCCGACTCCTGCCCCCTAGCCGGAGCTCGTACCCCGTAGGGCGCAACAGCCAGCAGCGAGCCAGCGATAGGCCCTCCCGGCATTCCCTCCCCTAGCCGATGCCCGCAGCAGGCCAGCTGCAGCAGGCAACAGGCGCCACCGCACCAGGCCGCTAGCCCACCATGGCCCCGCCGCGGCCTTGCGGCGTCGCCGGCTCGGCGACTGGCGCCCGCTTCTTCGGCTGCCTCGCGGCTCGATCAGCTTCGGCATCTCCTCCCCGCGTCCGCTCCCCTTGTCCCGTCCGGTTTGGTCAGTTCGGTTAGAACCAGAACCGAAAGAACCAAGAACCGAAATTGTTGGTTTCAATTTCTTTTACATGCTATTTCAGTTCGAGTTTTTAGATAATCGAAATTGTAAAATAACCGAGAAACCGAACACCCACCCCTACCACAGGCATGCATTGCACATGAATATGATAATGCCCTGGGCCGTGTCCTGTCGATCTCTATTGACACAGTACACCCGCCTGTTACCACTTGCCAGCAGCCACGCACCTAGCTAGGCATAAAGGCTAGTTTGGTTGCTGCCTCCCAGGCAGGTCCTCACCCAGACAACAGATCCTGGCCCTAAGCAACCGAAATCCAACGCCTGGGGTTACTGCTTAGGCCACGCAATTCCCACCAGGAGCAAATCAAACTAGCCCTAAATTCCATGGGGCCTCTTTGTACCGTACCATTCCACGTGGACTCCCTCCGTCCTAAAATACTCGTCGCCTATTTCGATTTCTGTTCACGGAAAATTATTCATCCTATTTAAAAAATATTTATAAATATTCTTTATTTTTTATAATTATAATTGTCAAAAAATAAATAAAATTTTCAAATATTTTTTGAATAACACGAGCAGTTTTCCGTACACTGAAATCAAGGCATGTGACGAGTTTTTTGGGACAGAGGGAGTACTCTGTGTATGAGTCAGGATATGCGTGGGCGGTTCATGTAAATGTACATGTAAAGCACTGTTTGAGAACACCGTAGACGGCAGAGTAGAATTTGAGACGTGGATATAATCAATTCTCATACACGCATGCCACTACAACCCTCCCTCTCTCTATATATATATATAGCACAGGGCTATTTGGAGCTCAGGGTTTCCAATTGTTACGGGAAGCCCAAGCCAGCCAGCAGGCCGGCCCGAGCCAGCCAGCAGCCAGTCAGCGCGCCACCCCACCAGCCCGAGATCATAGAAATCTATGCTATAGGCATAGATTGTGTCGAGAGTGTCATATAATCTTCACACACAGAAAAGTGCCACCTGACACATTCCTGCCACCTGACGCAAGTATGCATGCACCCACCCATTTAGATTACATTCAGTTTTTTCGCGATAATTCTTCGCTCGAACATCCAATTCACAAACGGTTTTCACCACAAGATTGCTGATGTTTTTGTGCACAATTTGACATCAAATTTGAATATTTTTATTTTTTAAAAAAATATTTGAACCACCTACGATGATATAAATCAAGTTGTGAGCCTATAAAGCAATGAGTACAAGCATTCTGTCGTTTGATTTCTAAGCGTAGAAACATATGTTTCTGAGCATAGAACATTCAATTCAAAATTTAAACCCAGACTTCCTCCCCCATGAACATATAAATTGGGTAAGCAATCATATATAACTCGCTTGTATCATATATGTATCATATAAAGCTCGTGGATGGAAAATTGCAAGAGACGGGTTGACACGTCCTATCACATGAGGTCGGAATGTAGTTCAAAAATATATTACGTTCGTTTTTTCTTCATAGAAACATGTATGCGCAAGCATATGAAACTGCAGGAGTATAATCTTTCACCGCAAATCATAGAATCCTACTAATAATTTAATAGAATAAGCATAGAAATCTGACTGCGAGTGTAGAAACTTGTATGCGCAAGCATAGCTTGATTCGTTAGGATGCATAGAAACCAGTATGCGCAAGCATAGAAACATCTGTTTGAAATTTGAACTTACTGGGATTTATGTGACTTTATTTGATAGAGTTGTGATCAAAAATATTAGGTTGTCGAAGCATATAAACGTTCAGTGACTTTTATTTTGTTTTTTAAATTCAAAATTTGAATCCAATCAGATCATGTGACTTTAGGCCCACAGGATGGTGATTTCATTCGATGCTCAATGAGGCTGTTGTGGCGGAACCGCCCTGCTTAATCCAGACTAAGCATACCTGCCACCTCTGGCTCGCAGTGCACTTAGGCCAAACTAAACCCGGTAGTCCGTTGAGAGTCCTTCGGCTCTCGATAACACCATTCCCAGAGGAACCGACATCAAACACATCCGACTCTCGAAGGAGCCACAACAATTACATCATCACAGGCAGTTGAAAATAGAGAATGATAGACTGGATTTACAAATATATGAATTCAAATACATTTCATAAAATAGCGGAAGCGATTTCAGAGTGTACATATATCGGAAGCGTTTTCAAAATCTTGCATTGGAAATAATATACTTAAGGAGCCTTCACGAAGAGATAAACAAGACGAATAGCACCGAGCCCACCGGTACTACCACCTCCAACACAGCTATCCCGATGTCGCCGGTACTTGTAATCCAAAGGTGGGGACAAACCCTGAGTACTAATTACTCAGTAGGACTTAATGGACATGGCTTACGGCTGACGCAAAGCATGCTTACTAATCATGTGGATCCTTAGCTGTTGATTTTTAAACAAAGTCATGTTGGTATAAGATAGCAGGATTTGACAGCTGCTACCCATTAGTCATGAGGATCAATTATATAATAAAATAGATACTTGCATGAAAGTAAAACAGGAATACATATCCCGTCCCAAGATTCACAGTGCCTCCATCCAATCTCTTGGGAGTAGCCGTCTCAGGAGCGATACCACGGTACGTCGGGTCAGCCCTCCCTCGACCTCAAAGCATCTCCCAAGTCCATCGATCTCCTAGTAGTGGATGGGCAACACCCTGAATGGTGGGACGGATCATGCACATCCAAGCATGTTGTATTAAAAGGCGTGACTTAATAAACAACATGTTACAGTTATTACTACGTTGCCCATATGCGATATCTGGCATTCTCACACCTGGTGAGCAGCAGCGATTCGAATCGATTTGTTAATTTCCGGGAATAACTAAAAATACCAGATGATATATGCTTACTAGCCATCGCGTTCCACACATATATCCCCCATCTCTACTTGTCCCATCCCAAATTCGATTTAATCTTTCTGTTGTTCCCAGGTTGTGCTGCCTTAGGAGCGTTACCTCGGCGTACCGGGTCCAACCCTCCCTCGACTACAAACTCCCCAAGGTGTCACAGTAGGAGTCTGTCTCTGTTCTTCGGATGGCACAAGTAAGACTTTCACCAGTCTATTATCTCGGATAATCACCTTAGCAATGTTATACCGATCAGCAGGCGAACAGCGAACGGGCCTTATGCGACTCGGGCGGAGTCCAGTGCACGATACCATAAACAATAAATAACTCATAAAATCTCCGCCCGATCTCCATTTAAATCAGAAGCATATATAATAACTTACCTCAGTGAGATTTCTTGTAAATTTTTGAAATCATCTACGCGACGAGTGACTCCATTCACCCGTGTCTACTCGTACCTAGCATTACTAGGCACTCGTCCTACGAACTCTAGGTGTAGGTTCTAGGGACAGGGCGGCCAGAACGTTTAATGCAGTTGGTTCCAAACAATTCCTAATGCATATGCGTAATCATCAAACAAGATTGTATTAGCTGGGAGAATTCATAGTCCTGTCTACCTTTGATTGATTTTAAGAAAACCAACAAGCTAAACTAGGTTAGTTTGCCGGGTTGTGAGGCTTTGCCCCAGACAACCCCTTGAAGCAGAGACGGATTTAATCAGCGACACTTCGTCTTCTTGCTCCGGATATAGCCTGTCGTCCGGTTCCTTGATCACTGGTTTCTCATGCGTTGATAGCTCCTTGCACGCGGGGTCTATATGCATGATAGAATGCAAGTGAGTGCAAGAAAATGCAAATGCATGTATATGATACAGTGTTATATGCATGGCATAGTGCAAACATGAGTACAACGAATGCAATTGTATGTATAACGGGTAATTAAACCATAATGCATGATCAAGTAGTTTGTGACAAAGGACTCAATTGTATTTAGTTCAAACGCATCACATAAGAGGAAAACTTAACAACTTTCATAAAAAATCATACAACCCATCACTAAGAAATCGTACAAATCATCACCATATTTTATCTTTGAAGTTATCATGAGTTACTGTGTTATATGTGTACACAGTCCTTGTCAAATGAAATGAAGTTGTTTTTTAAAAACACCTTTATGAATATAAAGCACTTATGAGTTCAGGTAGTTGGATAACTCAAATTGATCTCAAATTTTTACCACATGCAGAAACATACTTCATAGTGCTACTGCCCAAATTTCAGCTGCAAACAAGTTATAATTAATTTATTAAAATTCCAATAAGTTATTAGCCCTATAGCTTTCCGGATTTTTCATAATTTATAGGAATGGTTTCTGGACTTGAAATTTCTACAGCAAGCATTTTATGGCATGAACATCATATACAAAAATTAGCAAGCACAAAATCCATAGCTTGATGTGACATCTATTTCCCATATAATTATCTAGGTCTATTTTAAGCGCACATCAAGACAATACTTACAGGCTTCACAAAGATACTTTTTGGAACCTATGCATCATTAGCAAGCTATCAAATTTTTCAGGAAATTAATTATGCATCCTAAGGCTACTTTTCCTTTTTATTTAGTTAAGCATGTGACACTTTGTCATTTTCAAATCACCACACAAACCTAACATGCAAGGCCTCAAACTTTACTAGTGAGCTATCCATACTATATAGAGTATATGAAAATTACCAGAGGTCAGATTTAAGCGTATTTTATATAGCCTTCCTTTTCCAAGTTAATTAAATACACAAAACACATGCATAAGAGAAAAACAGTAATTAAACCGTCAATGCTAGGGCTACTAAAAATCACACAGTACCTAGATGCCATAGCAAAGCTACTTTCCAAGTTGCATAATTTTTGGAGTTCATTTAGTCCACTTTTACCATTTATTAACTTACCCCATGCATGCAACTTAACCAAGGGCAAAACAGACTTTTCACACATCCACATCATATCTATCCTGTAGATCTACTCACAAGGAGTCCATAGCCACTGAGTTTGTCCATTTTAGATTTTTATTTGAATTGTTATGATTTTTCAAAGTTCACAGCTCAATATAAATGAATTTAAATGGAAAAACTCATGGACCGAGGGCTTGAACGTAATTAACCGTATACCTCAGGGGCTAGATCAGAAGATTATCCTGACTCAGTGCACAGTGCATGAGAATCTCCTAAAACCCGAGGTTAGATCTGCAAAATACCAGGGCTCGGGTTAAAGTACAAAACTCTAATAGATCCAGGGGTGTTTTCACAAATTATTCAAGACACAATAAACAGTGATGCAATAAGTAATACGCGAAGGAGGTTTTCTGCAAAACACGCGTTCTTCTTCTACCTTCGGCCGGGGAAAATCCTCGCGCGGTGGCCGGCGTTCGTGCGCTCGCGCCGGAGCGTGGAGGCGGCTTCTTGGAGCCGAGTCGGGTCGAGGAGGTGGCCGGCGCTACGGCGAACTCGAACCCCTAGATCTCGACGAAGGAGAAGCTCGGAGCGGTCCAGAGACGTGCGTGAACCGGGAAGCGGTGACGGCGCCGGGGACGGCGGCGCGGACGCGGTTCTGGCGAAGGAGGAGGGCAACGGCGACGACGGCTAGTGCGCCGGGTCCGCGGGGTCACGACGGAGGTGGTGGATGTGGTCTCGAGGCGAGGGTATGGCGCGAGGGAGGTCGTCCACGTCGACCTCGAGCTCGGGCCGAGCGGCAATGGTGGCGGCGCGCGGGGAAGAGGGCTAGAGGCACCGGCGGTGGGCGAGGGTTTGGGGGAAAGATGGAGGACGGCAAGGCGGAGCCGAGGCGCTCTTCAGCGGGGCTCGAGGCGGCGTGAGGCGGTGGGTGCTGTGAGCTCAGAGCTCAGGGCCATGGCAGCTTCTCATGGCAGGCACGCACTCGGTGCGGTGATGGAGAGACGGAGGGGCGACGAGAGCGAGGGCGTTGGACGCGGGAGATGGAGGCTAACGCAATGACGGAGATCTGGAGGCGCGGGGAGCAGCGGAGCGACCGGCACAACTCGGACTCTGAGCTTGCGGCAATGGCGCGCGGCGTTCGGTGCGGAGGGGAGAGGAAACCGGGAAAGAGCAAGGCAGTGAGTGAGGGGAGCTCTTCACTCTGGCTTAAGGCCGAAGAAGAAGGAGGCCCTGGCCGGGAAGCCGTCTGGGTGCGGGCGCGAGAGGGCACGGCCGGCGTCGGCGCGGCGCGGCAGGGCGCGCTAGACGCTTGGGCGCGACGGGTAGGGGAAGAAGGCCGGCGGCGCGTGGGTGGACGAGGTCTAGTGGACCAGCGATCAGTGACATGTGGGGCTGAGGTGGGAAAGAGAGAGGGAGGGTCTATGGACCGAGTGCACTAAGCGACACGCGGCGTGGGACCCTCCGTCGGCGCGTTCCAACTGCGCAGGCGGGAACCGGCGCGGTCCTGACGTGTGGGGCCCGCCGGTCAGTGTGAGAAAAAGAGAGGGAAAAATCCCGAAAATGAAAAACCAGCTTTGACCGATGAAGGTGTTTCTGAACTTTGCTTATTTCAACAACTTAGGGGCCGAATTTGGCAAAACTCCAATTGGATGAAATATTCTAAATTTGTTTCTGTACATTTTCCTTATAAACTTGTATACCATGTTATATTCAAAAATATGGTTTAAATTTGAATTTAATCTGCTGACCAAGGTTTGACCAACAGAACCTTCCCGTTTAGAAATTCTAAAATTCTATTTTCTGTATACTTTCACAAAAAGAGTTTTATACTAATTTTGTTCAGAATTTCAAGATCCACAACTTTCTTAATACAAGCATTATAAGATTTTGGCTTTAAGATCAAGAAATTTTAAAATTACTAGACAGGTCAGGTTTGGACAGAATTTACATGCTGACATAAAATGTCCCAAAACTCCATGCAAACCTTCATGTATGTCAAAGCACCAATTACCAAAGTTGTTCACCATGAAATTGTCTATAAGTTTGTAAATATGAGTTTCACCCAAATCTAAATATAATCAAAGTTATGGGCACAATCACAGAGACATATATGCAGAAAACAGGTTTCGACAAGTTTCTTTTCAACTAAGTTTGAACTAGGGTTCAAGTGTATGCTAATTCATGATGCTTTATGATGAATGTTGCATGTATGATGAATGATTATGCATTTGAGATGCCGGAGCATCACAGCTGTCATAGAAACATGCAACCGCGTGAGTATAATCCTTCTTCAGAAATCATAAAATCCAACTGTTGATGTCATAGAAGCAAAGTTCGTTATTTTCATGTCAAAGTGACAGCAATCTGCACCATAAACGATCATATATTTTTTTAAAAAGATCATAGAAACATGCAGCTGCGGGGAGTATAATCCTTCTTCCGAAAGCATAGAATCCTATTTACATTTTCATAGAATCCTATTTCATAATATCAAAGTGATAGCAGTCTGCTCCGTAAGGATCGTATATTTCTTTTAAGAAATGTCATAGAAACAAACAAATCATATTTTTCCGTCAAGCATAAAATCCTATGGCAGTGACATAGATCATTTCATTGCAAATAGCATTGGCCTCTGAGCACGTGGATAGCCCACTAAGCATATAAACTTCGAGGTGAGTATAGCTTCTTTTCCTACAAATCATAGAAAACCGCAAGGATCATCGTAGGAATGAGCAAGTGATACTTTCACGTAAAGAATAGAACCATATACTAGTGGCAAATTGATAGCATTCTGCACCATAAGGATCGTATAAATATTAAAACGGCGTACAAGCCTAGAAACTAGGCTATAAGCATATAAAGCTGTGAGCTAACTTTATATACCATACATGAATAAATATATGCTTCAACATTCAGTTTCTATGCTCACACGAAGAAAAAAAAGAGACGCGCGGGTTCAAATTTCAAATTTGAAACAAAACAAATGCTAGCACATCAACATTTCTATGCTTGTTTTCAAGTATTTGTATACTCTGGACAACAACTATAGTGATAATAGAGTAGTGATATGGCATAGAAAGCTGTGAGGGAAATCATAGAAACCTAACTTGTACAATAGAGTAGTGATATGTCATAGAAAATGTGCGTTCTTTAAGGCGGTCATAGATACATGCAACCGCAGAGAGTATAATCCTTTTTCACAAATCATAGAATCATATTGCCGATATCATATATAACTTCATTTGTATCATGTAAAAAGCTCGCGGATGAAAATCAACGAATGAGTCATAGAATAAAATAGCAGCAGCCATTAATGCCGTGAACCAATGGTGTGGAACTCACGAACAAGAAAATGCATTTATTTTATGCAAAAACATATGGATTGCGAGCATAGAAATTATGATAACTACTCATGCACAAGTTAATGAATCATTGCATGCTTTCTAGACATACAATCAGCACCTTTTGATCATACAAACAGTTTCCATCAAAACATAGAACTTCATCATGTGTTATTTATTGTTGTAGAAAAAATAGTAAGATTATTCATAGATAAGTCATATAGTCAATAAGGAGAAAGCATAGAGTGAAGTCATATGTCATAGAAAACAACGAGGGAAGTCATATAATTCAAAATTATGAATCATATAGTAGTGGCATAGATCATTTAACTGCAACGCACAGAATCAAAAGGCATTTTTTTTTGCTGCATGTGAAAAATTCTTTATGCCAAAAAGCATTTTTTTCAAGCTACAGTTCAAATTCATCTTCATACGAGAGCATCAACCTCGAGCACCTTGGTCTGCGCAGGACAAACAGAGAAAAGCAAAAGAACCGTTCATTTGTTTCTTCTGCTACTACTAATGTCATAGAATCAGTGAGCCTACATAATAAGACTTTTAGAAACCCACTGAACAAAAAAAAAAGAACTGTTCATTTGTTTCTTCTCTATAAACTCCTAATGAAATTCATTGATTTTAACTGCTCAGCCCTTGATTCACTCTTAATAACTAAATAATGGGATTTGGGAGAATAAAAGAGTTTTAAAAATGAACATTTAGATACATGGCATACAACAATTGCACGAAGGCATAGCAACAGTGAGGGGGAAGCGTAAAAATCCAAAATTGCCTCCATGAATAAAAAAATTGCCATCCCACCGGATCCTTGCTTCCTGCGACCAATTCAATCAAACAAATCGGAAATCAGAGGGGGAGAGGCGGACTGCCAGGAAAGACGAACATCACATAGCGTTGGAACAAGATCGAGCAGGGTGCCGGAGAGTTACCGAAGCGAGCGCTCGCGGAGATTGGAAGGCGAGTGGTGAGGGGAGGAGTAGCGAGCACCGGATCTGCCGGCCGGGCATCTGCAACCTGTGTGGAAAGTAGCTCACCGGCAGGGGCTGCAGCTGCGAGGACCCCAGAATCACGCACAGCCATCATCAATCGCGAACCAAGAACTCAGCACAAGCACGAATCAAGAACCAACCCAGGGAGGGATGGACCAAGAACTCAGCACAAGCAGGCCGGTGAAGAAGCCGCCGAGGTAGCGCTCGGCGTCGCCCCACGCTAGGGATCCAAACCTAGGTCACGGCACCGGGGGGATGGCGTCGTCGTCGCCTGGCACACCGTTCGCCACGCGAGGATGGGGATTGGGCCCGTCGCCGGGGGAGGAGCCGCCACGTCGGCCGGGGGGTAGGCGCGGTCGAGGCGCTCAGGCGGCGGGGCTGGCTACGGGAGGCCACGGGGGAGGTTCGGGCGGCCGCGCCGGGGCCGCTCGCCTGCGGAGGATGGCCGCTGAAGCCGAGCGGGGCGCCTGGCTGCGCCCGCAACCGCAGGGACCGGCTGCGCCTGCCGCCGCATCGCGTCTTCGGGGGTAGGGGCGGCCGCGTCCGCGCCGCTAGGGGCCGGCCGCACCTGCCGCCGGCGCGATCTGGACCTCCTCGCCGACCACACCATGCGCTACCAGATCTGGGATTCGAGATGCGAGGTCATAGAGAGAAAATGAGATTTGAAAATGGGCTGGAGAGAAGACGGAGATGGGGTTTCTATTTATACTAGTCAGACCAAATTTCTACGATCTATGCGTACTCACGTGAAATTATATGCTCGCAGTCCTAGTATTTACGCTGCCGAAGAAGTGCACGTGGAGTGGCTAGGGAAGCTGGTTGGATGAAACCAACTGACGGTAGATTGGATCCGGACTTCCCATTCTTATTGGAAGCCCAGTGCTTCTAATATACTTTCTATATGTATATATATTACACGTACAAAGCTGCCGATGCTCCGTCGTTCAATCAGTCATGCCTGGATCCGGCGTACGCACTACATGACACAGCATGAAATTGAATGCAGAGCTGCTGAGCGCTGAACGTACACGGTGCTCGATCTGCTCATTGAATCCATTCACGTGTAGGCCGCGCGTCACGCGCTGATCTCGACTAGTGCTACTGCCTATAATGCCTGATGATGATGGACCCTCTCCCCTCAAACCCCACTATGTTACGTTGCCTGTGTCGTCGTCACCTGCGTCCATCTCTAAAGCCCCATTTGGTTCCTGCGGGCTAGTGCAAAACGGGCTAAAATGGGCTAAAGTAGCCAAACACAAGGGTTAAACTTGGGCTAAAGTGCTCAAACTGACTAAAATTTTCTAGCCCCAAAAGAGGAGCTTCTCTGGGCTAAACAGCCCCATTTTCCACCCCTACCCCCGGTCCCCACCCTCCCTCTCTTGCCCACCACCGCAGGCGCGTAGGCGCGCATGCGCCATAGGGGCCGGCGGCCGGTGGCCGACGCGAGACAGGTGGGCACCGCACGTGGGCGGGGCGGATCCGCGCGTTGCATGGCCGGATCCGCTCGTCGCTGGGCTGGGGAGGTGGCCGGCGTGGAGGCCACCATGGACTCCAAGCTCGACGGCGCGGTGGCCTTCAAGCTCGGCGATGATGAATCGTGGGGGGAAGGAGATGTGAAGGAGGCGACGGCGGGCTTCCGGTCGAGGTGGCGGTGGCGGCAGGCTTCCGGCTGAGGTGTGGAGGAGGAGAGGCCGCCGGATCTGCACGGGGACGTCGCCGTAGGAGCGGGCGGTCGCCGGATGGTCGGTGGTAGGCGGCAAGCGGAGAGGAGTGGGGGAGGCCGGCGGCGGGCGTGGCAGGCGCGCAGGCACGGCAGCGGGGTCCCGCCATGGGAGAGAGATGGGAGAGAGAAGGGAGAGAGGAGGAAATTCGGGGTATTTTGGTCTTTTTCTATAGCCCCAATTCCTTTAGTCCATGTTTTAGCCCAAGTAGCCAAACAGGGGTGAGCTAAAAATTAGCCCTTAATTTTAGCCCGTTTCTATTAGCCCAAGACAACCAAACGGGGCCTAAGGCTAAGTCCAGCAGTCCCGGTATATGGCCGGGTATAGTACAAAACGACATTGTAGCGACACTGTTTATTAAGAGAGGGGTAGTTGGAATAGTGGATACATGGGGTTTTACCTAGTCAGGGGAGTATGGGCCGTGCCCATCTGGGCCAGCCCGAGCACGGCCCGAAAACAGACACCCAAAGCACGGCCCAGCACGACATCGTATGGGCCGGGCTAGCACGGCCCGAAGGCAGGCCTAGGCCGTGCCTTGATTTTCGGCCCGTCGTGCCCCCGACACGGCCCGCACACGTGGGCCGTGGTTGGGCCGGCCTGGCACGAGATGGCCCGGAAAAACAGTGAAGGCCCACGAGTCACGAGACGAGCTCCCTACTAACCCTAGCCGGAGCCCGGAGCCGCCGCACGCCCCGCATCCCGTTCCCCATTCTGCTCCGCCCGTTCCAATCACCACTCGAACCCTAGCCGCCGCTCCGTCGTTCGGTTGATCTCCTGTCGATCCGTCCATCGATCTCCCCCAATCCCAGACTCCTAGCCTCTGACCTCGCCTAGTCGCCTTGATCCGCAGAAGAGTGGAGTCATTCGTCGCGTGGGGTCATGGCCCGTGGCCCGTGGCATCGCAGGCGCGGAGATCGGGGCTGTCGAGCCCGGCGACTGGCTGCGGACTGCCGAAGACCGGAGAGCATGCGACAGCCCGACCGCCTCGACGAATGGCTGTGGAGAGCACACGAGAGCCCGGCCGCCCCGGCTCGGCGGCGACACATGCGGTCGTGGCATGCGGCTGCGGCATGCCGCCACTGGCTACTGGCAGCGGCCGGCACAGCCACACAACACAGGCGTCCAGATCTGGACCACGGCCCATCCCCCATCGTCCGTCGACCCACGCGGCCACGGATCAGTAAGGGAAAGCACTCATGCTCCTTCGATTTCCACCCTCTTTTTTCCCTCCATTGATGCTTTGATTAAATGCAATGCAACTATCCGTTGATCCGTCGTCCGTAGTCCTCTGTCTTGCTCTTGCCGTCCTCCTCCTCTAGCTAGTCGAGTACTCGAGTTCTATAAAACTGCCCCCCTCTTCCTGAGTTCCTGACCCTGAGAATCTGAGATGAGCCCACTGCCCACTGAGATGAGCCGAGTGCCTGAGATCATGTGAGTGAATAGATGGGGAAGAAACGGCCAGCTACGAGGAGACCTCCTGTGCTGGCGTCCAATCCTAGGGCTAGGGCCAGTGCAGCCAATCCTAGTAGCGTCGATGCACGCATTGATCCTCGCCAACTCTCCCCAAGCAGGGGAGATTACGGCATGGATGACCGCGACATCGACGCTGAACATGATGTGTTAGAAGATGACCCACCTGCTGCCAATGTGGATGATGGTGTGGCTGCTGGTGATAATGAACCAGTACCACCGTCAACCGGTGGTTCGAGGGCGCCGTGGTGGAAACATATGACAAAGAAGAATGTCACTGAGGATGGTGTAGTACATTATTTTGCTGTTTGTAACTATTGCAAACGTGAGTTGAGTGCAGGTTCTGGTTCTGGTTCTGGTTCGGAACATTTGAATCGGCACTACAAAGCTTGTTTGGCAAGGCTAGGACAGACTCGAGGAGGAGGTATGCAAACCCAACTCAATTTTGCTGCTGATGGTACAGTTAGTACATGGGTTTACAACCCACAGGTAGCGCGTGATGAAATAGCCAACTTTATTGTGTTTGAAGATTTACCGATTATGCTGGGTGAGAGTCAACATTTTAAAAACCTGATCCAACGTGCTTTCTGCCCACAGTATCAACCTGTCACTAGAAGAACTACAAAATCTGATTTGTTTTCACTATAAAAAAGAAACTTGCTGCTCTTAAAGAAGATTTTAAAAAGGTTCAGTTCTCATTTGCTTTAACATCGGACATTTGGACTTCATCGCACCAAAAAACTTATTATGTTTCTGTTGTTGCTCACTACTTGGATGATTCCTATGCTTTAAACAAACGAGTCATAGGTTTCAGAAGTATGGATGAATCACATACTGGAGATGCAATTGCCAACCAAAATTTTGAGGTGGTTCGTGATTTTTAGATAGCTGGTAAGATTCTCTCCATAACTCTTGACAATGCTTCGGCGAATACAACTGCTATTGAAATTCTCACCCCTCAACTGCAGTCATACATAAAATGTTATATTATCCACCATAGGTGTGTGTGCCACATTATAAATCTGGTTGTGCGGGATGGTATAACAGTTGCAAATAAGTTCCTGAATAATATCCGCTGCTATTCGTTTTATAACATGCACACCTCAAATGATTGCGAAGTTTGCTGAGTATTGCAGGGCTCATGATAAAAGACCAAGAAAATTTGCACTTGATATGAAGGTCAGATGGAATTCAACGTACCATATGCTTAAGAGTTTAGAAGATTATGAAGAAATAATTACTGTCTTTGTAAATGCTAATGCTAAAGATCTTGGTTTAGTTCTAACAGATGCAGATTGGAAAATTGCACGTGAGAGTTTCTAATGCCTTTTTATGCAGCTACAAATGTGCTATCAGGTGTATACTATCCTACAACTTGCTTAGTGATTGATTATATTTGGTTAATAGCTGAATCGTTTTCTAAGTACAGGTCTGATAGCCTTCTAAGAACTGTTGTTGATCCAATGGAGGTAAAATTTCTGAAGTACTTTGAACAAATATCCCATGTATACTGTTTTGTAACTATTTTTGATCCACACAAAAAACTAGATGGTTTACAAACTGCATTAGAGGAAATAGGTGATGCATTAGACATGGATTTTTCAGATGCTTTTAAACATGTAAAAGAGGAACTGTTCAATGTCTTTGGCTATTATTACGAAAAATATGGTGAAAGCGAGATAGACTCACATGTTGTTGAGCCTGATGCAGATATCATAGATACATCCCTTACAGTTCACTTATAGAAGAGAGCGAAGAGGAAAGAGCCAGCTAACTCATCATCAAGTCAAAGGTGGAATCCTAATGCTGAATTGAATCACTGTCTGCCCACTAACTTTGCAGGCAGTGATCGTGCACTCAGGGGTGAGAAGGTAAAGCTGGTTGAGTGGTGGAGGGACCACCAGTATAGTTTTCCTGTCTTGGCTCGTTTTGCTAGAGATATTCTTGTTATTCCTGTCTCAACTGTTTCCTCTGAAGCAACCTTTAGCATAGTTAGAAGAATAATCGAAGAACGGAGGTCTTCTCTTGCACTAGAGATGGTGGAGGCAATCACTTGTTGCCTTAAAGATTGGAAAAGAGCCGAAGAGCGAAAGCAGCATGCTGCTTAAGGATCTTGAGATTGAATTTGCTGCTGCAGATTTCGACATTGATTATGCAGTAGTGTTTAATTTCTGTTATTTTAGTAAGCTGTGGACTTTATGAGGTTGTAATAATCGGATATTTGGACTTTATTTTGCCGGTCTGTACTCTTTTCCTTACAGAGGGGGCCCTGTAATGGGGTGTAAAGTTTTCAACGAGGCAGACCGAGGAATATATTTTAGTTTCCTTCAAAACTGTGTCTTTCTTTTTACTGTATTACTGTGGATTGTGGCTGGTGACTTGATGATTGATGAAATAGTGGCTGTTAGTGACTTGTATGATTGATGAACTTGGCTGTTAGTGAACTGGTGACTTGTATGAATGATATAATTGGCTGTCAGTGTACTGGTGACTTGTATGAATGATATATTTGTCTGTTAGTGAACTAATGACTTGTATGGCTGATGAACTTGTATAATTGATGAAATGTGTCTTTGTTTTATTTAACTGTTGAAATTTGTGGGCCGTGCTTGGGCCGGCACGGCCTAAAGAGGGCACGGCGTGCTTTAGGGCCGTGCTGGGCCGCTGTTTTTGCTCCTTGGGCTGGCACGGCACGGTCCGAAAATTTTTTGGGCCGTCTCAGCCCGACCCTTTTTGGCCCGAAGCACGATGGGCTTGGGCCGTGCCGGCCCGGTACGGCCCAATTCCCAGTACTAGTTTTACCCCATCTGCTGGAGTCCGTCTAAGATGCATGCATGCATATTGAGTACCCTGTTCCCAATGTATCAAAATATAGCCAGCTAGCAGCTAGCCAATAATAATGGTGATTGGCCGGTGAATATGCATGCACGTACTGCACGTGAATCAATGATGATTGTATACATGTACACGAATGTCCGTCCATGATATGCATGCATGCAACAACAGCAGCTGAGATACTCTCGTGATCACGATGACGACGATCCATATATGACGACCACGTGAGCTGCTACCTGTGACGATGGATAGGATATATATATAGTACTACGTATAGAGATGCGTATGGCGCGGCTGCTGAGAGCGAGGTTTTGGTGTGAAGAACTGAAGAAGCACAGTGTACAATGCTGAAGAAATGAACTCTATATGCAGTTTTGTATGTCACTCGTTCGTCGATCGGCTGAAACAAAGTTGAAAATTTCAGATAAATGTTTGGAAACATTCAAGTAATAATATATTTTAGCCCTTTTCTACGAAATAAGTCAATACTATATCTCCACCGAAAGAATTTTATGAGTGCCACCTGAGACGATACACCGGGACAAAGATCCTGCACATTTATCTCATTGGATATATAATGCCTTTTATTTGCATGCAGCACTAGTCTAAAGCTAGCCATGCAACAAAGTTGCGTGGATCCATCCTTGTCGATCATGGCCGCACGGTGCCTCTGCCTTGCATTGGTCGCAACGAATCAAAATTAAGAAAGCGATCGATCGATGTGCCTGCTGCTGCCTCGATCAGTACAGTACAGGGAGAGCGAGACGAATGAAGCTGATCGAGCTCAGCAGGCAGCAGGGAATGGAGACGTACTGGCAATTCGTTTTCCGCTGCAGTTTATATAGTTGCATGGCATCTGGAATAATGCTTCCACAGGCCGCCAGCAGACTGATCGAGCTGCATCAGGATCGATGATCAATTACTTTGAATTCGTCCGTTCCAATCATTCCATATATATACGTCGTCGAGCATCATTCTCTCCCACTGTCATCTATCTCTCCATCGTCCATCTGTCAGCACGCAGCAGCTGTTGTCTTGTCTGTACGCGTCCGTCCGTCTCGTCGGTCGGCCTCTTTACTGTCTGTATATGCATGCATGTATGCATGTATCTGATGATCAAATATCACGGGTCGCGCTGCATCATCATGAATGAGTTCATGGCAGCCTGACAAGGTCAATCT